>OY740784.1:68137225-69337225 GCA_963514005.1 Raja brachyura
CACACGCATGGGCCCTAGCTACGCCTGCCTCTTTGTCGGGTACGTCGAACAATCTTTGTTCTCGACGTACCAGGGCCCCACCCCCGACCTTTACCTCCGTTACATTGACGACTACTTTGGTGTCACCTCCTGCACCCACGCAGAACTGACTGACTTTATCCATTTCACCACCAACTTCCATCCGGCACTCAAATATACTTGGACCATTTCCGACATTTCCCTACCATTCCTTGACCTCACCATCTCTATTGCAGGTGACACACTCCTGACTGACATCCACTACAAACCAACTGACTCCCACAGCTACCTGGACTACTCTTCCTCCCACCCTGCTTCCTGTGAGGACTCCATCCCCTATTCCCAATTCCTCCGACTACGCCGCATCTGCTCCCAGGATGACGTGTTCCACACCAGGTCATCGCAAATGTCCTCATTCTTCAGAGAACGGGGTTTCCCCTCCCCCACTATCGATGAGGCTCGCACCAGGGTCTCCTCCATACCCCGCAACACTGCCCTCTCTCCCCATTCACAACAAGGGCCGAGTCCCCCTGGTCCTCACCTTTCACCCCACCAGCCAGCGCATACAACAGATAGTCCTCCGCCAGTTTCGCCACCTCCAACGTGACCCCTCCACTCGCCACATCTTCCCATCTCCCCCCCTATCTGCCTTCCGCAAAGACCGCTCCCTCCGCAACTCCCTCGTCAATTCTTCCCTTCCCTCCTGCTCCACTCCTTCCCCGGGCACTTTCCCTTGCAACCGCAAGAGATGCTACACTTGTTCCTTCACCTCCCCCATCCACTCCTTTCAGGGACCCAAGCAGTCATTCCAAGTCCGACAGAGGTTCACCTGCACCTCCTCCAACCTCGTCTACTGCATCCGTTGCTCCAGATGCCAGCTAATCTACATCGGTGAGACCAAGCGGAGGCTAGGCGATCGTTTCGCCGAACACCTCCGCTCGGTCCGCAATAACCAACCCGACCTCCTGGTGGCTCAGCACTTCAACTCCCCCTCCCACTCCGTATCCGACCTCTCGGTCCTGGGCCTCCTCCATGGCCAGAGTGAACAACACCGCAAGTTTGAGGAACAACATCTCATATTCCGCTTGGGGAGTCTGCATCCTCTGGGCTTAAACATTTCCCCCCACCCCCCCACCTCTCCCTCAGCCCTCGGGCCCTGACATTCCTTCTCCATCTCCCCCCCCCCCCCCCAAGTCGCACTAGCTTCTCATTTTCACACCAGAAACAGCTTACAATGGCCTGCTTTCCTTATCTCCAATACTTTTTTGCATATCTTTCACTCATTGTTCTTGCTTTATCTCTCCATATCACTGTTTATATCTCTCGTTTCCCTGATCCCTGACCAGTCTGAAGAAGGGTCTCGACCCGAAACGTCGCCTATCTCCTTCACTCCTTAGATGCTGCTGCACCCGCTGAGTTTCTCCAGCTTTTTGTGTAACCCAGGACTACATCAGCATTGCTGTACTTTACCTAATTGTTCATTTTTGGAGACATAGGTCAGCTTGCCAAAGCAAGCATTTATTTTGCACGAGTGGAAAAGTTAAGAATTAAGCTTTCTTCTTGAATGGGAAAGCAAATTAAACTGCAGATGCCGCATCCGAAATTTAAAACAGAAATGGTGAGAAATCTCAGCTAGTCAAGCAGCTTCTGTGGAATTATACCAGTTATTGTTTCAGGACAGGGATGCATCCATGGAACTGAGGAGACACATTGAGGGAAGTCAGTTTTCAATGCAGAGTTGTGGGCAGGAGTGAAGTGCAAGAGAAAATTTCATATGAAAATAAGTTGACAAATCTGATGATAAGGAGCATGAGTACCGGCTGTTATCAAGGCATTTTAAAGGAAAAGAGTGAGAAAGAAGCATGGAAAACAATGGGAGAGGACTGTACTTGAAGTTGGAAAATCCATTGCTCATTCCAAAAGGTTATATAAGATATTGCTCATCTTGCAAGTGGTGACACACTGCTTCCTTGAACTCTGTGGCATGTTTCTTTATTTGCTGCAACTGTGTAGTTTGGACAGCCATTTTGTCAGCAGTTCCAATTCAAACACATCTCTGCCACTTAGAAATGTAACTGCCACTGGAGTATCAATTTATACTACCAGGGCCGAAACTAATTTTCTGAAATAGCTAATAATGGTCATATCTCATGAACAAGCTATTTTCTTTTTAAACTGCTATTAACAATGCCATTTGGACATTAAAAACTGATGAAGAAATGTGGACGTTGAAATACAGGAAAATGCTGCAACATATGTATACATAATTATTCAGAAGAGATGTTGCTTGCTTGGTGGCAGTGCATGGAATTCAGAAAGAGGTGTTATATGTGGGCACTGAAAGAAAGAAAACTGAGATGCGTCATCAGTGTCCAACTCTAACATTTAAGTGGGCGTTTTTAGTGTGCGTTGCCACAGTATCACCGCCCACTCAGCAAAGAAATCTTCTAGGCATGGAGGGACCTCAAGTGGTTGACAAAAAAAATAACCAAATGGCAAAAATGCTACAAAACTCCTGTTTTGATTTAAGGAAAGAAACATATCATAATTGTAGCTCTATTTTAAATTCTAAATTCCATAACTGCACGTGTTATGTTGTTAATGGTATGTTAGCTTTCATAGCAAAAGGATTTGAGTACAAGAGCAGGGAGGTTCTATTGCAATTGTATAGGGTCTTGGTGAGACCACACGTGGAGTATTGCGTACATTTCTGGTCTCCAAATCTGAGGAAGGACATCATTGCCATAGAGGGAGTGCAGCGAAGGTTCACCAGATTGATTCCTGGGATGTCAGGACTGTCTTATGAACAAAGACTGCATTGACTCGGTTTATACTCTCTAGAATTTTGGAGATTGAGAGGGGATCTTATAGAAACTTACAAGATTCTTAAGGGGTTGGACAGGCTAGATACAGGAAGATTGTTCCCAATGTTGGGGAGGTCCAGGACAAGCGGTCACAGCTTAAGGATAAGGGGGAAATCCTTTAGGACCTGGATGAGAAGGAATTTTTTCACACAGAGAGTGGTGGGTCTCTGGAACTCTCTGCCACAGAGGGTAGTTGAGGCCAGTTCATTGGCTATATTCAAGAGGGAGTTCGATGTGGCCCTAGTGGCTAAGGGGATCAGAGGGTATGGAGAGAAGGCAGGTACAGGATACCGAGTTGGATGATCAGCCATGATCATGTTAAATGGCGGTGCAGGCTCAAAGGGCCGAATGGCCTACTCCTGCACCTAATTTCTATGTTTCTATGTTAATTATAGCTCTTAACCTCTCCCCTGTTATTTTTGTACAATATGTTTTTTTTGGCTTTCTTTCTACATCAGAAGGTGTCGTTGTTTACAGCTATATCGATTGGGCGGATGGGGCTGATGTTTGCAAATGAGTACATTGTGATGGACGGAGCTCAGATTGTAATAGGCAATCCTTCAATAGTTTTTTTTAATATGTACCATAATTGATTCCCATGATACATTTTCCAAACCTTTACCTGGAACCAGGTCGGACATGGAAAATAAATACTATCGTTCTTGAGCAACTCGTGAAAGAATCACTGAAAGTAACATGGGCAGGGAATAAATTATTGATAGGAGGCTTCAATGACCATCAGCAAGGATGCCCTGACAGCATGGATTTTATGCTCTCTCTCTCTCCAGACTCAGCAAAGGAAATGGGACCAAGCACCCTGACTGTCACTCTGAAGACTTGTGACACAGAACAAACTGAACACAAAATCAAATTGATCTGGTATGGTTACGACATCGTGGTCTATCTGACAATGTGGAAAATTGCCCGGGTATGCTCCCACTCACAAAGAGCTAGGCAAATCTAACCCTCTTAATAACTCAAAAAATACTATTTTCAACCATTAACATAGTGATGGAAGGTGTTATTATAAAAACTTTCAAGTGCCATTTACTCATGAGTTGAGTGCACACTAAAGTCCAGTTCAGGATAAAGCAGCCCGTATGTTAATATGCTAACTGGTTTGTCATTTATCACCATCAATGTTTTTTCCTTCATCGATGATTCATAGTGGCTGTAATGTACTACATCTACACATCTTTGCCAGGACACGCTGGTAGAACCTCCCAAGTCCACAATCTTAACCCCTGAAAAGGAAAACTCCGGAGGAACATGGGAACATCACTCCAATGTTGTACAATATCATAATTACGAAATACATAGGATTTTCTTTATCATTGCTGAATCAAAATCCTAGTAACTTTGGCCTAGGGAGTTCCATAATATTAAGGAAGTAACTTTATCAGAAGGATGACAATGGTTAAGAAGGCAAGTCACTTGTCTCGTTCCACAGCAATTATCCTGGTTGCACCCCCGAATATTTGCATTCCAGAATTAATTGTTAAGTTGATCAAGTACAGGTACACCAGTGCCAACTACTCTACAAACCTGAAAAAAATTGCCCAGGTGTGTTCAGTTCATCAAAAAGAGTATAAATACAATTCAGTTAATTCCTATCTAAACACCCCACACTCAGTCATTGGCATTCTCATCGTGGTCCATATAACCATATAACAATTACAGCACGGAAACAGGCCATCTCGGCCCTTCAAGTCCGTGCCGAACAACTTTTTTCCCTTAGTCCCACCTGCCTGCACTCATACCATAACCCTCCATACCCTTCTCATCCATATGCCTATCCAATTTATTTTTAAATGATACCAACGAACCTGCCGCCACCACTTCCACTGGAAGCTCATTCCACACCGCTACCACTCTCCGAGTAAAGAAGTTCCCCCTCATGTTACCCCTAAACCTCTGTCCCTTAATTCTAAAGTCATGTCCTCTTGTTTGAATCTTCCCTATTCTCAAAGGGAAAAGCTTGTCCACATTAACTCTGTCTATCCCTCTCATCATTTTAAAGACCTCTATCAAGTCACCCCTTAACCTTCTGCGCTCCAGAGAATAAAGACCTAACTTATTCACCCTATCTCTGTAACTTAGCTGTTGAAACCCAGGCAACATTCTAGTAAATCTCCTCTGTACCCTCTCTATTTTGTTGACATCCTTCCTATAATTGGGCGACCAAAATTGTACACCATACTCCAGATTTGGTCTCACCAACGTCTTGTACAATTTTAACATTACATCCCAGCTTCTATACTCAATGCTCTGATTTATAAACGCTAGCATACCAAAAGCTTTCTTTACCACCCTATCTATATGAGATTCTACCTTCAAGGAACTATGCACGGTTATTCCCAGATCCCTCTGTTCAACTGTATTCTTCAATTCCCTTCCGTTTACCATGTACGTCCTATTTTGATTTGTCCTGCCAAGGTGTAGCACCTCACATTTATCAGCATTAAACTCCATCTCCCATCTTTCAGCCCATTTTTCCAACTGGCCTAAATCACTCTGTAGACTTTGGAAATCCTCTTCATTATCCACAACACCCCCTATCTTGGTATCATCTGCATACTTACTAATCCAATTTACCACCCCTTCATCCAGATCATTGATGTACATGACAAACAACAAAGGACCCAACACAGATCCCTGAGGCACCCCACTAGTCACCTGCCTCCAACCCGACAAACAGCCATCCACCATTACCCTCTGGCTTCTCCCATTCAGCCACTGTTGAATCCATCTTGCTATTCCTGCATTTATACCCAACAGTTGAACCTTCTTAACCAACCTTCCATGAGGAACCTTGTCAAAGGCCTTACTGAAGTCCATATAGACAACATCCACTGCTTTACCCTCGTCAATTTCCCTAGTAACCTCTTCAAAAAATTCAAGAAGATTAGTCAAACATGACCTTCGAGGCATAAATCCATGTTGACTGTTCCTAATTAGACCCTCTTTATCCAGATACTTATATATATTATCTCCAAGTATCTTTTCCATTAATTTGCCCACCACTGAAGACAAACTAACCGGTCTATAATTGCTAGGTTTACTTTTAGAACCCTTTTTAAACAATGGAACAACATGCGCAGTACGCCAATCCTCGGGGACTATTCCAGTTTCTAATGACATTTGAAATATTTCTGTCATAGCCCCGGCTATTTCTACACTAACTTCCCTCAATGTCCTAGGGAATATCCTGTCAGGACCTGGAGACTTATCCACTTTTATATTTTTCAAAAGTGCCAGTACTTCTTTTACTTTGAAACTCATAGTATCCATAGCTACTCTACTAGTTTCCCTTACCTCACATAATTCAATATCCTTCTCCTTGGTGAATACCGAAGAAAAGAAATTGTTCAATATCTCCCCCATCTCTTTTGGCTCTGCAGATAGCTGTCCACTCGGTCTCTCCAATGGACCAATTTTATCCCTTGCTATCCTTTTGCTATTAACATAGCTGTAGAAACCCTTTGGATTTACTTTCACCTTACTTGCCAAAGCAACCTCATATCTTCTTTTAGCTTTTCTAATTTCTTTCTTTAGATTCTTTTTACATTCCTTATACTCCTCAAGCACATCATTTACTTCATGCTGCCTATAATTATTGTAGATCTCCCTCTTTTTCCGAACAAGATGTCCAATTTCCCTTGAAAACCAGGGCTCTTTCCAATTTTTACTGGTTCCTTTCAACCGAACAGGAACATAAAGATTTTGTACTCTTAAAATTTCCCCTTTAAATGTCCTCCATTTCTCCTCTACATCTTTCCCATAAAACAAAATGTCCCAGTTCACTCCTTTTAAATCATCTCGCATCTCGTTAAAGTTAGCCTTTCTCCAATCAAAAATCTCAACCCTAGGCCCAGTTCTGTCCTTCTCCATAATTATATTGAAACTAATGGTATTGTGATCACTGGACCCGAAGTGCTCCCCTACGCATACCTCCACCACCTGTCCCGTCTCATTTCCTAACAGGAGGTCCAGCACTGCCCCTCCTCTAGTAGGCACCTCTATGTATTGCTGCAAAAAACTATCCTGCACACATTTTACAAACTCCAAACCATCCAGCCCATTTACAGAATGTGTTTCCCAGTCTATGTGTGGAAATTTGAAATATCCCACAATCACTACCTTGTGCTTACTACTAATATCTGCTATCTCTTTACGTATTTGCTCTTCCAATTCTCGTTCCCCATTTGGCGGTCTATAATATACCCCTATAAGTGTTGCTACACCTTTCCCACTTCTAAGTTCCACCCAAATAGCCTCCCTAGATGAGCCCTCCAATCTATCCTGCCAAAGCACTGCTGTAATATCTTCCCTGACTAGCAATGCAACACCTCCACCTCTTGCCCCTCCAATTCTATCACACCTGAAGCAACGAAATCCTGGAATATTTAGTTTCCAATCATAGCCCTCCTGCAACCATGTTTCACTGATCGCCACAACATCATACTTCCAGGTGTCTATCCAGACTCTAAGCTCATCCACCTTTCTTACAATGCTCCTAGCATTAAAATATGCACATTTAAGAAACCCCCCATCTCTTATTCTCTGTTTATTTCCTTTTTTTTCTTTCTCCTCTTGTGTCCGAGTGCTTCCCTTTTCTGCTTCCTGCCTCCCATTCTGTCTACTAGCTTTTGCTATTTGCATCCCTCGCCCCAACCATTCTAGTTTAAAGTCTCCCCAGTGGCCTTTGCAAATTTCCCCACCAGGATATTGGTCCCCCTCGGGTTCAAGTGCAACCCATCCTTTCTGTACAGGTCCCACCTACCCCAAAAGAAGTCCCAATTATCCAGAAACTTGAATCCCTGCCCTCTGCACCAGTCTTTCAGCCAAGCATTTATCCTCCACCTTGCTTCATTTCTACTCTCACTGTCACGTGGCACAGGCAGTAATCCTGAGATTGTTACCTTTTTGGTCCTTTTCCTCAACTCTCCTCCCAAGTCCTTAAATCCTCCCTTCAGGACCTCTTCTCTTTTTTTACCTATGTCATTGGTACCTATATGTACCACGACCTCAGGCTCCTCTCCCTCTGATTTGAGGATATCTTGGACACGTTTAGACACGTCCAAGACCTTGGCACCAGGGAGGCAGACCACCATCCTGGTCTCCCGACTGCGTCCACAGAATCGCCTATCCGACCCCCTAACAATAGAGTCCCCAATTACTATTGCCCTCCTCTTTTTTTCCCTACCTTTCGGAGTAACAGGGGCGGTCTCTGTGCTGAAGGCCCGTCCGCTGTCGCTACCCCTGGGTAGGCTGTCACCCCCATCCGTACTCAAACAGGAGTACTTATTTGCCAGGTGTACTGACATTGGAGTACTCACTTGTTCATGCCTCTGCCCCTTGCCCTTCCTTAGTGTGACCCACATGTCTCTCTCCTGTGGTTTTGGAGTGACCACCTCCCTATAACTCTCCTCTATCACCTTTTCACTCTCCCTGACCAGGCAGAGGTCATCGAGCTGCTGCTCCAGGATCCTAATACGGTCCCTTAGGAGCCCCATCTCTCTGCACCTGATGCAGATGTGGACGTCAAGAGGGCCATCCGACACCATGACCTCCCACATCTGACATGCAGTACAGTACACTGCTCTGGCTGACATTCTCTCGCCTTACCCTGGATCCGATATCAGTATAATATAATGGAAACTGCTGTGAGAAATCAGCAGGTATCGGACTCAAACAGCAGCTCCCTCTTGACCTTTAACCTACACCTTTATTATGCAAACCAAAAGCATTGCACCTTTACTCACCCCCTGTACCTTTACTCACCCCCTGTACCTTTACTCACCCCCTGTACCTTTACTCACCCCCTGTACCTTTAACCAGAAAGCAGAAATACTAACCAGAGGTTCCACCCAATCAGCTGCTTCCTCTAGTCTGCTTCCACCAGAAACCTCCCTGTTCAGAATGGAATGTTCCGGATTGAGGTAAGCTCCTGACCCTCCTCCACTCGCTCCAACGGTCCCGGACCTCTGCCTGAACAAGCCCCGCGCTGGGTTTATGTACTCACCGCTCCTGACCCTCCTCCACTCGCTCCAACGGTCCCGGGCCTCTGCCTGAACAAGCCCCGCGCTGGGTTTATGTACTCACCGCTCCTGACCCTCCTCCACTCGCTCCAACGGTCCCGGGCCTCTGCCTGAACAAGCCCCGCGCTGGGTTTATGTACTCCCCGCTCCTGACCCTCCTCCACTCGCTCCAACGGTCCCGGGCCTCTGCCTGAACAAGCCCCGCGCTGGGTTTATGTACTCACCGCTCCTGACCCTCCTCCACTCGCTCCAACGGTCCCGGGCCTCTCCTCCTTGTGGTCACTCCTCCTTCTCCCCTCTCTCATAAGGCAAGTGGTATAGTAGTTTGAAAACGCATACCTCCAAGTTCAGAGACAATTTTTGCCCATTGGTTATCAGGCAACTAAACCATCCTCTTACCAGCTCGAGTTTGGTCCTGACCTCCCATCTACCTATTTGGAGACCTTTCAACTATCTTTAATTAGACATTATCTTGCACTAAATGTTTTACCCTTGATCCTATGAGGGGTGCATGATGGTTAATATGGACTCAGAGGGCTGAAGGACAGATACATCTGCGCAGTAACTCTCCATGACACTATTTCAGGTCAAATACCTTTTACAGTTATGGAATAAAAGGACATCATGGAGTTTTTGGCATGCAGCTGGAAACAGGCCCTTTAGTCCAATTAGTTTATGCTGACCAATTTGTCTCCTGAGCTCGTCCCATTTGCTGTGTTGGACCTCTAAACCTTTTCTATCCATATACCTCTCCAAATGTATTTTAAATGCCTCCACCACTTCCTCTGGTAGCTCTTTCCACACACCCACCATTCTCTTTGTGGAAAAGTTGCCCCTTAGGTTCCCTTTAAATCACTGAACTCTCAATCTAAATCTATGTTCTCTAGTTTAAAGAAAAAGCCACAGCCTGTATAATCGCTCGTAATATCATGCCCTCCAGTCTCTATAATATCATTGTGAATCTTTACTGTATGATTTCCAGCTTAATAATATCCTTCCAATAGCAAGGTGATCAGAATTGGGCACAATACTCCAAGTGTGGTCCCACCAATGCCTTGTACAGTTGTGACATCCCAGCTTCTGAACTCAGTGCTCTGACTGACAAAACCAAATGTGCCAAATGCCTTCTTGACCTCCCTATCTAGATGTGTCTCCACTTATAAAAACATAGAAAATAGGTGCCAATAGGAGTACACCATTCGGCCCTTTGAGCCTGCACCCGCCATTTAATATGATCATGGCTGATCATCCAACTCAGTATCCTGCACCTGCTTTCTCTCCATACCCCCCAACTCCCTCTTAAATATACCCAATGAACTGGCCTCAACTACCTTCTGTGGCAGAGAATTCCAGAGACTCACCACTCTGTGCGAAAAATGTTTTCCTCATCTCAGTCCTAAAGGAATTCCCCCTTATCTTTAAACTGTGACCCCTTGCTCTGGAGTTTCCCAACATCGGGAACAATCTTCCTGCATCTAGCCTGTCCAACCCCTTAAGAATTTTGTAAGCCTCTATAAGATCCCCCCTCAGTCATCTAAATTCTAGCGAGTACAAGCCAAGTCTATCCAGTCTTTCCTCATATGAAAGTCCTGACATCCCAGGAATCAGTCTGGTGAACCTTCTCTGTACCCCCTCTGTGGCAAGAATGTCTTTTCTCAGATTTGGAGACCAAAACTGTACGCAATACTCCAGGTGTGGTTTGACCAAAACCCTGTACACCTGCAGTAGAACCTCCCTGCTACTATACTCAAATTCTTTTGCTATGAATGCTAACATTCCATTTGCTTTCTTCACTGCCTGCTGCACCTGCATGCCTACTTTCAATGATTGGTGTACCAACCCAGGTCTTGTTGCATCTCCCCTTTTCCTAATTTGCCACCATTCAGATAATAGTCTACCCTCCTGTTTTTGCCACCAAAGTGGATAACCTCGCATTTATCCACATTATACTGCATCTGCCATGCATTTGCCCTCTCACCCAGCCTATCAAAGTCACCTTGCAGCCTCCTAGCATCCTCCTCGCACCTAACACTACCCCCCAGTTTAGTGTCATCCGCAAACTTGGAGATGTTGCATTCAATTCCCTCGTCCAAATCATTAATATATATTGTAAATAGCTGGGGTCCCAGCACAGCCTTGCGGTACCCCACTAGTCACTGCCTGCCATTCTGAAAAGGAACCGTTTACTCCTACCCTTTGCTTCCTGTCTGCCAGCCAGTTCACTATCCACATCAATACTGAACCCCCAATACCGTGTGCTTTAAGTTTGTATGCTAATCTCTTATGCGGGACCTTGTCGAAAGCCTTCTGAAAGTCTAGATACAACACATCCACTGGTTCTCTCTTATCCACTTAGGAGTTACATCCTCGAAAAATTCTATCAGATTTGTCAGACATGATTTACCTTTCATAAATCCATACTGACTTTGTCCAATGATTTCACCACTTTCCAAATGCGCTGCTATCCCATCTTTAATAACCAACTCTAGCAGTTTCCCCACTACCGATGTTAGACTAACTGGTCTGTAATTCCCCACTTTCTCTCGCCCTCCTTTTTAAAAAAAGTGGGATTACATTAGCTACCCTCCAATCTTCAGGAACTGATCCAGAATTAAGGAATTTTGAAAAATTATCACTAATGCATCCACTATTTCTGTGGCTACATCCTTGAGTACTCTGGAATGCAGACTATCTGGCCCTGGGGATTTATCGGCCTTCAATCCATTCAATTTACCCAACACCACCTCCCGGCTAACCTGGATTTCACTTGGTTCCTCCATCTTATTTGACCCCCGTTCCACTGCTATTTCCGGCAGATTATTTATGTCTTCCTTAGTGAAGACAGAACCAAAGTAGTTATTCAATTGGTCTGCCATTTCCTTGTTCCCCATGATCAATTCACCTGTTTCTGACTGCAAGGGGCCAACATTTGTTTTAACTAGTCTCTTTCTCTTCACATATCTATAAAAACTTTTGCAGTCAGCTTTTATGTTCCCTGCCAGTTTCCTTTCATAATCTAGTTTCCCTTTCCTAATTAAGCCCTTTGTCCTCCTCTGCTGGATTCTGAATTTCTCCCAGTCCTCTGGTATGCTGCTTTTTCTGGCCAATATGTATGCCTCATCTTTTGTTTTTATACTATCCCTGATTTCCCTTGTTATCCATGGATGCACCACCTTCCCCGATTTATTCTTTTGTCAAACTGGTATGAACAACTTTTGTACTTCATCCATGCAGTCTTTAAATACCTTCCATAGCACATCCACTGTGAACCCTTTAAGATCACCTGCCAGTCTATCTTGGCCAATTCACATCTCATACCTTCCAAGTTACCTTTGTTCAAGTTCAGAACCCTTGTTTGACTTAATTTTGTCACTCTCCATCCTAATGAAGAACTAAACCATATTATGGTCACTCTTGCCCAAGGGGCCACGCACAACAAGACTGCTAACTAACCCTTCCTCATTACTCAATACCCAGTCTAGAATAGCCTGCTCTCATTGGTTCCTCCACATGTTGGTTGAGAAAACTATCTCGCATACATTCTAAGAAATCCTCTTCCTCAGCACCCCTGCCAATTTGATTCACCCAATCTACATGCAGATTGAAGTCACCCATTATAACTGTGTTACCCTTGTTGCGCGCATTTCTAATTTCCTGTTTGATGCCATCCCCAACTCCAATACTACTGTTAGGTGGCCTGTACACAACTCCCACTAACGTTTTCTGCCCCTTAGAGTTTCGCAGCTCTACCCATATCAATTCCACATCCTCCACACTAATATCCTTCCTTTCTATTGCATTAATCTCCTCTCTCACCAGCAACACTACCCCACCTCCTTTTCATCTATCCCTCCTGAATATTGAATATCCCTGGTTGTTCAGCTCCCAGCCTTGGTCACCCTGGAGCCATGTGTCCGTGATCCCAACTATAGCATAGTCATTAATCGCTATCTGCACCTTCAACTCATCCACCTTATTACGAATGCTCCTCACATTGAGACACAAAGCCTTCAGGCTTATTTTTACAACACTCTTCCTCCTTATACAATTATGTTGACACATGGCCCCTTTCACATCGATCCCTGTTACACTTGGCCATACTCTCCTATCCCTTTGTGAGCTTTCTTTCCCGTTAATTCTGGGGTCATTAATCATCCCTTTACTCTTTCCCTTTAACTCCATCCTCGACTATCCCATTTGACACCCCACCCTCCTTATTCAGTTTAAAACCATCCGTGTAGCAGTGGCAAACCTGCCGGCCAGAATGCTGGTCCCCCACCTGTTAAGATGCAATCCGTCACTTTTGTACAGTTCCCCCTTACTCCCAAACAGATCCCAGTGATCTAAGAATCTAAATCCCTGCCCCCTGCACCAGTTCCTCAGCCACACATTCAGGTCCCGTATCTCCCTGTTCCTGCACTCGCCAGCACGACAAACTGGAAGCAAACTGGAGATAACAACCCTGGAAGTCCTGCTTTTCAGCATTTTTTCGAGCTCTCTGAAGTCCCACTGCAGAATATTCATCCCCTTCTTTCCAACATCATTTGTGCCAACGTGCACAACCACTGCACTCTGTCCATGACATCCTGGATCCTGGCACCAGGAAGGCAGCACACCATCCTCAAATCCTGTCTGTTGCCGCAGAAACCCATGTCCGTACCTCTCACAATGGAGTCTCCAACTACAATGGCGTTGCCCGACTTTGGCCTCATTGATTTTGGCTCAACAGCCCTTTTTGTTTTGCAAGCCAGTCCACCGCTCAGTGCAATACCATCTTCTGTCCCAGCAGCTTCCACGTGGGTGAACCTGTTCACAAGAGGTACAACACTCATGGACCTTTGCATTCCATGTTTTCCTCCCTTTCTCACCATCACCCACCTTCTCTCTTCTAGTGCCTTGAGTGTAACAATCTTACTGTAGGACTTGTCAAGGAATAACTCAGTTTCTCAGATGAACCCAAGGTCATCCACTTGTTTCTCCAGTTCCCCAACACGGTCCTTCAGGAGCTGTACCTGGATGCACTTCTCACATTTGTAGCAGCCAGAGGCACCAGCAGTATCCTTGACCTCCCACATACTGCAAACATCACACTGCATCAGCTTGCTTGACATCGCCTTCGTTTGCCTTGGTCGCTCCCTATCCAGTGTTTTGCGCAGCCTCCTCTCTGAAGACTCTCGAGCCAAAGACTCACACTTTACTCACAGGGCACTGCCCTCACTGCCACTCCCCCAAGAGCTGCCTTGCTTATATTGACTGTTAAATTGCCTAATTTACAAACCAAATTCCTCAGTTTTCAACTGTTTTCCCCCTCTGACTCATTTAGAACTCTCCTCCCACTCGGGCTAGAGCCAATCAGTGCTTTCTCCTGCTTCTCTTTGTTGCTGTTGCTTCAAAATCCACGGGAACACTGAGCATACAACCCACACTTTTAAAAATCCTTATTGAGAGTCACCATGGTCACCCACTGATACTCAGCCCTGATGGATGTTATCTTACAGGGGTTCTTTAAATGGCAAAGCAGTTTATTGCTGATTGCATACAAATATTTTCTTGACATAGGCTGTAAAAACCTGATTGCAATATCTTGGAACAAGTAGGCAGTCTGGGCTCCACAGGCACTTATACTAAGTATACTTGCAAATTACTTATAATGGGCTTGGATAGTCTAACCAGTGGTCATTAAATAGAATGCTGTTTAATGGTGCAAAAACAATAGTCTTTTTTTTTGCAGCTGGAACAGAGATACTTTTGTTATCTCCTCTCATGAGAGATGCTGACTGGAATAGATTTGAAGGTGATAGATTATGGAGATCAATATATTTTCACTTATTAAAGGGGCTGTCCCACTGCGGTGACTGTGAGTTTAGAAGAGTTTTCCCTCAACTCAAACTCACAGCATGGTCGACATGTGGGCCTAGGAAGTCCTATGCGGTCAGTGGAGCTCTCCTTCATGCTCGAGCGAAGTTCCTGCATACTCGCGGCCTCAGCTAGGTCACGAACAAATATTCAACATGCCGAAAATATTTCTGTGAGTAAAAATTGGTCGGCATGGTTCTTTTTAACTCGCAGTGCAGTGGAGTGGGGTCGCTATGTAGTTACAGGCAGTCGAGGGCAGCCGTAGGCAATCTCCTTCGCTGACTGGGCATTGTAAATGGCTCATTGGATTTTTCAGGACCAAGGAAAACCAACTGGTAGGTTAAATGCCCGCTAAACTTTATTAAACGTTGTCTGACTTCTTAAAAGCTTCTCCCCCCTTCTCCCCCCCCATCTCTCTCCCCCCCCCCCCCCCCCCCACGCTCTCTAAAGGACTTGCTGTACACTGTGCAGCCGTCTTTTACCTTCCATTCATCGTGGTGTGAATTTCAGACAGCGCTCCCCCACTTTCCCTGGCCGCCCGCGTTTGAGATGTGTGTGTGCACGGTCGGTTGATCCAGCTCGCGGTTTCATCACTGATGGTCGATCCAGGTCGAGGTTTTCCAGGTGAGTGCCCTTGAGCTTGAAGGTCGAAGACACTCCTCTGAACTCATGGATTAGGTCACCGTAGAGGGACAGCCCATTAAGGAAATCAAGCGATGTCATATTAGTGTAGGAAAAAGAATAATATGTGAATTTATTTAATGGTGGAGCAGGTGCGAGATGATCTAACCTATGTCTTATGTGCTTATGGTCGACTCCGCTGTACATCAGTGATATACTAGTCAGGGTACATAACTTGGCAGAAGCATTTTACTAAGCAGCATACAACTTTGGCTTTGGCCCCATAGCAGAAGCGTCCATGTCGCGGGGCTGGAAACTGCAAGTATCCCGAGCTAATTCTGCAACCACCATCATCTATTGCCACAAGTGATGGCCACACTGATTGTTGCCGGAAGCTTGCGTCCTTTTCATGATGGACGATGACAGTGAGGTCAACATTTGTCACAAGATGGACACGAAAAGAAGAACTTTGGCTTTGATCTCTTATTGCTATTCTTGAGAGTCCTCCACAAGTAACACACTCCGATCATTGTGTATTTTCCCATTTGTCATACTGCAGGACCATTTCATGAATATCATGCTCATTACTAGTTTTTCAGCCATTGCAGCCGACCCAGCATTCCCAAACCCAATGTCCTCTGATCATTTGATACTCCTGCTTATTGGCATTCATGTCATTCTCAAGAGCTACAAAGGGGTCAGTTTTAAGTAGCTTTTGAAGAGAGGCTCATCCTTCAATGGATCAAGGCATTCTCAATACCAGTTCAAATCTACAATTCCAACATTAAATTAGTTAAGAAAGATTGCCCCTCAATCTCTTTCCAAATTAAGCTAATTGTGCACAATATAACCGGAATTGTAGATCTGAAGATATTGGGAATGCAAGGACTGTAATCTGCTTTGATGCATTGAAGAATGAACCTTGCATGCTCTCCACCACTTTAAGATATCTCCTACCCAAATGCATTGTATGGATTAACCTCGGAAGGGCTATTGTTTCTGTCTGCTGTTCCCCACCAAACTCATCTCCTCATACCTGGGTAACAAGTGAGTATCCTTTGCTCAGACCCTTCCCACCTACATTAGGACACATTGTATGTTCTCCATCCCTATAAATGCCTTCTCCACTATACTGCTGAGTGAGCTGGTTAGACAGTTATAATAAGTATCAGTACTCCAGAACCGAAAGATTAAAAAATAAGTAAGGTGTTTGGGTAGTTTTATTTCATACATATCTTCATGCCCTCCGAATGTGAATCGGTTTAAAATTATTTATCTTGCTTGTCTTTAAAATCAAACATTTCCCCCTCATCCACAACATTTGAGCTCTCCTATTTGCATGGCTATTATTTTGCTGCAATCACTTAAATGAATGAGCAAAAAGGTTGGAAGGGAGTAGAAAGTGTCAGTGACTCCATTAACTTGGTGGAGGTTCATGTCCTGATTACAGCTAGATCATCACAGTGGAGAAACATCCATTATCTCTGTGCAGTTACCACCCTCAGCAGGGGAAAACAGAATAATGATCAAGAGGTCCATCTTTGGGTTTCCCCACAGAGACATTGTCGATAAACCACTTTGCAGTAAAAGCTACCGGAGAGAAATTGTCTATTTTTTGGTGATGACAGCAATCTGGCTAAAGCAGGTCTTCGGTACTGATTTAGTGAATTCTCGCAGCTGATTTCTATAACTGTAGGAGACTGAAAAGCAAAAGACATTGAGACTGGCAGTGATTACATAAGGAAAACAACAAAAAATAATGAGAGAATCACATTTATGCGAACCTTGTATGTGGCTTTATTGGTATGTTTTTCTAAAGATTTTGAATCCATTCTTTTTTCAATAGATTTGGAAACAATTACTCCAATTGTGCTAATACCTATAATAATATCCAGAATGAATAGTTACATCAACTCCTATTATTATATAATAAAACCCACCTTTTCATATCCTTCAATGAAGTGCTTATCCTGAGGTGACAAGAAAATGATAGAGGGGTGTGTTTGTGTAGGAATATTTAACACAAATAGTGATTATTGGTTCAAAATTGATAATAATATGAAAGCCATGCTTGCATGTGGGAATGCTAAAACAAACTGAGGAGGAGGATAATAGCAATAGGGAAATGCCAACTTGTGGATTATTTTCACCACATATTCCTGGGAGACCATGCGAGTCCTTGTTCAGAACCAGATAAACTCACTGTTGCAAAGAAACTCAAGTCTGTATAGAATGCTACATCCTAATTTTATTTCTGAATTTTTCCTTCTTTTCCACACTACTTTTCCTAAGCTCACATTGACGAATATGTGCAATCCTCTTTCTCCCTCGATTTTCTCCAGTGGCATAATCTGCATCTGTGACACCCTGACAGAGCATGTCAGCAAACTGTTTGACTCAACCCACCAACAATTAGATAACAGTCCTGAGCTGCTACCTACCTCATTGGAGACCCCTGGACTATCTTTGATCAGACTACTGGATTTATCTTGCACTAAATGTTATTCACGTTATCCCCTTCATCATGTATTTGTACACTGTGGATAGCTCGATTATAATCATGTATTATCTCTCCACTGAATGGTTAGCTTGCAACAAAAGCTTTTCACTGTACCTTGGTACATGTGACAAAAAACTAACCTCAAACTCAAACACAAACTTAAAGAGTATAAGCCTATCAGTTCAGTATATCAGTGAATTGTGCTGGGCTAAATCGTGATATTAAGGTAGGAGGTAGACAAAAAAATGCTGGAGAAACTCAGCGGGTGAGACATCATCTGTGGAATGAAACAATAGGTGATGTTTCGGGTCGAGACCCTTCTTCATTCTGAAGTCTGACCCGAAACGTCACCTATTCCTTCACTCCATAGATGCTGCTTCACCCGCTGTGTTTCTCCAGCATTTTTGTCTACCTTCGATTTTTCCAGCATCTGCAGTTATTTCTTAAATATTAAAGTAGGAAGTCAGATGTGATACCATCTGATCTCCAGTGTGTTCCATACTTCCAAGATAGTGTGTATAGGCATGGATGTGGGAATGTGCAAATATATGCTTTGCAACGAGCTGGTGCAATTTCAAATGGCTTTTCACTTCTGCATTTCTTTCCTAGCGCAGGGAGCTTCTTATGATTCATCCACAACACACCATGTTTCTTTACTTACAACTTCATCTAAGCACCTTTGTTCCTTATTTGTGCCATTTGCAGGAGAGCTTGACTGTTTCCTTGCCCTCTGTTATGACAACAATATGTAGCCACTGGATTCTTTCCACTTTGTCCATCCAGACATTCAGTACAGTATCCAAGTACATTGGTTCTCTTTCCAGGTTGTGCTATTCTTCACCATTTCTCACATCAAATTCACTCTAAAATATCTGCTAGTCCCCGCTCCAATCTCCTCTTTAAAGTGGTGATGGGTGCAGATTTGCTTTAATTTAAGTTATACACTCATGATATTGATTCCTGGCTGAAGCCACTGAACAGTATCACTAGCTGGATGCAGAACTAAATTCAATGAGTATGCGGCATGAAATTGGTTTACTGCCAGCATGGCAATCAACAGGCTTGGGTTAATTTCACACAGCTATCCCCACACCTGTTTTTCGAGGTGATCCAATTTAATTCTTATGATCTTGCAAATGGCAATGAAAGGAACAAAGGATTTGTCTGGTTTAAATGGAATTCCTTTTCATAGAAGTGGCATACGGTATGCCTGTCAGGTCATAAGTAGAACTTTTTGCTTTATTTTTCACAGAACCATAAAATTATTAATGGTAATGTTACAAATCAAAGCTGACAGATGTTTTAATATATTATTAGAGAAGTATATCTTCTGCAGTACAGCAGTCCCTCAGTATTTCACTAGAATGTCAGTGTAAATTATCAACCAAAGTGCAGAAGTGAGGCAATGTTGCAAATGATTCATCAAATTACCAATTAGAATATAAATACAATTAGATGTAATAAACAGTTTTGAGGACTGAGGCCTATACTTTTCAATAAGATAAATTTCTTGGAATCCTTTCATCCATGACACTGACTATGGTGCGGATGAATCAGTCTTGCATTACATTGAGATGGAGGTAACTTCACACATGATGCAAGGTATTTTAACACATGACATAGCCTGAAGCTTTCAGGGATCGCTATACCATCAGAGAGAGGTGCTGGTTTCCAGATGAAGTGCTCAACTAAATCTCAGTGGATTTTTTAAAAATTACAGAACCGAAGCAAGATATAACAGTGAAGTTCTAGCATTTACCTTTGATGATAATTATCCCTGAATCAAGGTTGGCAAAGCAAATTATGTAATTGTTATCTCATTGCTGGTAATTAATTTTATTTTGCACAAATTGGTTGCCATTTTTCCAATATTAGAAGTATATACTGTTCATTAAAAATACCTAATTGGTTGTAAAGGACTTTGGCATATACTGCAATTGTGAAAGGTGACATGCATTGATATTGCAAATATGCCTTTCTTTCCTTTTGCTTTCCTTCTAGATGTGATTGAATGTTCGTGTCCAGGTTTAAATGGAACAGTGAAGATTAGATTAACAATTTAACTTGACTCAAATGTAGAGGATAAATCAAGCAAGTCCAATCTGTAGGTAGACAAAAATGCTGGAGGAACTCAGCGGGTGAGGCAGTTCAAACTGTAGAGCAGGTTCGAGAACATGGCAGGGCTGGCAGATTCATCTGCATTTACTTCAATGCAAAGAGGTTCACAGGTAAGTCAGATGAATTTAGACCATGGATCTGTACAAGGAATTATGATATGATTGTAATTGCCAGAAATGTGGTCAAAGGAAGTACAGGATTGACATCTTAATGTTCTGGGGATTATAAATTTTAGATATTATGGGGGGAGGGGGATTTGCCAAAGATATGGGACAATTGCACTACTGAGTAGGGCGAACATCAGAACAGCATTTAGAAAAGCTGTCACAGAGCAATCTAATTAAGTGGGAGTGGCGGCACTGCCCTGGCAGCAGCGGCTCGCCTGCAGTCCGTCTGTTTTTCTTTTTTTTTTGTTTTCGTCCTGTTTTAGCGTTAATTTGAGTTATTATGTAATGTATATGTGTGGGAGGGGTGGGAGAAACGTTTTTAGTCTCTTCCTTTTGGGGGGGATGCGACTTTTCTTGTCGTATCCCCCCTCTCCGTCTCCATCTGCGCTGAGGCGGAGCTGACAGCCTCCAACTGCGACCGACCTCGAGGCTCCGGAGGCAGAGCCAGCCAGGACTTACCAGCGCGGGGCTGGCCGACTTCGGGGCCGCGGCGGGCATTCCGGCGGCCTGACTTGGTGGCGGTGGCGGCGGCAGCGACATCGGAGTTTCGACCGCAGGCCCAGTGGACGACATCGTCGGGAGCTCGCAGGTCACAGGTTGGTGACCTGTTTTTCCGGAGCTCCCGCTGCAACAGCTGCGTCCGCTGGACTGGAGGGCGGCAGCTTCGACCGCCCCGGGCCACGGAGGTGAACCGGCCCGCTCGCGGAGCATGGTTCACCCGCGGGACTTATTTACATCACCCGGTGCGGTCACAACATCGGAGGCCCGGGTCGCCTCAGCGCAGAGGAAGAGGAAGAACAAGAAGGGAAGAGACAAAGACAAGATTTTTGCCTTCCATCACAGTGAAGAGGTGTTTGGTGAACTCATTGTGGTGGATGTTAAATATGTGTTTATTGTGTGTTTTGTCATTTACTATATGTATGACTGCAGGCAACAACATTTTGTTCAGACCGCAAGGTCCGAATGACAATAAAGTTTTCCAATAAAGTTTTCCATTAAGCCATATGGGATGAATTTAGGAACAGAAGTGCACTCACTTTGTTAGGTTATAATGTAACATTGGCCTCCGAGTATTTAGGTGAACTTAGTGTTAATGCACATGGGATCCAAGACAAGCTAGCCAATGGATACACAATTAACTTGATGAGAGACTGAAGATAATGGTGGAAGGATGCTTTTCTGATTGGAAGTCTATGTCGGAGGTGTATCATTGGAATCAGGTCTAGAACCTTTGGTAGAGACAAAATACTGGAGTAACTCAACGGGACAGGCCGCATCTCTGAAGAGAAGGAATAGGTGACATTTTGGGTCGAGACCCTTCTTCAGAATGATGTCAGGGAAGTGGGCAGTACAGAGATAAAATTTAGTCAGAGACCGTAAGACTGGTTGGAGAACTGGAAAGGGGGAGGGGATGGAGAAAGAGGGAAAGAAAGTTAGGGAAGTCAATGAACATACTGCTGGGGTGTAAGCTACCCAAGCGTTTATGTTTGTGATTTATATTTATGGCTTGGGTGTGAATATAGGAGGTATGATAATTAAATTTGTGGATGATATGGAATTTAGAGGCATTGTGGATAGTGAAGAAGGTTGCCTAAGGCTGCAACAGGATGTTGATAAGATAGAAAGTTGAGCAGAGCATTGGCAGATTAAATTCAAACCAACTAATGTGAGATGAAGAAGGGTATCTACCTGAAACATCTCCAGAGATGCTGTCTGACCCGCTGAGAAACTCCAGCTTTTTATGTCTATCTATCTCATGTGGGATGATGCCTTTTGTCAAGTCAGATCGTGGCAGGACATTTTGCAGTAAATGCTAGGGTACTAAGAAATGGCGATAAACAGTGGGACATTACAGTTCAAAGCCATAGTTTCCTGAAAGTGGTAACGATGGTAGATAGGGTGGTGAAGAAGATGCTATTGTCTTCAGAGGCCAGGAGATAGAATATAAATGTTCTGCAATTTTGTTCGCTAGACTATAAGAAAGACATGGCTGCACTGGAACAGGTGCAGAGGAAATTAACAAGGATATTACATCGATTGGAAGATAATTCTGAGAAGTGGGAAAAGCTGTGGTTGTTTTTCGTGAAGTGAAGAGGTGAAGTACAATCACCATGTTTAAGAGGCCTTTAGACATTTTTTAATAGACAAGGCATAGAAGGATACTGACTTATTATGAACAAATGAGATTAATGTGTGTAATGAATAGATCGGCACTGTTGTGGTGGGCTGAAGGGTTAATTTCTGTGTTAGACCATTCTATATCTGTAACTATCAGACTGAAATGTCGCTCTGGGTGTCCTGCAATTGTACTGTTTTCAATGTTTGCAAGTGTGACAAATGAACCACTTTGCTTTAAATTCTACTGGGTCAAACAACAGCCAATTGGAGTTGAATTTCAAAAATATTTAATATTTTATTAACACAGAGGTGGAACACAAACAGTCGGCAGAGGAGAGGCATGTTGGGTCAGCCTTAGCTAGGCTTACCTGGATCGGGGGCACTGCAAGACTGCCAACACATGGACTGGACTTTGCACTTTGGACTGTTTGATGTTTTTTGCTGTTTTTTTTCACCTTTTTTTTTAACTGTGCATTTTGTGGGTGTGCAAATGGATTTCATTGGGCTGTGCATATGTGACAATGAAGAACCATTGAACTATTAAACCATTCATTTTGATTTACATAAAATTTAATAATATTAGCAGGAATAATATTAATAGTGTGTTTGGTCCTGTCTTGTCATGGGATGACATTTCAAAACTGTTCATGCTAACTCAGGTACATACTTTACTTTTAGATTGAATACTCAAATAAAGCATTAACTCTTACTGAACGGTGCACAGCCATAATGACCAGGTTGATGATTTGCCTTTGTGGTGAAAATTACATTCTATAATCTTTTACCTTGGTGTGTAGCTCCATCTACTGAACAATTCTCTGACACTCAAAACAGATTTAACTGTTTTACACATTATCTTGCTATCGACATTTTAACATATCTGAATTCTGTTGCTTCTTATTTGCATCTCCTTTGTAAAAAAAATGTGACAATTGAAAAATGTTCAAAAGAATTAAAGTATAAGGAAAATCTCTTTTAAATAGAGTCAGATTATATATTTATACTGACAGTTTATGATGCATTTTATGGGGAAGGAAAACATTGCGGCAAAAGAAAGGTTTCGCACTTTCTCATCTCCATGTTCTTTCCAGATTAAGACAATATCATTATTCCCCTGTCCAGGTCCAAAAGTGTTTAACATTCTCCGCTCACCTTCACCAAAATACCCAATACATCACCAGTATAACATGTCATTACCTAAGGAAAAAACAATACATATCTTCAACATGATAGTTCTATCATCAAATTATAGTACCTTTGCAACTCTACTTGCTAGGTGAAAACTGAATGGATAGCTGGATGAAATAATCAATTGACTTGCTCACCAATATTCCACTTTTGATCTTAATCCCAACAGTGGCCAAGAGCAGTGCCCGAAGCTTGTTTTGATTTTGTAATGATGAAATCATAAAACTCTCTCCACAACTTTACATAGAAACATAGAAACATAGAAATTAGGTGCAGGAGTAGGCCATTCGGCCCTTCGAGCCTGCACCGCCATTCAATATGATCATGGCTGATCATCCAACTCAGTATCCCGTACCTGCCTTCTCTCCATACCCTCTGATCCCCTTAGCCACAAGGGCCACATCTAACTCCCTCTTAAATATAGCCAATGAACTGGCCTCAATTACCCTCTGTGGCAGAGAGTTCCAGAGACCCACCACTCTCTGTGTGAAAAAAATCCTTCTCATCTCGGTCCTAAGAGATTTCCCCCTTATCCTTAAGCTGTGACTCCTTGTCCTGGACCTCCCCAACATCGGGAACAATCTTCCTGCATCTAGCCTGTCCAACCCCTTAAGAATTTTGTACGTTTCTATAAGATCCCCTCTCAATCTCCTAAATTCTAGAGAGTATAAACTGAATCTATCCAGTCTTCGTTCATAAGACAGTCCTGACATCCCAGGAATCAGTCTGGTGAACCTTCTCTGCACTCCCCCTATGGCAATAATGTCCTTCCTCAGATTTGGAGAGCAGAACTGTACGCAATACTTCAGGTGTGGTCTCACCAAGACCCTATACAACTGAAGTAGAACTTCCCTGCTCTTATACTCAAATCCTTTTGCTATGAAAGGTAACATACCATTTGCTTTCTTCACTGCCTGCTGCACCTGCATGCCTACTTTCAATGACTGGTGTACCATGACACCCAGGTCGCGCTGCAACTCCCCTTTTCCTAATCGGCCACCATTTAGATAATAGTCTGCTTTCCTATTTTTGCCACCAAAGTGGATAACCTCACATTTATCCACATTATACTGCATCTGCCAAACATTTGCCCACTCACCCAGCCTATCCAAGTCACCTTGCAGTCTCCTAGCATCCTCCTCACAGCTAACACTGCCCCCAGCTTAGTGTCATCCACAAACTTGGAGATATTGCCTTCAATTCTCTCATCCAGATCATTAATATATATTGTAAATAGTTGGGGTCCCAGCACTGAGCCTTGCGGTACCCCACTAGTCACTGTCTGCCATTGTGAAAAGGACCCGTTTACTCCTACTCTTTGCTTCCTGTTTGCCAGCCAGTTCTCTATCCACATCAATACTGAACCCCCAATGCTGTATGCTTTAAGTTTGTATACTAATCTCTTGTGTGGGACCTTGTCGAAAGCCTTCTGGAAGTCCAGATACCCCACATCCACTGGTTCTCCTCTATTCACGCTACTAGTTACATCCTCGAAAAATTCCACAAGATTCGAGACATGATTTAGCTTTCGTAAATCCATGCTGACTTTGTCCAATAATTTCACTGCTTTCCAAATGTACTGCTATCCCATCTTTAATAACTGACCCTAGCAGTTTCCCCACTACCGATGTTAGACTAACTGGTCTGTAATTCCCTGTTTTCTCTCTCCATCCCTTCTTTAAAAGAGGTGTTACATTTGCTACCCACCAATCCTCAGGAACTACTCCAGAATCGAAAGATTATCACTAATGCATCCACTATTTCCGGAGCTACATCCTTAAGTACTCTGGGATGCAGCCTATCTGGCCCTAGGGATTTATCGGCCTTTAATCCATTCAATTTACACAACACCACTTCCCGACTAACCTGGATTTCACTCAAGTCCTCCTTTGACCCGCGGTCCCCTGCTATTTCTGGCAGATTATTTATGTCTTCCTTAGTGAAGACGGAACCAAAGTAGTTATTCAATTGGTCCACCATATCCTTGTTCCCCATGATCAACTCACTTGTTTCTGACTGCAAGGGACCTACATTTGTTTTAACTAATCTCTTTCTCTTCACATATCTATAAAAACTTTGCAGTCAGTTTTTAAGTTCCCTGCCAGTTTTCTTTCATAATCTATTTTTCCTTTCCTAATCAAGCCCTTTTGTCCTCCTCTGCTGGTCTCTGAATTTCTCCCAGTCCTCTGGTATGCTGCTTTTTCTGGCTACTTTGTACGCATCATCCTTTGCTTTGATACTATCCCTGATTTCCCTTGTTATCCACAGATGCACTACCTTCCCTGATTTATTCTTTTGCCAAACTGGGATGAACAATTTTTATAGTTCATCCATGCAGTCTTTAAATGTCTTCCATTGCGTATCCACCGTCAACCCTTTTAGAATTGATTGCCAGTCAATCTTGGCCAATTCACGTCTCATACCCTCAAAGTTACCTTTCTTTAAGGTCATAACCATTGTTTCTGAATTAACAATGTCACTCTGCATCCTAATGAAGAACTTGACCATATTATGGTCACTCTTGCCCAAAGGGGCACGCACAACATGACTGCTAACTAACCCTTCCTCATTACTGAATACCCAATCTAAAATAGCCTGCTCTCTCGTTGGTTCCTCTACATGTTATTTTAGATAACTATCCCGCATACATTCCAAAAAATCCTCTTCCTCAGCGCCCTTGCCAATTTGATTCACCCAATCTATATGTAGATTGAAGTCACCATTATAACTATTTTGCCTTTCTCGCACACATTTCTAATTTCCTGTTTGATACCATCCCCAACTTCACTACTACTGTTTGGTGGCCTGTACACAACACCCACCAGAGTTTTCTGCCCCTTAGTGTTTTGTAGCCCTACCCATACTGATTCCACATGCTCCAAGCAAATGTCCTTCCTTTCCATTGCGTTAATCTCCTCTCTAACCAGCAACGCAACCATACCTCCTTTTCCTTTCTCTCTATCCCTCCTGAAAATTGAATATCCCTGGATGTTCAGCTCCCAGCCTTGGTCACCCTGGAGCCATGTCTCCGTGATCCCAACTATATCATAATCATTAATAGCTATCTGCACGTTCAACTCATCCACCTTATTACGAATACTCCTTGCATTGAGACACAAAGCCTTCAGGCTTGTTTTTACAATGCTCTTACCCCTTATACAATTTTGTTGCGATGTGGCCCTTTTTGATTTTTGCCCTGGTTTGTCTGCTTACTTTTCACCATGCTCCCTATTGCTTCTACCCTCATTTTACACTCACCTGCCTCTCTGCTCTTGTACCCATCCCCCTGCCACATTAGTTTAAATCCACCCTGACAGCACTAGCAAACAGTCCCCCAAGGACATTGGTTCCATTCCAGCCCAGGTGCAGACCGTCCTGTTTGTACTGGTCCCACCTCCCCCAGAAATGGTTCCAGTGCCCTAAAAATTTGAATCCCTCCCCCTTGCACCATTTTTCAAGCCACGTATTCATCTGCAATATCCTCCTATTTCTACTCTGACTGGCCCGTGGTACTGGTAATAATCCAGAGATTATTATCTTTGAGGTCCTACTTTTAAGTTTATCTCCTAGCTCCCTAAATTCACCTTGGAGGACCTCATCCCTTTTTTTTACCTATATTGTTGGTGCCAATATGCACCATGACAACTGGCTGTTCACCCTCCCCCTCCAGAATGTTCTGCAGCCGTTCAGTGACATCCCTGACCCTTGCACCAGGGAGGCAACATACCATGGAGTCTCGTTTGCGGCCGCAGAAACGCCTATCTATTCCCCTGACAATTGAATCCCCTATTACTATTTCCCTTCCCCTGTTTTTTCCCCCATCATGTGTTGCAGAGCCACCCATGAACTTGGCTGCTGCTGCATTCCCCTGATGAGCCATCTCCCTCAACAGTATCCAAAATGGTAAACCTGTTTAGGAGGGAGATGACCGCAGGGGGAATTTAGAGGGAAATGGGCCAAATGCAGAAATATGGGACTAGCTAGGATGGACATGTTGGGCAGCATGGATGAGTTGGACCAAAGAGCTCTGTTTCCATGTTAAAATCACTCTATGAAACGAACCAGAAATTAGATTAAGACTGGAAGAAGAAACTTTGCCCCCTTTTTTTCTCAATATGTGGTATCCAGAACCCAAATCTGAATTTTCATACCACTGGTCAAAATGTTCATGGATTTATTTTTGCTGAGTGGACCACTGGTAATTGAACACAAATTCCCATGATAACTGGGAATTAATAGACATAGTCTCTTGAGGTGGAAGATTGCAACTTTCACATGGTCCGTCCTGTTTCAACTAATGCAATCAATTCCACGTGCACAAATGGAAGATCAAATTGAACAAGTTGTCCTACAACTTTAGGCTGTGCACGCCACACGAAAGAAGAAGAAGAATACACTCTTGAAATTTGGCTGCTATCATTCAAATTTCATAGGTGTTCCATTGTCATCATATGAAAGGAAAACTTGATAAAGTTAGTGTGCTCCAGGTTAGTATCTCGATTCCAAAAACATTTTGAAAATTGTTAGCATTCTATGATCCGATGTGAATTTGGTCATTTGTCCATGACAAAAATGCAATTGGATGGTTTTGGATGCTAAATTTAGGATGTTTTGTGAACATTGCACAAACTTCATATTCTTTTTGAGGGAGAAAGATTTAGTTCTTAGAACTAACACGTTAACTGTAACCCAAGCTTCTCTGAGTAAAATCCAATCACTGGAGAAAACTATCTGATGATGAAAATAAAAATATGCCAACTCGGTGTTAATGCATTTTGATGCAAATGTTCTGAGGTTTACACATCTGAATGATTTCTTTAAAAAGTTTCTGATCTCATGAAATATTTAAAGCAATAGAACAAGGATCATAAGGTCATAATGTTGTAAGTGATAGGAGCAGAATTAGACCATTCGGCCATCAAGTCTTCTCCGCCATTCAATCATGGCTAATCAATCTCTCCCTCCTAATGCCATTCTCCTGCCTTCTCCAATAACCTCTGACACCCATACTAATCAAGAATATATCTATTTCCACCTTAATAATGTCAATTGACTTGGCCTCCACAGCCTTCTGTGACAAAGAATTCCACAGATTCACCACCCTCTGACTATGTGAAACATGGAAAACATAGAAAAATAGTGCAGGGGTAGGCCATTCGGTCTTTCAAGCCAGCATTACCATTCAATATGATCATGGCTAATCATCTAAAATCAGTACCCCGTTCCTGCTTTTTCTCCATATCCTTTGATTCCATTAGCCCTAAGAGCTAAATCTAACTCGCTCTTGAAAACATCCAGTGAATTGGCCTCCACTGCTGTCTGTGGCAGAGAATTCCTTAGATTCATAATTCTCTGGGTGAAGAAGTTTTTCCTCATCTCAGTCCTAAATGGCCTACCCCTTATTCTTAAAGTGTGACCCTTGATTCTGGACTCCCCCAAAATCAGGAACATTTTTCCTGCATCTAGCCTGTCCAATCCTTTAAGCATTTTATATGTTTCAATAAGATCCCTCTCTTCTTTCTAAATTCCCATGAATACAACCCCATTCACGACCCATATGTGAGTCCGATCATCCTGGGAATTAACTTGATGAACCAATGCTTCACTCTCTCAATAGCAATAATGTCCTTCCTCAATTTTGGGAGACCAAAACTGCACACAATACTCCAGGTGCGATCTCACCAGGGCCCTGTCCAACTGCAGTAGGACATCCTTGCTCCGAAACTTAAATCCTCCCATAATCAAGGCCAACATGCCATTAGCTTACTTCACTGCCTGCTGTACCTGCATGCTTACTTTCAGTGACTGATGTACATGCACACCCAAGTCCTGTTGTACCTCCCTTTTCCTAATCTGGCACCATTCTGATAATAAGCTGCCTTCTTGTTCTTGCCACCAAAGTTGATAACCTCACATTTATCCACATTATACTGCATCTGTCATGCATATGCACACTCACCCATTCCATGCTGACTTTGACCGATCCTGTCACTGCTTTCCAAATATTTGACTCGAGTATCTTCCCCACTACCGGTGTGAGGCTAACTGGTCGATAATTCTCCGTTTCTGTTCTCCCTGTTTTCATAAAATGTGGAGTTACATTGACTACCCTCCAGTCCACAGGAACTAATCCAGAGTCGAGAGAACATTGCAAAATGATCACCAATCACCAAGGGCCACCTCCTTGAGTACTCTGGGATGCTGACCATCAGGCCCGGGGGATTTACCTGCCTTCAGCCCCAACAGTTTACCTAATATCAGTTTAACTAATTTCCTGACTAATGTGGATTCCCTTCAATTCCTCCCTCCCACTAGATCCTCGGTCCCCTAGTATTTAGAAACATAGAAACGTAGAAAATATGTGCAGGAAGAGGCCATTCAGCCCTTCATTGTGATCATGGCTGATCGTCTGCTATCAATAACCCGTGCCTGCCTTCTCCCCATATCCCTTGACTCCATTAGCCCCTAGAGCTCTGGGATTTCTGGGTGATTGTTTGTGTCTTCCTTACTGAAGACAGATCTAAAGTACTAATTTCTGCCATTCCCTTGTTTCCCATTATAAATTTACCTGCCTCTGATTGTAAAGGGCCTCTCCCACCAGCATGCGTTTGCATGCGTCTAGCATGACCAAACGTGGTCGCTTGAGGCGTAATGCCTCGCGGGACCGGTCACAATTCGATGCGTATGGAGTTGTGCAGGGCTGACATCATACTCACCAATCAGCTGGGCAGGAGGCGGGCCCGGAATTTCGGGCCCGGAATTTGGACGGCGCACGGCGTCGGGCGGTGACGTCATCACGCAACGGCAAGCCGAGTGATGAAGTCATCGCTCAATGCCACGCGCTAGGCGTACGATGTCAAGACACTGCATACGATTTCAAGGCGCTGCATACGACGTTGAGATGCTGCATACGACATCAAGACCCTGCATACGTCCTCAAAGCTGCTGCGGGCCAACAGGCCGTTGGCGCGTGGAATTTTTGAACAGTGTCAGTTTTTCGGAGCCCCGTGAGATGTTGGGACCAGGCCCGCACAACTCCATACGCCTCCAGAGATCGAAGTGGGAAAGGCCCTGCAAGGCCGTACGGCTCAAGCGACCACGTTAGGTCGCGCTAGCCGCATGCTATCGCATGCTGGTGGGACAGGCCCTTAAGGGTCTCCACTAACCTTTTCCTTTTTATATATCTAAAGAAGTATTTACTAATGATGGGTTAAGAACAAAGCATTTAAAATTCCTGGTGCAGTCATTACCACGACAAATATAGTCAACTATCAACTATTTTGTTTCTGCTTTTGTGGTGAATCGTTCTTCTGATCAGGTGGTTTTGTTTAGAACTTGATTATTTTCTAGATATCATATTCTATTACTCAACTTTTTGTGTTTCGTTCACATTGTAAGGATAATCTTTTCAATAATGGGAACAATTATTTCTTGAAAAGCTGGCTATTTATTTTATTTAAACACAAAAGGCTTTCCACTTAAACACACAAGGCTGAATGGATAATCACACTACCTACACAATACTTAAAATATGGAGAAAGTGTGAATTGTGAATATATACATATATACTGTGGAATTGTGAACATACCATATATATTGTGGATATATACATAAATATTATGGCATTGTGGATATATTTTCGTAAATACAGCACTCAGTAGTGAAACTGAAGGTCTTGAAACTTCCAGGTTATTTTCCTGTTTCTTAAGTGACATTCCCATTGTTTCATATCCTGTATTTTAAGTAGTATAGATCATGGTGCTTAGCCAATATAGTCAGATGAAGCAAAAAAAAATCTGTATTTAGAAATAAAAATATCAGATACAGTATGTCCCTCTGCTTTCTTGCCTATTTTGTGACATTTTTCAAGCAGGATTTCGTCAAATCCTTATGCTAATTGATACCAGAAAGATTACATTTATTTTGCAATTAAATAACTCCATATAAGCCAAATTCTAATTATGCTTATAGTTTTTATCATTAAGACCCGTTAAGATGGTTTTGTGATGCCCCACGTTTTTGCAGCAGAGCGTGAGTAGTAATGTCATTTTGGTCACGTGCTAAATGTATGAACTAAAAATTTATATCATTATCATTATCATAATCGTAATTTATTAACCAAGTATGTTTTGCAACATACGAGGAATTTGATTTGCCATACAAGCTCCCGCAGCCTGCGATCAAAGCTCCCACGTTGGGGTGATCAAAGCTCCCGCATTGGGCGGTCGAAGCACCTGCAGCTTGGAGCTCCCGAAGTTGGACCTTAAACAAGAGACCGCAAGCTCCACAATGTTAGGCCGCAGTGCCGGAATAAGACACCAGAAAAAGTCGTATCTCCCCGTCTTCCCCCCCCCCACCCTCTAACCCCCCTCTTACCCCCCTCCCCCACCTATCCCCTCCACTCTCCCCCTCCTCTCTCCCCTCTGCTCTCATGCCCCCTCCCTCCCATCCCCTCCCCTCCTCTTCCCTACCCCCCTCCTCTATCCCCCCTCCTCTATCCCCCTCTACCCCCCCTCCTCTATCCCCCCTCCTCTATCCCCTCTACTCTATCCCCCCTCCTCTATCCCCCCTCCTCCATCCCCCTCTCCTCTATCCCCCTCCTCTATCCCCCTCCTCTCTCCCTCCCCTTCCCCTCCCCCCTTTCCACCCCCCTTTCCCCCCCTCTTTCCATTCCTCTTTCCCTCTTTCCCCCCTCCCCCTCTCCTCTTTCCCCCTCCCCTCTCTCCCTCCTCTCTCCCCTCTACTCCCTCTCCCCCTCCCCTCCCCCCTCCCCCCTCACATGAATAGGAGGATTTTTGAGAGATTTGTCTTGTGTCAAACATGGGAAAATAGGACGGCATGGAAGTTTTGGGCCGAAAGGCCTGTTTCTATGTTGTATGACTCCATGACTAATCTAAATTTAAAGAATTAATAGGTTATTAATGTTGCTAAACACCATAGAAATAGTAATGTTTTGAAAGATTGACTGACAAAAATCTCAGGGCATGGCTTAGCTGACTGTCAAAGTTTTCCAGCTGTTTAGTAGGCATGCATTTTTGTGCTATCATCTAATGTGATTGTGCTTTATGTCACGGAAGTTCTTGTGACCCTTGCTGTGATGGATGAAGCCAATCTCGGCAGGAGAAACAAAACATGGCAAATAAGAACAATAAGAACCGTGGCAAGAAAGAGAGCAGCTCAGAGCGGATTGGATATTTTGGGCCATCATGTCTTTAATAATTGGAAGAACTGCCCCTCATATTCTGCTTGGATGGCCGATAAACCAATAACATGATCCTAAATTCTCCAATTTCAACTAACCCTAAACCCCTTGAACCCTTTTCTCATCTGCCCCTCCTCTCTCTGCTGTGTGCACCATTTCTCCCACTACCCTGTCACTCTGTTCATTTCCTCTTCCCCTTCCATTCACCTCCCATTCATCCCTAACACCCTTCGTTTGAAAAACAACACTCTTTTTGCCCTATCCCCATTTTTCTTCACCTACGTTCTCCCCTCTTCCATTAATCTGAAGAAGTCCATTAGCCTGACATGAAAGGTCATTTGTCCATTTCCATCCATAGATGCTGCCTGACCCATTCAATTCCTCCGGCTCTTTTTTTATTTCCTCCGGCTCTTTAAAATACTTTTTATTTTGCTAAACATTCCAGCATCTCCTGTGTCCCTATGTTTTTAATATTGTCAGTTAAAAGTTAGGAAGCGGTAGGAGGTACAGTTTGTACAAATGACTGATGCATTACATTGGGGACTTTCGCTTCTTCTGACACCATGGATTAGGAAAAAGTTTTTTTTTTTCAAATGATATGACAGTAGCATTTGATTCTGGTGATGTGATAAAGACAGCGGTACAGCAATTATCCAGGGTGTAACATTTCTTTGGCAGACCTGCTCTCACGTCAGAGATAAAAATGACAGCTGTGTGCTGAGATGTGTCATGTCACCGGGAAATGAAATAGTGGTGTCATGTCATTTTAATGAACCTCCGTGGCATTTCATGTTCTATATAAACTAAATCCATTCACTTTATCATGTGCATATAATCACACTCTGGAATATTTTATTTCAGGGATAATCTGCAAAAAAGTAAATGTGAAGTATCTGATACAGTTTAGCTGCATTTCCATCATCCCCTTCTGCACTTCACTAAGCATGTGCCCCGTTGGCAAATTTGAATGGTTTTGCCTTGTCTACCAGACCAGTTTATGTAAATTCCTGTTATAGACTTACGCTCTTAGTCTGGTCTAGTCAAACATTAAGTCAAACTCTGGTTCCAAAACTTCACTTTCTTGAAGAACAAACTGCAGGGACAGTTGCTGATCCACCCACGCAAGACAACAATTATCTTGTGCAAACAGAACAGAAGTCACATTCAACCGACACACCCCAATGAATTACACGCCCTCTTATACCCCTCCAAACTAAGGGTGTGACATTACTTGGGGGAGGCAACACCTCCAAACCAATCACACATATTAATTCTAACAGTACATAATTAGCAGTTCCCTAACCCAATAATATAATCTTATATACATTGTATTAGAAATAAACTTCTGGAAGAAAGCAAACATAGCACCATTTGCCCAGATATTCAAGAAACCCAGACAAGGCTCAACACTTAACCTAACCAACATCTAGCAAAGTAAAGCTTTGCAACAACACTTACAATGTGTATGTCTGGTTTGCATTCACCCAATCCATTTCATGCAATTTACACCTAATTGCAAGAATCTGCAGATGTCCTATTCTTTCCTTGCAACTCTTATCTAGGCTCTAGACAAGATGGCACCATTCTGCTTGTCTCATGTCTGCAGAAGACACATCTAAATTGACCAAATGGCTGAGCAGCTCAGAAGCCTTTTCTCAATTTGAGTGTCCCAGCATCTCCAAATTGGCCAGAATTAACATTTACAATGATTTGCTTGTGCTTTCAGATGTAAAAATAGCTGGATGGAAGTAAGCATCTTAGGGAAGAAACAAAAAAAAAAGATTTATTCCATAAACAAGAGCTTCAGATATCATTTTACTTCAGAGTCACGTGAGTGACTTTGTGAAGACCCGCATGCGAAGTGACAGGAGGGAGGAGGGTCGCTCCTCCATCGGAACGGACCTGCAGGTAAGGAACAATTAACCTGAGGTTGGGTTTCCCTTTCAGGGACTCTGTGGGACAGAGTACCCCACCAAGGGGCCGCCTCGAAAGACTGACTGCGGACCGCGGGAACGCGGGCAGTCAGCGGCGGCATCACTACAAACCCGGATGTCGGGCAAGCCCGTTGATCTGAAAGGGTCCGGGCTCCGAGACTCCGAGACATGGGTAGCGACTGCAGAGCAGCAACCCCAACTCAACACTGCAGCCCGCAGGAACACCGCGGACTGACGGCAATGCTACTCGGAAGTCGGGCAAGCCCGTTGACCCGGCAGGGTCCGGACTCAGAGACAGCCGTTTGCGAGAAGCGAAGGCAGAGCAGGAGCTCTGACTCAACATCGCAGCCTGCAGGAATGCCGCGGACTGGCGACAATGCTACCGGGAAGTCGGGCAAGCCAGTTGACCCGGCAGGGTCCGGGATCAGAGACTCGCCGTTTGGAGGTAGCGAAGACAGAGCAGAAGCTCTGACCCAACGCCACAGCCCATACACCAGGAACGTCGGACTGGCGGCACAACACCCGGAAGTGGGGCAAGCCCATTGACCCGGCAGGGTCCGGGCTCACAGACTCGCTGTTTGCGGGTAGCAATGGCAGTCGATAATCCCGCATGGAGCAGATGGGGAGCACTAGCCCCAATGTGACACACTCCAGCAGGAGTCTGGTCACTGTGGGTCTCCTCGCAGACCCACGGCAGTACCATTTACAGGGATGCCAAATGCTCACCCTCTTCGCTGGGGAGCATAAGGAATCAGGTCTGGCCTGACTCTGAAGAAGGTGTGTTGACAGAAGAAACACAACATGCTAAGGGTGCAAGAAGATGAGCTACTCGGGATGGCATCCAAGTTGCGATGCCCTCACAAAGAGGCCACCATTGTCAACAGGCAGCCAGTTGAAAGTACTCAACAACGTATGTAGCTCCAGGAATTGGTATTTCCCTCAATGTGCCTGCGGCAAATCCTCAAACTACTGGCCTTGGGTATTACCAGATTTACCAGGTCAGTAGATGGAAGATATGTCAGAGGTGCAACAAGAAGTTCTGACACTCTCCAGTATGGTCAATTGAGATCAACTACGGCAGAAAGAATGCCATCCAGCCTAGACTAAACCCCAAGTTTGTGAGGCTGTGTAAAACCAGCAGTGCACAGCCACCTACTCTGTTTCGCTACCCAAACAGGCAAAAGACCTTGACAAAGAGACACTAGCCGTCGGCATGATTAAGGTGCCGGCCGCTACCAGGTCCTCACATATTTGGCGGCAGCACCCCTATGCACCCACCAGCAGGCTGTGTTATCACACTGAAAGAAAAGCTGGTGAAAGCTCGAAGGCCGTACAACCTACACAAAGGTATTTTTCAGGCCATGTCCCAGAACGGCCTTCCTGGAAGATGCACCAACCCCACACCACAACGCCTCCACCTCCCAGGAACCAAGGAATGAGAAAACCAACACAGCACCACCGGTAACCATGGAGGTAGGTGGGTTTTGTTGCCTTCAGAACATAGCGTGTGTAACTTCTTCACAGGTTGGGGGAAGGTTACTCTTGTTCAGGGAATAACATTTCATCTTTCATTCTGCACAGTATTCAGCGATACAAAACTGAATCTGTTCACAAACTCCTCCTTTCCGGTTCAACATGCACCTCGTGAAAAGTTTGAGCTTTCACAAAAAAGAGAAAGTGGAAGGTCATGCGGAACTGTTAAATCTATATACAAAAGGAGCAATAGAAGAAACCAAAACATGAGTCCCTTGAGTTTGTATCAAACATGATGGCAGATGTCTGCATCATTTGATTTGACACAACTGAATACTTTTGTGCAGTACACCCACTTCAAAAATGAGAAATTTTTTGGTACTTCTAAAACAACTAGTTTCCAAAGGGTGCTTCATGGCTTGTATTGGTCTAAAAGATGCATACTACTCAGAACCAATAGACAAAGATCACCGCAGATATTTAAAATTTATCTGGATGGCAGCTCTGGCAGTATAAAGCACTGCCTAATGGATTAACATAGCCGAGACTGTTTTCCAAAAATATTGAAACCAGCTTGGCGTTTCTTCAGAAACAAAAAAACATATTATCAAGGCATATCTGGATGACATCTTATTGTGGGGATAACATTGGAATTGGCTAAATTGGCTGTCTCAGCCACCAAGCTCCTATTTCAAAAATCTGGGTTATTATCCATCCAGACAAATCCAAGTTAAATGCCTTCCGGTGACTATGGATTTGGGATTCACGATTGACTCTGTTCACATGTCTGTCACTTTGCCAAAGGACAAAGCAACAGACTCGATAGAGGCATATAACAGCCTTGTTTGCATCAGTAAACCATCTATACAGCAAATAGCCAGGGTAATTGGAAAGTTTGTGGCTGCCTCTTTTCCTAGCCGCAATTTGGACCCTTACATTACCAAAATCTACAAAGGGCCAAAACTACAGTGTTACAAACTGACGCCATCACTCACGGCTGGGGAACAACCAATACCACCTCCAGCTGCGGTGGTAGTTGGAATGAGTAATGAGTTAACCTTATTTCAGGGTATCAATCATCATAAGGTGTTGGGAGCATTCACAGACTTTGGGCTTACCTTTCAGACATGCATCATCTGCATGTTCGCCTACAAATTGATAATACCACCGTGGTGACATACATTATTCATATGGGTGGAATTAAGTCGATATCTTGTGATGAATTGATCAATACAATTTGGCACTGGTGCATAGAAAGAAACACTCGGATATCAACTCCAGGTCATGCAAATTCATTGGGGAGGTGGGATTGTTTTTTCTATGCATTTGTCCCCCCTTTTCTGCCTTATTAGTCGGGTCCTGCGGAAAATTCAACAAGTCTCCGCATCAGGTATTTGGGAGTACCCGATTGGCCTACTCCACCATGCTACCCTGCGGGACTCGATATGGTAAGAGCAATGGATTTCAATCTACAAACACCCAAGTTTGCTGGTACACCTATGACAAGGGAGAGTCATCCGTGCTATGCCCGAATGAACCCATTGGGTGCAAAATTTGGGAAAGACCTCTCCTGGAATTGAGCTGTCGGACCCAACCATGAATATCATCGTGGCATCATGCAGAGAGTCCACCAGGAAACAGTACCTGATCCATATCAAAAAATGGGAAGTATTGTATACCAGGACAGACACAACTTACAACACAGCCACCATCGCAGTTGTGCTGGAGTTCCTGGTAAGTCTACACTTCGATGAAGGCTTGAGTTATAATGCCATCAATTGCGCAAAGTGCCCTATCCTCATACCTGGGATACGAACTAGAACACCATGGAGGAGTATCTCATCTTCTGGTGTCAAAACCCATGAGGGGATTTTAACACAAAAATCCCCAGGCCTCAATATACCCAGACCTGTGATATTGGCATTGTCCTGACCTATTCAGAGATTGGGCACCGGTCACGTCCCTCTCACTAACACATATAAAATAGTGATGCTGATGACACTTGTAACGGTGCAGCAGGTCCAGTCTCTGCACAAACTAGACTGGACACCATATAATAGCCCAAAATAAGTAACTTTTCACATTATGGGTTACCTAACTAAATAGGCCTGGGTCATCTGGTCTCAAATTGGAGTTCCTGGCTAATCCCGTAGATAGACGCATACGCATAGTGAACCACCTCCTATATTAACTGGAGGCCACCCATCATCTCAGGGATATGGTCATGGCTCTATTGATAAGTTCAAACATCCTCATCGCAGAATACCGTGCAGACCATATCAAGATGACTCAGGGTGGTGCTGCAGGGGTGGACACTGATATTTAAATCTCATTTCACCGGGACTGCAGCTACATCAAGGATGATGGAAGTCCCATGGGCCACGCCCTTGTAACGGCGTGTTGGTCTAATGAAACAACTTCCAGTGGTTATAACAAACCTGTGGCCACACCTGGGATATCTACAGACACTATTTTAAGTTCTGTATTAGAATTCCCCGAATTTAGGGGTTGTTATTATTACTATTGTTAAATAATACATTGTTCGTTTTTCAGCACTGTACAAGTCTGAAATGCGTTAACATAGTTCCTCCTATGGTTATTATGGCAGTGTGTGAGCATGGACTCATTTCCAGGGCATGAAACCACAGAGCTTTGAAGTCTTTACGAAATCACTCACGTGACTCCGAAGTAAAATAGTAAGATTAAGTGAGAACTTACCAGTTCGAAGTTTGACCCTTATTTTATGAGGAGTTACAATGAGGGATTTCGTGCCCTGTGCTCCCAACCCTCTATTATAAGGTCAACTGGTATGTTAGTTCTCTTATCTTACTATCTTCAGTCAACTCTACTATCTGTGATTTCACACCGCTGCTTTGAAGAATGTCGCGCATGCTTCACGAAATCCCTCATCGTAACTCCTCATAAAATAAGGATCATACTTCAAACTGGTAAGTTCTCATTTAATCTTACTATTACTATGAACATAATCATTCTTGCCACCCACTTTTTCTTTCCAAATATTTTATTCAGGCTAAACAGAAGTTAAAAAAGGGATTGGCAGTAGTTTAGACTTTGGCTGACATTGTCATGAACAATATCGATTCAACTCTATATTATGCAGCTCTCCAGATTTTCATTAAAGCCATTAGATGGGGAAATCTGCCCTTGGCCATATATGTATGCCAATGCAGTCTATGGTTGTGCTATTCAGCTTAAAGTCCATTCCATTCACTTGAAGTAATTGAAGTCACTTTGAATTCTCTTGAAGCATTTACTTGTTTTTAGAACAGTTCGTCTGTAATATCTCCCACAAATTGCAAAAGATTTATCCCTCAAATGTTAACTCTTCTGTTCTCTCCAGTGATGTGACTGGAATTCTAATTCTAACAGTGTTCTTTGTTTTTTGTTTCAATGTTACAGACACTCAAGCTTTTGTGATGCTTTTGTTAATATTCCTCCAAAACAGTGTAATTATTTATCTCAGAGACACAAGGCACTGCCGGCGCTGCAGTACTGTGCTATAAACAAAATGCTGGAGCAAATCAATATGTCAGAAGCATCTGTGGAGGGGAATGGACAGACGATGTTTTGGATCAGGATCCCAAAATGTTGTCTATCCATTCCCTGTATGGACAGAATTCATTCCATTCCAGTCCAGTCCATTTCTGTCCATGCTGCCTCAACCACTTTCATCCAATGTGTTTTTGTTTAATTGTTTACCTCCTTTAATCTCAAAAAAGATAAATTTGATTTATATTATGGTCGCTATTATTTGCACTATAAATCGAAAGGGTACAGAGATGAAAAAAATGAGTGATTATTTTTTTATAGATCTAAACAGTATATGAATCCCTCTATGGGACATGGACTTCTTGCATTTACAATAAGCTTCAACAAAAAAAGCACCAATTGTAATGATGATTATATTTCTGATTCTGCTTTCTTAATACCCTATTTGTTCATTTGCAGAGTATATTGTTTTGTGATGTCCAAAAATATTGAACCATGCATCTAATTGCCCTCTCATTTAATAGATAATTAAAGATGTATAAATCCTCGCAGACAAGTTCACATTCCATGCTTAAGCCACCATCAGGCTTTCGACCAGAAAACAATGGTAGACTTTCTGAGCTCCCAACATTTCCACCCCTTCACTCCCCAATAACCAACTACTGTAAGCCTATTCCATGTGTACTTCTTACAACCTTGATGATGCACTTCCCTTTGCATTTTAATTTTACAAACGTACATATCAATGTCTGATAAAATAATGCAAGTCACGATCCCACAATCTAATTAATTTGGATACTGAAATGATGATTTCAGAATCTACTTTCAAAAATAATTTCATTAATTTCAAGAAGATTAATATCCATGTCTTCAAACAAACACTATCTGAACCTCTAAAACAAATAAAAATGGTGTGTTTTCCTGCAGATTTCTGCGATATTCATTTCAGAAACTATTAAGGATCCAACGAGTGGAAAATCTACCCTGCACTACATACAGTATTTTAAGAATATAAGAAACTGAAGCAACAAAGGTCATTTGTCATGTGATGGGAGCAGAGTTGGGCCATTCAGCCCATCAAGTCTACTCTGCCAATTAATCATGGCTGATCTATCTCCCCCCCCCCCCCCCCCCCTCCAAACCCCATTCTCCTGCCTTCTCCCCATAACCCCTGTCCCCTCAAACCTGTTCCACCATTCAATAAGACCATGGCATGTCACTCCCGGCGTTTGATGTACTCAATAAATCCACCTCTACAGATTTCTGGGGTAAGAATTCCCAAGAGTCATGACACTCTGAGAGAGGAAGTTGCTATTCATCTCCATTTTGAAAAGTAATTTGTAATTTAGAAATTGTTAACCTCAGTTCTAGATACACACAATTGGGAAAAATTGTCTCAGTTTCCACCTGATGAATCTCTCAGAATCTTAAATGTTCTGTTAAAAGCATTTCACATTTCATATTCTGCTCTTTTTCTAATACAACTACTTAGTTCTTTAAATATGGGGGCAAAGCTATACAGTATGTACTGTTCCCCGTCCCCTGAAAAGATGCTTCAAATCTTCCCTACCCTTGTCCCTCCAAGTACTCCATAGCCCTTGCAAAAAAAGACAAGTATTCCATTAACCTTCCTAATTACATTCTGTACCTGTGTGCCAACTCTTTGAACTTCATTAGTTCCTACCCATCCCACCTCTAGGGCCAGTTCCCTTTGTCATGTAACATTTCATCCATCCAAATCGCAGAAGGGTTCAACCAGCCCCGACCAGGGGTCCGATTGCCCAATGCGGGGAGCTGAGATCCCCCGATGCAGGAGCTTAATCGCCCCGAAGCGGAGGGCCTGCCACTGGCTACGGGAATCAAGATCGTCCCATCAATGGAAGGCTCGAGGTCCCCGACCATGGGAGAGCAATGAAGGAAAGAGATTGAACTTTTTATCGCCTTCCATCACAGTGAGGAATGTGGAGGAGTCACTGTGGTGGAGGTTTACGTTAAAATGTATTTTGTGTGATCTGTTGCTTTTTATTAGTATGACTGTACGACAAATCAAATTCTTTGGAGGTTGCAAAAAATACTTGACTAATAAAGTATGATTATGATTATTACAATCACACACAGGTATTCTCAAGCTTTGCTATTGGTTTTGTCAGTACATATTTACTGTGGCTGTGTATGAACATATTTGCAATGAATGTTTAATACATTTTCTACAGTATTTTAATAGAGAGTTTATCTTATACAGTTTAATAGCTTTGCTAAAATAATGGACAGAGGTATTTTGAATGCATACACGAGCCTGTTCATCACCATCATGAGACAGGATAATTTCAAGCCTGTTGACTTGCAGCTGATTAACGTACAGAGAATGATTGGCTTTCTACGTATTTGTACACTTAGGCATTGCACTCCAACAGTAACATTATGTTTATATTATTCAGAATCAAAAGAGCAATGATTTTATTTTTAATTTATTTCTGCATTAGTTATTTTCTATAGCAGCATGGAATAAAACAAAGATATATCTCAGCCCCATAGAATCATAGAAACATAGAAAACAGGTGCAGGAGTAGGCCATTCGGCCCTTCGAGCCTGCACCGCCATTCAATATGATCATGGCTGATCATCCAACTCAGTATCCCGTATCTGCCTTCTCTCCATACCCCCTGATCCCTCTAGCCCCAAGGGCCACATCTAACTCCCTCTTAAATATAGCCAATGAACTGGCCTCAACTACCTTCTGTGGCAGAGAATTCCAGAGACTCACCACTCTCCGTGTAAAAAATGTTTTTCTCATCTCGGTCCTAAAAGATTTCCCCCTTATCCTTATTGAACTATTGCATATAAAAACGCATAAGATAGACACAAAGTGCTGGAGTAACTCAGCGGGACAGGCAGCATCTCTGGATAGAAGAAATCGGTGACGTTTCAGGTCGAAGAAAGGTCTCTTCGGAAGAAAGGTCTCGACCTAAAACGTCACTCATTCTATCCATAGATGCTGCCTATCCTATTGAGTTACTCCAGCATTTTGTGTCTATCTTCAGTGTATAACCTTCCCACATATTATATTAGGCTCACAGCCCTGTAACTGTGTAGCATTCCTTGCTCTTGCTATCTTTTTTGCATAAATGTACACATTTGTCATTCTCTAATGATCTGACACCTCACCATGGCCAGTGAAAATGTAAAACACCTCTGAGAGAGCTTCAACCATCTTTTCACTTTGCACGCATAGCAAGAAGTTATATTCCTCATAAGAGACTTATTCACATCTAAGTCCACTAACACATCTACTACTTTCTCCTTTTTAGAAACATCGAAATGAGCCAGCACCGCCATTCAATATGATCATGGCTGATCATCTAAAATCAGTACCCTGTTCTTGCTTTTTCCCCATATCCCTAGATTCCTTTAGCCCTAAGAGCTAAATCTAACTCTCACTCGAAAACATCCAGTGAATTGGCCTCCACTGCCTTCTGTGGCAGAGAATTCCACAGATTCACAAATCTCTGGGTGAATACGTTTTTCCTCATCTCAGATCTAAATGGCCAACCCCTTAATTCATCATATGTCAGTCCCGTCATCCCAGGAATTAACCTGGTGAACCGACGCTGCACTCCCTCAATAGCAATAATGGCCATCCTCAAATTAGAAGACTAAAACTGCACACAATACTCCAGGTGCGGTCTCACCAGGGCACTGTACAAATGCAGTGTAGACTTCATCACTCCTATACTCAAATCCGCTCGCAACGAAGGCCAGCATGCCATTAGTTTTCTTAGCTGCCTGCTGTACCTGCATGCTTACTTTCAGTGACTGATGTACAAGCACACCTATACCTCATTGCACTTCCCCTGTTCCTAATCTGACACCATTCAGATAATAATCTGCCTTCCTATTCTTGCCACCAAAGTGGATATCCTCACATTTATCCACCTCATACTGCATCTACCATGCATCTGCCCACATACTCAACTTATATAAGTCACCCTGCAACCTCATAACATCCTCCTCGCAGCTCACACTGCCACCCAGCTTTATGTCATCCGCAAACTTGGAGATGTTGCATTTAATTCCCTCGTCTAAATCATTAATATATATTGTAAATAACTGGGGACACAGCATCAAGCCTTGCTGCACCCATCTAATCATTGCCTGCCATTCTGACAAGGACCCGTTAATTCCTACTCTTGGCTTCCTGTCTGCCAACCAGTTCTCTATTTACATCAATACCCGCCCACAATACCATGTGCTCTAATTTTGCACACTAATCTCTTGTGTGAGACCTTGTCAAAGGCTTTGTGAAAGTCCAGATACACCACATCCACTGGTTCTCCCTTATCCATTCTACTTGTTACATCCTCAAAAAATTCCAGTAAAGCATGATTTCCCCTTCATAAATACAAGCTGACTTTGACCGACCCTGTCATTGCTTTCAAAATAATCAACTCAAACAACATCCCCACTACTGATGCAAGGTAAACTGTCTATAATTCCCTGTTTTCTCTCTCCCTCCTTTCTTAAAAAGTGGAGTTACTTTGGCTACCCTCCAGCCAACGGAAACTGATCCAGAGTCGAGAGAACATTGGAAAATGATTTCCAATACATGCACAATTTCTAGGGCCATCTCCTTGAGTACTCTGGGATGCAGACCGTCGAGCACTAGGGATTTATCTGCCTTCAGTCCCAACAGTTTCCCCAACACCATTTCCTGTCTAATGTGGATTCCCTTCAGTTCATCCCTCACACTAGATCCTTGCCCCCCTAGTATTTCTGGGAGGTTGTGTGTGTCTTCCTTAGTGAAGATAAAACCAAAGTACTTGTTTAACTATTCTGCCATGTCCTTGTTTCCCATTATAAAGTCAACTGTCTCTGATTGTAAGAGACTGCATTTGTCGTCACTAATATTTTCCTTTTTACATATCTAACGAAGCTTTTACTGTCATTTCTGATCCCCACAAACTTTCATTCATGCTCTTTTTTTCCCCTTCTTAATTAACCCTTTTGTCCTCCTCTGTTGAATTCTAGATTTATCTGGTTGGCTGCTTCCTCTGGCCAATTTATATGCCTCGTCCTTGGATTTAACACTATCCTTAATTTACCTCATTAGCCACGGTTGAGCCGCATTCCCCGTTTTATTTTTTTCGTCAGACCGGGATGATCAATTTTTGGAGTTCTTCCATGCGATCTTTAAATCTATGCCAATGCATTTCCACCATCAACCCTTTAAGTATAACTAGACTAAGTGGGAGCCCCAACGCAATATTCCACCACTCACCCATAGTCTCTAACTGCGCAGGCGCAGCTGATGGGTTCCCGTTGTGACGCTCCTGATCCCCCCCCTCACCCCCCCACTCTGCCCCTAACCATCCCCCCCAACCCCCACGTACTCACTCCATCCCCCCTCAACCCCTCCCCCATCCACTCTTAGCAGCTCTCCAGCGGCGCAGCCATTCCTGCCCATTGGGTTCCCATTGTCACGTGGAACACGCAGGCATTACTGCACAGGCACAGCTGATGGGCATGGCAAGTGGAAAAGGGATTTATTAAAGCTTAAAATGTGAATAGCTCTTAAAATATAACAACAATTTAAATGTTAAAGATGAGATTTAATCAGTTCAGTTCTTTCCTGTGTCTCTTGTTGCTTTCTGCTGCTCACTGCCTCTTGATGCCTCTTTGCTGTTGATGAAAAAAAGACACACAATTTTAATATAGAGACATTATTGAATGGTCAAATTTTAATGAAGAAAATCTGAGCATTTACCTCAGAAGTCATCGTTCAACCAAGCATGCATTTAAAGATAACATTCTTGGTCGATGTTCCATCCTTCAGGAAAACTTTGAAATTTTCCTTCATCTTTCCTCGACTAAGAGCCACATATAGTTGTTCATGCTGAAATACCAGTATCGAGGTATATCAACACTTTCTCCATGGTTTGTTCTTGCGCTTTATGGATCGTCATCGCAAAACTTGACTGAATGGGGGATGGGGTCCGCTGAAGGGGAATGTCTTCTCCTTCTGTTAAATGGAGCATTAACCTAGGAATGAAAACAATGTCATCTTTGACGGCTCCCATGTTGATTCTTGCAATGATCAGATGATTGCGTAGCTCTTCCACATTCATCCTCATTCCATTGCATAGCTTTGGGTTCCAAGTTTCTCATTGACATTGGAGATCCTTTTTTCAACTCAATTTGTGTGGTGGTAATCCAGAGATCTCGAGTGAATCGAGGAATTCTGTTGGGAAGCGAGGAACATTAGTTCCCTCAGTGACAGCATTGAAAGAAAACTATTCTTTACTGATTCCAGGGAAGTGTGCGTTACATGTAGAATTGAACCAAGATATAATTGTCGGAGAATAATTCTGCAGGATTGTCAAATGCGGGATAGATGAAAATACAATCCTCCAGTGTTTTTGCTAATAGAACCATGTCTTGTGGTATATAATTTCATCATCTTCATTCTTTAAAATATCGTCTTCTCAAACTTTCAACAAAAATTGAGAATAGTCACCTTCTCCCTCTCTCAATCGCATATTTGTGTGCAATTGAAACTTGCTGAAAAGTGTCCACAAGTAGGATTTCTTAATGCAGGAATTTTCAACATCAGCATCATTTCCCCTTTTCACAGTTCTTCCAACAGGCGTTAATGTAGCTGTTATCCCTGAGGATGCTATAGCAATAGCCACATCACCTTGACCTCTAACTTTGGAGAAGATCAAATTGGTGCTAATTGTTTTTCCTGTTCCTCCTGGTGAATCAATGAAAAACATTGAAATAAGCTTCCTTTTCAAGCATTTGCACACCTTGTCAAAAACACTGCTCTCTGCTCAGCATTCAGGAGAGGCTCATTCTCCTCAACAAATTGCTGTTGTTCAGTTCTATCATATTGCAATTCCTGCAACAATTCTGGATTGACATCATCAAGGTGCATCCTTCCATTTCTTGGTGGTGGCAAATGAAAGCATTCAATTTTTTGCTTGTAATTCTCAGGCTTATCTTGAATATACAACGGAGCCTGATCTCGATGCTTCTCTTCAATCATATTAGGATCAATCATTGTTCTCTGTTATTTTTCAATGTAATCTTCAGACATTGAATTATTGAAGTCATCCTATAATTGTCGAAGATTGTTGATCTCCGTATTCGTCAGCAAAACACGCAACAAATCTCTCATTGCATTGTGGAGTCTTGTCTTCTCAGCATCTTCCATTGTTTGTTGCCAATGGTTGTGAGCCTGCAACAAACCTCTTTGGCTGCAGATGTCTTTGAAGGAAGGATGAATTTCTCCATCATGTGTCTTCAATGAATCGAAGAATACTGGCCCTTTTACGTGATGGAGAAGCACTCAAGTAGTAGAGGTCACAACATCTCGGAGACACGGTATACACTCGTCCCTGAACATTGGCTTCAAAACGACGTGGAAGAATCTTCCACTCTCTTCCCAACCTTCGTTCTTTGCCATCTCTTATTGTTCCATGTGTAAAATTGGGGAACATCAGCGTAGTAGAGTATTTTTGGAAATGGCTCTCGAGAACACAAGATGAGGTACGAAGGTAAGCTAGCCAAGAATATAAAGGAGGATAGTAAAAGCTTCTTTAGGTATGTGAGGATGAAAAAAAATAGTTAAGGCCAAAGTTGGACCCTTGAAGACCGAAAAAGGTGAATTTATTATGGGGAATAAGGAAATGGCAGATGAGTTGAACAGGCACTTTGGATCCATCTTCACTAAGGAGGACACAATATAGTAGTGGCCAGAGGATCTGGGGTGACGGAGGAACTGAAGGAAATCCACATTAGTCAAGAAATGGTGTTTGGTAGAGTGAGGGGACTGAAGGCTGATAGATCCCCAGGGCTTGATGGTCTGCATCCCAGGGTACTTAAGGAAGTGGTTCTAGAAATTGTGGATGCATTGTTGATAATTTTCCAATGTTCCATAGACTCAGAATCACGTCCTGTGAATTGGAGGGTAGCTAATGTTATCCCACTTTTTAAGAAAGGCAGGAGAGAGAATAACAGGGAATTATAGGCCAGTTAGCCCGACATTGGTGGTGGGGAAGATGCTGCAGTCAATTATACAAGATGAAATAGCGGCACATTTGGATAGCAGTAACAGGATCGGTCCGAGTCAGCATGGATTTACAAAGGGGAAATCATGCATCACTACTCTTCTGGATTTTTTTGAGGATATAAATAGCAAAATGAACAAGGGAGAGCCAGTGGATGTAGTGTACCTGGACTTTCAGAAAGCATTTGATAAGGTCACACATAGGAGATTAATGGACAAAATTAGGGCACATGGTATTGGGGTTAGAGTGCTGACTTGGATAGAAAATTGGTTGGCAGACAGGAAACAAATAGTAGGGATTAACGGGTCCCTTTCAGAATGCAGGCAATGACTAGTGGGGTACCGCAAGGCTCGGTGCTGGGACCGCAGCTATTTACAATATATATCAATGATTTGGATGAAGGGATTCAAAGTAACATTAGCAAATTTGCAGATGACACAAAGCTGGATGGCGGTGTGAACTGTGAGGAGGATGCTATGAGAATGCTGGGTGACTTGGACAGGTTGGGGGAGTGGGCAGATGCATGGCAGATTAAGTTTAATGTGGATAAATGTGAGGTTGTCCACTTTGGTATCAAAAACAGGAAGGCAGATTACTATCTAAATGGCATCAAGTTGAAAAAAGGGGAAGTACAATGGATCTGGGGACCTTGTTCATCATTCCATTAAAGTAAGCATGCAGGTACAGCAGGCAGTGAAGAAAGCGAATGGCATGTTGGCCTTTATAACAAGAGGAGTCGAGTATAGGAGCAAAGAGGTCCTTCTGCAGTTGTACAGGGCCATACTGAGACCACACCTTGAGTATCGTGTGCAGTTATGGTCCCCTAATTTGAAGAAGGACATTCTTGCTATTGAGGGAGTGCAGCGTAGGTTTACAAGGTTAATTCCCAGGATGGCGGGACTGTCATATGCTGAGAGTATGGAGCGGCTGGGCTTGTACGCTCTGGAGTTTAGAGGATGAGAGAGAAGCTTATTGGAACATATATCATTGTTAAGGGTACACAAAAGGCTGAGAAAATTGGGGAGTCTGCATCCTCTTGGCTTGAACATTGAATTTTCTCAATAGTGTTAACCTTTGCTGTTTCCTCCCCTTCCCACCTCTCCCTCAGCCCTCGGGCTCCTCCTCCTCCTTTTTCGTTTCTTCTCCCTGCCCCCCCCACCTCCCATCAGTCTGAAGATGGGTTTTGGCCCGAAACGTTGCCTATCTCCTTCACTCCTTAGATGCTGCTGCACCCGCTGAGTTTCTCCAGCCTTTTGTGTACCCTCGATTTTCCAGCATCTGCAGTTCCTTTTTCAACATTGTTAAGGGTTTGGACATGCTAGAGGCAGAAAACATGTTCCCGATGTTGGGGGAGTCTAGAATTAGGGGCCTCAGCTTAAGAATAAGGGGTAAGCCATTTAGAATGGAGACGAGGAAACACTTTTTCTGACAGAGTTGTGAGTCTGTGGAATTCTCTGCTTCAGAGGGTGGTGGAGAGAGCTAGATGGGGCTCTTAAAGGTAGCGGAGTCAGGGGATATGGGGAGAAGGCAGGAACGGGTTACTGATTGGGGATGATCAGCCATGATCACATTGAATGGCGGTGCTGGCTCGACGGGCCGAATGGCCTACTCCTGCACCTATTGTCTATTGTCTATGGTCTATTGCCATGAATTCAGTTAAAGTTGTTCTCGCCATATCACCATTGCTCACTTGCTGAGCAGCATTGTCTCTGATAATGACTCGTTTGTGTTGTGCTAGATGTTCCTGGATGTATCCTACAGCCGGGGAGGAGCATAGATTGATGGGGGGGGGGGGGGGGGGGATCCTACAGCGGGGGATGAGGACAGCTTCAGGAGGGGCTGTCAGGGGTGGGAGCGGGAGCGTCCTACAGCTGGGGGGAGGGGGACACCTTCAGGCAGCAGCTGTCAGTGGGAAGAGGGGTGAGCAACCTACAGCGGGGGAGGGGGACGGCTTCAGGCAGGGTCTGTCGGGGGCCAGTGGGGGGGGGGAGAGCATCCTACAACCGGGGAGGGGGTGGCTTCAGGCGGGTTTGTCACAGGTCAGTGGGGGAGGGTTTGGTAAGGGAACGCTGCCGTGGCCTACCGCGGGCATGGCCTACTGGCGCCATCGCCTTCTGTTGCCATGGTGTGCCACCGCCGCTCCCCAGCGGCTTCAGGAGGGGGCTGGTGGGGGGGGGGAAGCATCCTGCAGCTGAGGGAGGGGGACGGCTCCAGACGGGGGCTGTCAGGGGGCCGGTTGGGGTGGGAGCATCCTACAGCCAGGAGAGGGGCAGGGCTTCAGGTGGGGGCTGTTGGAGGCGGTGGTGGAGGGGGGAGCATCTGGCAGCAGGGAGAGGGTAATGGCTTCAGGCGGGGGCTGTAGGGGCCGGTGGGGGGGCAAGCATCCTGCGTGTCCTGCACTGAGGAAGGGGTACAGCTTCAGGAGGAGGCTGTCATGGGCCGATGCGGGGGGTGGGGGGGGTGGGGGGGAACGCTGCCATGGCCTAACGCTGCCGTGGCTTGCCACTGAGGGGGATGTGCGAGGAGAGGGGGATGGGAGTATGTGGGAAGGGGTAGTGTGCCCCGCCAGCGCCCAGCCCCATCAGCGCATGGCCCCGCCAGAACCCGGCTACCTCAATCCCTCACCACTCTCACCCCTCACTTCCCCAGGATCTCGAGGTTGCAGCAGTTGGCATCGCGAGTTGGCCAGGTTCCGCACTCCGGGCCACCTCTGCACTACGAGCCACCTCCGCACACCGGGCCGGCTTCAGAGAAGACGGCTTCTGGACTCACTCACGGCTTCTGGATGGACTCACTGACTCACGGCCTCTGGACACTCACTCACTCACGGCTTCTGGACAGACTCACGGCTTCTGGAGACACTCACTGACTCGTGGCTTCTGGATTCACTCATTGATTCCCGACTTTTGGACTCACTCACTTCCAGTTTCTGGACTCACTCATGGGTCCTGGCCTCCGGGGATTTATTCTCCTCGCCCCGGTGATTGACAGCAGGTGCCAGAAGGGGCATTACCATCCAGGCGACTGACAGGAGAGAAGATCAATCTGCTGATCTTACAATTTTGAAACCTTCATAACTTTTTTTAATATTGCACCGATCAGAGCGAAACTTGATGCGCTTGGAGCACTGGAGAACGTTGAGCAAGATGGTGAAAAATCATAGTGCTATCCCGTACCGTTTTTAAAATTTAAAATTAACGCAAACCGGAAGATGACAAGATGAGAGTTTTAGTTAAGTATAAATAAGTTTGCCAGTCTATCCTAGCCAATTCCCATCTCATATCTTCAAAGTCTCCTTTTTTTAAGTTCAGGACCCAAGTCTCTGAATTAACCGTGTCATTCTCCATCCTAAAGCAGAAGGCAATGTTGTAGAATTTCTCAGTCAATCTCACCTCCACCGAATTCTCCAACTGCAATGTTGCTAATTTTCCTGATTTCTCTCTTGAATATTAAGACATTAGCCCAAAATACACCAACAGGTAGAAGTGAAAAGAGTCAAAGAGCAGGAATATTGAAGACTCTGCACACATGAAGAGTCATACAGCATGGCAAGAGGCCCTTCAGCCCAACTCATAGATGAGGGTTTAACGGGTTTGCACGGGTTTGAACCCGGTTCCTCTATATCTTCCCTGTATCTTTTAAAGGCTGTTATACTACCTGCTTCAACTACCTCCTCTGGCAGCTCATTCCACATACCCCCACCCGCTGAGTGTAAAAGTTTCCCTTCAGATTCCTATTAAATCTTGCCCCTCTCATCTAAAACTTAGTGAAAATAAGATGATGTATAAAATGTAAAACCCATAATTAATGTTAATCCCAATAATTAGTTCACGATGTGCCTAGATTCCAGAATAATGAGGTGCAGCAGATTTATGGTGATAGGAGAATTTTTAAAGTAGCCTTTATACAGAAAAATATATGAATAATTGGTATAATTCAAATGGACCTAATGCTCGGGTAGTTGTGCCATATACCTCAGTCCCATTCAAGAACCACTTTGATGATACTTTTGTTAATTAGACTGCAAAAAGTGGAACCTACAAGTGAATTCTATAAAAGGAGATCATTGTAAATAATGTTGTTAGGTTTCATCAAAGTGAAAAACAATTCTTGAATTTATCAGTTGTTCAATGCGTATTCTGTGTCGCCGGAACTGAAAGCCCAGAGCACGCTATTTGGCACAGCATACATCATCATAGGGGTCAGCAAGGCATAGACAAGACTGTGGAACAAGATTGGCAAATAATTAACACTCTTCCCTTATGCCATCCCTTCACCCTCCCACCATTGTCTGGAGTCTTAAAATGACACAGTATTTCTAGAGGAAGGAGCCATTTCTGGCCAGGGTTCTCCTTTCTCTGAAACTATGCCAGGAATAATTATCAGTAATAAACTTACAATTTTTCCCCTTTGCACTGTGCATAGGTTCTCTTTCTTAATCAACTGCCGTTTACATCTTAACCCTGCTAGAATTGTGCCCAATATTTAATTTGTAGGTTATTTCATATTTTAATATGCCATTGTAATTATGGATCTCATTTCAGATTGAGCACTCAAACAAAGGCACTCTCAAACCACAGCCTTTGCCAATTTAATTAAATTCTGAATGTTTATGGATTTATAGATTTCCAATTATGCAGAATTAGTTCAGATTTAATTCACACCTCCAGGAGTAAAGCCAAGGACTTCTGGCTCTATTGAAACGTATCAATATTTTGCCATTACTTAATCCACATCTTTCATTGTTTTGACCAGGCTTTTAGATGAAGAGGACAGAAAAAGGTTAAAGCAAAAGCATTGAATGAATTTAATTGCTGCTTTGGATAGTCAATGTATTCAGTGGTAGATTGGAACAAAATGAAAATAAAATCTCTATCAATGCAAATGGGTTCCAAAGGAGATCAGGCCAACAGATTGAAAACCACTATTTGTCAGTTATAGCTATTTATGCAGCATAATCTTGGGCCATGGTTGTCTGATAGCATGTAGGTGTACAGAAAGGAACAAATATTTATGTTCTGATGGGTACAATATTACACCATTACTGTGATGCTCAAAGTCTGAAACATCCTGGTGAACCTTCATTGCACATTCAATCACATTCATCACACGGTGATTAGAACAGTACACAGTATCCCAACCTAATTGTTTGATAAAGTTACACCAATTCCTCCCTGCTCTAATATTCTATGCCCTGGCAAATGAAGGCAAACTTCTGCACCACCTAATCTACCTGCACTAACATCTTCATTGATCCTCAGACTTGCATGCCAATGTCCATCTAATCCTTAATATGTCATATTTAATGTGTACCACATTATATAATATTAAGAAACAGCTAAGCACAATGAAAGCAGAAAAATCGATAGCTTTTATAACATCACTGCCAGTGATACTTTAGGAATTGCTACTTTAGGATATATATATTTGTATATATATGAAGCCATCCACACTTCAGTAGAAGTTGCGATCACTGTCGTACATAGCATTGTAAGGCACCGAGCCTGTTGATGTTTTCAACGATGATGATGATGATTGTATATATATATAAATAAATATATATATATATATATATATATATATATATATATATATATATATATATATATATATATATATATAAATATATATATATATATATATATATATATATATATATATATATAAATATATATATATACATGTACGCCAGTCATGATGGAGCAGCGATAGAGTTGCTGCCTTACAGCAAAATGCAGCGACAGCGACCCAAGTTTGAACCCGACTATGGGTGCTGTCTGTATGGTATTGTACGTTCTCCCCGTGATCTGCGTGGGTTTTCTCTGAAATCTTTGGTTTCCTCCCACAGTCCAAAGATGTACAGGTTTGTAGGTTAATTGGCTTGATAGAATGTAAACATTGTCCAGTATAAAATTGTCTAACTTCCAGTGCTGAGTGATGTTCTACCTAGAGCTTTTCAGCATACTACATCTAGATCCAGAAAAACTATCTCTGAAAGTAAAAAACTAAATATAAATCCAAGGTATGTCCTATTCACAAATATATGCACAAATCCAGCTAGACAATTACTGTCTGATAAACCTATACTTTAACATCAGCAATATGAAGAAATTGCCATTGTCACTGTTTACAAGTGATATTTACTCACCAATAAAATGAACATTGTTTAAGGTTGATCTTTGTCGATTCCATTTTCAGCAGGTAGCTAACCCACAATACTAATCTACTTAAATACACTGTAATTTTCATTAGACTACACATGGCAAGATCTTACCATGCATACATATTTCTAAGTTAACTTCCCTTTTAGAGTCCTAACGTTCGCTTTTGTAACACATGATGGGAGTAGGGAGAAGAGGAAGTGTCGAGGGTGTGACTCATCCTTGATTATAATGGTGGCCTTATTGAAGCACATGAAGTGTAGATGGAGTTTGGTTTGTGTGATGATCTGCACATGCAATGTCAACTACTATGCTTTCATCATATAGGGAAGAACCTTTAAGTGTTTATTTTAAGTAATTCATGTTTTACTTCGGAGTCACGTGAGTGACTACGTGAAGACCCCGCCAGCACGCATGCGCGACATATCGTCGTACGCATGCGGAAGCGACGGTCGGGAGGAGCGGGGCTCCTCCAGCGTAAGTTTAAATAGCTTACGCCAGGTAAGTCTCACCGGAGGAGTGAGTCGACGACATAGTGTACAGCGATGGAAGCACGAAAATCGAAAAGAACAGCGGCCAAAGCAGCTGCCAAGGAGAGCAGCCAGCAGAGAGCCGTCTCTCCAGAGCTACAGGTTTTACCTGCAGCTCCCGACTTTTCGCCCTTTGGGACCGTTGGTACGCCACGGTCGGGCGGGAAAACCACCCGGAAGTCGGCCGGGGCCGACTCAGCGGAGTCCGGTCCCGAGGACACCCCGTTCGCAGATAGCGACGGAGGTCGTCTAAACCGCATGGAGCAGATGTTGGAGCAAATGCTCCAACGTGACCTGCTAATGCAGGGGCAGGGTCACAGTGGGACTCCTAGCAGGCCCACGGCAAGTTCCTATCGAGGACTGCCCAATGTCTCCCCCTCTATACAGGGGAGCATTGAGGATCAGAACTGGGCTGACCCAGAAGAAGGGGAGCTGGCTGAATTGCCGACGGTGTCAGGGGTGTGTGAAGACTACATGGATATGGTAAGCAAGCATGCTATGCCTAACAAGAAGGGCTTACCAATCCACCCTAAGCTGGCTACCAGCATTAACTATATGGCAACGAACCAGCTGCAGGAACAGGCCATTAATGCTACTGCAGATAAATATATGGCACCTGAGAACTGCAACTCATTGAATGTACCTGCAGTAAATAACCCTATATGGGGAAACATGAGCCCCTCAAGTAGAGGCCAGGAGATCAAACTTCAGAGGATTCTGAAGCTCCTAACCGCAGGGATTACGGCAGTGGCAAGAACTGCAGTGGGTGTGGATATGCCGGAAGAATTACAGGATGCTTTGGCTCTACTCTGTAATACTCAGTATGAGATCAACAATTTTAGAAAAAACATCATAAAGCCGGCGCTTAACCCCAAGTTTGCGGGGTTGTGTAAGCCTGGGTAGACTCAGCCTCCAAGCCTGCTGTTCGGGGAAGATCTCCCAAAGCAGGTTAAAGACCTTGATGAGGAGGCCAAGGCTTTGGGCCTTATAAAACCTGGCTACACTAAGCCGCACCACCCACACAGACAGCACCCCTACACATCCACCGGGCAGAGTTACCATAACAGGTCTGCCGGTGGTGAAAGCTCGAAGGCCGGCATTCCTGCACAACGGTCTTTTTTAGGCCAAGGCCCAGGCCGGCCTTCTTGGAAGATGCGCCACTCCCAGAACACCCACAACCAACCAAGGAAGCAAGGACAGAAACCTCCACACCGGCAGTAACCATGGAGGTAGGTGGGTCTGGGGTCCCCAGAAACACATCTGGTCCAAATTCACTTTGTGTAGGGGGCAGGTTGCACATGTTCTTCGAGAATTGGCTCACTTTTACCTCTGATCCTTATATACTCAGAAGTATTCAGGGCTACAAAATTGAATTTATTCACAAACTCCCTACCCCGGTACAGCATGCACCTAGCCGAAAATTCGTCCTTTCCCAAAAAGAAAGGGCAGCAGGGCATGCTGAACTACAGAGATTAATAGAAAGAGGGGTAATTGAGAAAGCCATCAAAGAACCTCAGGAGTTCGTGTCTAATATATTCACTAAAAATAAAAAAGACGGCGGGTGCCGCATCATCATAGATTTGACCGATCTGAATACTTTTGTCCAGTATATTCATTTTAAAATGGACACCTTCGATACTGCTATTCAGTTAATAGCCAATGGGTACTACATGGCATGCATTGACCTCAAAGATGCATATTATTCAGTACCCATACACAAGGATCATAGGAAATACTTAAAATTTATCTGGATGGGACAATTATGGCAATACAAAGCTTTGCCTAATGGGTTGTCGTCAGCACCCAGATTGTTTACCAAGATATTAAAACCAGCTTTGGCCTATTTAAGGAAACAGAAACATACTGTTATGGCCTATCTTGATGACATCCTCATAGTGGGGGAGAATTTGGAAATGGCTACTTTGGCAGTTACAGCCACGAAACATCTTTTTCAGAAGCTGGGATTTTTGATACATCCAGATAAATCAATATTGGAACCCTCTACCACCATGAAATATCTGGGGTTCATTATTGACTCAGTGCAAATGTCTGTCACGTTGCCACCAAGCAAGGTGGAAGACCTGATAGAGGCTTGCAGGAGCCTCATTGGCATTAAGGTCCCATCCATTCGTCAGGTGGCCAGGGTGATTGGGAAGATAGTAGCTGCATTTCCTGCAGCACAATTTGGGCCCTTACATTACCAAAACTTTCAAAGAGCCAAAATTACAGTGCTCAAAAATCATACTGGCCATTTCGACAGGCCTATGAAAATTCCGGGAAAGGCAAAAGCCGAATTATATTGGTGGATGGGTAATGCCCAAAATTGCTCCAAACCTATCAATATCATCAATCCCTTGATCATCTTACAAACGGATGCCAGTGCCAAAGGGTGGGGAGCTACTAACACTACCTCTAGCTGTGGAGTTAGATGGAGTGCACCAGAGTTAACCCTATTCAAAAACTTGGGGATTAACTATTGAGAAATGCTGGCAGCATTTCACGGCCTTAAAGCATACTGCACTAATATGCACAAAGTTCATATTAGAATACAAATTGACAACACCACGGTGGTAGCATATATTAACCATATGGGTGGTATAAAGTCGATATCGTGTGATGAATTGGCTAACAATATCTGGCACTGGTGTCTGCAAAGAGAAATTTGGATCTCAGCTACTTACCTTCCAGGTAAGCTAAATACAGTGGCAGACACCAGATCACGTAAATTCAACGACAACATAGAATGGATGTTGGATCGGAATGTGTTTTCAGATATTGTAGAACGTTATGGAACACCAGATATCGACCTTTTCGCGTCCAGGCTAAATCACCAACTACCAACATATGTTGCTTGGGAGCCAGACCCGGGGGCAGTAGCGATGGATGCCTTCTCGCTACATTGGGGGGATCTATTTTGCTATGCATTTCCCCCTTTCTGCCTCATCAGTCGGGTCTTGCAGAAAATAAAGCAAGACTCTGCATCGGGTATTTTGGTGGTGCCCGACTGGCCTACCCAACCATGGTTCCCTATGGTACAGAAGATGGCCACAGAACCCTGTATCAGGGTGAACAAAAGACCAAGCCTGCTCGTTCATCCTGTTACAGGAGAATGTCATCCATGTCATGACCGCATGGACTTGTTAATTTGCAGATTTTAAAACGGCCACTTCACGGATTTGGACTCTCCAACAGGACCATTGATACCATCACAGCAGCCTGCAGAGAGTCCACAAGAAAGCAGTACCTGACCTACATCAGGAAATGGGAAGGATTCTGCGTCACAGCCAACACGACATATGAAACCGCCACCATAACGGAAGTGCTGGAATTTTTGGCTACCCTTCATTTCGATGAAGGTTTGAGCTACAGTGCCATTAACTGTGCCAGGAGTGCCCTATCATTCTACTTGGGCAAGGGGAGTGACCAATTGGGAATTGGGTCACATCCTCTAGTATCCAAATTTATGAGGGGAATATTCAATTCTAATCCCCCCAGGGCCAGATATAGCCATATTTGGGATATCAGCACAGTCTTGACTATGCTGCGAGGATGGACACCAAACACGGGACTCCCTTTGGCAAAACTCACCTACAAGATGGTCATGATTATGGCACTTATCACGGCACAACGGGTCCAGTCCCTGCACAAACTCAACCTGGATGAAATGACAATCACCAGTGACAAAATCACTTTCTATGTGCAGGGACTGTTGAAACAAGATCGACCCGGAGTGTCTGGACATACTTTGGAGTTTCTGGCTTACCCAGCAGATCCTCGTCTTTGTATCGTCACATTAATCTTACGATACATTACAGTCACTCAAAATCTCAGGGGCACGGAAACAGCTTTGCTTGTTAGTCACAAGAAGCCCCATCACAGAGTCACGGTGCAAACCATTTCCAGATGGTTAAGGGTGGTACTGGATGCGGCGGGGGTGGATACTAACAAATATAAATCTCACTCCACCAGGGCAGCATCCACCTCGGCGGCTAGAAGGATGGAGGTACCGTTGGATCACATCCTGGCTACAGCGGGTTGGAGTAATGAAAAGACCTTCCACCGCTTTTACTATAAACCCGTGACCTCCCCTGACACTTATGCAGGGAGGATTTTGAGTGCTGCCAGATAGTTACCCTTTGGGGACACTATTTCTGTTTGGTATGAATAAATACCTGATTTTTGTTTTTCAGCCAGTGTCTTGTCTGAATTAGGTTCATCCTCTTATCCCAACTTTAGCGGTGTGTGAGCATGGAGCTTCCAGGGCATGAAATCACAGAGCTTTGAAATCTTCACGTAGTCACTCACGTGACTCCGAAGTAAAATAGTAAGATTAAACGAGAACTTACCAGTTTGAAGTTTGATCTTTATTTTATGAGGAGTTACGATGAGGGATTACGTGCCCTCCGCTCCCAACCCTCTATTATAAAGATCACCTGGTATGGAAGTTCTCTTTTTTATCTTACTATATTAGTCATTGTGACTGTATTTTCTGTGATTTCACACCACTGCTTTGAAGAATGTCGCGCATGCGTGCTGGCGGGGTCTTCACGTAATCCCTCATCGTAACTCCTCATAAAATAAAGATCAAACTTCAAACTGGTAAGTTCTCGTTTAATCTTACTATTTTTAAAGATTGGTGCACCATTGAGGCTAACCCTGACCTCCCACCCATGCTGATTTGAACAATCTGCCCAACATATGCCTGAAGTCCCGCAAAGCTTTCCGGTCTTCAGTCAAATCCCTGGAAGACTTTGTCTCCAAGACTGAGTGGCACAGAGCCTGGACAGATGCCCACAATGGAGAAGTCATCACAGACACCACAGTAAAACCACCAGGATTTGACCTCCATCGCCAGCAATGGCTAACCCTGAAGAGAATCCACACATGCAAGAATAACCCATCACCTGCATAAGTGGGGGATGTCAGACAGCTCTGCTTGCAACTGCGGACATCCAGTCCAGACCATCGCACACATCATGAATGGCTGCTCACTAAGGCTTCTCCCTGGTGGCATCAAAGCCTCCAGTAACTGATGCTGTCCTGGCCTGGGGGTCTACGCAAGAATAAGTGGAATTGCTGAAAGTGAGCCTATTTTTGCAACCTACTCATTACCTATTCATGTACATCAGTCTGAGACTTACTCAAGAGATTTCTGCACCTGTGCCTCGTGGTTAATATGTTTGAGAAAATAAAACGTTTAGTCCTTGTTTGCTCCCAGAAGGCCCTGCATGAGGATTGAATACACCGTTCTCTGTTGCATCAGTTCATCAAAATTCCCAAAAGAGCCATCTTCAAAACTTCCAGAATTACTTTGGTTTATCACTATGGAAACCATTTCTGAAAATGGCCAAGACAATTTGGAAATAATTGAGTTCCTTCCATTAATAGCTCTGAATGGTAAGCTTTCCCCCCCTTGACTTTAATTATCTAAACAGCAGGGATATTTTCAGAAGCAATCAGCAAGCAGGTATCCACATTCAAAACTAGCAGGATGGGAGGGGATCTCTGAAGCATGAATTTCTGTATTGATTTTTTCCCAAATATTCAATACTTCAATTTGTTTTGACAATTTTTTTACACCTAGGGTGGAGAGTGCCTGGAACGTTCAGCTAAAGTTGGTGGTGGAGGCCGATATAATAGTGGCATTTAAGAGCTTTTGGATAGGTATATATTGTGGAGAATTTTGGATAGACATACAGTATTGATGTGCAGGGAATGGAGGTTTATAGATTATGTGCATGTAGATGAGAGATGGTCTTGGCATCATGTTTAGTACTGACATCATGGGCCGAAGGACCTATTGTTCTACTGTATTATTTTATGTTTGATGTTCTAACTACATGAATATCCTGTGCCATATTCCATGTAAGTTAATTTGCAATATCTTAGTTGCCTGATATCTCCTTCTCACCAGTATGTAGATGTTATATTGAGTTTTAATTTTTATTATCAGGGTGAATAAGTTGCCATTTGATGTGCATTGTAACATTGTGGGTAAATTAGTGGTCTAGTGTCCAGGGGTCTAGCTAATGATCTTTGATTTGCATGGGTGTCAAGGATTATGGGGAGAAGGTATGAGAATGGGGTTAGGAGGGAGAGATAGATCAGTCTTGATTAAATGGCGGAGTTGACTTGATGGGCTGAATGGCCTAATTCTAATTCTAATCCTAATTCTTATGACCTTCTGATCCAGAGCCATGAATATAAATTCCTCCACAGGAGCTGGAGAATATAAAATTGTTTAATTAAATTATTTTGTAATTAAAAATAAACATGACAGTACTGGCCTTTCGTTTAAAATACAGTAACAAGGTTCATTGGATGCTGTTTGGGTAAGAATGTTGCTCTTGCTACCTGATCTGACTTCTAGGATCTGTCTCCAGTTGTTTCAACTGTTTTTATAACATTAGTTCTGTTAACTGAACATTTTGCCTTACAAAATAGTGGCATTGAGGGAAGGAGACACAGGAATTGCAAATGTTGGAATCTTGAACAATATAAAGTAAGTTCGCAGGTCAGGCACCATTTGTGAAGAGAATGGTCAGGTGCTGTTTAGGTTTGACCAGAAAAATGCCTGTCCATTCCCTTCACAGATATTGCGTGACTTGGAAAGAAGACCTGGTTTCAGTTAAGTATTTTAATCCAAAAAAAAGATTTAAAATCTCTTCGGCTCTACAGTGGTGTCAGCTTATTTTCTCTTCCCTTTCAAATCTCAAGAGTGAGACTAAATTCCACAATGCACCACTGAGAGATGGCTGATGGCCCAATTTGATACCTACATTTTGACAGCAATTAAAATTAATGTTTACTCTTATAGTGTTCATATGTTTAATTGGCAGATTGTCGCCAATTGTTTTGCTTGTGATTCTGACACCATCAGCATTAATTAAGACTAACTGCACTCCTTTGGTTTCTGATAGAAAATGCTGAGAAAAGCATTATGTGATGACATATCCTCCCCCACCAACAAGTAGAGAAAAGTATTTCAAATTTACACGCTGAACCTTTCAGTGAAATTCAAAGCATGGAACTGCCAGTGTTGCAAAATTTCAAATAATGTTGTTATGTGGTGGCAGAGAGGTAGGTTGGGACTTGCATTTGTCCAAACTTTAGTAGCCTCTCAGAACCTACTTGAGAAATAATCTCACTCCAGGACAGGATTGTGCCATTGAAACAGTTGGGAATAATTGCCTCATGACAGTTTTGATTATTCATTACACAATCTGACAGCTGCCTATGACACTGTGTGGCACCGGGGACTAACTGAATGGACAGGCGTATTTTACGCTACATCATGGAGCTGATGTCAAACCACAGCTTTGTGCTTAAGACCCCAGTGATGGACAGCAGAGTAGGCTATGTAGACTGAAGAATGGCATCCAACAGGGATCCGTCTTGGCTCCGCTGCTTTTCAACGTGTACATCCACGACCTCCCAGAGACCATCGCTGGAAATTTTGGGTATTCTGATGATCTAGCCATCCTGATGAGACACAAAGAGTGGAAGACAATCGAAAGCTCCTTGAGACAAGACATGGGGACTTTGGCAGTATACGTACGACAGTGGCGTCTAAAGCTGAGCGAAGGCAAAAGAGTGTCAACAGCATTTCATCTAAACAGCAAGGAAGCTAAACGAGAGCCAGCTGTCTTTGTTAACAGCAGGCGCTTGGACTTCCAACAAACACCCACTTACCTCAGCATAAAGCTGGACAGGTCGCTTACATTCTGTCAACACCTGGCTGGTCTCCTCGACAAGGTCATGGCATGCAGTGGCCATATCCGACGCCTGGCAGAAACAAGTTGGGGAGCCAGTCCATCAACCCTTCGCACCTCTGCCTTAACTCTTGTGTATAGTCCAGTCGAGTACTGCGCACCCGTATGGAGTAGAAGCAGGCATACAAGCCTGGTAGACACAAGCCTGAACAGCACCTTGCGAACCTTCACTGGGTGCCTTCAACCTACTCCAGTCGAGCAGCTCCCTAAACTTGCAGGCGTTCCGCGTGCATGGATCCAAAGGCAAGCAGCAACTATGGCACCATCTCATCGTGCCATGGACCCAGATCACCTCCTCCATCAGGCTATCAGCAGAGAGCAGAGGTCACCCCGACTGAAGTCCCGTCACCCCTTTGTTCCACATGAAAAACAACTCCCAGCATCCGTCCAGCCAACTGAGACAAAAGCACACTGGATAGCCACCAAATGGCCACAGGAGTGGAAGGCAACGTCATCTCCATTACACAGCTACATCTCTTCACCAGATAAAAGCCGCCAGGGTCTGACCTCCCCAGAGGAGCATGGGTGAAGCTCAACAGACTTTGTACTGGAGTTGGGCATTTCAATGCCAGCATGTGGAGATGGGGACTCCACCAGAGCCCAGCCTCTGAATGCAGAGCGGTACAATGCTCAGCCAACTATGCCATCTCTTGGTGCCCACTCTACCACCCACCAAATGGAGCTCAGGGCATGGCAGACATTGACGCAGAGACAACAACCTGGCTGCTCAACCGGTTTGAGATCTAACTATTCCTTTGGTTTATATTTCATTCGCAAGAAAAAGAAGATTACACAACCCAAAAATCAGGAAGAAGCAATCCTGTAAATCACCAAATTTATCTCCTGGCCTTGTGCCGTTTGGAACAGGCAACTCGGGAAGATCAAATTCCATTAACGAAAGCTGATCTTCTTTTGTGGCTGCACTAGTACAAATAAATCAGCTTTGGACAGCCAGTCCACAGACCCACAGCTGCATTTCCTACATCCTATCTACTGCCAGGTATCAAGGGCAGTCATGACAAAATTGAAACTTCCTGTTCACAGTCTGATCAAATGAACTCTCCTTCATCCTATGAATTCAGTGGATGAAGGAGAGAACAGTCGTTATAGCTGCCTCCATGACAAATGTTCAAAAGTGGGGAAAATCGGGTGTTTTATGCGCCTGTCCCACTTACGTGACTTTTTCGGCGACTGCCAGCACCCAACATAGGTCGTTGCAGGTCACCGAAAATTTGCAACATGTTGAAAATCCAGCGGCGACCAGAAAGACGCAATGACTCTTTGGGCGACTGAGGACACTACTCACGACCATACAGGCGACACCCCGGCGACATGTCGCAGGGTGAAGCCTGTATGGTCGTGAGTAGTCGCCCAAAGAGTGGTACCTTGTTCTGGTCGCTGCTGGATTTTCAACAAGTGGGCTAGGCTCTTTAGCCAGAAAAGTAACCAGGACCCAGGGTTTTAGAGAGACACGTGGAAGTGCAGGGCACAGAGGGATATGGATCATATACAGGCAGATGAGATCAGTTTAATTTGACATCATGTTTAGCACAAGGATCAGCACAACCACAGCACAACCACAGCACAACCACAGCACAAGGGTCCATTCTTGTGTATGTTCTATGTTCTTTCCCATTTTATCATATTTTCTTATTCAATTCACCCTTGCATACTTAGACATGTCTTAAGTACAATCCTTGGGGTGTGCAAAAGTGCATGGAAAATGCCCTATGTAAAGAAGTAAATTATGTCAAAAATTGTCACATCTGAAAATTTGATGCATTATTTCCCGAGTTATTTATGAAAATGTTAAAAAAAGTTCAAATAACTTGGTAAATAAACATCGCTGATGACGTCACAATGGCTCTGCCTGCCTGCCTCTGCTCGCACTGTCACAATGGATCTGCCTGCCTCTGTTCACGACGCGAGTAACGTCGCCCCTGTTCTGTCTGTTGTACTTCTTGGCTTCATAACTTTCACTTCTTTAAATTTGTCACTTAACGTTTTGAAACTGCTGCTCAGGTAATGCTGCGTGCTGCGCTAGGCTCCTTGAAGTATTAGAACATTGCGGCGGCAGCCGTTATCTCCGCGCAGGCACGGGTGAGGGTGTAGGACAGCGTGATGGGAAGTTGATCATGCTGGCCATTACTCCCTCTGGGAGAGGCCGTCTATGGAGACCTGCGATTCCTCCGTCGATCACAGGGACTCGGGGAATCATGGCACCTTTTCCTCACTGGTGATCCTGATCACACCTGGACTTCATGGGGGATGACCTTCTCTCCACCTCACCCACCCAATCGTCTGTCACACGGGTGGGCGGGCTTCCCCTCATGGAAGCCACGATCGGCCGGCCCTACACTGCATTTGACCGTCCTCAGATCATTCCGGGCCTCGCTCGGGTCCATGCCGGCCGCAGCCTAGCTTAGACCTGGCACCTGGTGGGGAGTCTGCTGCTCTACGACCTGGGTAGGGGCTACCTCTACCCCCTCCCTGGGGCAGAGAAAGAGAGATTCAAGATTCAAGATTCAAGATTCAAGAGAGTTTATTGTCATGTGTCCCAGATAGGACAATGAAATTCTTGCTTTGCTTCAGCACAAAAGAATATAGTAGGCATGAATACAGAACTGATCAGTGTGTCCATATACCATTATATAAATATATACACAAATGAATAAATAAACAGATAAAGTGCAAATAAACAGATAATGGTCTATTAATATTCAGTTTTGTTTGAGTTGGATTTTAATAGCCTGATGGCTGTGGGGAAGTAGCTATTCCTGAACCTGGACGTTGCAGTCTTCAGGCTCCTGCGCCTTCTACCTGAAGGTAGCGGGGAGATGAGTGTGTGGCCAGGATGGTGTGGGTCCTTGATGAAGCTTCCTGACTTTTTGAGGCAGCGACTGCAATAGACACCATCGATGGTAGGGAGGTCAGAGCCGATGATGGATTGGGTCGTGTTTACTACTTTTTGTAGTCTTTTCCGCTCCTAAGCAATCAAGTTGCCGAACCAAGCCATGATGCAACCGGTCAGCATGCTCTCTACTGTGCAGCTGTAGAAGTTAGAGAGAGTCCTCCTTGACATACCGACTCTCAGTAATCTTCTCAGGAAGTAGAGGCGCTGATGTGCTTTCTTTATAAGAAAGGGGGGGAGGGAGAGGGGGGAGAGAGGGGGGGGGTGGTGGAAGGAAGGGAGTGGTGAATATTGGGACCTATGGGTGAGTGCTCGAGTATTGCGTTTGGGGACAGCCCTCCCCTGTGACACAGTGCACCTCCCCTCCAACACCTCAATCTCTATCCCCCACCCTCTCCCTCTCTACCCCCTCCCGCTCATTCTCCACCCCCCCTCTCTAGCAGCACCTGCACAGTTGGGGGTTATATGTGAGTGGATAGGGCGGGGATGGAAAGGAGCGAATGAATAATATTAATATAATATCAAGGGGAGGTAGTTAGTATGTGTGTGTGGGATGTGGTTAGTGTGTATGGGGGGGTGGTTAGTGTGTGCATCTGATTCTGCACACACTAACCCACGTTGAGGGGACGGGACCCAGCGGGTTCCCCATGGTCTAGTAACTATTAAAAGTCTGATCTTGTATGTGGATGTGTTTGTTCATGTGTGTTTGTTCATGTGTGTGTTCATGTGTGTATTTGTTCGTGTTTGTTTGTTTGTTTGTGTATAATCACATTTTTTCGAAAAAATGATGCGGTAATTGTAATATTTTTACATATTCCGGTAGAGATCTTTGCCGTGGAGTCCAAAGTCTACTTAGTTCTCGACTTATTAATGAAAATGTTTTAAAATACTTTTAATTTAAAATGGTTTTTACTTTAAATTCATTCCTCACAGCTTTCAACGCACTTCGATACAAAGTTACAAGACAGGAACACTGGCAGGAACACTGAACTTTTCAGCTCAATGCCATCTCACAGCAAGGAGGGGAGGGTTAATTGGTATTTCAATTGGGAATTGAGATTTTTTTTTCAACTCCAGTGCTGGGGGAGGCTCACGAGCTATGATCTTTCCTGAGGAGTGCTCGAATCTTACCTTCGACAACGGTTGAGTTGGAGGACCACGCCTTCCTTGGGGGCTACTGGTAGGCGACGGGTGCATCTGCACTTGGTCTAATTTCTATTATTTTTCTCAAGTTCAAATATTTTCTCCACAAAGCTTGTAAGTAAGATATTGTCAAAGAGAAGGGTCCCATGCGTTAAGAAGGGATGAAGATAATACAGCAGCTTAGAAAACAAAATCAGCGAACGCATAGGCCATAATTTGCAAAAGTAAAATATCATTTTATCATATAATTCAATTTGTGCTCATTTACAGTTATTGAACTTTTCCTGCCACTATTTAAATGTGAGAATCATGTGTGTGCAAAGTGTCTACCACGAGTTTGATTTTTTTTTTAAACTCGGGAGAGTTCTTGGAATAAACTCGCACCATGGGACAGAGCCATAAGCATAATCTGCACTTGCATTCTATGTCCAAGAATATCACCCTTGTTTCTCTTTCTACAGATGCTACCTGAAAGTTGTGTTTTTCCAATGATTTATGTTTCTGTGATTGTGCAATGTTTTAACGACAGCAATAAAATGGCATCAAAGAAGGGTTTATTCTTGGTTTTATCAGATCATAGCTTATCTGCAGAAGTACCATTTTGCATTACATTGGATTTATTTTAATATACATCATCTATTAACGTGTCAATATATTCTTGCAATGTCTGCTACAATGCTTTTCACAATTAACCATACTCCCTATTGTTATATTTTCCACCAAATCGAGACAATAGATAATTAGAGATCACTGAGGGACTGTTGGACTGAAAGCTAAGAAAACAAAGAGGGAACTCTACAGATGAACAAGCGGATGAAAACGTTAGCTGAGCTCAGGATTGGACCCAGAAGGAGGCAAGTGAAATGAACATACTTTACAATCAAAGAGAAAAAGGCAAAACAATATGATTTCGGCATGACATCGATTCATCAAGCTAACAGACATTTAAGATATTAAGGTTAATAACTGTATTTGCCTCTTGTTCACATTGGGCCTTTGGTTAATATTGAGATTTAAACATAGAAACATAGAAACATAGAACATAGAAACATAGAAACATAGAAACAGTGAACATAGAAACATGGAAAATAGGTGCAGGAGGAGGCCATTCGGCCCTTCGAGCCAGCACCGCCATTCATTGTGATCATGGCTGATCGTCCCCAATCAATAACCCATGCCTGCATTCTCCCCATATCCCTTGATTCCACTAGCCCCTAGAGCTTTATCTAACTATCTCTTAAATCCATCCAGTGATTTGGCCTCCACTGCCCTCTGTGGCAGGGAATTCCACAATTTCACAACTCCCTGGGTGAAAACGTTTTTTTCTCACCTCAGTCTTAAATGGCCTCCCCTTTATTCTAAGACTGTGGCCCCTGGTTCCGGACACACTCAACATTGGGAACATTTTTCCTGCATCTAGCTTGTCCAGTCCTTTTATAATTTTATATGTTTCTATAAGATCCTCCCTCATCCTTCTAAACCCCAGTGAATACAAGCCTAGTCTTTTCAATCTTTCCTCATATGACAGTCCCGCCATCCCGGGGATCAATCTCGTGAACCTACGCTGCACTGCCTCAATCACAAATTTCAAGTAGTCTAGTTTAGATAAGTTTAGTTTAGAGTGCGAACAGGCATTTTGGCCCACCGATTCCCCACTGACCAGCGATCACCGCACATTAACACTATCCTACACTAGGAACAATTTTTACATTTATACCAGGCCAATAAACCTACAAACCTGTACATATTTGAACTTTGGAGGAAACCAAAGTTCTCGGAAAAATCCCACGCAGGTGAAGGGGAGAACTTACAAATTCTGTACAGGCAAGCACCCATAGGCAGGATTGAACCTGGCTCTCAGGTCTGTGAGCACTGCAAGGCAGCAACTGTACTTCTGCGCCACCCATTTCTGAGATTTGTCCTGAGATTTGTAGACAGTCCGGAAACGGCATTGACCTTTGAAGGAATCTTGTTTACGAGAAAGGAGTTTAGCTGTGAGTCGCAAGCTATATAAATAATGAGGAACAGTATAGCACACCTTAGGGAAGATGTTTAGAACAGTGAAAATTGAAGACCCTCGTTACAACTATGGAATTCCAATCCAAAGAAATAAATTTGAGAAATCATCCCACGTGTTTGTGGGAACTCCCACTTTTTTTATCATCATTGGGTGTCTGGATGTTCGTCAGACAGCTGAAAGACACCTCAGCTGTGTTCCCATAATTTACCATAGTAATTATTTCTGCCTATTATGCTCTAATTGTATAATTGAGGTAGCTTACTGTAGTCTTTCCACAACTAACGCAACCATTACTTCATTTCAAGCAAACACATTAATTTAAATGTGTAGGAAGGAACTGCAGAAGCTGGTTTATACCAAAGATAGACTCAAAAAGCTGGACTATCTCAACTGGTCAGGCAGCATCTCTGGAGAAAAGGAAAATGTTTCGGGTTGAGACCCTTCGTCAGACTGAGAATCAGGGAAGAGAGAATTACAGAGGCGGTGCAGCATGAGAGGATTTTGCAGAACTCTTGTCAGAGAGAGGACGATAATGGGCCTGTCCCACTTACGCAACTTTTTTAGCGACTGCTCAGAATCAGAATCTCTTTATTGTCATTGCACATGGTGCAACGAAATTTAAAAGTCAATCCAACGGTGCAGTTCACAAGAACAATGTTAAAATATAGGAATGGTAAAAATATATACATATTTTAAAAAAAACAATTAAACAACAATTCTGTTTGAATGTGAGTGTTATTTCTTATTTTGCATTGTTAATCTCACATATTGCTATGGGGTAGAAGCTGTCTCTGAGTCTGTTTGTGCGAGTTTTGAAAGACCTGCACCGTCTGCCAGAGGGCAGCAGGTGAAACAGGTTGTGACCAGGGTGGGACGGGTCCTTCAGGATGTTGGCTGCCCTGCCAAGGCAGCGAGAGCTGCAGATGTCCTTCAGGGAGGGCAGTGGGCAGCCAGTGATTTTTTGGGCGGTGTTGATGACCTTTTGAAGGGCTCTCCTGTCCGCTGCAGAGCAGCTGGCATACCATGTGGTTATACAGTACACCAGCACACTCTCGATAGAGCAGCGGTAGAAGGACACCAGCAGCTTCTCTTCCAGGTTGTTTTTCCTGAGGATCCTCAAAAAGTAGAGTAATTGCTGGGCCTTCTTGACTACTTTGGTGGTGTTTGTGTTCCAGGAGAGATCCTCCGCAATTTGTGTGCCCAGGAATCTGAAGTCTGAGACCCTTTCCACACAGTCCCCATTGATGAATAGGGGTTGGAGGGCTGTTCTATTCTTATGGAAGTCTATGATGATTTCCTTTGTTTTTGTGGTGTTTAGGATGAGGTTATTGTCTGAACACAACGCTGCCAGTCTTTGGACTTCCTCCCTGTAGGCTGTCTCATCTCCTCCTGAGATACGTCCAACCACAGTCGTGCCGTCCGCGAACTTGACGATGATGTTGGTGGGGTGGGCGGGGGCACAATCGTGGGTGTAGAGTGTGTAAAGGAGGGGGCTCAACACACAGCCCTGTGGGGAGCCGGTGCTGAGTGTGATGGGGGTGGAGAGGTGATGGCCCAGTCTGATGGTCTGGGGGCGGTTAGACAGAAAGTCCTTGATCCAAAGGCAGATGGGTTGGGAAAGTCCAAAATCCATGAGTTTGGTGACCAGTTTGCTGGGGATGATGGTATTAAAGGCCAAGCTAGAGTCAATGAAGAGCATCCTCACATAGCTCCCCTGGTGTTCGAGGTGCGTCAGTGCAGTATGAAGAGCAGTGGCGATGGCATCCTCAATTGACCTATTTGCTCTGTAGACAAACTGGTGTGGGTCGAAGGTGGACGGAATGCTGGCTTTGATGTGCTGCTGAACCAGCCTCTCGAAACATTTCATGATGACTGGTGTGAGAGCGGCCGGTCGGTAATCGTTAAGGCCGCTGATAACAGGCTTTTTTGGTAGTGGGATGATTGTGGCAGACTTCAGGCACGGTGGGATGATGGATTTGGACAGGGACATGTTGAAGATTTTCGTGAAGACCTTGGAGAGCTGGTCTGCACATTCCTTCAGAACCCTTCCTGTCACGCCATCTAGTCCGGCAGACTTCCTCGGGTTCACCGCCCTGAACACCCGCCTCACTTCATGCTCCTGCACAGTGAGGGTGTAGTTGTTGTTGTTAGGGGCTGGTGGAAGAATGGTGACGAGCTCTTCTGGTTCTGCCTCAAAACGAGCAAAGAAGAACTTCAGCTCCTCTGCCAGTGTAGCGTCGCTGTCGGCCGTCGTACTGTTTCTGGGCTTGTAATTGGTGATGTGCTGGATGCCCTGCCATACCCGCTGTGGATCGCTGTTGTTAAAGTGGTCCTCTATCTTCCTCTAGTGAGCCGCTTTGGCATCCCTGATGCCTTTCTTCAGGTTGGCTCCAGCATCGCTGTACAGGGCTCTGTCGCCAGACCTGAAGGCGGTGTTGTGGTCCTTGAGGAGAGTTTGGACCTCTTTTGTCATCCACGGCTTCCGGTTGGGGTACACCCGGATGAGTTTGTCGACGGTGACGTTGTCAACACAGTTCTGGATGTAAAAGAGTACAGTGGATGTGTCCTCCTCCAAATCCTGATTTTCAAAAATGTCCCAGTTTGTCCTTTCAAAGCAGTCCTGTATCTGTGAGGAAGCTCCTTCAGTTTTAACAGTCCTGGTGGTGGGTTGAACTTTTCTCCTGAGGGGCATGTATGCTGGTGCTAAGTGAATGGATAGATGATCCAACTGGCCTAAGTTGGATGCCCCCTCTCTCCATGCCCCCTGATTCCTTTAGCCACAAGAGCCACATCCAACTCTCTCTTGAATATAGCCAATGAACTGGTCTCAACGGCCTTCAGTGGCAGAGAATTCCAGAGACTCACCACTCTCTGTGTAAAGAATGTTTTGAAATTTTGGATTGAAATTTTTAAAGTTATTTCGGAAGTTCTTAAGGTTGAACTCGACCCAGACCCAAAATTAATAATATTCGGAATCCCGGAGCCAAATTTGGTACTCACGGTTAATCAAAGAAATTTTTTTGATTACTGTTTAATAATAGGGAAAAAAATGATACTTAAATTTTGGAAGGGAACATTATCTCCAACAATTAAAATGTGGAAAGCAGAGATGTTGGAGACGTTGAATTTGGAAAGAATTAGATTTGTCCTTTTGGACAGGTATAATTCTTTTGAATCGATATGGTCTCCATATATACAGTATTTAGAAAAGTAGCTATTCTTGGAATCACGGCTCGACTGACACCCTATGGATCCGATGCGAATAACTTATTTATAATTGATATTATTGTGCATTTATTAGAGATATTTCTGAATGAAATAGTATTTCGTATAATGACTTTAGTTTTTGTTTATATATATGTAATATTTTTGTTTTTTAAATTTTCCCTTTTTATTTTCTTTTTATTTACGATTGAAGTATGTGGGAAGAATTTTTTTTTTATTCTTTTTTATTTACTCTTTTTTCTTTTCTCTTTTATATATCTTTTTCTTTATTTCCAAAAAATAGAAGATATTAAGTATTGATATGTTATTTGTAGTAATATTGAATTAAGGTGTTAGTTTATAAAGTAAGCTTTACATTGTAAACGGTTTACTTCAAATAAAAAAATATTACAAAAAAAAAAAAAAAAAAAAGAATGTTTTCCTCATCTCGGTCCTAAGGGAATTCCCCTTTATCCTTAGACTGTGACCCCTTGTTCTGGACTCCCCCAACATCGGGAACAATCTTCCTGCATCTAGCTTGTCCAACCCCTTAAGAATTTTGTAAGTTTCTATAAGATCCCCCCTCAATCTTCATTTTGAGTGGAAATTTGAGTGTAAACACTCAATTTTGAGTGTAAATTCTAATTAAATAACATCTTCACAATTTCTGATTAAAATGGATGGCCTGATATTGATGCTGAATATTTACCAGTGCAATGGCTCCCTGGATGTGCATTTATTTATTATCTTGTTTCTCCTCATGATATTCATTAAAATCTTGGCAATAGATGAAAGAACTGAATTCAGCACTAAAAAAAATCCCACAAATTGCTCATCAGATCTGCTGGCTAGAAAAGACAAACAGAGCTACAATTTTTAGTCAATAACCTTTCATCAGATGAATTAAAAAAAACATGATTTTGGAATGCGAGCTCTTCCAATTTCCTTCTGAACATAGAGCAATTCTCAATGTGGTAAGCAGCAACTTGATAAAAAGCTGACACAGTCTATTAATGCTGGAAATAACTCCAATTGTATGTTTATGACATGCAAAGTTTGTGCCCAGAATCAGAGTTAAATTAAGCTCGTCAAACCCAACGAGCCATCACTTGTCTTACAGAGAGAAAAACATTAAAAAAATGAAAGCATGATGCTTCAATTGAATTTAAATTCCAGGAGGAAGATACGAAAGACTGTTCAGCGAATAACTGATTTGATGAAATACATGTGCACATCACCTTAACTGACAGCTCCTCAAAAAATTATTTTTAAGAATTTTGAAAATGCAGTGTGTGCACTATTTCGCAACAAATGACAATAAGCAGATGACCTTGCTTATTGAATGATTTAACAAACTGACTGTTCCAAAGACTGCTAAAAAAATCTAAGAAATGTAGTTATGCCTATCATATGCTGCAAAATGAAAATCACCATGGGCTCCTTTCAGTCTGTGTCTCGAAATAGTCTACCTCAGCTGCTATCTAAATTCTGATTCCGGCAAAGTCTAATTATGATGAATTTCAGAAATAGTTGTCAGGTTGTTCACAGTAAAAATCAAATCTAGTTTCATCTATCCTTTTAACCTCAGCTTTTAGACAAATAATTGAAACTTGTCCAGCTGTAAATCTCATTTTCCAAGTATTTATTCTGATGACATAATGAAAAAGAGTGTGCCAAAGTGCTTCTATTTTGCGCATGGGTTAATTTTATTTCCATGTGTTCCCTTCTTGCTGATAAACTCTTCATTCATTTGCACATACCTCCAATATCTCCACAACATCCCTCTCCCCAATTAATACTGTCATTTCATCTATTTACTGTTATAATCTCAAATAATCCCATTACCCAATCATTTTTCTAATGGACATCCCCGTCATAATGTGCTCTCAATCCGTTGCCCATTCACTCCCCTAAACCCACTTAGCAGTTTTCTCTCTACCTCTTCATCCCAAACCCTTTTGCTTTCCTTGAATGATCATCTCACCAATTACGAATCTACCGCCAAACGCATTTCTTCCATGGCCTCCACTCTCAGAGATTACAGAGAAAATATATAAGACCATAAGACATAGGAGGAGAATTTGGCCATTCAGCCCAATTAGTTTATTTTGCCATTCGACTATGGATCATCTAATTAACCCTCTCAACCCCATTCTCCTGCCTTCTCTCCATAATCTAAGACGCCTCTCCCCTCGGACTCAATCAAAATGATAGCAGGCAGCCTTGGAAGCCTTACCCCACTACTCAAACCTCACGTCAAAAATTTTGGCGTGATATTTGACTCAGCACTGAAGTTTGACAAACAAGTCAATGCCGTGGTAAAAGCTAGCTTCTTTCAGCTTCGGATGATAGCTAAAATAAAACAATTCCTCCAGTTTGATGACCTAGAAAAGATCATCCGTACATTTTTCTCCTCCCGCCTAGATTACTGCAACTCCCTTTACACTGGCATCAGCCAATCTTCCCTGTCCCACCTGCAACTGGTCCAAAACACTTTAGCGAGACTCCTGACGGGCACCCGAAAAAGGGACCATACCACCCCGATCCTGGCCTCTCTCCAATGGCTCCCTGTGCGGTTCCGAATAAATTTCAAACCCTCCTCTTTGTCTCCATTGACTCCTTTAAGTCTAGTCTAAAAACGTATCTGTTCTCCCAAGCCTTTCCTGACGTCCTCTGAGTGAGGGCTATTTGTGTATATGTATGTAGCCTGCTTGTGTATACTACTCTTATAACAAATGTAAAGCACTTTGGTCAACGAGAGTTGTTTTTTAAATGTGCTATATAAATAAATGTGACTTGACTAATCAAGAACCTATCAAACTCCTGCTTAAAAATACCCAATGACATAATAATAATAATAATAATAATAATACATTTTATTTACGGGCGCAGTTCAGGACTCTCAAGGACACCTTACAGATTAAAACAAGCAAATTACAAACATATAAACAAAATGAAACAAAAAAGTAGTAGGGACATCAACAATACACAATTCAAAGAGAGAGCAGTGGCAGCTAATCGCGCCAGCGTTCAATCTCACTTCCGGCAGCCATCGTGGAAACAGAACAATCAAAACACATTTTAACATGAACATCCACCACAGTGACTCCTACACACTTCTCACTGTGGTGGAAGGCGAAATAAAGTTCAAGTCGTTCCCCTAGATCTTCTTCGGTTGTGGGCCTCGAGCCCCCGTTGACGGGACGATCTTGACTCCCGTAGCCGGCGGCGTTCGGGCCCTCCGTGTCGAGGCTATCCGCTCCCTCATCGGGGGGGGGGGGGTGTCAGCTCCCCCGCGCCGGGCGATCGAACCTTGCGTCGGGGCTGGTCGAGCCTTCCGCGACATTGGAGCTCCCTGATTCGGCCTCACCTGAGACTGCTGTTAAAGGCCATGATGGGAGCGATCCCAGGCAAGGGATCTACTTCGATGTTAAGTCCACGCCACATGGTGGGGCTCACGACAGTCCGAGGAGGCTTCCAGCTCCATTGATGGTAGGCCGCAGAGCCCGGAGAATGTGATCCAAAAAATGATCATATCTCCGGCAAGGTAAGAACCTGAAAAAAGTTTCCCCCGATCCCCTCCCCCACATAAAACAAACCGAAGAACATTAAAACAAACTTCTAACAAACTAAAAAATAACAAAAAGAGTGAAAAGACAAACAGACTGCCGGTAGGGCTGCCATCCCGCCGTGGCCACGCCCTTATCCTCCACAGGTGTCTGTGGCAATGTATTCCACTGAATCACCACCATCCGGTTAAACAAATTCATTCTCATCTCCATTCTGAAGGTATGTCCTTTTATTCTGAGCCTGTGCCCTCGGGTTCTAGACTAACCCATTACTGGAAACATCATTTCCATGTCCACTCTATCTAGGCCTTTCATTATCCGGTAGGTTTCAATGAGATCCCCTACATCCTTCTAAACTCCAGGCCCAGAGTCTTTGAATGCTCATCATTCGTTATCCCTGGGATAATATTGATGAACATAGCATGTGAAGTGATTATTTTACCATACATAGTGCCATAAGTCTTATGCACTACCAGCTATCAGATTCTGGGACACCAAATATGGCCCATAGACTCATGTACATCACATATTAAATGTGTGTTTTTATGTACTGAAGAACGGCTAACCCTTTATCTTTTCACTTTGAGCATAATGGTCGATTCTGTCACAAATTTTGTTCATGATTATTCTTGTTTAAACACTAAACTTCAATGCTCAAACTTATACCATACAGAGGGGTTCATTAGTCTATAGCAGTGCTTTTATGTTCTTATATGTTTAATCACCATGTTTCATGCATTTTCTTTGTTTTCCAGATTTGTAGAAAGGGATATTATTCAAAATAACTGTACAGCAGCAGCTAGTTCACGTACTATGTTATCAATTTAAAAATCTTAAATACATTTTTAACACTAGCTTACGTTAATAAATAAAACATTTAATTTGTTAACCATTTTATTTTCATTTGGAGCATGCACCAACCAAATCATTTTAATTCATGGGACATGTCCTAAAAGTGCTCATAAAAATTTACTATTTGCATTGTTAGCTTCTGAGTAAATGGAAAAGAAGGCCCTGTGCTTAAAAACAAAATGTCTGCTGCTCTACTTGTGCCAAAATAGAAAATAAGATGAATTTTAAGAGTCTTCTCAAGGGCCAAGAATTGGATGCAATCAGCCAAAATGCAGCTGATGTAATTTGCATTTGAAATAACATGGCATGGCCAATTCCAGGCGAAAATCCACTGAAACACTATCATGACCAAACATAAATTGCTACCTGTCTGTATTTTAATCTTTCAGTGGCCTTGTGCATCTTAATCTGTCCATTGATAAAATGATAATACATACCATGTGTAAGTATGTGCTATCAGATCACATGCCCAACAACGGTATCCATTACATCTTTTAACTTCCTATGTAATTAGCTGCATCCTGATTCTCAATTAGCCACATATGGCTTGTAATTAATGTACTGAACAACGTTACACTAGCTGACTGCCTACTAATCTACCATAGAGCACTCCTTTGGAATACCCTGAGGCAATAAAACCTAAGGCTACGATGTTTTTTCAGTGTATTTTCCCCGATATTGGCCATTTCTGCTGAAATAAAAGTGCTGTAATTTCTAACACAAATGATGTCTGGTCCAAATTGAGTTTGCAAGGTCTTCTGCATTTGTTTAATAACAGCTGGCCTAAAAGTTGGTTTCTCCACATATAGTAGCCATTAGTCCAGTATAAATCAATGACCTTTTACATCTAGTAAAGTCTAGTAAAATGCAAAAGACTATTTTGTTATTTGCACTATATTTGTTATTTATTGAACTTTTTATTTTTTTTCCCGTTATATACAATGTTTACATATTCACATATTCTGTTGTGCTGCAGCAAGTAATAAATTAATTGTCCCGCCTGGGGCATATGACAATAAAACACTCTTAGACTCTCTTGACTAGTCCTTACTGATTTGTATCTAATCACCAATGGACATACCTTTAGCTTCTTAAACATTTAGCTCTAAAATTCCTTGCCTAAACATCTCATCTTCTCGATCTTTTCTCCATAAAGAAACTCCTCACAATATATCTGACAACTTCTGTTTACCTGTCCTAATGTCTCCAACAATATATACTATTGCTAAAACTCTCATCTTGGCCACTTCCGGTCTACGGTGTAATTAAATTTGCGCAAAAATGATCCCCCATAGCGCTACGATTTTACGCCACCTTACTCACCATTCTCCTCTGCTGCAAATTAAATAAGTTTTATCCCGATCGGTGAAATATTAGAAAAGTTATTGATCTGTTATTCGCCAGGACGGCGACACCCGTTTCGGCACCCGCTATCAATCACCGGCCGCGAGATTAAAGCTGAAGGAGCGTAGTGAGCAAAGTGCGGGCTGAGTCTGTGTTCTGCGAGCGGGGGCCCTCATCACCCCCTCCACATTCATCCCCTCCCCTACCCCTACCCCCACAACCTCCAACACCCTGCCTCACCTACAACCCCCCTACACCCCCCCCAACACCCCCCTCCTCTACACCCCCCTTCCCTACACACCCCTCCTCTCCACCCCCTCACCTACAACCCCCCTACACCCCCCTCCTCTACACCCCCCTTCCCTACACCCCCCTCCTCTCCAACCCCCCTACAACCCCCCTATACCCCCCATTCCCTACATTCCCCTCCTACAACCCCCCTCCTCTACACCCCCCTCCCCAACAACCCCCCCCACATCCCCCTCCTGTACACCCCCATCCCCAACACCCCCCTATCCTACAATCCAACCCTTCCCCTACACCCCCCTCCCCTACACCCTCCCTCTCTTACACCCTCCCTCCCTTACACCCTCCCTACAACCCCACCACACCCCCCTTACACTGACCAACACCCGCCCCTCCCCCACACCCCCTCCCCTACACACCGTCTGCGACATCTGCCCTCCCCTACACCCCCCTCTCCTACACCCCCATCCCCTACACCCCCACTACACCCCTCCTCCCTGACACCCACCCCTCCCCTACACCCCCTCCCCATAACCCCTCCCCTACAAGTAAGTAAGTAAGTAAGTAAGTACGTTTATTGGCCAAGTATTCACCTACAAGGAATTTGCCTTGGTGCTCTGCCCACAAGAACAACATGACATACAGTGACAGTTGCGAATGACTCGGACCCCCCTCCCCTACCCTCCCACTACACTCCCCCCTCCCCTAAACCCACCATCCCCTGCAACCCCCCCACCCACCCCCTCCCCACACTACCTCACACTCCCCCACCACACACACACACACACCCCTCCCCCTTTGAATATTTGTATTTACCATTGAAAATCTTGAGGACATGAAGAAAGACTGAAATTGAATAAATTGAAACACTCTGACCAGTACGCATGTCAATGGGCATTAAGTAGCGGGGTAGATAAGAGAAAGGGAGAGATGAGTAATGATGTCCATCTGAGAGTCTGGCAACCAGAACTGTACACACAATAATTGTGGATATCCTAGAAACGTGGAAACATAGAAAAGTAGGTGCAGGAGTAGATCATTCTGACCCTGAAGCCAGCACCACCATTCAATATGATCATGGCTGATCATTTAAAATCTGTACCCTGTTCCTGCTTTTTTCCCCATACCCCTTGATTCCTTCAGCCCTAACAGCTAAATCTAACTCTCTCATGAAAATGTCCAGTGAATTGGCCTCCACTGACTTCTGTGGCAGAGAATTTCACAAATTCACAACTCTCTGGCTGAAGAAGTTTTTCCTCATCTCAGTCCTAAATGGCCTGCCCTTTATTCATAAACTGTGACCACTGGTTCTGGACTCCCCCAACATCGGGAACTTTTTTCCTGCATCTAGCCTGTCCAATCCTTTAAGAATTTTATATGTTTCTATCAGATTTCCTCTCATCCTTCTAAATATATGCGCAGCTGATCCATTCTTTCATCATATGTCAGTCACTCCATTCCAGGAATTAACCTGGTGAACCTATACTGCAATCCCTCAATAGCAAGAACGTCCTTCCTCAAATTAGGAGACCAAAACTTTTTGAGTGTAGGACCTTGTTCCTACACTCAAATCCGCTCGCTATGAAGGTCAATATGCCATTTGCTTTCTTCACTGCCTGCCGTACCTGCTTGCTTACTTTCAGTGACTGATGTACAAGGACATGCAGGTCTCATTGCACCATTGAAGAAAATTTTCTTCACCAAGGGAGTTGGGAATCTGTGCAATTCTCTGCAATGGCGGCCAATGGAGGCCAATTCACTGGATATTTTCAAGAGAGAGTTAGATTTAGCTCTTAGGGCTAAAGGAATTAAGGGATATGGGGAAAAAGCAGGAACGGGGTACTGATTTTAGATGATCAGGTCAGGCCAAGAGGGTTCCCCTCCTTCAATGGGTAGCGTCTGCGGACGTCTTAACCCACATGGAGCACCTGATGGAGATGTTGCTCCACAATGATCCTCCAAAGGAGGATGTTATCAGCGCGGGTCTCCTTGGGGGCCCACGGCAGTGGTACCTGTTTCAGGGCTGCACAATGTCTCCCTCTCTGAGGAGGGGAGCATTCGGGGTCAGTTCCTGTTTGACTCGGAGCAAAAATCCTGATATATGTCCGTAGGCGGGGCCATGTCAGCGCAGGTATCCTCAGGGGCCTGCGGCAGCACCTGTTTTCAGGGCTGCCTACGAATCTCTCTCGCTGTGGAGGGGAGTGCAAGTGGGCAGCGTGTAACTGACTTTAAAATTGAAAGTATGTCCGTGGAACCTACTGGAGCACATGCATTATGGCTTCAAGAGATACTCGCAAACGAAAGTGTTGCTGCCGGAAGAGTGGGTCTCCAGCCGTTGGAAGAATACCTGGAAGGGGCCAGAGTTCCCCTCATGCTACAAGTGCCGGCAGTGAACAGCGCTATCAAGGTGACATTGGAGGCATGAAATCCAGGAAATGAAACCAGCCGCCAAATCGCCTCTTCAGGTAAGACTTATCCCACAGGTAAGATCAAGATGAGGAAGCAAAAAGCTGTCGGACTGATAAAAACTTCCGGGAACCGCACGGAAACCTTGGGTGGGGCGCAAAGTCTCCAAAGGTTTCCGTTCAGGTTTCCTAAGTGGGACAGGGGCATAATTGTGCTTTTGATTCTGAGACACGACTATTTACATCCATTATTACTAAAATTATTTATAACATAATTTTCTTCCTACAAGAAAGTCGATAACTAAATGTCATGATTTTACTTTTTTACAAGTTTTTCTTTCAATCATCTGTCCCCTGGACTACTGCACTGTGAAATGCACACATTATCTACAAGAGAGCCTATGAAGGTTTCTCAAAGCCTTTAAAATGTGATGAAATTGAATGCTAAAAATTGCTGGAATCATGGTATTATGCAAAATGAAAAATTGTATATTGCCTAAATAATGATTCTGAAAAGTCTGATTGCTCATCTATTGGTTCAAATTGTTGTGCTTTCTCAAGCAATTCAAGAATACTGAACAGAATACTGAACAAAGTAGACAAAAGTGCTGGAGAAACTCAGCGGGTGCAGCAGCATCTATGGAGCGAAGGAAATAGGCAACATTTTGGGCCAAAACATTGCCTATTTCCTTCGCTCCATAGATGCTGCTGCACCCGCTGAGTTTCTCCAGCACTTCAGTCTACCTTCGATTTTCTAGCATCTGCAGTTCCTTCTTAAACAGAATACTGAACAAGATTGTTAAGGGCTTGGACATGCCAGAGGCAGGAAGCATGTTCCCGATGTTGGGGGAACCAGGGGCCACAGTTTAAGGATAAGGAATAAGCCATTTACAACGGAGACGAGGAAACACTTTTTCTCACAGTGAGTGGTGAGTCTGTGGAATTCTCTGCCTCAGAGGGTGCTGATGGCAGGTTCTCTGGATGCTTTCAAGTGAGAGCTAGATAGGGCTCTTAAAAATAGCGGACTCAGGGGATATGGGGAGAAGGCAGGAACGGGGAACTGATTGGGGATGATCAGCCATGATCACATTGAATGGAGGCGCTGGCTCGAAGGGCCAAATGGCCTACTCCTGCACCTATTGTCTATTGTTTATTGTCTAGAAGGTTTCTCTGATGCACAATGAACGATTCTATTCCAATTTTCATTTTCAGTTGAAATTCCTTTCTTCAGGGTATTTGAAACAAATCTGCAGAGACAATTTATTTTACAACAGTCACTCCATCCACAGCCTGCGGTATCTTATTCATCTCTTGCTTTAGCTGAAATTTCTAAATTTCTAATTGGCTTTTCTGACATGTACTTGTATTTCTTCTTTTGCCTGACTCGATTGGCTATTCTTAACTATGTTGTCTGCAAGGTTCTGTCCCGCTAGCATGCGATTGCATGCATTTGGCGCGACCAAACGGAAGCGGAGTTCGCGCTAAGTTCACGGTTAGTACGCGGGTAAGTACGTGGTAAGTACGCGCTACATTCGCGCTAAGTTCGCACGTGACGTAATTCGCGTCATACTCACCAATCAGCTGGGCAGGAGGCGGGCCGACTGAATTTGGGTGTCACACGGTGTCGGGTGGTGACATCATCGCGCAAGGCCGGGCGGTGACGTCATCGCACAATGCCACACGGTAGGCATACGCCATCAAGACACTGCATACGACATCAAGATGCTGCGTACGCCCTCAATGTGCCTGCGGACCGACAGGCCGTTGGCACGCAGAATTTTCGGACAGTGCTGGATGTTCGGTCCCTGCATGATGTTGGGACCAGCCCCGCACAACTCCATACGTCTACGCGCTTTGAAGTGGGACCAGCCCCGCGCGGCCTGTACGCCTCAAGCGACCATGTTTGGTCGCGCCAGACGCATGCAATCGCATGCAAGTGGGACAGGCCCTTACATAGCAAGGCTGATTTTTTTTCTCCACCAATATCTAACTGAACACACAACTTATTTGCGGAAATAGGAAACATATTGAATGCTAACCTTAGTTTTGTTACCTTTCTAATTCAGTAGTTTGAGGTCCATTGTAACTCCTGTAATTCAGGTTTACAAGAATGTTGCCTGGATTAGAGGGGATTTTTATTTATTTTGTTATTTATTTTTAATCAAACTTTATTGTCATTTAGAATGAAAACACCATCTGGATGTATAGATTGCAAGTCACTGATGGAACAATAAAGAGCATTTAGGGCCTCCTTAGTGTTTGCACTGGGAGGGATGTACACGGCTGTGATTGTTATAATGGTGAATTCCCTGGGCATATAGAAGGGTCTGCATTTTATTGTCAAAAACTCAATGTCTGGGGAGCAATAATTTGACACCACTGTGGCATTTTTACACCAGCTGTTATTAGTGTAAATGCACACACCACCACCCCGGGATTTCCCACTGAGAGCGCAGCTCCTGTCCGACCAGAATGTTGTTAACCGCTCCACGTTAATAGCGCCGTCAGGAACAGAGGAGTTTAATCACGTCTCTGTTAGGATCAGGGCGCAGCAATCTCTCACCTCCCGTTTGGTTACCAGGTCCAGCCTCAGGTAGTCCAACTTATTCTCCAAGGAGCAGACATTGGTGAGCAGAATAAATGGAAGCGGTGTCCTGCAGGGGTTAGCCTTCAGTTTCGCCGTTAGCCCCCCACGAGTACCGTGCTTCTGCTTCCTGTCGCACCGTTTCCTCCTCCTCTGAGTGCGGCCAGTGCTGGTAGGAGACTCCGCAGCTTCGTAGGCCGCTGGCTCCAGCCAACACAGCTGTCCGAAACTCCATAGAGTACCCAGAGTAACGCGATCAACGACCGCCAAACTGCTGAACGCACGCAGTTTCAACACGGACTGACAGTCGCACCGAACAGCGACCATCAGACTCTCCAGACTGAACAAGTAAGTGAATGATTTTTTTACCTTTCAATTTCTGTTACTGTCAGGAGCCAAAGCAGCCGCAGCCGAACAGGGCGCCGCCATCTTTATTTGGGTATTAGCTCAGAGGAGAGGTTGGACAAACTTGGATTGTTTTCTCAAGAACGTCAGAGGTTGAGGTGAAACATAATAAAAGTAAATACAATTATGAGAGGCGTATGTACGATAAATGGTTAGAACGTATATCCCAGGGTGGAAATGTCAGACCAGAGGCAAAAGAAGGAAAATTTAAAGGAGATGTGCGGGCAATTTTTTTTTTACCCAGAGATTGGAGATACACATGGATACATGGATGATGAAGTGACATGGATCACACGAAGGCAGAGCAGATTAGTTTAACCTGGCATCATGTTCATCTTAGACACTGTGGGCTGTCGGAACTGTTGCTGTGATATACTAAAGTATGTAAAATCAACTGAGATCACAATCTTGGTGATATACTGGGGGCCAGTTTTAATTCCTTCAATGTCCATGCTGAATTATTCCTGATCTCATTGTGACAATGGAAACACTTCTGTTGAAGTTTTCTTTATATAGTTGCTTATTTTTTTTGTGCAATAACTAATTGATGGTTTGCATCATAATAGTTGTAGATTCATCAACTTAATAGTTCTGGCATGTTCTGGAGCTCATTACACTGCTGCTATTTCTGGCTATTGTTAATTAGAATCAGATGACAAAAAAAATTAACAAATAACAAACTGACATTGCTCTTTGAGTTATTAGCACTTGCTGAGTATTTATGAGGAGGTAATTAAAAAGAAAGCTGGGAACAGGCAAAGCAAAGATTTAAATACTTCGAAAGATGCTTTGTACGTTGGTCTGAAATATCAGTGAAATCTACCTCCCAGTGGTATTCCTCATTGAAACTCGGGGATTAAAGATTCTGTTTAGAGAGTTAGAACTAGTGGAACATTTCACTAGATAAAAGCTCCACGTTTGATGTCCTGTTGGTGATACTATTTAGCATCACCTCACTGTGAATTAAAATTACAATTTAGCTGCACAATATTTCCATCTGGTGACAGTGGAGCTCCCTGGCTGTAAATAATCCATTCCATTAAAATGAGAAAAAAAGGACTTCAGCAATACAGTACAGTGCTCTGCTGTGCTAAATAATCTGCTTAGTACAATTGAGCAGGGATGATGAATTTCAAAATAAATTAACCATCAAGCTGCCTAGCATGCTAAAGTTGGATTGGTCTCATCTTTTCCAGAATTGTGTCAAAATTGAAAGGTCCCATTCATTACACTACTTTGTACTGCTCCAATGATAAAACAGACCTATTAGGTAAAAATAAGAAAACAAACAGCATTAAGAATTCAACTTTCCAATAATTCAGTTGCAGCACTAAATCTAATATAATATCCATTTGGAGCTGCTGGTGACAATATTCACTATTTGTATAGACATAAAACTTCCCATGGACATTTATCCATTGCAGGAACTGTATGAAATTAATGGAATGAAATATCAATTAATCTGCAACCACTTGTTCTGCACCTGACTCATAAGACTAAATTTCAAAATATATTAAGTTATTTTTCAAGTACATGTTGCCAGATTGGAAAATCCTGAAATCAAAATGTTGACTGGAAAGAGTTTTCATCCATGGGGTTGTTTGTTGACTTGTACATCCCTAGTGAGGTTTTCTTCTGTAAATGTAGAGAAACTAAACAAAGGATTTACTTCTCAGTTTGGTGTCAGAAGGAACAGCAGATGCTGGTTTAAACTGAAGATAGAAACAAAAAACTTGAGTAACACTCTGCAAAGAAGGAATGGGTGATGTTTCGGGTCAAGACCCTTCTTCAGACTGGTTAGGGATGAGGGAAACAAGAGATATAGATGGTCATGTGGAGAGATAAAGAACAATGAATAAAAGATATGCAAAAAAGTAAGGATAATAAAGGAAACAGGCCATTGTTTGCTGAAAAAAGAGAAACTGGTGTGACTTGGGTGGGGGATGGCCAGAGAGGGAGGGAATACCAGAAATGAGTTAAATCAATATTCATACCACTGGGCTGTAAGCTGACCAACCATTTCCTCCAAATACAAGGCGTAGCTATGGACACGTTCATGGGCCCCAACTATGCCTGCCTCTTTGTAGGGTACGTCAAACAATCCTTGTTTGAGGCGTACCATGGGCCCATCCCCAACCTCTACCTCTGCTACATCGACGATTGCTTTGGTGCTACCTCCAGCACCCACACACAACTCACTGACTTCATCCGCTTCACCACTAACTTCCATCTGGCACTCAAATACACCTAGACCATTTCCGACACTTCCCTGCCATTTCTTTAACTCACTACCTCCATCGCAGGTGATAGACTTCTGACCGACGTCCACTATAAACCCACTGATTCCCATGGCTATCTAGACTACATTTCTTCTCACCCTGCTTCATGTAAGGACTCCATCCCTACTCCCAATTCCTCTGTCTATGCCGCATCTGCCCACACCAGGGCATCGGAAATGTCCTCTTTCTTCAGGGAACGGGGGTTCCCCTCCCCTACTATAGATGAGGGTCTCACCAGGGTCTCTTCAATACCCTGTAAAACTGCTCTCTCTCCCCATCTCCCCACTCGTAACAAGGGCAGAGTCCCCCTAGTCCTCACCTTTCACCCCACTAGCCATCACATAGAACAAATAGTCCTCCATCATTTTTGCCGCCTCCAACATGACCCCACCACTCGCCACATCTTCCCATCTGCCCCCCTGTCTGCTTTCTGCGAAGACCGCTCCCTCCGTAACTCTCTGGTCAATTCTTCCCTTTCCTCACGCACCACCCCCTCCCCGGGCACTTTCCCTTGCAACTGCAAGAGATGCTACACTTGTCGCTTTACCTCCCCCCTCGACTCCATTCAAGGACCCAAGCAGTTGTTCCAGGTGCGACAGAGGTTCACCTGCATCTCCTCCAACCTCATCTATTGCATCCGATGCTCTAGATGTCAGCTGATCTACATCGGTGAGACCAAGCGTAGGCTTGGCAATAGTTTTGCCAAACTTGGTCCACATTAACCAACCTGATCTCCCTGTGGCTCAGCACTTCAACTCCCCCTCGCATTCCAAATCCGACCTTTCTGTCCTGGGCCAGAGTGAGCACCACCGGCAATTGGAGAAGCAGCACCTCATATTCCGCTTGGGCAATTTGCACCCTCGCGGCATAAACATTGACTTCTCCAATTTCCAGTAGCCCTTGCTGTCTCCTCCCCTTCTCAGCTCTCCCTCAGCCCTCGGGCTCCTCCTCTTCCTTTCTCCTTTCTTCTCCCCGCCCCTCCCCCCTACATCAGTGTGAAGAAGGGTTTCGGCCCGAAACGTTGCCTACTTCCTTCGCTCCATGGATGCTGCTGCACCCGCTGAGTTTCTCCAGCACTTTTGTCTAACTTCAATTTTCCACCATCTGCATTTTCTTCTTTAACACTTTAGAAAAGCTGGAACAAACATAAATTGTAACCATAAAATGAAAAACAAGCAACCTCAAAATCTAAAATAAAAATTTCAAAATGCTGGAATTGATATTTCCAGCATTTTTCTTATTTTTGAGTTCAGGCTGTATCTGTGGAAATAGAAACATATAATGTTTCAGATCAAAAACTGTCAGAGTTGGGAAATAGAGAAAACACTGTAATTTCAAATTGCAGAGGAAGGAAGATGGATAGAACAAAGGGAATGTTTCTGATAGGGTAATATTTAGGCCTAGCTTTATTATTGCCACATGTACCAAGGTACAGTGAAATTTGTTTTGCATATTATCCAAACAGATTGGATATAATATAAATAAATATAATCAAATAAAACTCTAGCACAATGGATAGACCAAATAGGGAGAGACTGAGTACAGAATATAGAGGAAAATATAGAGCACCCGGACAAAACCAACACTGTCACATGGAGAACCTACAAGCTCCATAAAGACAGCACCTGTCGTCAAGATTGAACCTGGGTCTCTGGCGCTGTGAGGCAGCAGCTCTACCGTTGTGCCAATGTGCTGCCCCATTTCTTGTGATGGTTAGTCCGATAAATCAAGAATAGGATCATGGTACAGGACAATAAGCTGGAAAGTAAAAATAAAACATGGCAGGACGAAGCAGAAGATATCAAGAGAGTGTACAGCTGAAAGAAACCTGGAGTAAGAAAAGGTGTAAACGTTCAACATTTAAGACACTTTAACTGAATGGATGTAACATTTTATTAAAAATTATGAATTTTATAGTTCAGTCATAGAAAATGAGTGTCTAACGGCTATTACGGAGACATAATTATACTTTAACCAGGATTGAGAATTTGATATTCCCAGCCATTCAAGATTAAAGTAAGGTGGGCAACTTCATTAATCTCTTTTGCTTCAGCAAAAATGAGACCAGCCTATCCAATCTCTCTCATAACTTTATGAAGGCCATATATTTCCCTCCTGCTCAGTGTATCAAACACAAGAAGGCAGTTTTAAGTTTTAAGATGAAAGCTTGGAGATTTAAAGAGATCTTGGAGGTGTGTCTTTTACAATGAGAATGATTAATGTCGAAAACTCACTGGCAGAGGAAGTGGTGGAATCAGGTACAATTGGTATATCTAAAGGGCATTTAGGCAGACATGTAAATGAGCAAGGCACAGAAGAATATGGTCCTAAAATGGACAAATAAGATGGGCAAAATGTTCAGCATAGGCACGGTGGTCTGGAGAATGGATTTCTGTGCTGTATGCTCATGACTCACTTTAAATATCAGGAGGGGGAGGGGGAGGGTGTTATTATTTCCTATTCTGCCTCTCTTGTCATAGCCTGCCTAACTATGATGCCTTGAGCCCCTATCCAATGTATTTTATAACAGGCAAATGCATGACAGCTGACACCGAAATACATTAGGCCAAAGATTTCAGACATGGGATAATTCTCCGCTTTCAATCCAGATTACTGTTATATGTGATGGAGTTGTGAGCAGGAAATCTTTTAACTGTGACAGCTGCTCTTTGGTGAGTGTAAAACTACATTTCACAGGTATATCTAAATAAAACAGCACCTGACATATCCTATGGCAATTTCTCCATCTGCTTGTATGCCCCTTGATAGAACTGAAAAAAAATTGGAGAAAATTTCAGCATCAAAGTTTCATGTTAAGCTCAGATGTCACTGCACAGAAACTAAAGTATTTTTAATTATGGGCTCCTGGTAAAATTATTCACATTTGAAAATGTTATGGACAATTTTATTTTTGACATTGAGCAAGACATGCCCAATTATCCAGACTTTTTTTTCTTAAATGGCATTCATCATTCTGAAAAAAAATGTTTAACCTAGTTTGCAAACGAAATTGAATGTGATTCATTCATACTTAATAATTTTGAAATGCAAGTTTATGTCAGCAAACAATGGAGTCAAAAAACATTAAATCTTTTTGATGTTGCTAGTTAGGGAAATTAATTTAAAGAGATGATGAAATTCAAACATGAGTTTCCCATTAGGACAGGCAGCAGGAATGGGTGCCGTTTTAGGTCGAGACCCTTCCTCAGACTGAGGTTTTGGGTCGAGACCCTTCTTCAGACTCCAACCTTTCACTTGAAATGTCACCTATTCCATCTCTCCAGAGATGCTCCCTGTCCCGTTGAGTTACTCCAGTATTTCGTTTCTCTCTTTGGTTTAAATCAGCACCTGCAGTTCCTTCCTGCACATGAGTATGCCATCCATCAGTCACAGGATGCACTTCACCGCCTTAATGGTTCAGTCAAGGAAATGGGCAATGAGTCCATTGCTATGCAAAATCTCCATTTTACGCCCATGTCCTGAAATTAACCCTTGTGAAAACTCTGCTATTTTTTGTATTTATCCACTATTTGTAGCAATGTTACAAAATTTTGAGTTTTAAAAAATCAAGTCTGCAATTTATCCCATCAGATAAAGCATAAAAATATGTTTAATGTGACAACTAATTCACTTTCATATCTTCAGTATTAAAAAAGTTATGGTCATTTTCATACTCGGAAATTAGCATCTTGTTCCCCATTGCCTTTCCATTGACTTAACATCTGTGATCTAGGACAGTCAAAAGCCTATAACGTTTTTAAAATTAAGCGAACTGAATGAAATTTTCAGTTATTATAGATTGAAGCATTCTGAAACAAATATGAAACAATATTACTCGGATTACCTGAAATTAAAGCATATAATTAGTTAGTTACCTAATTGTAGCTAATTACAAAATTCAATTACTAGATCTAACCATCTATCCATTTCTTAAGAAAAGATAAACATTTTTAAATTGCCTAAGTGTCCAAATAACATTCACACAATAATTCACAATATAACATAATTTTTAAATCTCATTTTCATGAATTTAAAGGCCAAATGGAAGGAATTTAGTGTTTAATTCCTGTAATTTAATGGCCATTTAAATCAACTTGCGAATGGGTTTTAGTGGAATGCGGTGGATTAGAACGTTGCGGTTTGCGGTGAAGTCAGCAGGAAAAATACTGCCGGTTCATACATTTTTTTGTGTCCACATTTCACAACATGAAAATGTGATTAAAGGCTTCCTAAAAACCATGTTTTAATGTAAAAATAAACTGTATACTTTATTTTCTCCCCTACGTAAAATCTTTCCCGTTGTCGGCGCTCACAGCTTTAGAAGATGATTTTTAAATTACTCTAGCTAATAAATAATCTAGCGTAATTTTAAAATATCTTCATGAATGAAATGTCAGAGCAATTTTTCTTCAGCAACGAAATCCCCTAACATGGATCGATTTGCCCTGTCTGTGGAAAAACGGCACGCCCCCCTCTGAAAGGCGCTAAAGTCACGCACACGGGGAGCAGCAGAACTGCAGCGCTGCTCAAGGTAAGTTTTGTAACATACCTACTATTTGTGTAGAGGATCAATGGAGGCTGACTCTTCTGAGCTAACTTAGAATTACTCATTCAGATTTCAAGTTAAGGCTGTGAACTGCTGATGGGTGGATATTAATAGATAATGCGACAATAGTTCCAAGTTTTCTACATGTGTGTTTTTACATGTCCCATTTGAGGCATGATCCAACTTCTGAGTCAAGGAAAAGTCTTCACATTCCTCAAAACCATATGGTGACATTTCAATCGATGAAGAGCACATCTGAGATTGTAACATCCACTCTGTATTTTGTTGCAGTGTCACTACCAGCTGAATCCAAAATATTTGGTGTCACAAGAGCTTATATAGATACTAATTAGTGGTACCCACTTTCCTGAGGTTTGTGAATGCATGGAACTTTATTTTCATTGCTGTAAATTAACTTTTAACATTTTATCTCTTAACTGTATTCCAATTGCCAATTTAGGCAGTGGGAATTCGTATGTAGCAGTAAAAAATAGTCCCCAGCTAATAAAAAAAATGGAAATGAAACCGTTTTCAAGGATCCATCCTTGAAAAGGCAGCAGCCTAGTGACACTATTGTAATTACCTCCACCATCACCACTGGCTGCACACTCATAACAACTACAACTCTCGATGTAAGAATTTGCTCTACACATCTTTTCATTTCTCACCGTAAATCTGTGCCCGCTTGTATTTGACAATTATGTGAAAGGATAACGATATGGGTGATCTACTTATCTGTGCCTCCAATAATTTAACTAATTTTATTTAGGTTTCTTCTCAAGCACCATCATTCCAGGGGAAACAATCCAAGATTGTGGAAGATGGTGGCGCGTCCAGCGGCTTTGCGCTCTCCAGACTGATTCACTTCGGAGCAGCCCAGTACCGAAGGCAGCTGTGGAAAGAAGGTACCTAAAACCCCCAGAACCCCTAGAAACTCCAGGACCCCCCCCCCCCCCCCCCAGAAACCCCAGTAAGGGACTCACCACCAGGACCGAGAAATCCAGTACCCGCACCAAAATCCCGACGGGTCGCACATGGAGCCGAACGGAACTGCTCAACATCGGATGTGCGAGAAACTGGCTCGTGAGTACTACAGTACCCTCACCAAAATCCCCATGGAGCTTGACAGAACAGCCCCCTGGATCACCACCCCGGAGGGAAGGAGACGGAGCAAGCGCCGGGAGAGAAGGCAGATAAGTGGAAGGAGAGCAGAGGTGCAGGACAGGCTACGGGGGCTCCACCACTACCAAGCGTCTTTCTCGCAAATGTCCGGTCACTCTTCAACAAGCTGGATGAGGTAAGGCTCTGGATCAACACCCAGCGATCCCTGAAAGACTGCTGTTTGCTGATAGAACAAAGGATTCCAGTAACAACAAGGGCGGCCGGCTCTGTATGTATATCAACAATGACTGGTGCACCAACCACACTGCAGTAGAGAGCTACTGTTCCCCAGATCTGGAAGACATAACCTAATTCAATTTAAAATTTTACATAGATTATATTATTCTAAAACTAGATTGAATAAAATATTCCCAAATGTTTCCCCCATCTGTGACAAATGTCTTACTCCAAATGCCACTATAGCACATTCCTTTGTCTCGTGTATAAAACTTTATAAATTTTGGAATGAAATTTTTGGAATTTTTACAAAACTATTTAACACAAAATTGAACCCCAATACAGAACTGATTATCTTTGGATCAATGGAAGGGGGAAGTAAACTAACTATATTCCAAGAAGCTTTTCTTAATTACGGTCTAATAACAGCAAAAAAACTTATACTCAAATTTTGGAAAAACGCAAACATGCCAACACTCAAAATGTGGATTTCAAATATGTCTGAAATGCTTCATCTTGAAAAAATGAGATTTCTCCTACTAGGCAAAGTAGACCAATTCTCAAAGACATGGTCTCCTTTTATCAACTTTTTGCAAGCATATGGTGCAACATAACATATCCTCAGAAATTAAATGGTTTAGAACCGGGTGACGGATGGGCAAAATACGAAATAGGTAGATCTCTCCTAATCTCTCTTTTCTTTACTTTCTCCTTCTATTTCAATCTTTTCAGCTTCTCTTCTATGTCCTTTATTTCTTTTGCTATCTGTTTCTACTCGCTTTTCTATCTATTCCGACAATCTTTATTTCTTTTTTCTTCCACTGTTCTTTTATTATTAAATCAAAAGTATGAATTTGTACAAGAATGGAAGTATGTATGTATATATTAGGTACTCAAGTACCACACTATTGTACTTCTAACAAAAATTTTAAAAAAAAAAAAAAAGATCTGGAATACATAGCACTTAAATGTAGGCCATTTTATCTGCCTCGGGAGTTTACTGTGGTTATTATCATGGCCGTATACGTCCCACCACAGGCTAATACTAACCTAGCGCTAGCACAGCTGCATTCGGCCATCAGCAAGCAGCAGGATGCTCGCACCAACGGTGCCTTCATTGTTGCAGGGGACTCCGTAAATTCCACCAGCATGCGCAGTGCCCTACCAGGGACTCAAACACACTGGATAAAGTGTACACCAACATCAAGGATGCATACAGAGCTCTCCCATGCCCATACCTGGGACAATCCGATCACCTCTCACTGTTTCTACAGCCTGCATACAAACCCCTCATCCGCAAGACCAAACCTGCAATAAAGACGGTCAAAATATGGCCCGAGGACGCAATCCTACAATTCCAGGACTGCTTTGATCGCACCAACTGTTTGCACAACAGGCAACCTGTGGTAAAGAGGTTGACTTGGAGGAGTACACATCCACTGTGCTCTCCTACATCAACTGCTGTGTGGAGTTCGTCACAGTAGACAAGAAAATAAAGATGTTCCCAAACCGGAAACCGTGGATGAACAAGGAGGTACAGAATCTGCTAAGGACACGCAACGTTGCCTTTAAATCCAGTGACACTTCTGCCTACAGTGCTGCCAGGTCAAACCTGAACAAAGGCATAAAAAAGGCCAAAGACATCCACAGGCAAAGTGTGGAAGACCACTTCAATACCGCGGACACCAGAAGCATGTGGCAGGGTGTCAGCAACATCACTGACTACAAGAGAAGCCCTGCCTGCTCCCACAGTGATATCACACTGGCCAACGAGTTATACACCTTCTTTGCCTGCTTCGAAACTGGCAACAGCACCAAGAGTGGGATAACCCCAGCCATGGCGGAGGGACAGGTCTTAACATTGAGCACCCAGGAGGTACAGTGCACTCTGAAAAGGATCAATCCACGCAAGGCTGCAGGCCCGGACGGAGTCCAAGGAAGGGGGTACTAAAGGGCTGTGCTGTACAGCTGGCTTTGGTATTCACGAGGATCTTAAACCTGTCTCTATCTCTGGCAACGGTCCCCAAGTGCCTGAAGACAGCTACCATAGTGCCGGTGCCGAAAAAGTCTAAAGTCACCAACCTGAACGACTACCATCTGGTTGCCTTAACACCAATACCCATGAAGTGCTTTGAAAGGCCGGTCCTCTCCCACATCAAATCCAGCATCCTTGCCTCACTGGACTCACATCAATTTGCATACAGGGCAAATAGATCCACAGAGGATGCCATCTCTCTGGATCTTCGCACTGTTCTGACTCACCTGGAAACACAGGGCACGTACGTGAGGATGCTCTTCATAGACTATAGCTCTGCTTTCAACATGGTCATCCCCACGAAGCTCACCACTAAACGCCACCAGCTAGGCCTCAGCTCACTGATATGCGACTGGATCCTGAATTTCCTGACAGAGCGACTGCAGGCAGTGAGACTGGGCCCGCACCTGTCCTCCACTATCACCCTGAGCACCGGCACACTACAGGGCTGTGTACTGAGCCCATGTTCTACTGCCTCTTCACACACGACTGTGTCCCTGCATTCTACACCAACACCATTGTCAAGTTTGCAGATGACACAACGGTGATCGGGCTGATCACCTACGATGATGAAACAAACTACAGAGCGGAGGTGCAGAGCCTGGCGGACTGGTGTGCAGTTAACAACTTGTCCCTAAACACCTCTAATACCAAGGAGCTGATTATCAACTTCAGAAGGACACATAATGGGGAATACGCTCCAATCTCTATCAAAGGGGACAGTGTGAAGAGAGTGTCTAGCTTTAGGTTTCTGGGCACACACATTTCAGTTGGTCCACCAACACCGCTGTGCTGGTCAAGAAGGCACAGCAATGACTGTTCTTTCTGAGAACACTGAAAAAGACTGGTCTGCCCCAACAGCTGCTGACAATCTTCTACCACTGGCATCTATGTGTGGTATCTCAGCTGCACGGAGGCGGAGAGGAGAGCTCTTCAGCACGTCATCCATAGAGCGCAGAAGATAATTGGGACACCGCTACCAGCCTTGAAGGGCATCTACTATACACGGTGCCTTAGGAAGGCCGTCAGCATTCACAAAGGCTCCTCACACCCTTGTAATAGTCTGTTCAAACTTCTACCTTCCGGCAGATGTTACAAGGTCTTCTATGCTCACACCTCCAGACTCAGGAACAGCTTCATCCCCAGAGCTATATCTGCTCTGAACCGGCCCTGCTGAGTGCCCCCCACCCCCATGTACTGTCTTCCTCGGATGGTCACGTCGCACATCGACCCAGCACAGACCTATTTGCAGTTTATACTGTTTTACTGTTCTTTTTTATGTCATATTTTTCTGGGTATCTAAATTTTAGTTGTTTAAGTTATGACATCGAATGGAAGCTGCATACCAAATCTCGTTGCACCTATGTGGAATGACAATAAAATATATTATTATTATTTTATTATTATAGTTCAACCTCTTCTTATAACTAATACCCATTTATTCAGGTAGGATCCTGGTAATCATCTTCTGCACCCCTTTCATACCCTCCACATCCTTTCTGTGATGGGGCGACCAAGAGTGCACATAATACCCTGAATGCAGCGTAACCATTTTTTTTATAACACGCTACATGACTTGCTGAATATCATACTCAATTCCCCAATGGATGAAGGCAAGCAAATCATACACCTTCTTTATAATTCTAACTACTTGTGTAACCACTTTTAAGGCGCTATGGATTTGGACCCCAAAATCCCTCTATATATTAATGCTATTAAGGGTCTTGCTGTTAACTGTATACTTTCTCTTTACATTTGACCTCCCATAGTGCAGCACCTCACACTTGTGTGGATTAAACTCCATCTGCTATTTTGCTGTCTATGTTGTTTGTAAGAGATCCATTACAAAGTCTAGGGTGAACCATCAGTCTTTTATTAAGATTTCAAGGAGAGAGCATTACACACAGCTGTACATATCAGATCATCTTACGTACTAAACCACAGTAACATAACAACAGGCTGTCAAGGGTACAGTACTCCTGATGCCCCAAACCAGAACTGGATTACATGGTGGAATGTGTGGCATGCATAATATGTGTGGTGGAGATTATATCGGCATAGATTAATATGGTTAATCTACATATGTGGAATTGATCTATATTCCATTGAACACATTTATAGACTCCCTAACTCACATCAATTTGCATACAGGGCAAATAGATCCACAGAGGATGCCATCTCTCTGGATCTTCGCACTGTTCTGACTCACCTGGAAACACAGGGCATGTACGTGAGGATGCTCTTCATAGACTATAGCTATGACTATAGCCACAATTATGATGTTAACTGAAAGCTTACTAACTGACACATCTACATTTTTATCCAACTCATATATATAAATATATATCACAAGCATCAGAGGTCCCATTACTGATCCCTATAGTGGCGGCGCTGCCCAAGCAGCTGCGGCTCGCCTGCAGTCCGTCTGTCTTTTTATTTTTTTTGTTTACTTTTTTTTTCTTTTTTTAATATATATTTTTTAATATTTTTATTTTATTAGAAGCAATTGTGCAAGGAGAAAATAATCGACATAACAATTATACAATTTTCGTACAGCTTCAGTTTTAACATTTTATAAACTGATAAGTTAATCGGAAAAAAGTGAAAAGGAAAGAATGAAAAGGAAGAAGATACGAGAAAGAAAGAAGCAAGAACCCCTGAACTAAAAGAAGTGGGGGAAAAAACGGAGATATATCCCACTACCCTTCCCTATGCCCGCTCACCCGACCCTAGCTCGGTTTTGAATTTGTGTTCAACCATTCTGTTGTTGAAGAAATTCATTGAAAGGAGACCATATTTTGGAAAATTGGTCTGATTTGTCAGACAAAACAAGCCTTATTTTTTCTAAATGTAGTGTCTTGGTCATTTCTGTGATCCACATCTTCACTGTGGGAACTGGTACCTTTTTCCAGAATTTAAGTCTAAATTATTAAACCATAGTCAAGGAAACGTCTTTGGAATATTGTTAACTTAGGGCAGCCCTCTGACATTCCTAATATTATTAATTTTGAATCTGACTCCAATCGAATTTTGAGTGTTTTAGAAATGGTATTGAATATTCCCATCCAGAAATTTTGTGTTTTTATACAGGATACAAAAGAATGGGTTAGGGTAGCTTCTTGGAGGTGACATTTATCACAGAGAGGGTAAACAGTTGGGAAGATCTATTCAATTTGGTCTTTGAGTAGTATAACCTATGCATACTTTGAATTGTATCAGGGAATGCCCGACATTTAAAGAACAATAATGTATGTATAGTAGGCTTTCCTCCCATATATCTTTTGAAAGAGGTAAACCCAGCTCGTCCTCCCTTGCTCGCCTATAAATTTCACTAGGTGGGGTATCGATATTTAAGAGAGTGTTATAAATGTAAGATATCAACTTACTTGTATCGGCATGTCTATTCAAACAATCTTCTAATAAATCTGGACCCCTAAGAGGAGAGTTTTGTGTGTATGTTTTCACATAATCTCGGATTTGAAGGTATTTAAAAGAATTGTTGGCGTTTAAGTGATATTTCTCCTGTAGTTCTTTTTTTTGTTTTCTTTTGCCTTGTTGCATGTATGTTTTAGTTTATTTTTAGTAGTGTATGTGTGGGGGGCGGGGGAAACTTGTTTTAGTCTCTTCCTTCGGGGGGATGCGACCTTTTCTTTGTCGTATAGCCGTCTCCGTCTGCGCTGAAGCCTAATTGTGGAGCTGGCAGCCTCCAACTGGGACCGACCTCGAGGCTCTGGAGGCAGAGCCAGGACTCACCATAGTGAAGCTGGCCGACTTTGGGCTGTGGTGGCGCTGTGGCAGCGGCCAGACTTCGGAGCCTCAGAGGCTTTGGCCGCGGACGACAACATCAGGAGCTCGCTGGTCCCAGGTTGGTGACCGATTCTCCGGAGCTCCCGCAACAACAGCTTCGTCCACTGTACTGGAGGGTGGCAGCTTTGTCCGCCCCGGCAGCGGAGTTTGAACCGGCCCGTTCGCGGAACCTGGATTCAGGCCACGGGGACTTACCATCACCCGGCGGGGAGCCCAACATCGAAAGCCTGAATTGACTCAACGCAGAGGGAGAACAAGGAAGGAAGAGATAAGGACTTCAAGACTTTTGCCTTCCATCACAGTGAGGAGGTGCCTGGTAGACTCTCTGTGGTGGATGTTAAACTGTGTTTATTGTATGTTCTGTTATTTTATTCTCTGTCGTGACTACAAGATGGGTATGTAATTTTGTTCAAACTAAAAGTTTGAATGACAATAAAGAATACTTTATACTTTACTTTTTTTATCATAACTGGTCACAGTCCTTCAGGCAAAATAACACCTTCCACTACTTAGTTTAAGAAAGAACTGGAGATGCTGGAAAAATTGAACGGGAAGCGTCTCGACCCAAGACGTTGCCTATTCCTTCTCTCCATAGATGCTGCCTCACCCGTTGAGTTTCTCCAGCATTTTTGTCTAACTCCCACTACTACCCTCTGTCTTCTATAGGTAAGCTAGATCAAAGTACAAATTACCAATCACCATGTTTCAGTGCATCTTAATCTTCAGGATCAGTCGGCCAGGAAAGACTTTATCAAATGCCTTACTGAAGTCCATGTAAGCCACTGTTACCCTCATCAATCATCTTTGCCACCTCCCCAAAAAACTCAATCAAGTTTGTAAAACATGTGCTCTGTTTTTTTTTAACCTAACTATGCAAATTGTCTTTGTGGGAACTAATCTCCTTTCCTACTTATTACATTGATACCAATCTGTGCCATGACATCTGGCTGCTCACCCTCTCCTCTCAGAATACCCTGTCCCCACATCTAGTTATGATGTGGCCACAGAGCATAATCTGCTAATCCAGTAATCTATTGCATGGTGTCCTAAAGACTCATGAATTTCACTTGTTCAAATTGAGGGTTGAAGGATCTTTGCAGAGTTTAAATAAGGGTACAGTCTAGGTTTATCAGAAATGCCATGCTTCTGATTTTAATTTATTTGACTGTGAAAAATGTGAATTAAATTATATTATATAGAATCAGACAGATTATCATGTATCCATAGTGGAAAAATTTGAAGCGTATTATTAGGAAAAATATTTGATGAAGCCCGATTAGTTGTAAATTGAAGTTCACACTAGCTCAAGAATGTGTACATTTGGATTGAACTGGATGCTAGGAATAGAAGCAGAAGGCTGGATTACAAAACTTTACATCCAGGCAAGGGAGATGGAGATGGAAGTTTTGAAAATAAATAGTTCAGGATTTTAAATTACGGTTTCAACATAATTAACAGAAATGAACAGGCTACTCATGTCAGTGAAAAAGAGTAATAGCTATCTGACTTTGCCAAGTATTTCAAGTCAGTTTGGAGTATATATTACTGCATTCCAGACTTTATGAGCCTTTGGAAGCAATGCAATCTTCTTGAATAGATTTTAATAACAGTCAAGGGAGAACAGATCAGTTGAATGAAAATTGTATTTTGTCTCCGTTCTGTTGGGAAGAGGTAATGGGAGGAGGGGATTTCAGGTGTTCTGAACCATCATGGGCATATTTAATTCTAAGCTAGCGGTCATACCTGGGGTTAAAGCAAAGGAAGATGAATAGACTGTGTAATTTGATGTGATGGCAGTGGATCTATTTCTCAGTTGCCTGGACAAACCAGGCAATGTGCATCATAATGAGTTTCAATTTATCACTTATTCCTTGCTTCACACTGCAGTTTCATCACAGTTCTATTGAGGTTAGGAGTGATTTATGGCTTCGGCCTAACCAGAAGATGTAGCATACAATGGAAAGATTAAAGAAAAATATTGTGGGAAATGTCAGACAGTTTGGAGATATCGTTTACACAGTTTACACAGGACATACATTAAAACACATATACACACGATACAGACACACACAGAAGAAAAATACCACAATATACTCATGAACACATACAAAAACACAGACATAAGTAATTAACATATCCTCCACAAGCAAACTCGTAGAAATTGTGGTATGGTATATATTTACCAGTCATGATTTTTAGTATTGTTGGTGAAAATAAATATCTAATATTGGAAAAGTGATTGAAATTAGTGAACCCCACAATCACAATCACAATAATACTTTATTAGCCAAGTATGTTTTGCAACATATGAGGACTTTCATTTGCCAAGCCATACAAATAAAGTGCAACGGAACACAAAAATTACATCTCAACATAAACATCCACCACAGTGAGTCCTCCACATTCCTCACTGTGATAGAAGGTGAAAAAAAGTTCAAATGTCGTCCCTTCTTTGCGGTCGTGGGCCTCGAGCCCTCCGTTGCCGGGACGATCTTGACTCCCCTAGCCAGTGGCAGTTGAGTCCTCCACATCATGGCGATCAGCTCCCGCATTGGGGGGAAGTCAGCTCCCCTGCGCCAGCGATCGGAACCCGTGTTGGGGCTGTTCAAGCATCGTTGGTGCTTCCCGACTCGGCTCACCCGAGACTGCAAGCTCTCGATGGTAAAGTCCGCAGGACGTGGTTGGAGTGATCACAGGCAAGGGATCAACTCCAATGTTAAGTCCATGCCACGCGGTGGGACTCAAAGTCAATCCAAGGAGGCCTGCTGCTCCATCGATGGTAGGCCGCAGAGCATCTCCGGCAAGGTAACAAACTGAAAAAAATGTTTCCCCCAACCCCCTCCACCTCGCCACATATAAAACAACCCGGAGAACATTTACAAAAACTTTTAACACAAACTTTTAACAATTTATTTTTTAACAGACGGAAAAACAGACAGATGTTGGCGGGGCTGCCAATCGTGTGGTGCCTTGGTGGTATTTCTAACAATGTGATTGTTTTTCTATGCACCTGAGCATTCCTGCAAAAATGAAAGCATCATTAGACTAGCTCTTTTCAAAGCCATAAGCCGCCCATCTTACGTGAAGCCGCTTGGAAAGTGCAACTGAGCATCGATATGCTGTCAGTCCACTTTATGATTGTTCATCACAAGCACAGACCAGAGGCAAAATATGTAAGTATTACTTGGCTGGGAAGACTAGTTTTCCTTTGATTCCTGTACATCACAAAAGATTTAACATAAGGAAGGGCTTTTGTACAAACATCCTCCAGCATATCATTTAACTTCTATTTCTTGGTTATGTGCCAACCTAGGTAATGAGTGCCATTTGATTCAAGGGATCTAACACTGATAATTCTCCTGTTAATAGTTAGTGTTCTTTAGATGGTTTAAGCAGTAAACTAAGGCATATAATTCAGTATTGGCAGACTATTTTGTATGAAAGGCCACATATACACATGCACACAATTATACTCAGACAGCGAGACATGGTGGCACAGGGAATTGCTGATGCTGGAATCTTGAGCAAAACACAAACTGCTGAAGTACCTGTGGAGGGAATAATTTTCATGCATGTTTTCAATATCTATCCATTCTAAATAAACTGTGTAACTAACTAATTGTACCATCAGTCAATTCATCAGGTGATGAATCTTTTACTGAACTTTTTGCCTCTGTTTCAAAGTTTGCACAACGCATGGCGATAGATTGGGGAATAAACAAATTAATTTAAATCAGATCTGAATAATTCTACCCAGATGACATTTAATGTGGAAGTTTTATTCATTAAAGTGGAAACTTGAGTTTTAGATCTTGATATAACCGTCACAATACTTTGACTTTGACTTTGTTTATGCCTCAATATGTCAAAGCACCAATAGGTCAATGGATGAAGGAGAACTGCAAGTGCGCAGTGATTCGGTGCAAGGTCTAAAATAATTGACTCATTTACAGAGTTCAAAACATTTAAATTAAACACAGGCAAAAAATTAAGGATGCTGACATACAGAAATTAAATTAAAAAATGGTTGCAGATATTCATGAAAGAGTATGTATTGCATCTATACTATTACTAAAACTCTCATCTTAACCACTTCCTGTCTGCATTTTATTTAAATTCACACAAAAACGATCTCCTATAGCGCTACAATTTTTCGCCATCTTACTCACCATTTTCCTCTGCTGTAAGTCAAATAAGTTTTGTTCCGATCGGTGAAATAGTACAAAAGTTATGAATGTTTAAAAATCGTAAAAAAACGCCCCTTCTGGAACCCGCTGTGAATAACGCGGCGAGGAGAATAAAAAGCTGAAGGGGCAGAGTATGTTGAGCAGCACGCGCAGTGTGTGCAGCCCTCGTGGAGTGTGCAGCCTGCGGGGAGTGCACAGCCCATGGAGAGTGAGCAGCCCTTGGACTGCTTCTGCGGCGATCAGCACGACCAGCCAGTAGCTGATGAGTGAAGCCTGAGTAGGACCGAGATCTGCTGCGTGAGGCCAAAAGCTCGGGATCTGCTGCGTGAGTTTGTTTGTTTAAACGGACAGTGCATATTGATGAACATTTACATGTAAATATGCAAGATTATAGCTAGTAGCTAATTTCCATCTTTAGTCCCTTTGGCAGGTTGATGTTAAATAAACAAGTTAAACACATTACAACACAATCAATCAATAAGAGAAAAAAAAAATAAAATAAGATAATATAATAAAATAACTTATTATATTGTTACAACAATATAATAAAATAACAATAAAAAATAATTGTTCATCCGTGGTCGGGGCCATGAACTGCTACGGATAGCATCTCGTCGAGATGCTCAAAACGTCTGACATCGGGACGGATGGACACTCCGTGGCTTGGAGGTCCCGAATCGGCCGCTTCCTACTTGCAACTGGGGCTTCACAGTGTTATAGGCTGCAGGCCGACGGTCGGAGCTCTTAAAGTCCACACCATGCCCGTGTCTAGAAGCTGTGCAGACCACGGCTTCCGTATGTTATAGGCCGCAGGCTGGCGGCCGGAGCTTTTAAAGTCCACGCCGCGTCAGCAGCTAGAATCTCTGCAGACTGTGGCTTCAGGATGTCGTAGTCCGCGGGCCAGTGATCGGAGCACTTCTTCTAGCAACCCCCAGCAAGGAAAGTCCGCACTGCGCCCACTTCTGAAGCTCTGGACCCGACTCTGGGAAAGGGCCACATCAATCCAAGCTGTTAGGCCGCGAGGGAGGGCGAACTGCAACTAGGAGAAAAGTCACATTCCACTGAGGTAAGTGACTAAAAAACATTTTCTCCCAATTCCCGCCCCCACCCTCCCACATTAAAGCACACTTAAACACACTAAAAAACACTTTTAGACATACTAAAAACAAAAAAAAAGGATGAACTGCTGCAGGTGAGGCTGCTGGCTCGCAGCGCCACCCCTTTCTGGGGTGCTTCTGCCTCCCGTGTGTCTGGGTGCCAATGGGTCCCACTTAGTCTGGTAAATATATCAATCTGACTCAAACTTATACTTTTAAATGTGTCTGTCCCTTTAATATTATTGTCATTTTTATTCTGAACATTGTTTAGGTGAGATTTTAGGTTTATTATTGTCATGAGTACTGAGGTTGAGTGAAAAGCTTTGTTCTGTACACCCAGCAAATAGATCAGATATACCATACTGTACATAAATACAATCAGTGCAAACTCAAGTACAATAGAAATAATATAGTTATCTGCGTTGTAGCACGTTGCAGCGCATCAGTTCATTTGTCTCCCTGCATACAGCAGAGTACTTTTAACTCTTCTACTGAAAAGGCAGGTAGTTAGGTTGGGCAGGTCATGCATCCACCTGCCCCTTATATAGGGCCTCCGTGTGCTACTGATGCAAACCTAACAGGAACAGCTTCTTTCCGGCGGCTGTCACGCTACTCAACAACGTACCTTGGTGACTGCCAATCACCCCACCCCCCCCCCCCCCCCCCCGGACACTTATTGTTATTTATTCAAATCATTTGCTGTGTCGCTCTTCCAGGGAGATGCTAAATGCATTTCGTTTTCTCTGTACTGTACATTGAATCTGAATCTGAAAGTCTCAAGGTTCACGACACCATTCAGAATGTGCCTTTTCTTCATTGAGAGACAATGAGCTGGGGGATTCCCAAGACTCAGTAGGGAATGTTGGATTTCTTCAAAGAAAATTTGAGCTCATATTGTGTGCAGTTTTTGTTTCCTGATTTGAGGAAGGACATTCTTGCTATTGGGGGAGTGCAGTGTAGGTTCACCAGACATATGATGAAGGAATGGATCGACTGGGCTAATATTCACTGGAATTTAGAAGGATGAGAGGATATCTTATAGAAACATGTAACATTCTTAAGGGATAGGACAGGCAGGATGCAGGAACAATTTTCCCAATGTTGGGGGAGTCTAGAACCAGGGGTCAAAATTTAAGATTAAGGGGTAGGCCATTTAGGACTGAGGAAAAAAAATCAGCCAGAGAGTTGTGAATCTGTGGAATTCTCTGCCACAGAAGGCAGTAGAAGTACAGTAGAGCCCGATACTGTGGATATAGACTGGGGAGAATACTGATATTGGCTAACTTATCCTTTAAACTTTAGTGGTACAGTGTGGAACCAGGCCCTTCGGCCCACCAAGCCAGGGCTGACAAACGAACACCACATACTAGCACTATCCTACACATTAGGAACAATTTACAATTTTACTGAAGCCATTTGACTCAAGTGTAAACCGGAGCACTAAGAAAAAACCCATGAGGTCATAGGTAGAACGTACAAACTGTACAGACAGCACAGGATTGAACCCGGGTCGCTGGCACTGTAAAGCAGCAACTCTACCACGCCGCCATTGTGGTGCCTTGAGATGTCTTCTTCTGGCAGACCATGTCTCAGAAGCACATGAGAGAGAACGAATTACAACTGCCCAAAACTCTATGAATTTTCTGCCAGATTTGTAAGTTAGCTTGCTTGGTGATTGTTAAAAAAAAATTGTCCCTAGAGGGTGTAGGATAGTGTTATTGTGCGGGGATCGCTGGTTGGCGCGGAACCGGTAGTCCAAAGGGCCTGTTTCCGCGCTGTATCTCTAAACTAAACTAAAAACAAATCAAAAAATATCCTTTTCCTTAATCAATCAAAGGTTATGCTGACATGTTGATGATGAATTTTATCAATGATGTCTGATTTTGCTGAGAGCTGTGGGATAGAAACATAGAAGCATAGAAAATAGGTGCAGGAGTAGGCCATTCGGCCCTTCGAGCCTGCACCGCCATTCAATATGATCATGGCTGATCATCCAACTCAGTATCCCGTACCTGCCTTCTCTCCATACCCCCTGATCCCCTTAGCCACAAGGGCCACATCTAACTCCCTCTTAAATATAGCCAATGAACTGGCCTCAACTACCCTCTGTGGCAGAGAGTTCCAGAGACCCACCAATCTCTGTGTGAAAAAAGTCCTTCTCATCTCGGTCCTAAAGAATTTTCCCCTTATCCTTAAGTTGTGACCCCTTGTCCTGGACCTCCCCAACATCGGGAACAATCTTCCTGCATCCAGCCTGTCCAACCCCTTAAGAATCTTGTAAGTTTCTATAAGATCCCCGCTCAATCTCCTAAATTCTAGAGAGTATAAACCGAGTTTATCCAGTCTTTCTTCATAAGACAGTCCTGACATCCCAGGAATCAATCTGGTGAATCTTCTCTGCACTCCCTCTATGGCAATAATGTCCTTCCTGCCATGCCATGGATGTGGTCCACGTTTTCCAAAATCTTGCTGTGAATCTTTATTTTTGGATGGTGTGATGTTGCATCTGAAGCAGGGAACTTTGGCTTGTTGACTTCATGGTTCACCTTTCCATATACTTTAGTGAAAATGAGAGCTTGGGAATTTTGAGAAGCTTTCTTAATCTATTTCACAGGTGTTTCGCGTGATAATATCTCTAAACTCTAACTTGCTGTGACCAAACAGTTCTTCAATTGGTTTCACTGGGATAAGTATGAATCGAGATGGAATCAACTCAATGGCAACATCTTTGCACTCAGGTTCCAATCATGACAGTGACTTAGCTTTCACTTATGAGCCAACTGGTTACGTGTTTAATTGGTGTATCATGGACTTCAGCAAATATTCCCTGACATGTTGGTGGAGTCAGTGGAGCCATATTTCAGTTGGCACTTTTTTTTCATAGTTCTCTTCAGTATACTGTTCATTATCTACTCCTGGAACATCGTGAGAAAAATAATTTGGCCTTTATCACACTTCTGTGTTTGTTGTATCCCTTTGTCTCCAGATTTCAAAACTAGATATGCTGTTGGAAATGCAGTTTGATATTGATGAATTAATATCTAGAGCTAGAGCTAGCAAAGAGCTAGAGCTGCCTTGCTGACAAGAAAAAATAATCCAAAACGTTCTGCCCAAAAGAGGTGGTGGATTCAGATGCAATCACTATGTTTAAAAGGCATTTGGACAGACACTTAAATAAGTATGGCAGAGAAGATTACGGAGCAAATGTAGGGAGATGAGATTAATGTGGATGGCAAGAAAGGTCGTCATGGATGCAGTTGTCTGAAGGGCCCATTTCTGCACTGCTGGTCTGACTCCATTGAGGGATTTATTTTATATCCAAACCCACACTGTGCTGATGTCTTTAAACCTTCCCGATTTAAGTGGCTGTAACTGCATCCTTCATTGCAGGTCGACACTCATCCTATGGTTACTCAGCAAGCTTGCAGTGTCAATGATGAATAAAGTAGTTTCAAGCTTCCACCAGATTGTCTTCCCAGCTGAGGAGGCTCAATAATAGCAGTCAATGTTACTTATTCTTCTTTCTGATCTTTTCAATGTGTTATCCTCGAGTATGCCGTTGGCTTTGGGAATGTTTAAGGTAAAGTCACATCACATCTATCATTGTTGATATGCAGTCAGCACAGTTCTCCCCTAATTTAGTGCAGTATGATTGGTTTATACATGCAAATTAATATCCATTAGGCTGTGTCACCTCTCAGAGATGTGATAGATTCTTAGATGAATGCATGAATAGTGATCCGGTGAGCCATTGCTTGCAAATAGAGCAAGTGATTGAAAGGAGGATATTCTTTGAATGTTTAATTGTTGGTTATTCTTTATCTATGAATGTTTAGAAAACCATACTGCACACACGTGATTTCCAGCAGTTACATTCCGAGGTAGCAGGAAGCTCTGTCAAGGGGAATAGATTGGTGGGGATCACATGCACAGAATCTCTTTCCCGGAATAGTGGAATCAATGACCAGTGGACATAAGTTCAAGGTGAAGGGGAAAAGATTTAAGAGGAATCTGAGGGGTAACCTTTTCACACAAAGGGTGGTGGGTGTATAGAACAAACAGCTGTAGGAGGTAGTTGAGACTGGGACTATCCCAAGGTTTAAGAAGCAGTTAGACAGGCACATGGATAGGACAAGTTTGAAGAGATATGGACCAAGTGCAAGCAGGTGGGACTAGTGTAGCTGGGACATGTTGGCCAGTGTGGGTTGGGCTGAAAGGCCTGTTTCCACGCTGTATCACTCTAATGCACTCTATCATCTATAATCAAATAAACACCAGACACTGGAGAATACAGATGTTGGAATCTGCAGCAAATAAAACATACTGCTAGAGGAACTCAACAGGTAGTCAACATGTAAGGTTGAGACTCCATATCAGCACTCGGAATGTAGAAACAAGATCACCAGTATAACTAGCAATGTTACAAAATTTTGAGATTTTAAAAATCAAGTCTGCAATTTATCCCATCAGATAAAGCATAAAAAGAAGTTTAATTTGACACCTAATTCACTTTCATATCTTCAGTATTAAGAAAGTTATGACCATTTTCATACTCGGAAATTAGCATCTTGTTCCCCATTGCCTTTCAATTGACTAAACTCAAAAGCTGTGATCTACGACAGTCAAAAGCCCATAACTTTCTTAAAAATTAAGAGAACTCAATGAAATTTTCAGTTATTATAGATTAAAGCATTCTGAAACAAATATGAAACAATCTTACTTGAATGACCTGAAATTAAAGCATATAATTAGTTATCTAATTGTAGCTAATTACCAAATTCAATGAGTAGATCTAAACATCTATCCATTTCTTAAGAAAAGATAAACTTTTTTAAAATTGCCTGTGTCCAAATAACATTCACACAATAATCCATAATATAATATGATTTTTAAATCTCATTTTCATGAATTTATAGGCCAAATGGAAAGAATTTAGTGTTTAATGCCTGGAAATTAATGGCCATTTAAATCAACTAGCGAGTGGGTTTTAGTGGAATGCGGTGGATTAGAACGTTGCGGTTTGCAGTGAAGTCAGTATGAAAAATACAGCCGGTTCATTCTTTTTTTTTGTCAACTTTTCGCAACATAAAAATGTGATTAAAGCCTTCCTAAAAACCAAGTTTTTATGTAAAAATAAACTGTGTAGCTTCTTTTATCGCCTACCTTAAGTCCGTTCCGCTGTCACCGTTCAGAGCTTTAGAAGATGATTTTTAAACTACTCTAGTTAATAAATAATCTAGCGTAGTTTAAAAATACCTTTATGAAAGAAATGTCGGTGCGATTTCTCTTTAGCGACGAAATCGCCCGACATGGATCGACTTGGAATGCCTAGAAAAAAATCAGCATTTTAAACCCGCCCCCCTCTGAAAGGTGCCAAAGTCGCGCACACGGGGAGCGGCAGAACTGCAGCGCTGCTAAAGGTAACTATTGTGACATACCTAGTATAACGGGATGAAAGTGAAGGATTCCTCCCACAAATTGTTGTTTGAAGCAAACCGCATAAATCGGGGGTCTTCCACTCATCATGCCAGTGGTAGACAGAAATGCTGGAGAAACTCAGCGGGTGAGGCAATGAAGCGAAGAAATAGGTGACGTTTCGGGTTGAGACCCTTCTTCAGACTGATGTGGAGGTGGAGGGTGTGAAGAAGAAAGGATGAGGCAGAGACAGTAGGTTATGGGAGACCTGGGAAGGGGAGGGGGAGGATGGTCATATCACTGGGGTGTAAACTGCCCAAGCAAAATAGGAGGTGCTGCTCCTACAATTTGTGGTGGGACTCACTCTGGCCATGTAGGAGGCCCAGGACAGAAAGGTCGGATTCGGAATGGGAGGGGGACTTGAAGTGCTGGGCCACCGGGAGATCAGGTTGGTTAGTGCGAACTGAGTGGAGGTGTTGGGCGAAGCATTCGCCAAGCCAATGCTTGGTCTCACCGATGTAGAGCAGCTGATACCTAGAGCTGCGGATGAAATAGATGTGGTTGGATGAGGTGCAGGTGAACCTCTGCCTCACCTGGAAAGACTGCTTGGGTCCTTGGATGGAGTCAAGGGGGGAGGTAAAGTGACAAGTGTAGCATTTCCTGTGGTTGCAAGGGAAAGTACCCCGGAGGGGGTGGTTTGGTTGCAAAAGGAAGAATTGACCAGGGAGTTATGAAGGGAGCGATCTCTTCGGAAAAAGTGGAGCCATTGTCATGCCGGTGGAGCCACTTTTAAAATAATTAATTAATTAGTCCCACACTTCTGCTCTGCATAACTCTGCCATTAATTTTATCCTTTCAATGGAGGAAAATAAAACTGAATAAAAGATCAGCCATACCTTGTTGAGTGCTGGAACAGATTCAAGTGTAAATATGCTCTTCTCAAGCTTACCTCCCAGTCTATTTCAGTCAAAAACCACTGAGTCAAGCACTGGAACAACTTATCTTTATTGCACAACAAATTCCCCTATACGATACCTAAACCACCACAGGTTTGATCCTTGTATCTGCCTGGCCAAGCCCATCAGCCTCGTGCAAGCAGAAACACTCCAAAAATTTACGCAGCTCCAAGCGCTCTTCCAGTACATCGACAAAATACCTCGTGGGGGCTGCCTTTTATAGGTTCCCGAACCTTGAGGGGCCGAACTACATAGGGGTGGTCTCTTTACAATCCAATCAAACATAATAATTACATCAGTACATTAAAGACAGTTCCCCAGACCAATAACAAGTCTCCCATACATTGTTTCAGGAGAAGCTTCTGGAAGAAGCTAACTTAACTTGAATAATACAACGTTTACCCAGGAATCCAAAAAACCTGCCAGGGCTTAACACTTTGGCAAATCAACAAACAGCAGGGTAACTGTCTAGCAACATTATTTACAATGTGTACAATTAGTTTGCAGTAATCCAATCAACTTCATGCATTTTACACTTCCTTGGAGGTCCTCTGCAGAAATCCCATTCAATCTGTCAATTGAATATGCAACAATGATCCGGGCCCTAAACTTACTGGCACCATTCAGAAGCTTGTCTTATTTCTGCAAAGCACATCAGACTTGACCAAAATGGCCGAACAATACATGAGACCTTTACTAAATTTTGGTGCAATTACTGCTCTGTTTTAGCCAGGATTTACACAAGTGGATAACTGGTCTGCCTCTTTCTATTTCAAGTGCTCTTGTGCTCTTATGAAAGAGAAATGGAGAGAAAAATACCTATTAACCAAGAGAGGTAAGGGGTAAGGGGAGAAATGGATGTGAGCCCTAATGGTCTGGATCATTGCCACTCATACTGTTAATGCCCTTGTCCAGACTTGAAATACTTCTGGAAATCAGCGACAGATACAAACAGTTGAGGTATATTGAAATAATATTAAATGCTATATTTGCACAAATTTTGTAAGTAAATATAAGTAAAGTAACTGAGAAAAAAATATTTTCAGTATATTCACAAGAAAAAATGTAATACTGACTTAAAAGAAGGAGGAAAAAAACATTTAGCATCCCTTAGATTTGAAAGTAGATCAGCTTTACCATTCAAGTGAATGTAACCATATTAGATGCACCAGAGATGGTTAACCTAAGGCTGAGAGAGCAGAAATAGTTGAACTACACAATCATAGAAACATAGAAGCATAGAAAATAGGTGCATGATAGGTCCTTGATTCCGCTAGCCATAAGAGCTCTATCTAACTCTAATTTGAATGCATCCAGTGAATCGGCGTCCACTGCCTTCTGAGATAGAGAATTCCACAAATTCACAACAATCTCTGTGAAAATGTTTTTCCTCATTTCAGTTCTAAATGGCCTACCCCTTATGGCCCCTGGTTCTGGACTACCCCAACATCAGGAACATGTTGCCTGCATCCAGCTTGTCCAATCCCTTAATAATGCTATATGGTTCTCTCATGCTTCTAATACAAGCCCAGTCGTTCAATTCTTTCATCATATTACAGTTCCGCCATCCCAGGAATTAACCTCGTGAACCTATGCTGCACTCCCTCAATACCAAGAATGTCCTCCCTCAAATTAGGAGACCAAAAGTGCACACAATACTCCAGGTGTTGTCTCACCAGGGCCCTGTACAACTGCAGAAAGACCTCTTTGCTCCTGCACTCAAATCCTCAAGTTATGAAGGCTAACATGCCATTAGCTTTCTTCACTGCCTGCTGCCCTGCATACTTACTGTCAGTGACTGATGTACAAGGTCACGTTGCACTTCCCCCTTTCCTAATCTGACACCGTTCAGATAATAATCTGCCTTTTTGTTCTTGCCACCAAAATGGATAACTTCACATTCAACCACATTATACTGCATCTGCCATGCATGTGCTCACTCACCCAATTTACCCTGCAGCATCATAGCATCCTCCTCGCAGCTTACACTGCCACCCAGTTTGAGTAATATGCAAATTTGCTAATGTTACTTTTAATTCCTTCATTTAAATCATTAATATATATTGTAAATAGCTGTGGTCCCAGCACCGAGCCTTGCGGCACCCCACCAGTCACTGCCTGCCATTCTGAAATTGATCCGTTAATACCTGCTCTTTGTTTCCTGTCTGCCAACAAATTCTCTATCCATGTCAATAAGCTATCCCCAATTCCATTGGCCTAATTTTGCCCACTAATCTCCTATGTGGGACCTTATCAAAGGCTTTCTGAAATCCAGAAAGTCTAGATACAGTGTTAATATTGACTAAATTAGAGTTATTATAAAATGGAGAATCATTGCATTTGCAGGGCCTGCACGGCCTGTCTGGGAAAAGCTACAAGCTGTGAATTGGTGTCAGCTGGTCTGAACTCTAGATTGATATGCAGGATGGGGAATGACCTAGAAGTACTCTCCATTGTTAAAATGTATGAGGACTTTGCAGAAGAGCTCAAGGGTGTTGCAAATAGATTATCAGGATTGGCCCACTGCAGGAGGGTTATAAATGCTGTCAATAATGTTACGCGAAGTTTGTGTTGCTGTGTGATGATTGGCTGAAGTGAGAAGCCTTGTTTGAATTGTTTATACTCTCTCAGAGAATGTTCCATTACTTGATTAACTGACTTCTTTCCAGAAGCTTCTGTAGAAACACTGTAATAGGGCACTTTGTAATTGGGTTGGGGAACTGTCAATAACACTTTCATGTAATCAATATCTGTGATTGGTTTGTAGGGGCTGCCACCCCCATGTAGTTCTGCTCCACAGGGTCCGATGACCTACAAAAGGTAACCCCCATTGCGATCGTTGTCGATCTTCTGGAAGGGCGCTTGGGACTGCGTAACCTTTTGGAGGTGTCTGCTTGCACGAGGCTGAAGGGCTTGGACACGCATAGACAAGGATCGGACCTGCGGCGGTCAGGTATTGTATAGGGAGTTTGTTATTGTTTCATATAATAAAGTTTAGTGGTCCAGTGCTTGACTCAGTGTTTTACTGAACTAGAAGTACTTTACTGAACCAGTGAGCTCTAGGACCATAATTACAACAATACATCCATTGGCTCTCCCTTATCCATTTTATTTGTTACATCCTCAAAAAATTCCTGAAGATTAGTCAAGCAAGATTTCCCCTTCATAAATCCATGCTGACTTGGACCGATCCTGTTACTGCTATCCAAATGCGCCGCTATTACATCTTTAATGATTGACTCCAGCATCTTCCCCACCATCGATGTCAGGCTAACTGGTCTATAATTTCCTGTTTTCTCTCTCCTTTCTTTCTTCAGAAGTGGGAATCCACAGGAACTGCTCCAGGATCTATAGAACATTGGAAAATGATTGCCAATGCATACACAATTTCTAGAGCCACCTCCTTGAGTGCCCTGGAATGCAGACCATCAGGCCCTATGGATTTATCAGCCTTCAGTCCCATCAGTCTTCCTTAGTGAAGCCAGAACCAAAGTACCTGTTCAACTCATCTACCATTTCCTTGTTCCTCATAATAATTTCACCTGTTTCTGGCTTCAGGGTACCAACATTTGTCTTAATCTTTTCCTCTTCACCTAGCTAACAAAGCTTTTACTATCCTCGTTTATATTCTTGGCTTTATATCAGTTTCAATCTTAACCTCTAATGCTCTTTGTGAGGAGCTTGCACATTTTCCATGTGATTAAATGGATTCCCCATGGATGCTCCAGGTTTCTCCCAGGTTCCAATGGTGTGCAGGTTGGAAGGTTAATTGGTCACTATAATTTTCAGGCAATATATATATCGGAGAGCGGTAAATCCAGGAAGAGTTGTTGGGAATGTGGGGCGAGTAAGTTAGGGGCAAAATTGGTGCGGAAAAGGATCGCTTTGAGAGCAGACTAAAAGGGCCCTATTCTAAGTGATATGGAAAAACTAATCTGAAGAAGAGTCCTGACTCTAAATGTCATCTATTCATGTTTTTCAGTGATGCCTGGCCCGCTGTGTCACTCCAGCACTTTGTGCCCTTTAATGGAAATAGCAAATCAGCTACTAATTGCTCAGTTCAACATGTTGAAGAGCTGCCACAGTTGGAGTTTAGGGATGTAGTGTAAAGCCCCTGTCCCACTTAGGAAACCTGAACGGAAACCTCTGGAGACCGTGTCCCCCACCCAAGGTTTCCATGAGGTTCCCAGAGGTTCCCGGGGGTTCCAGTCACTCTCCATGAGTCACCAGAGGTTCTGGTCAATTGCCTGGAGAGCCTCAACTGAAGCATTAGCTGCATCTACTGACTAAAGATCCTATTGGATCTTTGTTGCCGACCGCGCACACAAACACAAACACATCGTGAAGGTAGGGGCCAGGGACAGCGGAGGAACGCTCTCTGCGTGTTAAAGAAGAAAGTAAACGGCTGCCACAGAGCACAGTAAGTCCTTTAGAGAGCGCGGGAGGGAGGGAGAGAAGGACAGAGAAAGGGAGAGAGAAGGGGAGAGAAGGGGAGAGAGAAGGGGACAGAAGGGGAGAGAACAGGGGGGAGAAGGAGTTGAGACAGTTTTAATAGGTTTAATAAAGTTAGCGGGCATTTTACCTTCCGGCGGATCTTCCCACTTAGGAAACCTGAACGGAAACATCTGGAGACCTTGCACCCCACCCAAGATTTCCAAGAGGTTCCCGGAGGTTCCTGGAGGTTCCTGTCACTTTCCCTAATTGTGGAAAGTGGTTTCCGTGTAATTGCAGCTTCTGCTATGTTCCTGCAATTATTTAAAAAAAAAAAAAACCGGCCACAACTTAAAAATAGGTTGCCGTTTTGTCGAAGCCAGTGGTGGGGTCGCATTTTTACTTACAGCCAGTCGAAGGCCTTCACTGACCAGCCATTCTGATTGGCTCATTGGAGTTTTCAACAAATAAATCTTATTTGGTTTTCAGGGCCTAGAAGATCTGTTGGAAGGTAAAATGCCCGCTAACTTTATTAAACTTCCTAAAACTGTCTCCACTCCTTCTCTCTCCTGACATGAAAACTGCTGGTGTCTGTCAGGTCCCTACCTATGGGGCCAGCTGACTAAAATTCAGCATAATTCAGCCCAATTAATTTTACAGACTGTGGTACGAGGCACCAGGAAGGTGCAAGCTGACATTGAATGTAGTTTAGTGAATGTAGTGTAGTTTAGAGGCCAGAGAGAAAACGAAATAGAAATTGGTCTTCCCTCCTGTGATCTCCCCTGGTCGGGGGCCTCGAGCCTTCCGTTGACGGGACGATCTTGACTCCTGTAGCCGGCAGTCGGGCCCTCCGCATTGGGGCAATCAGTTCCTGCATCGGGAGGATGTCAGCTCCCCTGCACTGGCGATCGGACCCCGCATCGGGGCTGGTCGAGCCTCTGCATCGTTGGAGCTCCCGACTAGCCTCTCCCGAGACTGTGAGCCCTTGATGGTAAGTCCGGAGGCCGCGGTTGGAGCGATCCCAGACAAGGGATCGGCGTCAATGTTAAGTCCACGCCACGTGGTGGGGCACAAAGTCAGTCCGAGGATGCCTCCAGCCCCATCGATGGTAGGCCACAGATCGGCCAGAGATGTGACCGGGAAAACAATTGCTTCTCTGGCAAGGTAAGAACTCTCAACCCCTTTCCCTTCCCCTTACATAAAACATACCGGAGAATATTTACACAGACTTTTAACACACACTATAAATAAAAAAAAGATGAAAAAACAGACTGTTGGCGAGGCTGCCAATCATGCGGCACCCCTGGTGTTTATTAAATAAATCTCACTTGTTCTTTGTGGCTATTTATTCGATCATTGGAAGAGCACAGATTAATGATTCAATGGTCCTTTATTGTCACATGTACAAACATTCTTTTTTTCATACGGTTCCGTAAAGTATCACCAAACCTAAACACAATCCCCGATTAGTACAAAGTGCATTGAAATGATCAACTGAGACTGCATGCAAGAGCTGCCAGGTTTTGATGCCATTTTTGGTCCCCGTGTGCTTGGTCTTCTGGAGCGGCGCCCGATCCAGGCGACTCCAGGCTGTTAGAGGGCCTCCAGCCGGCACCTCCATTCAGATTGTCCAGTGAACCATCGTCCCACTCCTCCCCCGGCCACTTACAGCCTTAGTGCCCCAGGGGGCGCCTCCCGCAGCCAACCTTGAGGAAACGGAAGGTCAGACTCTAATTCACTCTCTTGCGATCCCTACTGCATCCACTGTCACCGGCTCCCTTCATCCTCCTCTCCGGTTCTCCTGTCCTCAGGGGCTGAGCAGGGACTGGCTGGATGGTGTGCTGCTCCTGTCTTACGGCCGCACGTCTCGCCAATCTGTGGTAAAATAACCACCCTGTTGTGAAAGGGTTTTAGTTATGAAATGGTTTCCATAAAGGAATGGTTCAGAATGCAAGGGTTCAAAATTAAGATATTAATTTTAAGAGACTTTGAACTGAGGGCAGAAGGCTTTTTATTTGCTCAAAGTGAGATGAAATTGTGAAATTTACTTTCAGTCAGTAGTTATTGCAAGTGAATTCCTCATTTCACCTATACTTGCAGAATGCTACTTCAGTTTGTAATCCCACCTATAATTACTTTCAAATAATTTATTTTAATAACCGTGCACAGCCTGCAAAAACAACCTGTCATCATTTATATTATCAGATCCTGTCTTAACCATGAAAACATCCCTTAACCTTCTTATCAGTAATTTAAAAAAAGTCTAACTTCTCATGTCCTTCTTTATCATTGGAACTTCCAGTTCATAAATAACACCCTTTCTCAGCACTTTTTCCCATTGCTGTGGAATGTTTTTAATTGTAATTTAGGGGATTAGGGCTCAGTGAAAGGAAGTAATAAATATTGTATTTATTGTGTTGGCTGCACATCTATTTCTAAATTTCACTACTATAGGGTGCAAATTAAAAGATGTTTAACTCTCTTTTCTTCATCGAGGCTCAGCTTTTACATACAGTACCCATGGTCCAAGCTGAATCATTTGTTAATTTCTTGATTTATGTGTGACTTGGGTAGGAATCAGGAACCCCTTTCACAAGGTGAAAACAAGTTGAGTCATGTAAATCTATTTTCAGATGCTATTATTGTGAATAATGGCACCTACTTTGGTGCAATGCATATTCTATGAGGAAATAATAGGCTATTAATTGTGGCTGCAGCATGGTAAGAATAGGAGACGTGCTGCAAATTATCGGTGACATAGATAATAAATTAGTGTACATTTTATTGTTCTATTTTTTCTTGAAGTTTTCACCTTTTCCTGAAGGCTGTGGAACTGGTCCATGAGCATTTGTCACTTGATTATACATAGTCAAATCAACTCTCAGTCTAATCATTCTCTTGTTAGGGAGATGACTCTGAAACCCACACAGCAACAATAGCTTGCCTCGAAACCTAAGTGCAGTTTCATTCAGGCAGTTAAAACACAATGGTTTATTATGAATTACGTATATTAACCTTAATATGTTTCTGACTCAGCTGAGGAAGATGTCAGTTAATCTTACCAGGTATTTTCTTTCAACAAATATTGACGAGAGAGGGAGAGGGAGAGAGAGAGAGAGAGCGAGAGCGAGAGCGAGAGCGAGAGCGAGAGAGAGAGAGAGAGAGAGAGAGAGAGAGAGAGAGAGAGAGAGAGAGAGAGAGAGAGAGAGAGAGAGAGAGGTCGTGTTTTCTTCTCAGCTCTGCAGTTGAGAAGGATTGGAGCAGCCTTTCCAGGATTTTGCCGTTGGAGAGGGCACAGACCCAGGGGGGCTTCATAGTTCAACTTATTGTTGGGCTGTTGAAGCTTTTCTCTGGTCTGGGGAGCCTCCATCTGTGTGAAGATTCCTGAGTTTCTCCACATTGTCGAGGGTGCGGTTGGCGTTGGCGGATTGCCAAGAGTGCCTGTGATCTCAGTGGGCTGAAGTTGTGTGGTGTCTTTGTCGTTTTTGGCTCCGCTTCTCTGCCCTAAAGTCATTTTGTCAGTGCGGCTGCCTGGCTTAATGTGAAGAAGGTACTTTTGCGTCCAGCGCGACTGGGATCGAGTTTCCCGTAAGCTGCTCTTGGCTGTGGACGAACCTGGGGACTTTCCTGCTTCAGCTGGAGGTTTCTGTTTTCTGCTGCCTGTCTTTGACTGTGACTGTCTCTGGGACTTAACTTGGAGCTGTGCTGCTGAGGGGCTTGGAGCTGGTTTGTGCCTCTGTGAGGATGGCGATGGAAGGGGCGCGGCCGAAGGTCCGGACCTACGCAGCGACGGCATCAGTGGCGGGTGCGAGGCCATCTGAGCTTGAGCCTCATGTTGACTTGGATGGGGACAGTTTTGGTATTTCTGTTCAAACTGGGCCTATGATGTCTAGGGGGGTAATTACGAAGGCCATGAATGAACTTCTTGGGAGGGGGGCTATTGTCTCTTCTGAGCTCGAAAGGGGAAAGGTGGAGATGATACTTAAGACCCGGGAGTGTGTGGCCCGAGCGTTGGAGGAGGGGATCTCAGTGGGGGGGGTCCACGTACAGGTGGATCCGTGGGTATCCAGGGTGAGACCGGTTCTCCTGCGGAGCTGCCCCACTTATTTTTCGGATGCAGTGCTTATTCCACACCTGTCCAAGTTCGGGGAGGTGCGGTCTAAGTGCTTTAGGCTCTTGCATCCTGGGGGGGACCCGGAGGAAAAAGGGGTCTTCAGTTTCAAGAGGAGGGTGTTCATGAAGGTGGGTGAGGGGGATGGTGCCGAGGGGAGTTTTGAGGTGGTGCATAAGGGGGTACCCAGAACCGTGCGTTGGAGTTGGGGAAAGGCACGGTGTCATGCGTGCGGCGAATTTGGACATCTCCGTAGGGAGTGTCTTTTTCGCGGGGGCACTGCTAGAGGTTCTAGTGCAGTGGCCCAGGAAAGCGCTGCTGGCCCATCTGGGGTGGCTGGTAAAACCTCAGCGGCGCGGGGTGGTACTGCTGACCCGGCTGAGGTTGCCAGTTCTGCCTTGGTGACCCGGGGCGGCAGTGCTAAGCCTTCTGGGTCCAGAGGTTCTGCTTTGGGGACCCTGGGCAGTGAGAGCCCAAGCCCCCCACGTCCCCTACGTCTTGCGCCTGTGGCGGTGGATGGAGGTGGGGCGCAGGAGGAGGGGAGTGTTGAGGGGGGGTTTTGGGAGAAGCAGGGGAAGCATAATAAGAAGAAGGAGAGGGATAGGGCTGCCCAAGCGAAGAAAGTGCAATCGGGTGAGTTTGGCTCCAGTGTGGTGCAGACTGCACCTGCTGGGGCCCAGGGGGGAGTTGTGGTGGCTCGGAAGGGGGGAAAGAAGTCTAAACGTGTGGGTGGCAAAGTGGTTGGGGGTAATGTGGAGGCGGATGACCCTTCCCTTATGGAGGTTACCGCACCTCCGCATGCGAGTGGGACTAAAAGGAGGCATTTGCCTGGTGAAGAGGAGGAAGGGCGTGGGTCCAGAGCGAAGGGGATGTCTTTCTCCGAGCTTTCCACCACTGAGGTGGCTGAAAGTGGTCTTGACCCGGTGTCTTCTGGGTCGGTGGTTGGGCCTTCTCTTCATGGATCTACAGCGGGTGTCACCGGACTGGGTGCTGAAGTTGATTCCGGTGGAGTTGTGTCCACTGGGCGGGAGTCTGTCCCTTCATCTCAGGGGCCCTCTGAGGGAGTTATCTCGGCGGATGCTGTGGTTAGCTCCCTTGGGTGTGTACCCTCTGGGTCGGATGAGGTCCCCTCGTTTCAGAGGCCTACTGAGGGTGCTAGCACGGTAGATGACGTGGTTGGCTCCTCTGGTAGTGTGCCCTCTGTGACGGGGGATGGGCAGAGTCAGGCTGAGGGGGGAGTTTCGGGGGTGTTGTCGTTCAAGTCTGTGCTCCATATCAGTGCCAGTGGAGGTGCTGGGGGGCGGGATGCCTCACCGGATGAGTTGTCTGGGGTGAGGTTAATGGCAGGTGGTGATTCTCTGGGTGATGCCTGTGGAGAGGGCACTCTGGATGATGTGGAGGTCAGGGCTGTTATGGGACGTGATCCTCTTTCAGACTCCGAGGGTGCCAGTGTTCCACAGGCCCTGGGGATGCCTCTTGTTGTTGCTTCCCCAGGCCCAGAGGAGGAGGGTGATGGTAGCGGGCAGGAGCCCAGCCATTCAGAGGGCTGCGAGTCTCAGGTAGGGGTGCTGGGACCCACCCCCAGCATTGATCCGGGTGGTCGTGTCATGGCTGTGGAGGAGGATAGCGATGCGGCCAGTGGGGGGGGCTCAGAGTGTGATGTGTCAGACAGTTCTGGTCTTTCTGAGGTTGTTGATTCAGGTGCGAGCGGGTTGGCTGAGAGCCCAGACTCCAAGGCCGTGTCTGAGGCGAAGCTTATTGTTGAGGTGCGAGAGTTCTTAAAAATAAGTCGTGCTCCCAAAACATTATGGTGGGCCATTACAAGGAGATGGGAGGATTGGCCAGATGTGCGGGAGAGTCTCGAGGCTATCCTTAGTAACAAGGATAGTGGTCTTTCTGACTCGGATTTGGGGCAGTTTTGGGGTTTGTTGAAGGTCCTCAGAAAAGGACCTCCTGTGACTACAGGGAGTGTGAGGGTCACAATCTAATGTGTCTACACATTCACAGTAGCTACATTAAATTTAAATGGGAGTAGAGCGAGTTTTCGAAGATTTCAGCTCTTATCAGCCCTAAGGGAGGGGAGATTTGCAGTTTGTTATCTGCAAGAGACACATACCGTTGCTAGTGATGAACCTACCTGGCAACTGGAGTGGGAAGGGAGGGTTTATATGAGCCATCTCAGCTCAAATTCGAGTGGGGTGGCTTTTTTGTTGGCCCCAAATTTTCTGCCAAGCATTTTAAAAGTGCAGGAAGTGGTGCCAGGACGTTTGCTCCATCTGGCCGTGAGCCTGGATGGCATGCCGTTGCATTTCATTAACGTGTATGCCCCTAGCTCCGGCACGATGCAGGCCGGCCTGCTTCGGGAGGTGAATGCTCTGTTGGGCACTATTGATAGGGGAGAGTGTGTCTTCCTTGGTGGGGACTTTAATTGCACACTTGAGGTGCGGGACCGTTCTGGTACTCAGTGTGCGCCTGCTGTAGCGAAGAAGCTGAGAGGCTTGATTGACTCCTTTGAGTTGGTTGATGTTTGGAGGGACCTTCACCCTGATTCCACTGCTTTTTCGCGGAGGTCTGAGGGCGGTGGTTCCCGCATTGATCGGTTTTATATTTCCCGAGCGTTTGTTTCCCGTGTCTCAGCGGCCTCAATGCGGCTGGTGCCGTGCTCGGACCATTGTCTGGTGCGTGTGGATTTCAATCCAGCGTGCGCTCGGGCTGGGTCCGCGTACTGGCACTTTAACAACAGGCTGCTGGAGGATCGGTGTTTCCGGGAGTCATTCACTCGGTTTTGGGTGAAGTGGAGAGAGAGGCAGAGGTGCTTCTCTTCCCTTAGGCAGTGGTGGGATGTGGGTAAAGCTCACATCCGTCTCTTTTGTAAGGAATATACATGGGGGTCGACTGGGAGGCGGGACTCAGCGGTCGCGAAGCTGGAGAGGGAGATACAGGACGCTGAGTCTCGCCTGGGTCAGTTTGGTGAAGACTCCAGTGAATGGGGAGAGTTTCAGAGGAAGAAGGAGGTTTTGAGGAGTCTGCTGCTTGAGCGATCTCGAGGCGCTTATGTGAGGTCTCGGGTCCAGATGCTGCACGAGCTGGACCGAGCGTCGCCTTTCTTTTTCTCTTTGGAGAAGGGGCGGGGAGCTCGAAAACAGCTCGTGGAGTTGCTTGCAGATGACGGCTCCTCTGTCACTGATCCAGAGAGGATTAATGCCTTGGTTAGGTCCTTTTATGGGACCCTGTTCTCTGCGGAAGGATTCAGTGTGGAGGCTCAGCAAGATCTGTGGGAGGGTCTACCGACCGTAGATAGGGGGGAGGCTGATCTTCTTGATGGCCCCTTATCTTTGGAGGAGTTGACTCGCGCCTTGCATCAGCTCAGGAGGGGTAAGTCCCCCGGGCTGGATGGGTTGACGGTGGAGTTTGTTAGAGCATTCTGGGACGTCCTAGGGGGTGACTATATGTTGGTTTTGGGGGAGAGCCTGGCGACTGGAGTGATGCCTCTCTCGTGGCGTAGGACGGTTGTTGTCTTGCTGCCTAAGAAGGGCGAACTCCGTTTGTTGAAGAACTGGCGTCCAGTCTCTCTCCTTTGCACAGAATATAAAATTTTTGCACGGGCAATGGCAAATCGCCTGGGCTCCGTGCTGCATCAAGTGATTCATCCTGATCAATCTTATACAGTCCCTGGCCGGTCCATCCAGGATAACATCCACCTGGTTAGGGACCTGATTCATTTAGTCCAGGGTACTGGTGAGTCAGCTGCTTTTCTGTCTCTTGATCAGGAGAAGGCTTTTGATAGGGTAGAGCATGAATACCTATTTGGGACGTTACAAGCGTTTGGGTTCGGACCACACTTCGTGGCCCGGGTCCGGCTTTTGTACGCTGCTGCGGAGTGTCTTGTAAAGGTTAATGGCGCGGTGCTATCTCCTTTTCATTTTGGGAGGGGGGTCCGCCAGGGGTGCCCTATGTCGGGCCAGTTGTATTCGGTCTGTGTGGAGCCGTTCCTGTGTCTTCTTCGGAGGAGGTTGACAGGCCTGGCCCTACCTGGCCCGCGGGTTGAGGTGATTCTATCGGCGTATGCCGATGACGTACTTCTTATGTTCACTGATCCTGGTGACCTGCGGAGGATGCGTGACTGCCAGGAGATATTCTCGGCTGCATCTTCTGCTAGGATTAACTGGAGTAAGTGCTCTGGACTTTTGGTGGGTCAGTGGCGGGTAGACTCCCTGCCGGAGGAGATGGCATTGTATGCGTGGAGTACCACGCACCTCCTCTATCTGGGGGTGTACCTGAGTCCCACTGAGGATGTTTGGCCGGCAAACTGGCAAGAGTTGGAGACGAAGGTGGTTGCTCGGCTGGGGCGCTGGTCAGGCCTGCTTGGAGTTCTCTCCTTTCGGGGGAGGGTGCTGGTCATAAACCAGCTGGTGGCCTCTATGTTATGGTACCGGCTGGCTACTCTTGTCCCGCCCTCTATATTTGTAACTGCTATACAGAAGAAGCTGGTGGATTTCTTTTGGGGAAATAGGAAGCATTGGATTTCCGCGGCGGTCCTGAGTCTTCCGTTAGAGGAGGGCGGCCAGTCCTTGGTGTGCGTGCGCACCCAGGTGGCGGCTCTCCGTCTCAGGACTCTGCGGAGATACATGTATGTAGAGAACCCTCCCAGATGGCACGCTCTGGCCACGTATTTTTTTCGTCAGGGTCGTTGCCTAAGGGGGGTCTCGCGGCTCCCGGTGGCGGGTGTCAGTCGACCCGCTCTAAGGGGCTTGCCTGGTTTCTATAGGGATATGTTAAGAGTGAGGAATTTGGTGGTGTTCAGCCAGAGTGTTGTTCCACGAGGAGAGGGGGATGTTGTGGCTGCGGGTGTGGCTGGTCCTCATCCTGTCATGGTGGTTGTCGAGGAGAGGCGCGAGCCTAGAGTGGTTCAGATAGAGCTTACCCCTGCTCCGTCAGATCTGCTCATCGGGCCTAGGCTTCGGGATATTTCTCGGCCTCCGGCTCCGCATAATCTGAGCTGCCTTTCTGAGATGACCAGCATGCCATTTTGTGATGCAAGGAGACGCGCACTGTACAGGATGCTCCTGCACATTCTGAACCACCGTGCCTTCGTCTCCCGTCCTGACTCACCATGGAGGACGGTGTTACCATCCGAAGGCGGCGGGGGGCCCCAGTGGGGGTCCTTCTATAAGGGAGTTGTACCCCTTTATATTGGGGACCTGGGGTGGAGAGTGCTGCATGGAGCGGTGGTTTGTAATAAACTTTTGAGTCGGTTCACGGGCTCGTCTGCCGCATGTATTTTCTGCGGAGAGGAGGAGACCGTATTCCATGTGTATATGGAGTGTGTGAGGTTACTGCCCCTGTACCAATATCTGAAGGGGCTGTTCCTCAAGTTCTGGCTGCATTTTAGCCCCACAATCCTGGTGTTTGGACACAAGGCGGGGAGTGGGGAGAGCCGAGTGTGGGGGGGGGACTTACCTGTCGGTTTGCTCCTTGGCCTGGCCAAGATGGCCTTTCGTGGGTCCAGGCAGCGGGCGGTCGACGGTCTGGCGAGAGTCGGCTGCCTGCCCCTCTTTCGGGCCTACGTCCGTGCACGTGTGTCCCTGGAGAGGGAGCACGCGGTGTTCACGGGGACTTTGGAGGCCTTCCGTCAGCGCTGGTCGCCGCGTGGGGTTGAGGCGATTATAAATGAATGTACTGCTGTACTACAATGATCTGTTCATTATAGTGTGATTTTTGATTGTGTTTTGATGTGTTGTATTTTATGATTTGTGTTGAATAAAGTTTTTGAAATGAAAAAAAAAAAAAAAAAAGAGAGAATGTTTTTAAATTATTACACATTATCTGTGTGCATTGCATTTAATGATCTGTTAAGCTGTTGCAAGAAGGAATTTCATTGTTCCATTGCCGGTACACATGGCAGTTAAATACTCTTGAATCTCTGCCTCTGTTAATCTGATTCACCTATGTTCGCCCTGTATCTATTAAAAAAATTATTATCTTTGCACTTGTCTAAATGTTGATTAAACATTGTAATTGCACCTGCCCCTACCACTTCCTCTGAAGTTCATTCTGTGTAATTGCGAACCACTGTGTGAAAAAGTTCTCCCTCAGATCGCATTTCATTCTGTCCTCTCTCTCTTTAAACCTATGTCCTCAAATTTTAGGCTCTCTAACCATCCTAAAAAAAACATGTCTATCAAACCTATCTATACCCTCATAATTTTATAATCTTCCATGAAGTCACTCTTCAGGCACTTTAACTCAGTGGAAAGGATTTCCAACCTGCACAACCACCTTTCTCAATTCAAGCCCTGCATTTCAGGCAACATTCAACAGGGTGATGCGTAGTGAAGTTATGATGTTATGTTCAAGGTTTCAAGGTTCTAGGTTTCATGGTCAGTTTATTGTCACATGTACCAATTAGGGAAGAGTGAAATTCAGATTGCTATACAGTCATACCAATAAAGAGCAACAAGACACCCAAATATAATTTTAACATGAACATTCACCACCGCTACTCCCCCATATTCCTCACTGTGATGGAAGGCAAAAAAAGTTCAATCTTCTTCCTTTCTTTGTTCTCCCGCGATCGGGGCACTCAAACCTTCCGCTGTCAGGGTGATATTGGCTCCTGCAAATGGCAGTCGAGCTCTCCGCATCGGGGTGATCAAGCTCCCGCATCGGGCGGATCACACCTCCCCCGCGCCGAGCGATCAAACTCCCAAGTAGGGGTTGGTCGAACCTCCTGCGGCTTGGAACTTTCTGAAATCAGTCTCTACCCGAGAGTGCGAGCTCCTCGATGTTGAAATCTGCAGGCTGCGGTAGGAGCATCGATCCCAGGTGAGGGTAGGTCCAGGGCCCTGCGTGGGGCTCAAAGCCAGTCTCGAGCAAGGCCGCCAGCTCCAAGATGTTAGGCCGTAGAGCGACTGAAAATATGATCCGGAATAAAATCGTATCTCCGGCAAGGTAAGAGATTGAAAAAAAAAGTTTTCCCCGACACCCACCCCCCCCACACCCCCACATAAAATAAACCAGAGAACATTAACACATACTGAAAATAACAAAAACGACAGACAGACAGACAGACAGACAGACAGACAGACAGACAGACAGACAGACAGACCGTAGGCGAGGCTGCCATCGCTGACGGAGTCACCCGTCAGTGTTACAGTTATGCAAGACATTAGTGAGGCCACATTTGGAGTATTGAGTTCAGTCTTGGTCACGCTGCTATAGGAAGGACGTTGTTAACTGGAAAGAGTGCAGAAAAGATTTACGAGGATAAGGCCCCGAGTGACAGGGATAGGTTGGGCATGCTAGCCCTTTATTCCTTTGAGTGTAGGGGACTGAGGGGTGAAACTATGAAGTGTGTAAACTGATGGAGGGATAGAATGCATGGTGTCTTTTTCCCAGAGTAAGGGAATCAAGAACCAGAGGACATAGGTTTAAGGTGAGAAGGGAAAGATTTAATAGGAAATTGAGGGGCACATTTTTCACATAGAGGATAATAGGTATATAGAATCGGCTGCTAGAGGAGGTAGTTAAGGCAGGTACTATAACAATATTTAAAAGACATTTGGACAGGTATATGGATAAGAAATGTTCAGAGGGATATGGGCAAAGCGCAGGCATGTGGGGCTAGCATAGATGGGGCATTTTGGTCAATGTGAGCAGTTGGGCTGAAGGCTCTGTTTCCTTGCTGTATGATTATGACTTTATGACATTTCTGTGAATCTTTACGGCACTTGCACTAACTCAGCTATACTTTTCACAATTCAGTCACCAAACCAAATGCATTATTACTTTCATTTTTAAAGATCATGCTACATTGCATCATTTTGCAGTAAAATTCAAAGTTCTGTACTGTCAGAACAATGAGATTATAAATATGTTTACAATTTAAAGTAATTTGAGTACACATCTTCAATCCTCCTGCATTTGTTCAATTTTAGGATTAAGGATATATCAGGTCATAGCCCAGAAATTAGTCTTATTATCATTATAAATTAAGGAAATAGTGCTGAAAAAGTAAGTGTACATCAAAGTGATTTTAGAGGTTAATGGGTTAAATTCTGAAAAGTAGTCAACTGTTATATTCTCTGGAATTTAGATGGTTGATTGGCAGTCCAACTGAGATCTTTAAAATTATTAATAGATTCAGTAGCCTGACACACAGGGAACCAGAGCAAGAATAAAATGAGAATTAGTTTGATTTGAAATAAATTCAGGGAAGAACAAAATGCTCATGAAGAGATTATACTATATTTTAGATAATGACATTTGTCGACAATGGACAATTGATTAAATGAGAAAGGACATAACAAACAGCAATAGAAAGCAAGACTGGATGTCAGGTATGATAAAATGTGGTAGCAACTTCTGTTTTTCCTTTTTTTCTACTTAATTCTTCCATCACAGGAATGGTAATGTTGCATTATAATTTGCTGAAGTATTTACGACCTACTGTAGATGGTAAATCAGCAAATTATAATGCAACATTATCATCCCTACAATGGAAGAATTAAGTAGGAAAAAAAGGAAAAAGTGAAGGGGTCTGAATACTTTCTGAGTGCACTGTACTTATCGGACCTGACTTATTCTTATCTCTGTGCATAAATCCTGACCCTCCTTTATTACTAAGTTAAGCAAGCAGCTTAGACATTGTATCAGGCAGAGTAAAGCCATGATAATAAAGAACCATTATTTATTGCATCTTCTAAGATGTTTTTGGATTGTGCTGCACAACTGCTCTACTCTCCTTTAGTACAATGGGTCTGGGTTCGCAGTAGATTGATTTATCATTTGACTTGATATATGTTGGAACCTGGTTCCTTTTAATGCTCAAGCATGACCCTTCAACATATATTTAATGTTGTTCTCGCAGTATCGTTAAACTAGTCAAAAAATATTTTGGGCAATGCTTGACTGTCACTATATTTGGATAACTATACTCTATTTAGCCCTAAATACAATGGATATGTATCCTTTTTTTTAACATATGAAAAATCTTGCTTCTCATAACTGTGTCACTAGTGTTATCACTAGTGTAGTAACTGGGTTTCCCTCTAGACCTTCTCTTTATACGTTTCAACCTGTATAACACTGCCGCTATGTCAGAGCCACTGCTCCTGCTATGGACTATATGCAGTAACTCTCTATATTGGTGTTTATATTGACCAGAAATACAATTATTAAGCATGCCCATTCAGCCAGTTGTTCTAATGAGTTTCGTAACCTGAACTCAATGGGTTCATCAATTAATCCACACACACTTTATGCTTGTGCTGAAGCTGCAATATTTTGACAGATTTTTAAAAAATAACTAATTAATCTCCAATCAACTCTTCTGACCTTTGATTAATAGGTTCCAAATTTATTATTCTCCACAATCTCCAACAGTGTCAGGTTGAAATGGTTTTGAAGCTTTCTATTACTTTATTGACCTTCATGCAGAATTCCTTTAAGTAGCTTGCCGTATTTAGTTGGCTTCTTGCCTTCACATACTGCATATACTAATTTGAGTATTTACACTTACATTCTCTTCTTCAAATTTGTTCCAGAAAAGATCTCAACTCCCTTGATGCACAAATGGAAAGGCTTTCCATTGAAATTCCGCTGGAATTTAGAAGGTTGAGGGGGGATCTTATAGAAACTTACAAAATTCTTAAGGGGTTGGACAAGCTAGATGCTGGAAGATTGTTCCCGATGTTGGGGGAGTCCAGAACAAGGGGTCACAGTCTAAGGATAAGGGGGAATTCCTTTAGGACCGAAATGAGGAAAACATTCTTTACACAGAGAGTCGTGAGTCTCTGGAATTCTCTGCCACAGAAGGTAGTTGAGGCCAGTTCATTGGCTATATTTAAGAGGGCGTTAGATGTGGCACTTGTGGCTAAAGGGATCAGGGGGTATGGAGAGAAGGCAGGTACGGGATACTGAGTTGGATGATCAGCCATGATCAAATTGAATGGCGGTGCAGGCTCGAAGGGCCGAATGGCCTACTCCTGCACCTATTTTCTATGTTTCTATGTTTCATATTTTCCTGTAACCAGCATGATTTTTAGTACAATTGGCTTGGGCCATATTGTCTTAGCTTCACATTTCATTACATGACATTTAATTTAATTAGATTTCATTACTTCCGGCTCTATGCCCTCTAAAGCATCCAACCTTATATTTCCCAGCCCCGCATGGCCCGATTTTATCTTCTCCCCAAAATCCATAAACAGAACTGTCCTGGCAGACCCATTGTTTCTGCTTGTTCTTGTCCTACCAAGTTAGTTTCCACATTCCTCGACTCCAGCCTATTCCCCACTGTTCCAATCCCTCCCTACCTATGTTCAAGACACCCCACACACTCTCCGCCACTTCAATTACTTCTGTTTTCCAGGCCTCCATTCCCTCATCTTTACTATGGATGTCCAGTCACTCTACACCTCCATCCCCCAACCAGGAAGGTCCAAAAGTCTTCCCTTTCTTCCTCGACTGCAGAACCAGCCAATTTCCATCTACTAATACTCTCCTCCCACCCAGCAGAACTGGTCCTTACCCTCAACAACTTCTCCTTCGACTCCTCCCACTTCCTCAAAATCCAAGGCGCAGCTATGGGCACTTGCTATTCCTGCCTCTTTGTTGGATACGTTGAACAATCACTGTTCCAGGCGTACACTGGCCCTATCCCCAAACTCAACCTCCGCGACATCAATGATTGCATCGGTGCTGCCTCATGTAGAACTAACTGCATCCTGCACTCAATTCACTTGGACCATCTCCGATATCTCCCTACCATTTCTAGATCTCCATCACAGGAGACAGACTATTGATTCACATCCATTCCAAACCAACTGACTCCCTTAGTTATCTAGACTACACTTCTTCCCACCCTGATTCCTGTAAAGACTCTATCCACTACTCCCAATTCCTCCGTCTACGCCGCATCTACGCCCAGGATGAGGTTTCCATACCAGGATATGTCCTCAATCCCCTCTTCCATTATAAATGAGGCTTTCACGGGTCTCCTCGATATCCCACAGCTCTGCACTTGCTCCCCCTCATCCCATTCATAACAAGGACAGAGACCCCCTTGTCCTCACCTTCCACCCCATGTCATCGCATACAGCAAAAAATCCTCAAACATTTTTGTCACCCCCAACGGGATCCCACTACTGGCCACATCTTCCTATCTCCACCCCCTTCTGCTTTCTGCAGAGACTGTTCCCTCTGCAACTCCCTGGTCAAATCGCCCCTTCCCACCCAACCATCCCCTCCCCAGATACTTTCCCCTGCAACTGCAGGAGATGCAACACCTTTACCTCCCCCCCTCAACTCCATCCAAGGACCCCTACAGTCTTTCCAGGTGAGGCAGAGGTTCACTTGCATCTTCTCCAACCCCATCTACTGTATCCACTGTTCCAGGTGACAACTCCTGTACATCGGCGAGACCGAAGCGCAGGCTCGGCGATTGTTTTGCTGAACATCTCCGCTCAGTCCACCTTAACCTACCCGATCTCCCGGTTGCTCAGCACTTTAACTCCCCCTCACATTCCCAATCTGACCTTTCTGTCTTGGGCCTCCTCCATTGTCAGAGTGAGGCCCAGCGCAAATTAGAGGGACAGCACCTCATATTTTGCTTGGTTAGTTTGCACCTTAGCAGTATGAACATTGACTTCTCTAACTTCAAATAGCCCTTGCTTTCCCTCTCTATCCATCCTCTCCCCTTCCCAGTTCTCCCACCAGTCTTACTGTCTATGACTACATTCTATCTTTGTCCCACCCACTCTCCTGACATCAGTCTCGGCCCGAAATGTCACCCATTCCTTCTCTCCAGAGATGCTGCCTGTCCCGCTGAGTTACTCCAGAATTTTGTGTCTACCATTGTCGTAGCTTCATCTTGATAGTTACTTGGTTTGATTTTTATTCACCGTAATAGACACTATATAATTTTCCTGCAGCTCAATTGTCATGATCACCAGCGTGCCTCTCCAACTCCCCTACGGAAGTGGGACTGTCATGTGAGGAAAGATTGAAAAGACTAGGCTTGTATACAATTAGAAAAGGACTGGACAAGCTAGATGCAGGAAAAATGTTCCCAATGTTGGGCGAGTCCAGAACCAGGGGCCACAGTCTTAGATTAAAGGGGCGGTCATTTAAGACTGAGGTGAGAAAAACCCTTTTTACCCAGAGAGTTGTGAATTTATGGAATTCCCTGGCACAGAGGGCAGTGGAGGCCAAATCACTGGATGGATTTAAGAGAGAGTTAGGTAGAGCTCTAGAGGCTAGTGGAGTCAAGGGATAAAGGGAGAAGGCAGGCACGGGTTATTGATAGGGGACGATCAGCCATGATCACAATGAATGGCGGTGCTGGCTCGAAGGACCGAATGGCCTCGTCCTGCATCTATTTTCTATGTTTATATGTTTCTATGAAGCAGTCATATAGTCACCCGATAACATGGAGAACTTTTCTTTAATGTGGAATTGTCAGAGTTAATGGGAATTAATGAGGTGAATGCTCAGAGTCATTTACTCAGGGTAGGGGAATAAAGAACCAGAGGAGAGAAGATTGATTTTTAAAGTGTGAGAAGTCTTGGGCATAGATGGGAAGGGGGGATAGGATAGAATCGAAGTCTGAAGAAGGGTTCTGATCCGAAATGTCACCTATTGCATTTCTCCAGTGTTGCTGCCTGGCCCGCTGAGTTACTCCAGCATTTTGTGTCCACCTTCAAGAACCAGACCACATGGGTTTAAGGTGAAATGAAAGATTTAATAGGAACTGGGGGGCAACTTTTTCACATGGAGAGTTGCGGGTATACGGAATTAGAAGCCAGGGGAGGAGGTTGAGGCAAGTACAATAAGAACTTTTAAAAGACACTTGGACAGGGAAAAGGATAGGAAATATTTAGAGTGATATGGACCAAATGCATTCAAATTGCTTAGATGGCACATGGCTGATCATCCAAAATCAGTACCCCGTTCTTGCTTTCTCCCCATATCCCTTGATTCTGTTAGCCCCAAGAGCTATATCTAACTCTCTCTTGAAAACATCCAGTGAATTGGCCTCCGCTGCCTTCTGTGGCAGAGAATTCCGTAGATTCACAACTCTCTGGGTGAAAAAGTTTTTCTTCATCTCAGTCCCAAATGGCCTACCCCTTGTTCTTAAACTGTGACCCCTGATAAATGATCACCCATACATTAGTTCTATTTTACACACTAGGGACAAATTACATAAGCCAATTATTCTACAAACTTGCATGTCTTCAAGATGTTAGAGGAAACCGGAGCACACGGAGAAAACCCACATGGTCACAGGAAGAATGTACAAACTGCTTACAGACAGAACCCATAATCAGGCTCGAACCCAAGTCTCTGAAATTAAAAGGCAGCAACTCTACCACTGCACAACCGTGCTGCCCCGTGTGCTGCCCTATGTGGCATCTTCAATGCCTTTAACAAAAAAAAACACACAATAGATGGATTCTAAGTCTGCAGGTTACTTTATAACATATATCAAGGCATTAAAACAATGGTCACAATTGTTCTGATTGTGATTGAAGTTTCCAAAAGGAATTGTCGACTTTCACCAGCTTTCAGGTACATAAATCCTGGTTGAAGATTATTGCAATGGGGAATTTGATCATATGACAGTCAAACCTTGTATAGGATCAGATTGCTCCCTTAAATGATTCAAGCATGGATCACCTACCACTGACATAACAATCTTTCAAATACTGTGCTTTGATAAAAAGAGTTTGTATGATTTTTAATTTTCCAAAAGTGAAATCAAACTTCTGTTTTAAGTGGGCAAAACCCTTATTTTTAAATTTTGACCCCCAATTCTTGATTCTCCATTGAGCAAATATTTGCTCCATATCCATATTGTCACGATCTTCAATATTTTGTATTTCAATAATGTCTCCCTTCAGTCTTCGAAACGACAGTGAGTATAAGCCTAGCTTTTCCAATTTTTCCTCATAAGGCAACCCATCCTTTCCAGGTGTTTTCCAGGTAAACCTTCGTTGAACTCCTTCCAACATTATATTTTTCTCCCTTAAGAAGGAGATCAATGCTGTACACAGTACTCTAATGTTCTACATAACCTCCCTACCTTTGTGTTCAATTCCCCTAGCAATAAATAATAAATTATTGGTGTATTTACACACCAGCCTTTTGTACTTCAAAACAATTAGATCCCATGGCACTTCAGTGTTCTGCAATGTCCCACCACTACTTTGATAAAATGCTTTCACTTTTTCCTGTCAAAGTGGGCAATTTTCCATTATTTCCATTTGGCAGGTCTTTATCCATTCACTTAACCTATCTTTGCTCCTACTCCCACTTCACAACTTATTTTCCAAACCATCTTTGTATTATGGGCAACTTTACTAATTGTGCACAAGTTACTTTCATCCAAGTCATATACTTAAATTGTAAAAAAAGATATTAAGGTCCTAATATCAACTCGTGTGGCACAACACTTATTGTATCTTGTCAATCAGGAAAAAAAAACATTTATACCAGCTCACTGTTTCATGTTAGCTAGATAATCATTATGAATAATGTCAAATTCCACTCAATGAGTCTAAATCACCTCAATTTGGCTGAATTTTTAGCTTTATAAGTTGTGTCACTGTGAAATAGTAAAGTATATTCAACTATATATGTATGCATAGGTCCAACTGCATCTGGTATTCTGAGTTTCAAGGTATCATTCCTTTATCTCTTAGAGAAATGTTTAAAAATTACTTTACACAGGAAAATCTGATCATTTATTTATTTTGCTCAGTATATTGTGCTAAGCCCTCATTTGAAATTTAATTATATCCTGTAAATTGCATGGGAGAGAGGGATGATATATAATCGATGTCTAAGCTTGCAGCATTAGCTACCTAAAAAATGACTTCAACACACTTGATAAAGATATTTGGGTATTCAAGCTTGATCACTATGTTGCTACATACAATTCTAACACTGTAAGTAATTTATATGTGACACATTTCAATCGCTGCATTTTTCTGGAAAGAATTTTTACTATTTACTGGAAAAAGTTAGATTGTTGGATTGTTTTCTCTGCAATGTCAAAAGATCAGATAGAAGTTTAGAAAATTTTGAGATGCATAGATCAGGTAAATAGTCACAACCTTTTTCCTAGAGTGGAAATGACAAATGCCAGAGGGTATAGGTTTAAATTCAGAGGGGGGAGGTTTGAAGGAGACTAGACTAAGTTGGACCCATTGGGTCCCTGTCACACAGGAGGCTTGGTCCCCCAACGCAATATTCCACCACTCGCCCATAGTCCCCAACAGCACAGGCACAGCTTATTTCCCCTCATCCCTTGCACTCTCTCACCCCTCGTCTTCACCCTCCTTCTTCTTTCCCCTCTCCTCTTCCCCTCCCCAAATCCTCCCTCACCTCTCTCTCACTCTCTGCCTCAGGGGGCAGTGGAGGTAGGTTCTCTGAATTTTTTCAAGAGAGCTAGATAGGATTCTTAAAAATAGTGGAGTCAGGGGATATGGGGAGAAGGCAGGTATGGGGTACTGATTGGGGATGATCAACCATGACCACATTAAATGGCAGTGCTGGCTCGAAGGGCAGAATGGCCTACTCCTGCGTCTATTGTCTATTGTCTCCTTTCCCCTACCCTCAGTCACTCCCTCCCTCCCAACATAACTAATCTCCCCTCCCTATCCCCCTCCTACCCACTATCCCCACCTCCACCACTCCTCACCTCCCCCTATCCCCGCACTATTCCTCCTCACCTCCCACACTGCCCTCCTCTCTCTCTATTCCCCACCCCCTACCTCCCCCACTCCCCCCTTCCCTCCTCCTCTACTCTCCCCTCCTCTCCCTCTATTCCCACTCCTCCCCACTCTCCCTCGTCACCTCTCCCCTCTCCATCTTCCCAAAATCCCTCCCACACCTCTCCTTTTCCCTACCCTCAGTCACCCCCTCCTTCCATAACTCCTCTCCATTCCCTACTCCCCTCCTCCCCCTATATCCCCTCTCCTCCCCCCACTCCTTCCTCACCTCCCCAGGGGGGGGGAGGGGGAGATGAGGGGAGACCTCATAAAAAAGACATGGGAAGAGCCATGAGGGAGAGGGGGGTATCACGGGGGAGGGGGATATCATGGGGGAGGGGGACAGGAGCCAGCAAGGGGGACCAGAGGGGAAGGAGCTGGAGCTGTGGGGCGTTGCGATGGCAGTATGTTTGGGAGTCACGGCGGGCATTGGATGCTCTCCTCCGCCGGGATCAGACTCTCCGCTTTCCGTTTGGCAACATCTCTGACTCTGCGCCGGGCGTCGCCTGGCTGGGTCGCTTCTGGTCCCTCCGAAAACTTTGTCTGGTTGCAGACCTCCACCAGTCACCCACAGCGTCCCTCAACTCCAGGGATGGTGTAGGAAAGGGCGGACCATCCCGGGGAGTGACAAGAGAAGATACCAATCTGCGTGGCGCTGACGGACAGGAGAGGAAATCGATCTGCGCAAGCACGGTTTATACGATTTTTAAACCTCGCTAACTTTTACAATATACTACCAATCGGAACGAAACTTGTTGCACTCGCAGCACAGGAGAACAGTGAGAGAGCTGATGAAAAATCGTACAGCTATCGCGTACCATTTTGGCGCAAATAGAAAAAAAGCATGCAAACCGTAAGAGTACAAGATCAGAGTTTTAATTATGTATAGATGGGTGGGGCATTTTTTTGTTACACAGAGGAGGCTGGAACACATCACCAGCACTGGTGGTGGAAGCAGAAATAATGGTCAAATTTGAGAGTCACATAATTATGTAGGGAATGGAGATACTTATATTTTGGAAATGTTGTTTGGGGAAGATTCTGTCCTTAACTGCAATCCTTGAGGTTTTTTTTAAATCTCATGTGAAATCTTCTCCTTATATGTATGCAAATTGTGGACTAATGAAAGCTGTATGAAATACTAAAGAAGGACTCTTTCTGCATTTTGGACTTCATCAATCATTCATTCTTTTGCAAAGTATCCATTCATTTGCATATAGATAATTGATAAGCATGAACAGAGGCGGTGAGCAGATTGATAATAGGGTTCAAACTTGTCAAACCACCTTATCAACTTTCTTGACATCAGTTAGCTATCACTGCAGCAAAACCAAGGTCAAAGATATGAGTTTTCATCTGAAGCGGAATTATAATAGAATATAGCCCCTAAATTGGATTGGTTAGTGTACTTTTCCTAATTGTGTAGAGGTTGATTTTACCTGATGTTGAACACACAAGTAATTATTAGGCACAAAATGCTGGAGCAACTCTGTGGGTCAGTGTGGACCCCTGGAGAAAAGGAATAGGTGGTGTTTCGGGTTGGAACCCTTCTTCAGACTTTCATATATTTTTTTCCAATCTGAAGAAGGGTTCTGCCCAAACTGCCACATATTCCATTTCCCCAGATGCTGCCTGACCCACTGAGTTACTCTAGCACTTTGTGTCAATCTTCGATATAAACCATCATCTGCAGTTCCTTACTACACATGAAAATATTTATTTCTGTGTTAAAATAAGATCATTACAAAATTGAATTGAGCATATTCATACTGTAATTTAAAAGAAACAATATTTGTTAACTTAACTAAGACAGTAGCAATAATTACTGAAATATCAATTAATCAAAATATGCAATGACGATTACCTTTACCATTTAAAAAATTGATGAAATTGACCTGATTAAGTTGGGCCGTAGGGCCTGTTTCCACAATCTATGACTCTCTGATCTTTCATCAATTTGTTACATAGTAAAGGTGATGCCCATTGCATATTTGGATAAATGTATATTTCGGTAATTATGCTATTCTAATTATCTCCTTTCATAAAAATTGTATGATTGCAGTTCTTCTGAGATTTCCTGTAGGTTGTGGTTAATTCCTTTGCTCTTGTTGCTCAACCAACAGTGTTTGATGTTCATCTATATCCATCACAGTGTAACATTTCCTCAGAACTGCAGTGGTGCTCAAATCTCTGTAAAGAGAATATGGAGAATCCCTTTTCAAAGTTCCATGATCCCAAGGACAATGGTTAAGAGAAAAGAACTAAGAATCGTCATCCAATTTCACATCACTCAGCTTTCTGGTGAAAAGTTGGGATTGCTGAGTTAGCCATTCAGTCATGCGTCTTCAAAATAAATTTGCAGGTGGCATGGTGGCACAGCGATTGAGCTGTTGCCTTACAGTGCCAAAGTCCCGGGTTCAATCCTAACTATGGGTGCTGTCTGCACAGAATTTGTACATTATTCCTGCGACCACTTGCCTGGGTCGCCCAGGTGTTTCAGTTTCCTCCCCACACTCCAAAGACGTATAGGTTTGTAGGTTAAAGGGCCTATCCCACTTTCACAACCTAATTCACGACCTCTTCCAAGTTTCCCCGTGGCTCGTACTCGCAGCATGGTTGTCATGGGGTCGTAGGTAGGTCGTAGCAGGCCGTGGTGCTAGTCGTACCTACTCGTGGCATCAAGCAGGTCGGGGCGTTTTTTCTAGCATGATGAAAAATGTCCATGAGTAAAAAAGGTCTTGAATTAAAATACAAAGGACATTTATTGTCACATACACCAATTGGTGTAGTGAAATTTGCACACAAATAACGATAAGACACAACACTAAAGAATCAACAATGAACATAAAAACATGCCCCCACAATGGTTCCCACTGTGGGGGAAGGCACAAAGTCCAGTCCCATCCCCAAGTCCACCCATAGTCAGGCCTATTGAGGCCTCCGCAGTCGGCGCTACGGCAGCCCGATGTTTTAGGCCTTCTCGCCAGGTGTTGGTGTTCCGGCGTCGGGAGAGTCCTCACAGCGGCTTGGGACATCTGGAATGGCCGCTTCCCTACCGGAGTCCGTGGCTTCCGAAGCTGACAAGGCCACGCTGGATGGAGCTCCACAAATGGTGATCTCGTCGAGAGATCCCAGGCTCCCGATGTAAAAGTTCAGCGCTGCCGCCCGCAGCCAGCCGTCCCGCAGCTCCGCGATGTTCTGCAGCATCAGCGCGGCGACCCAGGCAAGGTATCGCCCGCTCCCCGATGGTGCTCCACGCTGAGCCACTGCCGAAGCCGAGGTTCTGGGCAGCCCCCTCGGGAAACGCCGCTCCAGGCCCGCTGGTAGGCCGCGAGGGCGGGTCGACGGTGCAGCCCGGAGAAAAGCTGCCTCTCCAATCAGGTAGGGACGCTGAAAAGCAGTTTCCACCCCCCACCCCCCCACATAAAAAAGGCTAGGGCTCCAAAAACACACACTAAAACTCACTAAAAATAAAAGAAATAAGTTAAAAAACAGACAGCTGCAGGATGGGCAGCCATACCAACTGGACGGCGCCCCCTAGAATTAGGTCGTGAAAGTGGGACAGGCCCTTTATTTGGCTTCGGTAAATATTGTGAATTGTTCCTGGTGTGTAGGATAGTACAAGTGTATGCGGATCGCTGGTCGGCAAGGACTCAATGGGCCAGACCGCCAATGTCCATGCTGTAGCTCTAAACTAAACTAAACTGAAATGACAAATGGTTTGTTTGCCTATACAACCTACATGTTTATATGTGGGTTACATTGTCATTCAGAATCACACTTTATTGGCCAAGTATGTTTTGTAACATAAGAGGAATTTCATTGGCCAGGTCAGTCATACAATTTAAAGTAACAGATCACTTCAAAAACACATTTTAACATGAACATCCACTACAGTGACTCCTACACATTCCTCACTGTGATGGAAGGCAAAATAAAGTTCAAGTCCTTCCCTGAGTTCTTCCTCGGTCGTGGGCCTCGTTGAGGATGATCTTGACTCCCGTAGCCGGCGGCGTTCAGGCCATCTGCGTCGAGGCGATCTGCCCCCACATCGAGGGGATGTCAGCTCACCTGCGTCGGGCAATCGAACCTCGTCTCGGGGCTGGTGAACCTTCCGCCACGTTGGAGCTTCCCGACTAGCCTCACCCGAGACTGCAAGCTCTTGATGTTAAAGTCCGCTGTGGTCGCGGCGGGAGTGATCCTAGGCAAGGGATCAGCTCTGATGTTAAGTCCGCGCCCCGTGGTGGGGCTCATGACAGTCCAAGGAGGCTGCCAGCCCCATCCTTGTGCCTGACACCAGTCTAATGAAGCAAGTTCTTCTCACCTCTGCCATGGGGTGTGTTACAATGGCAGAGTGGATGGGAGGACAGTAGAAAAGACTCAAGAAAGAGCTAGTAGCCTCCATGGAAATATGCCACATCCTAAACCATGATTGCTCAATGTAAAGAAAGGACATTTGAACAGTATCAAAAATATTGATGCATGCATCAGGAGCACATAGAAGTAGTGCACCCAGCAGCTACCCACACACCCATCTGTTGATATCCCTGCCTCATCAGTGATAGAGTCTGTGATTCCCACATTGCCATTGATCACCTCAGAGCCAAAAGGCCAGAAGCAAGTCATTCTCATTCATAAGGGACTACCTAAAGTTATTACAATATGTAGTAAAAGTTTGAATGAAATAATTAAATAAAAATCAAAAAACGATTTAAATTGATTTCTGGTCAATTTTCAGGTCAATATCATCCAGCAGATATAATTGGGGTGCATCATAACCAGAAACCGTAGACCCCATTCCTGCAGGCACTGCTACATAAACTTAACTCTACCATGTTTGGTTATTCATTATTGTACTTCCATGCTGTGTTGCACTACTCAGATCTTGCACTGCAATCTTACACCATTCTACTATTTTCACATGTATTTATTGTCCTATTTATCATTACTGTATGTATACTGTTACTTTGTGAGGTTCATATGAACAAGCAATATCACTGAATCTGGATGTATGGGACAATAAACTAATGTGAATCTCGCAAAGTTGCTGGGAAAAGAGAGGGAGAGAAGAGGTATGTGATTTAAACAATCATTTAAGATGCCATCTAAGACCTATTGTCAGTGAGTGGTGAATCAGTGGAATTCATTGCTACAGACAGATGTGGAGGCCAAGTCATTAAGTATTTTTAAAGCGGAGATTAATAGTTTCTTGATTAGCAAGTGCATCAAATGTTACAGGGAGAAGGCAGGGGAATGAGGTTGAGAGGGAAAAATAGATCAGCCATGATTGAATGGCAGAGCAAGCTCAATGGGCCAAATGGCCTAATTCTGCTCCTATGGTCTTATCATCCCTACTTTCCAGCCACATTCAAGTCAGCTGACCCAATTGCAGGCAGAAAGAAACAGCAAGTGATCTTATAGTATTTGTCTTTAATACTGAAGATAGACACAAAATGCTGGACAGGATAGGATAGACAGGAGAGAAGGAATGGGTTACGTTTTGGATCGAGACCCTTCATCAGACTTTAATACTGTCTTTAATACTGCTTGGAGTTCAATTCTAATGCAGTGTTCAATGGAGTCTGAAAAGTGCAGAGGGACCACGCTTCATGGTATTTAATTTTTAGTGTTGGGATTCTTTGTATATACATGAGAAACAGATTTGCGAGACACTGGAGACTGCAGATACTGGAACCTTGAGCAAAAAACAGGCAGTATCAGTGGCGGGAAATGCACATGACATTTTGGATCAAACCTTCCCAGACTGACAGATGCACATTGCTTTGTCCCAGGGTGATGAAACAAAGTTTCAGCCAAACAGTACAACATGGCTTTATAATCTAGGCTTGCTTCCAATATACCTGTATATGTTTTAACCAACACACACTTGAAAACATGTCTGGGTTCAAATAATCTTTTTTTTTTAAACTAAATTCTGTTTAGAAACAGATGCCATTTTCAATATTATGGATGTTTAATTGCAGCACAGCAAACTTTCAAAGGTATTAAAATACAAAAACAATTACAAATCCAGTCATCCTGCGAACATGTCCTCCTCCCTGTACTCTCCCAGAATAAATACATAGTAATTTCCCTAATTTATTTTTTTCCCAAGGTTTAAAAAAAAATTGGAACTCCTTGGAGCAGAAAATTATCCTTTGCCACAAGCATCATAATGAAGCTATCATATCAACTAGTCAACAACTAGATATGAAACCTAATGTTGGGAGGGGTGCAAAACTGGCTGCCAATGTAATGATATCCATTCAATTTGTGACCAAAAGCAACTTTCTTCTCCATTACCTTTTAATCTGACACTTGTTAATGTTTAGATGTGACTAGACTAAGTGGGATCCGTTGGGTCCCAGTCACATGGGAGGCCTGGAACCCAATGCAACCCATCCCCCAATGCAATATTCCACCACTCACCCATTCCCCCAATGCAACCCGTTCCCCCAAAGCAATATTCCACTACTCACCCATCAACCCTAACTGCTCAGGTGTGGCTCATTTCCCCTCATCCCTCAGTACTCCTTCCCCCTCCTCTTCATGTGTGGGAGCGGAGGAGGGGAGGGAAGAGGGGTGTGGGGTGGGGGAGGGGTGTGTGGGTTAGGGGGGTGTGCGTGGGGAGGGGGTGTGTGGGGGATGGGGTGTATGAGGGATGGGGGTGTGCATGTGGAGGGGGTGTGGGAGAGTGGGATGTTCGTGGGGAGCGGGGTGTGGGGGGAAGGGTGACATGTGGGGGAGGGGTGTGGGGGAGAGGGTTGTGCATGCGGAGGGGGGATGTGGGGAGGGGTGTGTGTGGAGGAGGGGGCGTGTGTGGGGGTGGGGGACGGAGGGTGTGGGTTGGGCAGGGGGATGGGAGGAGGGGTGGGTGTGGGCTGGGGTGTGTGAGTGGGGAGGCGGTGTGATGTGGGCGGGAGGGGTGGGGGGATGTGTGCGCGGGGGGGGTTGAGTGGGAGAGAGAGCTCGGAGAAAAGACTGGGGTTGTGGGGGAGAGGGTGGTATCATGGGGGAGGGGGGCTGTAGCCAGTGAGGGGGACCAGAGGAGAAGGGGCTGGAGCTGACGTTGCAATGTGGACTCACAGCGGGGCTGGTCGTTCACCTCCACCGCAATCAGAATCACCATTTTCCTTTTGGCGACATTGGTGACATCTCAGATTCTGGGCTGGGCTCTGCTGGGTCTCCGATTTGTAGCGCTATCGCATACCTTTTTTCCGCAAATAGAATGACCGCGCAAACCAGAAGATAACAAGATCAGAGCTTTAGTTATGTATAATAAAATAATATATATATTGTTGTATTATGCTACACCACATACTCCTCATTCTCCAAATGTTTTCTCCTTGGTGGATTTTAATCCTTGAGCTTGTTTCATCAGGGCTAAGCTGAGCAAACCTGAGAATACAAGTAAGCAATTTTATTTTATAACATGGAGAGAACAGGGTCCAAAGTAAGCATTATCATGACCCTTTGTGGGAGGAGAGTGGCTGTGGTCTTTGGGCCCTGGTTTAAGAAACAATTAGACAGGTACATGGATAGGATAGGGTTAGGGGTATATGGACCAAACGGAGGCAGGTGGGACGAGTGTAGCTGAGAAATGTTATTCAGTGTGGGCAAGTTGGGATGAAGGGCCTGTTTCCACGTTGTAGTTGGAGAGGAGATTAAACTGTCATATTGTGTATGCCAAATATAATCTGCCTGCTTTCACCTCTTAGATTTTGATGGACCTGGTTTCATTTTCCAAGTTTATTTCCCAGGAAAAGTCGATAAAAACTAGACTCATTAAGATTGTGAATCACAGAATGTGACAATTGTAATTCCGCCCAACAGTATTACTATTACTATTGTACCATTGGCCTACAGAAGCATTTAGTCAGCAAAATGTGATGAAATGCAAATGTATCAATCATCCAGACGACACTGCATCAATAATTCCGAATAAATGTAGGAAATGCCTGCAATACTCTGCAGGTCAGGTAACATTTGCATAGAGAGGAACAGTTAATGTTCCAAGTCAATAAACCTTCATCGGAAGTGGAAAAGTGAAAGAAGCGTGATTTGAGTTTCAGACAGGGTAGGGGTAGAGAAAACAAAGGGAATGTCAGTGGTTGGGTGGAGACAAGGTTGTCCGAGTGGCACTATGCTTTCAATGCCATCCAGTTAATAGATTAATGAGCGCTATTAGAGAGAGAGAAAAATAAAATGCTGAAACTGTAAGTTGCAGATCCAGCCATTGCTGTAAATCTGAAACAATAGACACATTTTGGAAATGCTCACCAGACAGTAGCTGCAGAGAAAGCAAAATTGAGTAAATATTACAAGCCCATCTGCAGCTCACGACTTGATACTCCAAAGTCTTTCCACCAACTACAAAACACAAATTAGGTAGGTGATGAAATATTCTATTTCTGCCGTGATGAATGCTGCTCCAATAATACTCAAGAAACTCAACGTCAATTGTGTAGAAAGAAACCGCAGATGCTGGTGTATACCGATGATAGACACAAAGTGTTGGAGTAACTGAGTGGGTCAAGCAGCATCTCTGGAGAAAATGAATGGGTGACATTATGGGTCGAGTCGTCTAAAGAAGGGCACTGATCCGAAATGTCACCCCTTTTTCTCCAGAAATACTGTCTGACCCACTGAGTTACTCCAGCATTTTATGTCTACGCTTAACATCAAATGGGATAAAATGTCTGGATAGAGCCGCAGTAAGATGTATCCCAGGCAACATCATGAAAGTGTATTCCCTCCAACACTGGAGATAGAAGAGACTGCAGATGCTGGAATCTTGAGCAAATAAAAAAATCTTGGAGGAACTCCATGGGTCAGGCAGCATCCTTCTGTCACTGGCTACATTGTGAGTTCTTTACATGAATCACTGTAGTTACTCACCTAAGTTACTTCAAAAGCACCTTCTGTACCCACAACCTCTACCATTAAGAACGATAAGGCCGTGCTGACGATAAAACATTTATAACACAAATACCACATTAATCTCATTTTATTTTCATCAACTTCCCCAGATTTTTGCCACTTACTTATGCACAGTGGACAATTTACCATCTACGCCACACATCTTTGAGATGTGGGAGGAAACTAGAGCACCTAAAAGAAACTCAGGGGCTCAAATATACAATTTCCACATAGACAGCACCAAAGGTCAAAATTGAACTTGAATCACTGGTTCTGTTAGGTAGCACCTCAAGTAGTTACTATACTGTGCCACCCAACTTTAAATCTGTTTCCTCTGGTTACTGAGATTCTCCCAATGTGAACACAGTGAATTCACAAATAGTAAAAGGCCTGGACAGGGTGAATGTGGAGAGAATTTTTCCATTTGTGGGAGATTCCAGGACCAGAGCCCATACTCTAAAAATGAAAGGACGTACCTTGAGAAAGGAGATGAGGAAGAATGTATTTAGTCAGATGGTGGTGAATCTGTGGAATTAATTGCCCCAGATGGCTGTGGAGGCCAAGTCAATGGATATTTTTAGGTGGGGATTGACAGATTCTTGATTCGTGAGGTTGCTAAGGGTTATGGGGAGAAGGCAGGAGAGTGGGTTTGAGAGAGAAATATAGATCAGCCATGATTGAATGGCAGAGTGGACTTGATGGGCTGAATGGCCTAATTCTGCTCCTAGAAATTATGAACTTATGAACACATTCCTCTTATTTTTTCTATAATCTATTTATCATTTCCTTTGCACCATTATCCAAATGAAGAGTAAACACAGCTTCTGTACATTAATATCTATGTTAGATAATCAGTTCTGTTTAATGCTGCAATATATATATATTTATTTTAATATCCCTCTTGTGTTCTGTAGGAGAGCCTGCCTTCCCCCTTTCCTGCATCCATAGTGCTGAACTCAATATAGAACATATAAATACCACTCAGAATTAACTAATGAAAGTAAAATATAGTTGATGCTAGAATTACAGCAATAGGTATGGCAGATGAGATACACTAATTGCAGGAAACCTGACATAGAGAAATATCAAGCTTATTTGTGTGGAAGCATGGAATGCGACCTTGTGTTGCAACTCAGCGATGTCTGGAATTACATTAAATACTGCTAGAATTTACATTTTAATGCAAATTCCTGAAATGGAAATTCTGCACAGATATTGCAGTACATTCAAAAGTACCATATTTAAATAATAATCAAATTGATTTTACAGTGATGGTTTCCATTTAAACTCACATCTTTTTTTGTAGCAATATTTTTGTGGGTCATTAGAACTGCATTTTTCAGCCAAATAAAGGCTTTAGCCTAATGGTAATTCAGAAAAGAGCATTTAGGAACTAAGCAAATGACAAGGCATTCAGATTCAGTAAGGAACAGGAAAGACAGAGAAAGTATCTGAGTCCAATCAGGAAAGAAAAATTAACAAACCAAAAAGAGGATGAATTATGTGGCAAAATGATAAAGGAAAAATAAATTAAAACATCACAAATATTAATATTTTAAATATTCTGTGTAAACTCTTTCAATCACAAATGAGATTGAAAATTTGAATTTGTTCTTATTATGGCTGATAGGTTGGTTAGCTTTCTATTAACAATTATCAGGTAAATTAAAAAAGAGTTGCAACACTTAATTATCAGACTTCTGCTGAGTTTAATTGTCTCTTTAGGAGAAAATCAAACAAGAATTTTAAAATTAACCAAAAGGTTAATGTCCCATTTGTGTGAAGCAAATGTCAGAGGGTGTAACATGAACGCGCAATTTCTGGAGATTAGCAGCTTACTGTATATTTTTTCTAAATCTCCTGAATTTGCTGGATGATTTGCACCTTAATAAGGCTGTGCATTTTTAACACCTCATTACTTTTCATGCAATATCCAACCCACAGTGTTTTGCATTTTTCTTATTAATATTTTAGTGTCTACCGTCCAAATTAAATTGCTCACTGAGGAACTGCCTCCCATTTAAATGCACAGAGATTTTGGATATAAATTTAATTCAGGAGCAGTTTTATCTGAGGCTCAGAAATTAACTGATTTTTAATCTGCAGAATGAAGTGACTGCGATAACTAGGCACGATGGATTTAATTGCTCTCTTCAAATTAAATGCAAAATAATTTCCCAGTAGAGGAGAATAATGACAAACCACATAATCCTCTCAGACCTGGTTTGGAAGATCCCTAAACGTTTATCTTGAAAGTTCTCATTTCTCCATGTAACGGTTCAGTCAAACATTTAAGCACAAAAGTTAATGGGAATTTTGTGAGGGAAGTCTTCAATATGTTTCATATCAGAGGGGAGATGGGAAGGTTATGCAATAACAGCATTCACAGCTCCACTGAGAATGGATTAAAACGTAATCAAATTCTCTTGACTGAAAGCTGGATAACGTGCTTGGGTGGTAATTCATGTGTTCATCAAAGCTAAAAAAAATCTTTAGAAAAACTTCCCATATAATATTGATGTGCTTCTTTGGCAAATCTAGTTAGTTGGAAGTGTTTATGGACTCAGAATGTCCTTGCATCTGTGCTTGGAGCGCCACCTACTTGCTAATTTCACATCTGCATCCATTTGTCCTACAGAGTGGCAGGGCACACAGGCTATAACTCCCATGAGAATCTGTGGCTAGAGCGAGCTGCCAGTCAATAAAAAATAAAGAAATAAACTTTCTCATGTAATTTATCTGTGTTTCGGGTCTTTCATCATCAGACACACGCACCCAGGTGATCCAGCCGTGGTTGATCAGATCACGACTTGTGCTCAGGTGAATTTGTAGACTAGCAGTGGCCAGAGTATCTGTGGCAGGATACCATGCTGGTAAATCCAAGCCTCGTACTTTCCGGGAAGCCTCGACCGGTCCACCGCTCTCAACCAGTTCTCCAGCTCCTGACATGTTGCCTGGACTGATGCTGTATCCTTAAGGCTGCTGTTAAACAACTTGCCTAGACTCGTCATTGGCCAAGTTACATTTGGAGTATTGCGTATAATTCAGGTCACCTCATTACAGGAAGGATGTTTTTATTAGTTTATTGTCACATACCGAGGTACACTGAAAAGTAACCAGTCAGCAAAAATGAATGCATGTTTTCAATCGAGCCGTTTACAGTGCATAGATACATGATAAGGGAATAACGTTTAGTGCAAGGTAAAGTCAGCAAAGTCTGTTTAAGGATAGTCTGAGTATCATCAATGAGGTAGTGGTAGGATGGTGGAGGCTTGGGAGAGGGTGTAGAAGAGATTTCCCTGGCTGCTGTCTGGATTAAATGTTATTAGCTATGTCCAAACATGGACTGCTTTCTCTGATACATCGGATACTGAGAGGAAACCTAATAGAAGTACATAAAATTATGAGAGGCATAGATAGGGTAGACAGTCAGAACTTTTCCCAATTTGGAAATGTCAAAGACTAGAGCTTGTGCAGGGAGATGTGCAGGGCAAGTCTGTTATGCAGAGAGTGGTGTGTGCCTGGAACACACTGCCAGATGGTGGAGGCAGATACGATAGTGGTATTTAATAGGCTTTTTGATAGGCACAACAATATGCAGGTAATGGTGGGATATGGATCATGTGCAGGCAGATGAGATTAGTTTAACCTGGCATTGTGTTCAGATTGGACCTTGTGGATCAAAGTCCTGTGCTGTACTGTTCTATCTTCTATGCACATGAACAATTTGCCTCACTGCAGCCAGGCACATTTGGAGGACAACATCAATAGAATTTACCAGGAGACCTCTAACATCCAGGCAGTGAGTCCAACTTCAATATTTCCTGCAAATGTTTGCTAAATGCTATTCAGATGCAGAATAGAGATGCAGAATAGAGATGATAATGGGATGTTCATAGTCAGCTTACACAGCATTAAAAATGAAGAAGCTGGAGTCATCTTTCTTTGAAACATCACTGGCCAAACCACTATTGAATGCTTTTCACAAGAATTATGTAACAGTCTCCATAGACATCTATTCAGATTATCATCTTCATGGAAATAATACAACTTTGATCAACTTTGATAGACATCTATTCAGATTATCATCTTCATGGAAATAATACAACCTATAAAATGTTAAGCAAACTGTCTACAACCTCATGGGTAAGAAGGGCTTCACTAGATATTATTGGTCTAGTAATGCATGCCTGCAGTGACACAGTATGAAAAACTTATTTTTGTTGTTTTCTTCAGACTTTGTGATTAGCAGGGAGAAAAAAAAACTGCATGTGGTTCATGGTTTAGTGGGCGATATAGTATGTAATGTTGATGGACATCTTATTTCTAGACCAACCAGCTAACGTCTAGACCAACGGAAAGTCAATATTTCCATCAAGTATTATATTTTGCTTAATCCTGGATGCTGAGTCTCAACTTCACTGTTTGCTATTTACCACTTTCATAGCTGGGAGCCATAACTATTGAATCATAGCAAAGTCTAGTGAATCCAAAATAAGTGATACTCTTTGGTTTTCACTTGGCATGTGTGAACATTTAAAACCAAGTGATTGATTTGGTTTGACTGTTGGTACCCATTCCCTTCAATGCTTGCTTTCAGCGACATCTATCAACCACTGAGCTGTGCCCACAAGGATGCATTAACAGAGTTATTGAATTATATATGTGTATTAGTCCAGACTATTTCAAGTGTTGCTTCATTTCATTTTCAGGATTGTTATATTTTAACAACAGGTTGACATACAAAAATATATTTTTCTTTAAACTGTCCTACAGCACTAAAAGTTAACTTGGACTTTTTAAAAATCAGAGTAGAAAATTCACCTATTCAGTCTATTCTCAAGTGATTATAAGTAGAAAATTATCAGCTACTTGAAACATTACAAAAATATGTAACAATCAAAATTCTTAAAATACAACAGAGAACATACTGAGATGTTATTTCCCCTGGCTGAGGACTCTAGAACTACGGGTCACAGTCTTAACAGTAAGCCAATTAAGACTGAGTTGCAAAAATTCTTCACTTAATCTCTTTAGTTTAGGTTAATTTAGTTTAGTTTAGTTTACTTTAGTTTAGGTTAGTTTAGTTTAGTTTAAAACGGCAATAGTAGGAAGGAACTGCAGATGCTGGTTTAAACCAAAGGTCAACACAAAAAGCTGGAATAATTCAGTGGGTCAGACAGCGTCTCTGGAAAAATAGAATGGGTGACGTTTCAGGTCAAGTCCCTTCTTCAGACTCAGAGTCAGAATACCCTGTTCCTGAGAGTTGTGAAGGCTCAGACATTATTTGCTTTGAAAGCTGAGATCAATGGATACCTGGATCAGAGGAAACGGGAAATACTGGTGGAGGATAGCAAAATGGTGTTAAGGTAGTGGATCCTGCATGAACTTGCTGAGTGATGGAGTAGGTTCTCTGGGTCATATGGCCTTCTCATTATTTTACTCTTCCTTTCTAATTAGAATGATGGTGCCTGAATGGGGTAGGTGTGAGATATGGAAACAAATTAAAATGGCTGGCTAAGCTGTCAATGACTGAATTTTTCTGAAGCAAATAAATGAATTCACTAAAATTATTTAAAAAAAGACATAAGATGAAATATATTTTGCAAATATGTGTAAGTTATTGGGGCAAATCCTCCAAAATTATGGATGAACTCTGGGACAAGGACATGGAATTTTTAAAAACAGACTTGCTGGCTGCAAAGGAATAACCCCCAATCCACAAAGGTTTAAAACCTGTCTGTGGGCCTGGGCATTACATGACTATGCAAATGGTGTGGACAGGAAAGGCCGGGATGGAGATAACAAGATTATCTTGGAGAGACAAAGGAAGGTACCGAGCCTCAGCAGACGGTGGAAAACAGCCCAGCAGAATGCCAATCACCATCATGGATGACCCATCCATCGGGACAATGGGAGCCCATCTAGGCGATGGGATAACGATCAGGCTGAGGGATCATGACATCAGCAAACCACATTATCATCGAAAGCCTATTGTTCATGCCAGATCGAAACTGGGAAGCTGGAAAGACCCTTTTGTCCACAGGACCACCTGGGAGGTTTCAAAGGAGAAACTCGGGTATAAAGGCAGGAGCCAAGCAAGGACTCACTCTCTTTTTCTGCTCTGCAGGACGGCTCCGGACCCTGCATCAAATCTAAGCTGTAAGTACCCAAGTGACCTGGTGAAGTTCCCGAAATCGGATAGAGGTTGTTGGAAGAAGAGGAAAGGGGGCGTAATGTAAGTAAAATTGTGTAAAGTAAGTTTTTACGATATGCCCGATAGTTTTCTTTCCATAGTCTTAATTTAAACCATGGGTTTAGTCACGTATTATGTAGTGTTGTTGAGATTCGATTTCTTATTGTTTAATAAAGCCTGTAAATTTGAGATTTGCTTTGGGTCCGTCTTGGTTTCTGTTTTCTCTCATCACACGCTCTGATCAAGTCAACATTTTATCACATTCCACCATAATTCCGAGGTATAGAACCCAGGGGAATCCCTTTTGTTGTATTCTCTCCCTTGAGATCCGCTCGAGTGAAGCGGTGGCCGATTGACCCACCGACAAGGGAGAGAATAACTTGGGGAGTTGGGCTTGAAATGGAGTAAAGGGAACCAAAACCCCCACAGAATGGCGACCATGGCAGGACCTCGGTGGTTTGGGATATATGACTTGCCAGAGGGGGTGAGAGAACGTAGCACGATGGAGGAGAAAATCTCCTTTTATCTGTTTAAAAAGATCAATCTCACCAAACAATGGGTGGTAGCGCTTGTAAAAGCACAGTAGCCTGCAGCAGCTGCGGCAGAATGGACAGAAAGCAAAGCTTATAATAAAGGGCAGAAAAAGGCAGCGTGCCTAACACAGCAGGTAGCCAAACTGGAGAGACAGGTAGAGAGTCTTGAAGAGCAACTGAGGGAAGCTAAGGCCAGGCTGAGGAAAGCGCTAGAGAAGGGGAAGGGCTATATGAGGAACTCAGTGAAACCAGGCAGTGTATCTTGCAGGCAAGGGAGTCCCACAGAAATGCACAGGAATTCCTCCAATGCCAGGTGGTAGAGGCAAAGGAGAGGGAACGGAATGCCCAGGAAATCCTAGCTCAGAATATTCAGAGGTACAGGGAGCTGGAAGAAAAGTTCCAAGACATCCAAGCAGCATACAGGGTGGCCCGTAGCGAACTAGGGGATTGTGATCACGGACCTTGCCAGGCAAGGATAGCGCAGCTGGAGAAGACTCTGTCCAAGACTAGGGGACGGGTTCACCTGGTAGGACCAGGTGGGGTCCCCCGGGGGCAGAGGGCTTCCCTCAGCAGATGATTCTCCTGGGGCAAAGGAGAATAGACCGCCTCCTGAGGCGCAGTGAATAGGTCCGGGTCGGCAGGTGGGGTTCGGGTTGTCCGGGGGGGACAGGCTCAAGAAGGGTTGGGAGAGCACCCTCGATTAGTGGCGTCTGCGCGATGTGTAACACACCACGAGGTGGTGGGGTTACTGATCATGGTGGGAGAGCTGGGGGTAAAGGGGCAACAGCCCCGGGTAGGGCAGATGTGCCTGGTACAACAAAGGAAATATGGTCCCCCGGTAGGGCAGGCAGATAGGGGGCCCATAGAGAGTGATATCATCATTCCCCATGCGGCACATGTGCTGAGGGGGATGGTGGCTCATGTTCCCAGGTTAACCAGGGCAGGAGACCCGTCATTGCATTTTATGGAGGCGCAGCAGGCAGCCGACATAAACGATTGCGATGAGGTAGAACGGTTAAAGCTACTACTGATGACCCTGGATCCCTACCTATGCAAGGCAGTGACCTCCAGGGAAGGGGGAAGACCTGAAACATGGGTAGCGGCACAGACGGCGGTTCTGGAGGCCAATGGGTTGAATCAGGGTGGGGGAGACGAAGCAGCAGGTAGCTGAGTCCCCGGACACATTTGTAGAAAGACTGTGGGCAGTGTCTGAGGGAGCGTGTGGGACGCCATTAGATAGGCAGAATTTAGATGAGAGAACAGCTCACTGGCTGAACACTCTGGTAGCGAATTGCCTCCTGCGAGTTAGGGCAAAGGCCGAGCACTGGTTCGACCCAGCGGACCCAAACCTTAACGAGGTAGAGGTGATCAGGAAGCTCACCCTTGCGTATCGCAATGGGGAGAGAAGTGAGGAGAAGCCCTCTAAGGGCAAGGTGCACGAAATAGTACCGGCACCCCCCAAAGGGAGGCAGTGGAAACAGGAAGGCAGCCGGACCTCTTCCGAGATGAGGCCAGTGTGCTACAGGTGTGGGAAGCCCGGGCACTACACGAGGGAGTGTAGAAACACAAGTAGAGCAGTGACGGATAGGACCCTGGTAACAGCCAACCCAGCCCCGGAGTAGGGAGCGGCAGTGCCGGGAACAATAGATGTAAAAGATCTATTGGCCTATTTGCAGTCCAACGCGTGAGGGTCCGGACAGGTAGCTATAGGAACAGGCCAGGGAACGCCCGTATCTGCACCCCCGGTACCTTTATGACTGCCTGCGAAACAGCCCACATTCCTATGCCCGTTAGAATATGGCCCATGTGGGAGACCCTGGGTCAAGATGGAGGTCCAGGATGTGGTTGGGAGTTACCTGCTGGACACAGGTGCTTTCAGTACTATTGTCCACATGGACAATCCCCGTACATCCCCTTTATCTAGTGGGGTGCCCTATAGTCTTGTCGGTTTTACGGGAAACAAGACAGGGTTTTTCTCTGTTCCTTTGTCCATTCGATTAGGAGCACTCCTGGCGCAGTGGAAATGCGTCCTGATGAGTTGGGAGCAGGAGGGAAAGGGGATACTAGGCGCCGACTTTGTAGTGGCCCACCAGGTCCTGGTGGACCTGAGGAACCACTGTTTGTGGGGCATAGCAGGAGAAGGAGCTGAGAGGGAGAAGGAGGTAATGGTCATCGAGAGGGCACCAGGGAGAGGGGCTCTGTGTGTCGTGAAGCCCAGAGAAGGGTACGATCTAGAGGTCCTAGTGAGGCAGACCCCGACAGAGTATCGAGGCCATGTTTAGCGAAATTTGGCCGCATTCGCTACTCACAAGCACGACTGGAAGGGTCACAGGGCGAGGGAAAGGATGCGGACTCCAGCCCTCCACAGGCAGGTACCGTAGACTGCCTAAGAGAGACAGAACTAGCAGAAGCAGAGGAAATGGAGCTTTCACCTCTGATGTGGGAACCCCCGGTCAGACGTAGGAGTAATAGGGTCACTAAACCCCCAGTAAGGTGGTCCCATCCCTAATTAAGCCTAGGACAAGGGCTGGCCACACAAGGGCCGGGAAGGAGAGTGGCCGAAACAGGGCACTACGGAGTGCAGCTGGAGGGAGCCCAGTCTCCGCAGGGACCGTAGGGGGGTCTCAAAACCCCGTAGTGCAAAGGGAGGTGAGGGGCAGTCAGGCCCCTGAACAGGAGGAGTTCTGGCCTGCAAGGGTGGGCCCACCAGAGGGGTGGCCCCAACCCGACAGGGACCAGTTATGAGTTGGCCCTCCGGAGACGGGTGGCATTGTATATAGCATTGGTTTGTGTGTAAGTAGATGTAGTTAGCGTATGGTAATTAGATATAGTGTTTTGTATAGATACAGGGGAGTACAGGAACGGACATTATGGGAACATCGGCTGCATCGAAGGGATGGACTGTGGAAAGGTAGATCACAACAGGCAAAGACAAAACCCCGAATGGCATTATTAGGACAGTAGTCGCTACCATTGGCCAGATGGCCACTCTTCCGTGAGAGTGGAGTGCAGGGAGGAGGATAGCTTTATGGAGGTAAGGAGGTGTTTCGCTTTGTTTTCCAGATGGGTAGCCCCGCCGTATGGATGATGGCAACGATGTGCCTCCGGATGTGCGTGACGCGTCGCGGGGACACGGAGAGTCCATCATATAAGGGTGCTCGAGGGGCAGAGCACCCCTCGTGTCTACTGGGCAATGAAACCCGGTAGCAGATAGCCAAGCCAGATGCTCCCATGAGGGGAGATGGCTTGGGTGGTTGGGGTTGATCTCAACCAGGTTCTCCAGCCACAGGAGCTTCGCCTACGGGGAAGCATCCATACCCTGTGCCGAGATACAGGTGGCTACCGACTGAGTCAGAGTGACTAAGGGCAGGCGGGTGTGTTTAACCTGTAAGTAGCAATGTTACAAAATTTTGAGATTTAAAAAATCAAGTCTGCAATTTATTCCATCAGATAAAGCATAAAAAGAAGTTTAATTTGACACCTAATTTACTTTCATATCTTCAGTATTAAGAAAGTTATGGCCATTTTCATACTCGGAAATTAGCATCTTGCTCCCCATTGCCTTTCAATTGACTTAACTCAAAACCTGTGATCTGGAAAAGTTAAAAGCCCATAACTTTCTTAAAAATTAAGAGTACTCAATGAAATTTTCAGTTATTATAGATTGAAGCATTCTGAAACAAATATTAAACGATCTTACTTGGATTACCTGAAATTAAAGCATATAATTAGTTAGTTATCTAATTGTAGCTAATTACAAAATTCAATGAGTAGATCTAAACATCTATCCATTTCTTAAGAAAAGATAAACTTTTTTAAAATTGCCTAAGTGTCCAAATAACATTCACACAATAATCCACAATATAACATAATTTTTAAATCTCATTTTCATGAATTTCTGGGCCAAATGGAAGGAATTTAGTGTTTGATTCCTGTAAATTAATGGCCATTTAAATCAACTTGCGAGTGGGTTTTAGTGGAATGCGGTGGATTGGAATGTTGCGGTTAGCGGTGAAGTCGGGAGGAAAAATACTGTTTGTTCATACATTTTTTGGGACCCCATTTCGCAACATAAAAATATTATTAAAGCCTCCCGAAAAACCAACTTTTAATATAAAAATAAACTATTTACCTTTTTTTCTCCCCTACGCAAAATCCTTCCGGTTGTCAGTTCTCACGGCTTTTGAAGGTGATTTTTAAATTACTCTAGTTAATAAATAATTTAGAGTAATTTAAAAATACCTTCATTGATGAAATGTCGGAGCGATTTTTCTTCGCAACGAAATCGCCTGACATTCATCGATTTTCCAGGTCTGTTGAAAAACGGCACTTTAAGCCCGCCCCCCTCTGAAAGGCGCCAAAGTCGCGCACACGGGGAGCGGCAGAACTGCAACGCCGCTAAAGGTAAGTTTTGCAACATACCTACTGTAAGGGGGACGTTCCTTTGGGGAGATGGTGGTGGCTCAGGAAGCTGAGCTCGGACATGAGGGATCGATGGGGTCACCGGGAGGGATCACAGTATGTTAGGACAAATGGTGAGCCTATGACCAAGAGCTTTATTTATGTCTATGGGGGTCTGCCAAGGTGTGTCTGGTAGGAGCATCAATCACCTTCATCAGGTGGTGGCAGGCCCTGGGAACGGGATAGATTGTGACTGCAGTGGGCAGGCATGTGTGGCCCCCAGGACTGGAATGACGGTAAAAGCCACCAAACTGTTGGTTCAGGTGAAGAAGCCCCTACCCACAGCCCAACTGATCGACCCTCACAACTGTCCCACCACCACCAAAGGGCCGGAGAATGGGTTAGCACTCGTTCCAACCAAGAAGGTGCTGTACCAGGGAGTGTATTACACTGTGGCCTCAGTAGTATTAAATTTGACTGAAGTGCGGTTACCCCCATGGTGCGGCCGCGAGACGGAATTATTATATCAGGCCCTGCTAAAAGACATGTTCCAGAAATTCAACAACCTGGATTTCGAGGACATAGACATAGAAGAGATGTACCATGGGGGAGGGGATTCCACTATGGGGTCCGGTCGGCAAAGACGAGGGGTGGTTAACAATGGGTTTACAGCATTTAACATGGGGACGGACGATTATTAATAGCATGGACAACGTAGAACTGGCCCTGCAGATCAATCAGGTGAAGGACCAATTACGAAAGATTCTGGTGAAAATGCGATGGTAGGATCGGGGCTGCACGAAGAGGTGGCAATGACTCTACATCTGAAAGACATCATAACACAATTGGAGACACATGCAAAAACGATAAACGCTTTGATTAAAGAGGAGCGGAATGCGTCCGATCAGGCTGCATAGAATGAGGTGGGCTGTATGGAGCGTGGTTGTTGGGGGAGGGGAGGAGCAACCTGGAAGACCTGCGGCAAGGTAGGGTCCCCTCCTGGCTAAGCAAACCAGCACCGAGCAGCGCTATACCCTTATAACAGCACTTTGAGTCCTTGTCAGCCTTGTGTGGCCTCCGAGGCCTACACGATACCGGTGGATTGCAGAAAGTCCAATCACACCATAATGGGAGTGGTCGTAAGAATACCGGTGATGGGAACCTCAGCACGACCAGCTCCTCTGTACCGAGTGGAGAACGTGGGATTTGTTCGTCGGGGGTGCATATTCGCTACGGGAAGGTCCCGCCCTATGTCATAGTGAGGGAGCAAGCTGTGACAGGCATTGACCTTTTGGGTTGTCGGAGCCGGGGAGCACAGGTAATCCTGTGTCCCCAGCACATGGGCACATGGGCACTGAGGCTAGGCCTCAGTATGGGTTCAGGACTGTTGGGGCACAGCCTATAAACTGTACCATGGAAGCGATGGCGGCAGACCATGTCCCTCCACTAGTGGCATATATAGGCAGTGGGACGTACTGTGTTATATTTAAGTGGGAGTTAGATTTGGCCCTTGTGGCTAAGGGGGTCAGAGGGTATGGAGAGAAGGCAGGTACGGGATACTGAGTTGGATGATCAGCCATGATCATATTGAATGGTGGTGCAGGCTCGAAGGGCCGAATGGCCTACTGCTGCACCTAATTTATATGTTTCTATGTTTCTACCACAAGTGCCCAGCGGTATCAGCACAGATCACAGCTGTGGTGCCCAATACCGCACAGCAGCTTCTGTTTTAAACACAGGGCAGAAGTCCATGTGGTACAGCAGCGAATATTACCCATCCCGGAACCTTCTTCGGTTCACTTCTCGGTATGAGAAAATGTAACTGACTTATCTAACTATGTGGCCCATTTCGGGTATGATATTCCCCCAGTGAAGGAAAAATTAAAAGAGTTGCTGGTGGCAGTCGAGTTGTCGCACAAACACTTCTTCTCCCTGGAACAAAAGACTCTGGATATCGTCAGGGAGATCGAGGAGATCAAGTCTCCAAGTTGGTGGGACCTGGAGTCCTGGATCATAGTTCCAGTATGGATCTGCATCATGTCCCATGTTCTGATCATCTGCCAGATGATAATCGTGGTGTATTTGCAATGTATCAATTGCAAATTTAAAAGGCGGAGGAGGATGGCCAAATTACAACAGCTGGTAAATCGAGCCGCCCGACGCAGCTGTAACGACACCTCGTCAGTGTAAAATGTTTGTAATGGTTATCGTACATATGTTGTGATCCCTGCATTTTCAGGGAATGGTCATGATGGTACTGTATGGTTTGTGGAATTGATTTAAAGTGAAAGGTGTATAGTAAGTTGATGTGCTTCGAGGGCCTAGTTTAGCAATTAAGGGGTCTTTCGGGGTACATAATTTCACCATCTCGCCAGGAGTGTTTACAGCTCTTGAGGCTGAAGGAGTTGCCCACTAACTTTGCCAATTGATACAGTCCATGCAAGCCTGGACGTATCGTGGGGGCATGTAAGTCATCGGGGCAAATCCTCCAAAATTATGGAAGAACTCTGGAACAAGGACATGGACATTTTTAAAAACAGACTTGCTGGCTGCAAAGGAATAACCCCCAATCCACAAAGACAGAACCAGTTTAAAACCTGTCTGTGGGCCTGGGCATTACATGACTATGCGAATGGTGTGGACAGGAAAGGCTGGGACGATACTCAACTCCTCTTGTTATGAAGGCCAACATGCCATTCAATGTTTTCACTGCCTGCTGTACCTGCAAGCTTACTTTCAGTGACTGATGAAAAAGGACCCCAGATCTCGATGCACTTCCCCATTTCCAAACTTGACACCATTCAGATAATAATCTGCCTTCCTGTTTTTGCCACCAAAGTGAGTAACCTCACATTTAAAGTGGATAACCTCACAAATACTCAGCAGGTTCGGCAGCACCTGTAGAAAGAGAAACAATGTTAATGTTTCAGGCCAAAGACCATTCACTGGAGTATACCGATGTGTCTTTTTAGGTTTAAACATATAAAGACTTACCTCCAGGCTTGCCACAGCGAGTATTATAATATTAATGCAAGAGTCCATTATTATAGGAATGAGTGAGGATATCTGAGAAGGCTGTTCAAACGAGGTCACATGAGTTGAACTTGGAGCCAAAACAGGGACCACCATTTTTTTGAATGTTTATAACAAACCTACTAACATTATTGGATTGTTTTTTTGGGGTTTTTTTGGGGGGGGGGGATTGTACTAAAAACATTTTTTTTTTCATTGTTGGTAGATATGATAATTAAACACTCTTGACATCAGATAAAGGAAGTAAAGTAGGTATGTTACAAAACTTACCTTGAGCAGCGCTGCAGTTCTGCCGCTCCCTGTGTGCGTGACTTTGGCGCCTTTCAGAGGGGGGTGGGCTTAAAGTGCCGTTTTTCTACAGACTAGGAAAATCGATCCATGTCGGGCGATATTGTTGCGGAAGAAAAATTGCTCCGACATTTCATTCATGAAGGTATTTTTAAATTACGCTAGATTATTTATTAACTAGAGTAATTTAAAAATCACCTTCAAAAGCCGTGAGCGCCGACAACGGGAAGGATTTTGCGTAGGGGAAAAAAAAGGTACACAGTTTACTTTTATATTAAAAGTTGGTTTTTAGGGAGGCTTTAATCACATTTTCATGTTGCAAATTGGGGTCGAAAAAAATGTATGAACCAACAGTATTTTTCCTCCCGACTTCACAGCAAACCGCAACGTTCCAATCCACCACATTCCACTAAAACCCACTCGCATGTTGATTTAAATTAGTCAATCAGCCATTAATTTATAGGCATTAAACACTAAATTCCTTCCATTTGGCTTAGAAATTTATGAAAATGAGATTTAAAAATTATGTTATATTGTGGATTATTGTGTGAATGTTATTTGGACACTTGGGCAATTTATAAAATGTTTATCTTTTCTTAAGAAATGGATAGATGTTTAGATCTACTCATTGAATTTTGTAATTAGCTACAATTAGATAACTAACTAATTATATGCTTTAATTTCAGGTCATCCAAGTAAGATTGTTTAATATTTGTTTCAGAATGCTTCAATTTATAATAACAAAATTTCATTGAGTTCTCTTAATTTTTAAGAAAGTTATGGGTTTTTGACTGTCCTAGATCACAGCTTTTGTGTTAAGTCAATGGAAAGGCAATGGGGAACAAGATGCTAATGGCCATAACATTTTTAATACTGAAAATATGAAAGTGAATTAAGTGTCAAATTAAACTTCTCTTTATGCTTTATCTGATGGGATAAATTGCAGACTTGATTTTTAAAATCTCAAATGTTGTAACATTGATACATAAATAACACGAGTACTAGGTACAAGGGAAGATTCCCATTCACATCTTCACATTCTAGTCTTACATCGCAATGCCTGACCCACGAATGTTGAGGAAATGCATTCCCCAGAAAGATTGTAGAGGTTGCAAATGTTACAGGCACAATTAATCAGTTTGCAAGTGAAACGAAATGTAGTAGTCTTGTTGGCAATGAAGAGGATAAGCTTGAGCTACAGGCTGATATTAATCAGTCAGTAGGATGGGCAGAGCAATGGCAAATGGAATTTAATCCTCTTTAGTGTGAGCTTTGGGAAGACTAATAACAAAAGTATAAACATAATGAATGTTACAGCCCTGAGGAATAGAAGGATCTTGCTGCACATTTCCCATGTGCAATGAAAGTGGCAACACAGGCAAAAAAGACAGTGAAGAAGGCCCTCTAGGATACTTGTCCCCATTAGCTGGAGCATAGAGTGTAAGAATAGGGAATATGGTACAATGTTATACCATATTTTATCAACAATTACAGCAGGATCTTGATACAGTTGGGCAAGTTGGCTGAGGAATGGTCAATGGAGCATAATGCAGATAAATACGAGGTCAAACCAGCACAGAACTTTCACAGTGAATGACAGGGCCCGAGGAATGTTGTTGAATACCTTTGCTCAGTCTGCTGGACCTATCTGATCTCCAGTTGCTGAACACTTTAATTCCCCTTCCCAGTCCCACACTGACAGTTCTGTCCGAGACCGCCTCTATTGTTAGAGTGAGGCCAAACACAAATTGGAGGAACAGCATCCCATATTTTGCTTGGGCAGCTTACAGCCCAGTGGTATTGATTTCTCTAACCAAGTAACTCTTGCATCCCCTCCTCCTGCTAACTAACCCTTCCTCATTACTCAATACCCAGTCTAGAATAGCCTGCTCTCTCGTTGGTTCCTCTACATGTTCGTTTAGAAAACTATCCCGCATACATTCCAAGAAATCGTCTTCCTCAGCACCTCTGTCAATTTGATTCACCCAAACTATATGTAGATTGAAGTAACCCATTATAAATGTTTTACCTTTGTTGCACGCATTTCTAATTTCCTGTTTGATGCCATCCCCAACTCCACTACTACTGTTAGGTGGCCTGTACACAACACCCACTAGCGTTTTCTGCCCTTAGTGTTTCGTAGCTCTATCCATATCGATTCCACATCCTCCAAGCTAATGTCCTTCCTTTCTATTGCGTTAATCTTCTCTCGAACCAGCAACACTACCCCACCTCCTTTTCCTTTCTGTCTATCCCTCCTGAATATTAAATATCCCTGGATGTTCAGCTCTCAGCCTTGGTCACCCTGGAGCCATGTCTCTGTGATCCCAACTATATCATAATCATTAATAGCTATCTGCACATTAAACTCATCCACCTTATTATGAATGCTCCTTGCATCGAGACACAAAGCCTTCAGATTTGTTTTTACAATGCTCTTACCCCTCATACAATTATGTTGAAAAGTGGCCCTTTTTGATTTTTGTCCTAGATTTGTCTGCTTTTACTTTTCACCCTGCTACCTATTGATTCTACCCTCATTTTACACCCCTCTGTCTCTCTGCTCACACATTTAAGAAACCCACCACCTCTTATTCTCTGTTTATTATTTTTTTTCTTCTTTCCCCCCTACATGTTGGGTCTGAGTGCTTCCCTTCTCTGCCTCCTGCCTCACACACTGTCTACTAGTTTTCTCTATTTGAGACCCTCACCCCAACCGATCTAGTTTAAAGTCTCCCCAGGAGCCTTTGCAAATCTCCCCACCAGGATATTCAAGTGATATTCAGATTCAAGTGCAAACCGTCCTTTTTGTACAGGTCACACTTTCCCCAAAAGAGGTCCCAATGATCCAGAATCCAGAATCCAGAATCCCTGCCCTCTGCATCAGTCCTTCAGCCACGCATTTATCCTCCACCTCGCTCCATTCCTACTCTCTCTGTCGCGTGGCACAGGCAATAATCCTGAGATTGTTACCTTTGTGGTCCTTCTCCTTAACTCTCCTAACTCCCTAAAGTCTCCTTTAAGGACCTCTTCTCTTTTTCTACCTATGTCATTGATACCTATATGTACCACAACCTCGGGCTCCTCTCCTTCCCATTCAGGATATCTTGGACACGTTCAGACACAACCCAGACCCTGGCACCAGGGAAGCAAACTACCATCTGGGTCTCCTGACTGCATCCACAGAATCGCCTATCTGACCCCCTAACTATAGACCTATTACTACTGCCCTCCCCTTCTTTTCCTTACCCTTCTGAGCAACAGGGCCGGTCTCTGTACCTGAGGCCCGGCCACTGTTGCTACCCCCAGGTAGGCTGTCCAACACAACAGTACTCAAACAGGAGTATTTATTTCCAAGGTGTACAGCCACAAACATAGAAAATCGGTGCAGGAGTAGGCCATTCGGCCCTTCGAGCCTGCACCGCCATTCAATATGATTATGGTTGATCATCCAACTCGGTATCCCATACCGGCCTTCTCTCCATACCCCCTGATCCCCTTAGCCACAAGGGCCACATCTAACTCCCTCTTAAATATAGCCAATGAACTGGCCTCAACTACCTTCTGTGGCAGAGAATTCCAGAGATTCACCACTGTGCGAAAAATGTTTTTCTCATCTCGGTCCTAAAAGATTCCCCCCTTATCCTTAAGCTGTGACCCCTTGTCCTGGACATCCCCAACATTGTGAACAATCTTCCTGCATCTAGCCTGTCCAACCCCTTAAGAATTTTGTAAGCTTCTATAAGATCCCCCATCAATCTTCTAAATTCTAGCGAGTACAAACCGAGTCTATCCAGTCTTTCTTCACATGAAAGTCCTGACATCCCAGGAATCAGTCTGGTGAACCTTCTCTGTACTCCCTCTATGGCAAGAATGTCTTTCCTCAGATTTGGAGACCAAAACTGTATGCAATACTCCAGGTGTGGTCTCACCGAGACACTGTACAGCGGCAATAGAACCTCCCTGCTCCTACGCTCAAATCCTTTTGCTATGAATGCTAACATACCATTCGCTTTCTTCACTGCCTGCTGCACCTGCATGCCTGCTTTCAATGACTGGTGTATCATGACACCCAGCTCTCGTTGCATCTCCCCTTTTCCTAATCGGCCACCATTCAGATAATAGTCTACCTTCCTGTTTTTGCCACCAAAGTGGATAACCTCACATTTATCCACATTGTACTGCATCTGCCATGCATTTGCCCACTTTCTCAGCATATCCAAGTCACCTAGCAGCCTCCTAGCATCCTCCTCATAGCTAACACTGCCCCTCGGCTTTGTGTCATCCGCAAACTTGGAGATGTAGCATTGAATTCCCTCGTCCAAATCATTAATATATATTATAAATAGCTGGGGTCCCAGCACCAAGCCTTGCGGTACCCCACTAGTCACTGCCTGCCATTCTGAAAATGACCCGTTTACTCCTACTCTTTGCTTCCTGTCTGCCAGTCAGTTCTCTATCCACATCAATACTGAACCCCCAATACCGTGTGCTTTAAGTTTGCATACTAATCTCTTATGTGGGACCTTGTCGAAAGCCTTCTGAAAGTCCAGATATAACACATCCACTGGTTCTCCCTTATCCACTCTACTAGTTACATCCTCAAAAATTTCTATAAGATTCGTCAGACATGATTTACCTTTCATAAATCCATGCTGACTTTGTCCAATGATTTCACCACTTTCCAAATGTGCTGCTATTCCATCTTTAATAACTGACTCTAGCAGTTTCCCCACTACCGATGTTAGACGAACTGATTGAGAAGTCATGTAGCAGTTGTATAAGATATTAGTGAGGCCACATTTGGAGTATTGTGTATAGTTTTGGTCACCCTGTTATAAGAAAGATGGTGTTAATCTGGAAAGAGTTCAGAGAAGATTTACAGAGATGTTTCCAGGACTCAAAGGCCTGAGCTGTAGGGAAATGTTAAGCAGACTACTATTGTACTTTATTTCTTGGAGTGCAGGAGGATGAGGGATGATCTTATAATGGTATATAAGGTCCTGAGAGAATAGATTGGGTAAATGCACCGAGTCTTTTACCCAGATTAGAGGAATCAAAAACTAGAGAACATAAGTTTGTGAGGGAGGAAAATTTACTAGGAATCTGAGGGGCAACTTTTTCACACAGATGTATATGGAACGAACTGCCAGAGGACGCAGTTGAGGCTGTTACTATTACAACGTTTAAGAAACATACGGGCAGGTACATGGATAGGACAGGTTTAGAGGGATATGGGCCAAATGCCGGCACATAGGACTGGTGTAGATGGAGTATGTTGATTGGGCTGGGCAAGTTGGGCCAAAGGGCCTGTTTCCACACTGTATGACTCTATGACAGACCCTCTTTTGTACCTAATTACATGAAAAGAGTTTCTTATGCTGTGATAAATAGATCCAAAGAAAGATGTATATTTTGTTGGGGCTGTCAGCACAGCAGACAAATTATTTGCAGAAAAAAGGGGATTTTTCATGGAGTTTAAGAAGGAACCGCAGATGCTGGAAAATCGAAGGTAGACAAAAATGCTGGAGAAACGCAGCGGGTGAGGCAGCATCTATGGAGCGATGGAAATAGGCAACGCTTCGGGCTGAAACCCTACTTCAGACAACGTGAGAGTGGAGGGGGGGGGGGGGCGGGGGGGGGGGGCGGGGGCGGGAAGAAGAAAGGAAGAGGAGGAGCCTCAAAATAATCCACACTAAAAATAATGAACACTCATACTTACCAAAAAGCACATAGAAACTCTTCACAAAAGCAGGCCAGTTAGCTCAATCGATCCACAGAAAACAAAGGAACCACTCGGTTCATTATTTGATATTTCAAAAACCTATTGAATGTGATGATGCAACTATGAATATATAAATTATTTCCCTTAGCTTTAACTTTTGAACATGTTCGAAATCTATTGAAAATATTAAAATACCTTAAGTATTTACAAGTGTAGGAAGAAACTGCAAATGCTGGTTTACACTGAAGATAGACACAAATTGCTGGAGTACCTCAGTGGGATGGGCAGCATCTCTGGAGAAAAGGAATGTGTGACATTCCGGGTCATTTGAGTTTGAGAAAGTGTCCCAACCTGAAACGTCACGCATTCCTTTTCGCCAGAGATGTTGCCTGTCCTGCTGAGTTATTCCAGCATTTTGTGTGTATCTTAAGATTAGACTAGATTAGATTTTATACTTGTCATTCGAACCTCAGAGAGGCTCAAACGAAACTCAGTTTCTACAAGCCATACAAACAGAACAATTCATTAAAAAAACACACAAACAATTCAATTCACACTAACATCCATCACAGTGAATCTCCTCCTCACTGTGATGGAAGGCGAAGTTCTCCTCTCTCCCCCGCACCATTTCTCTCCCGATGTCAAAGCCCCAGGCGGGCGATGTTGAGTCCCACGGCCATTGATGCCGCACCTGGCGATGTACGGCCCCGCTCTAGCCCAAAAGTCACAAAGTTGGAGCCCCCGATGGGCACTGGAATGTTCAGCGGCTATTAAAGCCGCGCCAGGCAATGTATGGCCCCACTCTGGGTCGTTCCAATCCCGCGACACGGGCTGGAGAAGTTGTGCTGCGGAGCTCTGGGAAGTGGTCTCTCACCCGGACCCGCGAGCTTCCGATATCACAGTCCACCGGCAGTAATCTGCAGCTGGAGCTGGAGCTATTGAGTCTGGCCGCAGCAGCGAGCCACCTCTGCTCCACACACTCCGAGGCCGGCCAGCCCCACGACGGTAAGTCCGCAGCTCCGCAGGCTCTGCGTCTGGAGCCCCCAGGTCGTCCCGGTCGGAGGCCGCTCCACAGTGCTAGGCCCCAATGACACCGAAGACCCGACAGGGAAAAACTCGGGTTTTAAAAGTTTCCCCTCCCCCCCCACCCCCAACATATACACAGTTAGAAACAGTACCAAAAAAACTACATAAACAATTACATTTAACTAGACAAAAAAAAAATTAAAAGACAGACAGGCTGTAGGGGCCGCTGCAATGTGAGTCGCGCTGCCGCACCATTAAGTATTTCCACGTCTGTTTCCTCATCCCAATGTAACTGTTCCCATATCACTATTTCAAAATCCTTTCTATCGGACAAAGCCTATATTTATACATTCTAAAATTTTAAACAGATTTTCCATCCTTACTTCTGGTAATATTGTCATTATTCCATTGGCTTTTTGTGACCTTGCTTACATAATGTATTTATTTGTTGTATCATAAATATAAACTTTTACGTCCTTGGATTCTTTCATATCCCCTAGTCTATTCAGAATATTTTTTTAATTTTAATTTTATTTTAAATGTTTTTTATTTTTTTATGTTTCTAAATAAAATATTGTATCTCACATTTAATAATGTTCAATCAATTTTGCTATATTTTAACCACTTAATCACCTTGTCGATATTTACCAGGTTTTATCTTTGGGTTCCTTTTAGTGTATAATGTGCATATTCAGACATAAACATATCGCAGTTGCACAAAATGAATAAAAGTCATCCCAGAAGACAAGTCTGTGCAACACCATCATCGTATCTTGCAAACCTGGAAAACTATGCTTAATGAACTTAATAATTATAGAGATGTGTGAGGCATTTTTAATGCCATACCCATATTAAGAAAGAAGAAGCAATATGCTTAAAGCATGAACTGATTTTGAAAAGGAAGCAAGTGTCACGAGTTGGATTTGAAAAAAAACAACTTCCTGGAATATATATCAGTGTGAATTGAGGCAAGACATGTCTCCTGTTAATAGAAGTCATCAAGGCAGAAACGATCAATTTTACTTCGGAGTCACGTGAGTGACTACGTGAAGAAGCCCCGCCTGTCGCTGGATCGGCATTACGTCGACGCTATCGGCAGAGGAAGAGCTGCAGAGCGCAGTTCCAACACAGCGGTAAGGAAACGGCCCGCAGGTAAGTAAAATTATTTTACTTCCAGGGCGTTTTCTAAAAACTCCGTAGGCTGGTAGGTAAACCAGGAGGAGTTAAAATAAAAATAAAAATGTTTAAAAAAAAAAAAAAATCGCGGGTAAAACGTGCGTCCCGGGGTGTAGAAAAGTCGGGACAGCAGATTATTGCGGAGCCGGTTCCGATACCGGTGGCCGTTGAAATACCCGTTAGTGAGCCTTTGGTTGCTCCACAAACAAAAACTTTGAAAACCCAGTGCCTAAAATGTAAAAGGAAGCTTGAAAGGCCTGAGGTTCTGAAAATCCTGAAAGGAAAGCCTTTGGCTAAGTATGGATCTAATGGAGAAAATACTCCAAACAATCAACCAAGGGTCTAAGTACCCAGAATATTCTCAGGCAGCCCCTGAGGGGGTTCCATATCATGAATATGGTGCCAGTTTGAATTGGGAATTGAAACTCCAGTGCCTGGGATTGGGCTGGAGGAAGTCTCCTTGAACAAGTTTCAGGAGTACCAGGGCTGTATAAGACTGACCCTGAAAGTGGTGTTTGTGGTCAGAAATACCCACCACAATACAAATCCAGGTGTGTCTGATGGGGCACAAAGTTTACTATACCTGGAGGAGGCGGTGAGGCCATCGAAGAAAACCTGGCGGCCAATGTTAATTATATGGCCTCTCACCTGCCTCAAAAAAGCTGTTATGGTTGAGACAGCAAATTTGGATTTAAACACCTATTTATTGTGGTCAGAAGTACCCACCACAATACAAATCCAGGTGTGTCTGATGGGGCACAAAGTTACTATACCTGGAGGAGGCGGTGAGGCCATGGAAGGAAACCTGGCGGCCAATGTTAATTATATGGTCTCTCACCTGCCTCAAAAAAGCTGTTATGATTGAGACAGCAGATTTGGATTAAAACACCTATTTATTGTACCTCAAAGAAGGTACCTATGGTGAATCCGGCTTTTTGGGCGCCAATGTCAGCAATAATGCGGGCGCAGGAATTACGATTCAAAGAATCCTCAAGCTAATTTTGGCATCACTGTCTTTTGGAAGACAAGCTGGAAGGTTGTGGAATGACCAAAGTTCAGAATAAACATATGTTGGGCTTATTCTGCAACTCATTTTGAGATAAATTATATAAAATGGAAGATTGCCATTCGGCCTCTTTTACATCCAAGATTTTCAGGGTTGTGCAGGGCAAGCAATGTTCAAGCTCTTGGTTATTTGTTCGGAGGAAATCTGTCTAAACAAATTAAAGAAATGGATGAAGAGGCAAAAACTGTTGGCCTTGTGAAACCCTTCAGTTTGGCCAGAAAGGCTGGTCATATGAGAAGGGGATTTGATTTTGGAGCTGGAACGAGCCGAGGCAGGAGTATGATAAGGAAGAATTACCAGCCAGCAAAGCCGAATGTACACCCATTTATTGGGAAAGGAGATCATTTTGTCCAGTTGGAGAGGTACAAAAAACTTTATCCTATTAAAGAAGGATGTTTGGATGAACCTCAGATTGGTGGTAGACTCCGAATGTTTATAATGAAAGGGAGGTATGGATCCATTGGGACACAATAAGCCTAATCATTCTTTGATGTTCAGTCTTGAAAGTATTCAAATTGACAAAAGAGGTTAAGAATTTGTGTGAGAAAGGAGTTATTGAGAAAACAGGAGAGGATCCACAACAATTGTATCAAATATTTTCCCCAGACCGAAGAAAGATGGGGGTTGTAGAATCATTTTAGATCTCACACAATTGAATACATTTGTCCAGTATAAACATTTTAAAATGGACACATTCAACACTGCAATGCAGCTGGTATCAACAGGTTGTTATATGGCTACAATAGATTGAAGGATGCATATTTTCGGTCCCAATTCACCATAGTTTCGCAGGTAATTAAAGTTTATGGATGGGACAGCTGTGGCAATACAAAGCTTTGCCTAATGGATTAAGCCAGCACTTGCACTGCTAAGGGCTCAAAAAATAAACACATCGTTATGGCTTATCTAGATGACATTTTAATTGTCAATGCTAATCAGGAGTCAGCTGGAAAATCAGTCTCAGCAACTACAAGAGAAGTTGGGTTCCTGATCCATCCAACAAATCTAAGTTATAGCCATCCCAAACCATTGAATATCTGGGGTTTGTGATTAACTCAGTTACCATGTTGGTAACTTTACCAATGGATAAGGTGTTGGATTTGACAAATGTGTGTCAGAACCTGATTAACAAACCTTATCCCTCCATCCGAGAGGTTGCCAAGGTTATTGGTAAATTGGTAGCAGCATTTCCAGCAGTAGAGTTTGGTCGTCTACATTACCAAAATCTTCAAAGGGCAAAAACTCAAGCGCTTATTCAGCGAGCAGGCCATTTTGATAGGCCAATGCAATTGCCTAAGGAAGCTTTATCAGAATTACATTGGTGGATTAAGTATGTTCCACAAGCTGCTAAGAACATTTTAGTTCATCAGCCAGTAGTGTTTTTGCAAACTGACGCAAGTTCTCCCGGATGGGGGGCTACGGATAATGAGTCCAGCTGTGGAGGCAGATGGGCTGTCCAAGAGGATTTTTTGCTCCAAACATATGGTATTAAATATTTGGAGCTACTGAGCGCATTTTATGGATTAAAAGCTTATTGCTCTTCATTAAAAGATTTGCATGTCCAAGTACAAATAGATAATACCACAGCTGTGGTATATATCAATCACATGGGTGGTGTCAGATCAATATCATGTGATCATCTGGTAAACCAGATGTGGCAATGGTGTATGGCAAAAAATATTTGGCTTTCAGCTATTTATCTCTCGGGGAGAGACAATGTTGTGGCAGACAAAAGATCACGAATATTTAAAGACAATACAGAATGGATGTTAAATCCACAAATTTCAAAAATATTGTCAGTCGGTATGGAGTACCGGACATTGATCTGTTTGCATCTAGATTGAATCACCAATTGCCCAAATACGTGTCTTGGGAACACGATCCAGGGGCAGTAGCGGTGGATGCTTTCTCGCTACACTGGGGGAATACGTTCTTTTATGCTTTTCCCCCATTCTGTCTCATTGGGCAATGTCCCAAGAAAATAGCGCAAGACACTGCCAAAGGCATTTTGGTGGTGCCAAATTGGCCCACGCAGTCATGGTTCCCATTGATGCTAAAATGATTATTGAACCATGTATAACAATTCCCAGTTGCGACAATCTGTTGACACAACCAGTAACAAAAGAAATTCATCCATTGCATGATCATATGAATTTGTTAATCTGCAGGTTCTGACCAGACCGTTGCAAGAGTTTGAACTGTCGGACAGGACCATGGATGTTATAGATGCAGCTTGGAGGAATAGCACTAAAAAACAATATATGTCGCATATAAGGAAATGGGAAGTTTTTGTACACAGTCAAAGATATCTTATCATACTGCAAACATTTCAAATGTATTGGAGTTCCTTGCTGGGTTACACTTTGATGAGCATTTGAGTTATAGTGCCATTAATTGCGCTCGTAGTGCATTGTCATCCTATTGAGGACACATTTCGGATCGGGATTCAGTTGGGTCTCACCCATTAGTATCCCGATTCATGAAAGGAATTTTCAATAAAAATCCTCCCAAGCCCAGATATACAGAAATTTGGGATGTTAGCATTGTTCTCACTTTGCTTAAACAATGGACTCCAATTAATTCAATGTCTTTGCAGAAATTAACATTCAAGGTGGTAATGTTAATGGCATTGGTAACAGCTCAAAGAGTACAAACTTTGCAATTGTTACGGTTGGATTGCATGCATGTGACTACAGATAACATTGTGTTTTATGTTTATGACTTGATCAAACAAAGCAGACCAGGAAGAACTGGAATGAAGGTAATGTTTAAAGCATATCCTATTGATGAAACATTGTGTGTAGTTAAGCATTTAACTCAATACATTGAGGTAACCAAAAATCTCAGAGGTTCTGAGAAAGCGTTATTGATAACACACAAAAGGCCACATACAAAAGTTTCAGTTCAAACCATTTCTAGATGGTTAAAACAGGTTTTGGGTCTAGCAGGAATAGACACTGATGTGTTTAAATCTCACTCCACTAGGGCGGCAGCTACGTCCGTGGCGAAGGTACAGGACGTACCACTCGATCAAATTTTAGAGGCCGCAGGGTGGTCTAGAGAAGAGATTTTTTCAAAGTTCTACAATAAACCTGTTGTCACGGTGCCAGGATTTGGACACGCAGTACTGGGTTCTCTTTAAATGCTTGCTTTGTTTTATATTATCGATTTATATTATCGATTTATGTTACCATTGACATCATTTATCAATTTATTTTGTAATTTTCCCCTGCGATAGAGGGGTTATTATTAAAAAAAGTTGTTCTTTTTATGATTATAGGACTTATTACATAAATTGTAACAATGTCTTAAAATACTATTTACTCACTATTGTTTTGACTAAACAGAGAGTCGTATGAAATGAATTTACGACATAAAAAACAGAGCTTTAAAATCTTCACGTAGTCACTCACGTGACTCCGAAGTAAAATAGTGAGATTAAACGAGAACTTACCTGTTCGAAGTTTGATCTTTATTTTATGAGGAGTTACGATGAGGGATTACGTGCCCTCCACTCCCAACCCTCATAATGTAAATGATCATCTGGTAGTTCTAGTGTATTTTGAGCCTTACTATTTTACTTCGGCTATTGGTTCTGTGTTTTTCATGCCGCTGCTTTGAAGTATGCCGATCCAGTGCCAGGCGGGGCTTCTTCACGTAATCCCTCATCGTAACTCCTCATAAAATAAAGATCAAACTTCGAACAGGTAAGTTCTCGTTTAATCTCACTATTAATGCTTATTATATGCGCGAGTACAAAGCAATGGTTGCCCTTCAATTGGCCAGACACCTGATCAAGCTCAATGTAAGCATGTGTAGGAAAGAACTGCAGATGCTGGTTTAAATCAAAGATATACACAACAAGCTGGAGCAATTCAGTGGGTCATGCAGCATTTCTGGAGGAAAGGAATAGGTGACTTTTCAGATCTGAAGAAGAGTCTCAACCCAAAACGTCACCTATTCTTTTCCACCAGAGACTTTTCCTGCCTGATTCATTGATTTACTCCAGCTTTTTGTGTCTATCTCAAGTTCAATGCGAGGTTGAGTATAATTGTACTTCGGAGTCATGTGAAGAACCCACCAGCCCGCATGCGCATCATCATTACGTCTAGCGCATGGCGCGATGACTGACTGGCAGGCGAGCTGCTCCTGTCAGCGGTAAGTTTAAACCTGCAAGGTAAGTTTTTAAACTTATTCCCAGGTTGTGTTTTCTTTTGCAGGACTCTCTGTTTACAGTCTTCCTGCTGAAATTCGTGGGTGAATTCCGGGCGGCCCGCGGGGAACCCTTCATGGCATGTGGGGAATCCCAGTCAGACCGCAGGGAATCCCGGTCATGACCTCGGGGAATCCCGGCCACGGACCGCGGGAACCCGCTACTAAGACCACGGAAGTGCGGGTAGCGAGCGGCGGTCAACTTCGCTTTCAAGTCTCTGAAGGTGGAGCCAGCGGATTACAACTGGTGCTGGTAGCACCTAGGCAACCCCGCTTGGAGGGTTAGCCACAAAATTATATCTCCCTCTTTGCAGAGAGGAATGTGGGGAAGAGGCCCGTTTATTCCAACACCCAGGAGCACCTAGGCAACTCCGCTTGGAGGGCTAGCCACAAAATTATATCCCCATCTCTGAGGAGGGGAGTGTAGGAAAGAGGCCCTTTAACTCAAATGAGTCGGGACAGGAGATGGAGCACCTGATGGAGAGGTGTACCACAGTGATATACTCCAAAGGAGTGAGTTATCAGCTCGGGTCTCCTCGGGAGTCCGTGGCAGCGACACCTTTTTCAGGGCTGCACAATGTCTCCCTTTCTGAGGAGGGGAGCATTCAGGGTCGGTTTCAGTCTGACTCAGAGCAAAAATCCTGACATAGGTCCGTAGAAGGGGCCATGTCAGCGCAGGTATCCTCAGGGACCTGCGGAAGCACCTGTTCTCAGGTCTGCCTATGAATCTCCCTTTCTATGGAGGTAACTACGAGTGGTCAGTGTGTAACTGACTTCAAATTCGACGTATGTCCGTGGAACATACTGGATCACATGTATATGGCTTCAAGGTAATACTCACAAATGAAAGGGTTACTGCCATGGGCAGAAAACCCAGAAGGTGCCAGACTTCCCCTCACGGCCGGCAGTGAACAGCGCTATCAGGGGTGCCATTGGACAAAAGAAACCAGCCGCCGAAGCTTCTTTTCAGGTAAGGCTTATTCCAACAGGTATACCTGGATGAGGAAGCAAAAGCTGTCGGACCAATCAAGGTACCAATGACGAACAAAGCTTCATTGTTTCGGCGACGACACACCCCACACCTCATTGGCAGTAAGCAGTTCACTGAAGCTGATGGCAGCTTGAAAGCTGGGCAGAGGTCTTTCAGGCCAAGGTCCAAGCCGGTCTCAGGAAATATGGAATCCACACACCCTACCTGTCCTACTCTCCAATCAAGGACCAGAATAGAATCCACATCAGGGGCCCTTGGGCTTGCCATAAGACCACTGGTAGCCATGTAGGTAGGTGGGTCTAGTTCTTTGGAAACAAGGGGGATATGTGGACCACTTACAAGTTGGTAATATTTACGCTTGTTTTTTGCACAAATTACAATGATAACATGAGATTCAGATTCATTGATAACATGTGATTGGTTTATTTTTGCACAGTATACAAGAGTTGTAAGCATGGCTTGGGACCAGAGTTGCCTTTCGGGGCAGGCTCCGTGTGACGGTCAGGAGTGCCTTCCAAGACAAGCTCGGAAATATGGGCAGAGTTGTCTTTTAAGGCAGGCTCAGTATTATGGCCAGAATTACCTTCCGAGACAGGCTCGGAAATTTGGTCAAAGTTGTCGTTCAAGGTAGGCACGGAATTATGGCAGGTGTGGCCTGTTCATTGTGAATGGAGGATGTCGGTTCATTTTTGATTTAACTCATATGTGCAACAGAGACTTTTCAGAATGTGGAATCTTGTTCCTGTTAAACAACTGATTTCCATTCTCAGAGATCACTGGAGACATTTGAATGGGACAAAGATAACAGTTAAAACATTGCAAAATGGGCTAACTTCAGCTTCCAGGTTATTTACCAAATTATTAAACCGGTGCTTCGACTGCCAAAAGCTCAAACACACTTGTTCAGGCTTATCTGGATGGTATTCTAAACGCTGTTTCAGCTGCAAATAATAATTAAGAAATTGAGGCTCCTCATCTATCCAATTAAATTTTTAGTTGCTACCAACTACTGTTATTGATTATTGGGGTTTACCTTTAATTATTAATTTGTCTGTGACTCTGCCCTGGGGCAAGAGGTTGGAAACAATTGAAGCCTGTAACAACCTTGTTGTTATAAAGCAGCCTTCTATTCAATAAGTGTAATTGGCAATTAGCAGCTGGGTTTCAGCTGTGCAAATTGGACCTTTGCATTATCAGAACTTACAACATGCAAAGTGGTAACTTCTTAGGTGCCATGTAGGTCATTGTTAACAGATCTATGCAATTATCAGCTGAAGCAAAGTTACAATGGTGGACAGACTGTATTCAGCATTGCTCCAGTACTTTTGGTCATGTAACCTTCAATTATCTTACAAACTGATGATAGTGCTCAAAAATGGGAAATTACTATCCCATATCTAGTCACAGAGGCGGATGGGATGTGCATGAGTTACCAATCCCTCAGTTATGTGGTATCAACTACCTAAAATCACTAGGTGCATTCTAAGAGTTAAAGGCTTATTGTGTGAATATTCATATCTGCATGCTCACCTACGTAGTGTTGACACACTACGGTGGTGGCATATATTAATCACATGAGTTCAATCAAGCTAATATCCTGTGATAGTTTACCTAACCTTATTTGGCGCTGGTGTATCATCACATAAATCAATGACAACACAGAATGGATGTTGGATCACAAAGTATTTAATGGCATTGTGGATTGATGGAATACCAAATATCGATTTGTCTGTATCTAGTCTCAATCACCAGTTGTAAAATATCTGGCCTGGTGGCCATTCTCAGGGGCAGTGGCGATGGATGCATTCTCGCTACACTGGGGAGGAATGTCCGTTATGTCTTTCCTCCATTTTGCCTCATCAGTCGGTGCTTGCTTAAAAACCAGCAAGACTCCGCCTCAGGCTTTGATAGTGCCTGACTGGCCTACACAGCCATGGGTCCACTCGTACTGCAAATGATAACAGAGCCTTTTATGGCTGTTCCCAAATGCAGAAATCTGCCGCTTTACCCTGTGACTCGGGAGAACCATCCTCTGCATAAGCAACTAAAATTGTTGGGTTGCAGACTATGAGAAGACCTTTCCTGGGATCTTGTACGGGGACTGTCAGGTTGTACGGTGGATGTAATCACTGCGGCCTGAAGGGATAGTACCAAGAAACAGTACATCTCCTATATCAAGGAATGTAAGTTTCCTGTTTACAGTCCAATATATCGTATGCCACGGTACGTATAACAGATGTCTTGGTATTTCTCTCAAAGCTATATGGGGTTATAGTGCTATAAATTGTGCTAGGAGTGTCTTGTCATCATACTTCCTGCTGAGTTTGGGTCACCACGCTGTCGGGTCTTGACCTCTGATATCCAGATTTATGAAGGGTATCTTCAACTCAAATTCCCCCAGGCCCAGATACTCAGAGATATGGGATGTTATGTCCTGCTGATGCTGCGTCGCTGGTGGACTCCAGCTACATTTCTGTCCTCGGTCTAAATCACTACAAAGTAGTTATCCTCATGGTGGTGGGATCAGCGCAATGGGTCCAGTCGTTGCATAAGCTATGACTGGACAGGATGGCTACAGCTGTAAATAATATGATACTTATGTTCATGACTTAGTCTTGCAGAGTAGACCGGGGGTGTCAGTTCTCAAACTAGTTTCATGGCATACCCCATGGACCTTTGGTTGTGTGTGTGGTCACACATCTATACAGTCATTATGTCACCTAAAGCCTTAGAGGCTCTGAACTAGCAATGTTTGTCTGTTACAAAAACCTCATGCGTAGGTATCAGTATAGATCATCCCCAGGTGATTCAACAGGTTTTGGCTTGTGTAGGAGTGAACACTGATGTTTTCAAATCTCACTCCACCAGGGCTGCAACAACATCAGCAGCAAGGGTTATGGATGTTTCCCTGGACCTCATCCTAGTGGCTGCAGGATCGTCAAACAAGCAAATTTCCAAATTTCCAACCTACGCATGAGGTTATAACAAACCCATTGCCAGACCGGGGGTATTTGCCAACACTATTTTTAGGTTCTATTTTTTAATTCCTCCTGGAAGAGTGGGATTACTATAATTATCATTTTGTCATTAAAAAGCAACAGCATGTTTGTCTCTGTCATGCTTTCTTAAATTTCACTCATCCCTGGTCAATTGATGCAGTATGTGATGCATGGACTCATTTCCACGGCATGAAATCACAGAGCTTTGAAATCTTCACGTAGTCACTCGCGTGACTCCGAAGTAAAATAGTAAGATTAAACGAGAACTTACCAGTTTGAAGTTTGATCTTTATTTTATGAGGAGTTACGATGAGGGATTACGTGCCCTCCACTCTGAACCCTCTCTCATAAAGGTCAGCTGGTAGTTCTAGTTTCTTGAATCTTACTATATTCAGTTCAACAACTGTTATCTGTGATTTCACACCGCTGCTTTGAAGATTGATGCACATGCGGGCTGGCGGGTTCTTCATGTAATCCCTCATCATAACTCCTCATAAAATAAAGATCAAACTTCAAACTGGTAAGCTGATTTAATCTTACTATTTTATCTGTTGACCATTGCTTCACCATTTTCTGTCTGATGTATTTTAGATTTAGGTTCAGATTCTGTGCTTTTCTCACTTGATGTGTTTCTCCAGTACTTTATTTTCATTTATCATCAGCTTGTTCTCCCTTTCACTTATTTTGAAAGACTGGATCTTTCTTAGTTGGCTGTAGTTGGGCAAATATTGATGCCAAGTGTTATTTATCTAACTCCAATAATAAACATCACATTTTCTGAAATCAGCATGATGTTCATGATTCAATATCCTGCCTAAGCTCTATCCTGACCTCGAGTCTGTGTGGAATCTTCATGTTTTAATTCGGGCCATACTTGTTTCCTCTGGGTCCTGTGGTTTCCTCTCACTTCCCAAAGGCATGTGGGTTTGTAGATTCATTGGCCTTTGTAAAATTGCCCCTAATATTTAGGAATGGACGAAAATACAGGAAAATATAGAACTAGTGAGAATGGTTCATTGATGGTCAGCGGAAACTCGGTGGACTGAAGGGCCTGTTTCAATGCCGTATGTCTAAACTAAACGTTTTAGGTTTATACTCTGATGTGAGCATTGTTGATTTCCCTCACAGTTTTGAAAAGGTTACATCAGTAAAGAATTGCATTCTTTAGACAAAGTAATGACTGCAATTGACCAAGCAACATGCTCAAATATTATACAGACAATTTATCCACAGGTTGGCATTGTTTTATGTAATACAACAGGTGGTGGGTGTAATATAAGCTGCCAGAGGAGGTAGTTGAGGCTAAGAAACGGTTAGACAGGTACCTGGATAGGACAGGGTTGGAGGGATATAGACCAAGAGCAGGCAGGTGGGACTACTGGAGCTGGGACATGTTGGTCGGTGTGAGCAAGTTGGGCTGAAGGGCCTGTTTCCACACTGTATCACTCTATGACTATACTGTTCTATTTTTAAATTGCAGAAACATTTGGAGCCACTAAATTTTCTAAACACTTGATAAATGTTAAGATAGCCAGGAAATGAAAGTAATCAATGGAGGCAGATAATTGTCTGAAGAAGGTATTAGGGCAACAAATAAGGTTGTTTCTAGCTATAAGACATCTAAATCTAAATTAAGATTTATGTTCAGAAAATTAGACTTAATCATGTTTAAAAGGATTATACCATCAGAAAAACAAGTCAAGAGTGTTTAATTGTCATTTGTACTGACAAGAGTACAATGAAAATCTTATTTGCAACATCATAACAGTCCTGTAACGTAATACACATCGATAATTAAGGTTCCAAGGTCAGTTTATTGTCGCATGTACCAATTAAGATACAGTGAAATTTGAGTTGCCAAACAGCCATACTAAGTGAAAAGCAACAAGACTCACAACCACATAAAAGTTAACATAAACATCCATCACAGTGGATTCCACATTCCTCACTGTGATGGATGTTAGTATTAACTTTAAACTTTAAACTTCTTCCTCTTTGTTCTCCTGCAGTCGGGGGAGTCAAACCATCCGCAGTTGGGGCGACTACAGCCTCCGCAACCGATGATCAAAGCCCAGTCGGGGTGATTGAAACTCCTGCGTCAGGGCGATTATAACACTTTCCGTGGCATGGCGCTCCCGAATTGGCCCCTTCATACCAGACACCGCGGGCTTCATGATGTTAAAGTCCACAGGCCCCGGGGTTGGAGCTTTGATGCCCGGCAAAGTGATCACAAGCTCCCCAATGTTAAAGTCTTACAGACTCTTGCAGCTTGGAGCGCCCGTCGGTCTCCAGGAAAGGCCACCAACTTCACGATGTTAGGCTGCAGTGCGGACGGAGATACGATATGGAAAAATATTGCATCTCCGTCGAGGTAAGAGTTTGACAAAACCCCACCCCCCCCCCCCCCTCCAGCCCCCAACATAAAACAAACTAAGGAACACCAAAACATACATTTTTAACACATACTATAAATAACAAATGAAGAAAGGACAGACAGATTATTGGCGAGGCAGCCACAAAAAAATACAAATGGATGAAACATGAATCAAGTTCTGTTGGCAGGTGCACATTTTTGGTGCTGCACTTCCCTCTCAGTGCTTCATGCAGTCTTTGGTTAATAAACTTGAATGTCTGCAATATGTGACAAGAAGCAATTAACAAGGATGGCCACTGAAAAACTCAGTAGATTGAAGAATGAATTTCAATAAGGAATTGAGAGAAATAATGAGCATGATTATATTAAATCTTGAAAGGACAGACTCAACAGCATGATCTTTAATGTTCCTTTGTGTGGCTGCAATTTCAATTGCTGGAAGGGTATTAGCATGACTATTTAGGTTTGTACTCTGTTAAATGGAACTCAGAGCAGAAGGAGATCAAGACAAAAAGAAATGATTACAAATTACGAATTCTGAAACCAGGAAAACCAATCTCATGGAATTCAGATTTATTATGTGGGACACTTACTATATTAATTTTCTGGAAAGAATGCTATGACCAAATTCAGCTCTAATATGACCTGCACGTTTTGCACATGGCACCACTGTGGTGGCCCAAATCACAAATGATGAAAAGATGTACAGGAAGCAGATAGAGAACTTAGTGACATGGTGTCAGAACAATAATCTCTCTCTTAATCATAATAATCATAATAATAATCATGATAATATTTTATTAGCCAAGTATGTTTTGCAACATATGAGGAATTTCATTTGCCATACAGTCCTAGCAATAAAAAGTAACTGTACGCACAAAATACATTTTAACATAAAACATCTACGACAGTGACTCCACATCCCTCACCTTAATGGAAGGCGAAAAAATGTTCAATCTCTTCCCTTCTTTGTTCTCCCGTGGTCGGGTGCCTCGACCCTTCCGTTGACGGGGCGATCTTGGTTCCCGTAGCCGGTGGCGTTTGGGCCCGCGCATCGGGACAATCAAGCTCCTGCGTTGGGGAGAATCTCAGCTACCCCACGCCAGGTGATTGGACCTGGGTTGGTTGAAACCTGCTGCGTTGTTTGGTGCTTCCCGACATTGGTCTCTACCCGAGTCTGCAAGCTCCTCGATGGTGAAATCTGCAGGCCGCGGTTGGAGAGTTAATCCCAGGCAAGGGATCGCAGGCTCCAATGGTAAGTCCACGTCCCTGCGCTGGGGCACAAAGTCAGTCTCAAGCAAGGCCTCCAGCTCCATCATGTTAAGCCGCAAAGCAGCCGAAGATACAATCCGTAAAACAATCGCATCTCCGGCAAGGTAATAGATTGAAAAAAAATTTCCACGACCCCCTCCCCCACACCCCACATAAAACAAACCAGAGAACATTAACACAAACTTTTAAAACACACTGAAAATAACAAAAAAACCCCGAAAAGACAAGACAGACTGTTGGCAAGGCTGCATCATGGTGTTAATGTCAGCAAGATGAAGGAACTAGTTATCAGCTTCAGGAAGTATGGTGGAGTACATGCCCCAAACAGCATTAGTGTTTAGGGTATGCAAATGGCCAAGTGCTTAATTTTCTTTAACGTTAATATTAGCAATGATCTGTCATGCTAAAATCACATTGATGTGACAGCTACGAAGATACACTAATGCCCCTGTCCCACTAATGCCCCTGTCCCACTAATGCCCCTGTCCCACTTAGGAAACCTGAACAGAAACCTCTGGTGACCTTGTGCCCCACCCAAGGTTTCCATGAATCGCCAGAGGTTTTGGTCACTTGCCTGGAAAGCCTCGACTGAAGTGTGAGCTGCATCTGCTGACCAAAGATCCTACAGGATCTTTGCTACCGACTGCGCACACACACACACACACACACACACAAACACATCATGTAGGTGGGGGCCAGGGACAGTGGAGGAGCGCTGTCTGCGCGATGAAGAGGAAGGTAAACGACTGCCACAGAGCACGGTAAGTCCTTTAGAGAGCATGGGAGGGGGGAGAGAAGGGGTGACAAGTGGGGGAGAAGTGGGGAGAAAGGGGGGGGAGAAGGAGTGGAGACAGTTTTAAGAAGTTTAATTAAGTTTAGCGGGCATTATATCTTCCAGCGGGTTTTCTAGGTCCTGAAAACTCCAATGAGCCAATCAAAATGGTCGGTCAGTGAAGGAGATTGCCTTCGACTGTGTGTATGTAAATAGCAACCCCACTCCACAGGCTTCGACCAAACGGCAACTGATTTTTAGTTGAGGCCGGTTTTGGTTTTGTTGAAATAATCGAAGGAACATAGAAGAAGCCTCGACCGTGCGGAAACCACTTTCAACCATTAAGAAGAGTGACCAAAACCTCAGAGAACCTCATGGAAACCTTGGGTGGGGCACAAGGTCACCAGAGGTTTCCGTTCAGGTTTCCAAAGTGGGACAGGGTCATTAGGAATCTTGAATGGAAACCTCTGATGATCTTGCCCACAACCCAAATTTCCATGAATTGCCAGAGGTTTTGGTCACTCGCATGGAAAACCTCGACTGAAGTGTGAGCTGCATCTACCGACAAAAGCTCCTATAGGATCTTTGCGACCGATCACACACACACACACACACACACAGCGAAGGTGGGGGGCAGGGACAGCGGAGGAGCACTGTCTGTGTGATGAAGCATTATGGTTCAACTTGGTTGCATTGTGCTTCAACTTCCTGAGGAAATTTGATGTTTCTGCAGTGACTCTTACAAAATTCTCCAGATGCGCCATAGAAAGTATGCTACCGGGTTGTATCACAGCTTGGCTTTGCAGCAACTCTGCCAACGATTGCAAAGAGATGTGGATGTAGCCCAGTTCATCACACATGGACCAGACTTCAGATCATTGATTCCATCTGCCTTGGAGATGCAGTCAACATAATTAAAGACTTGTCCCACCCTGGTCATTTCTTCTTCTCACTGCTCCCATCCAGAGGAAACTACAGAAGCTTGAAAGTGCACACCGCCAGAACCAGGAACAGCTTCCTCTCCTCTGTTTCCACATTTCTAAACACCCCTTCCATAAGCTAATGTACTGGTCCATTCAAAAACTAGTCAATGAGGACATTTGGCTTTGTCTATGGAACTGATGCGCTACAATTCTGAGAACTATATTCGGCAATCTGCATCTTCTCCTTTGCTCTATCTATCATTTTTGAGTTTGAACTAACCTATCTATGTATGGTATACCTGATCTGTTTGGATAGCATGCAAACAAAGCTTTTCACTGTACCTTGTTACATGTAACAATAATAAATCAAAACCTAAACTGGACTACATTCACATCTCTTTTAAATTTCTTGCTAACTTTGGCAGAGCTGTTGTTAAATAAATGTGGCTGAAAATCATTTGATCACCAGTCCAATATATAAGAATTATTTAACTAAGTCTCTCTGGCATGAGATAAGATGTATTCATGTACGTATGGCAATTATTCCAAAATATTCAAGTTTAGGCAATAGGCAATAGAATAGGCAAAATAATTATTAATTAATGTTGGGGCAACAACATTAATAGAGGATGATATCAATATCCTGGCTCAGAAATTCAGGGTAATTACAATTGGTGGAGGTAAGATTATCCTGAGACAGGAAGCATTGATGAGTGATGCAGACTTCTGAATTGTAGTTGTGAAAAAAGGACTTGGTATGAATAAGGAAAACAGGGATGTGTTTAGCAGGGGTAATATAATAACCACAGAGGACCTGCATATAAACCAGACAGATCAAATTAGTGGTAATAAATTACAGGATAAATTCCAGAAATGTATATGAGATTGATTTCCAAATCAATACACTGAAGCGACGAGGGAATAAGCTATTTTAGATCTGGTACTATGTAATTAATAATCTTCTTGTAAAAGAGTTCCAGGCAAAGAACGACAATTAAACAATAGAAATTTACCTGAAGTTTAGAAGTCACGCAGTTTAACCTGAATCCAGGGTTTTTAATCTAAACAAAGGAAACTATGAAAGAATAAAGATCAGATTGGTTATCATAGTCAAGAAGAATACATTACTATAATGTTAGAGTGAACAAGAAATGATTAGTATTTAAAAAATAATAATATATAGTTTGAGACAAGCATGTATTCCCTTAAGGCATAAAGAGACAAGAAATAAAATGGTCCAACCATGGATTACTAAAGAAATTAAATTGACCTAAGTATGTCGGTGAAGAGTAGAATTTGGAGGGGAGTTGATGGGAATGTGTAGAAAATAAACTGGGACCAATGTAAATTAGCTGTTGATGGTGACTGAAAACTTGATGAACTAAAGGGCCTGTTTCCTTACTGGAATGCTCTATGGCTAAGACTGTTGATTTCAAGGCACACAATACTGTGCTGTTTATAACTTCTTGATGTATACATGCTTGAGTAATATTTTACACCATTTTATGCTTTGTTGATCATTTTGTCATCCAACTATAAAGAACACCGAAAAGTGGAAAATGAGATTAGAGATCAATTCCAGAACACTAAAGCTGGCTGACCATGGGTGATTCATTAGGACCTGCAGAAACACAAGTTTTGTTTGCATCTCAGATCACCAGCTAATATAAAAAATATTGTTTTTTTCCTTTCAAGTTGACAGTTCATGGTTCAGCTTGGAATACATTTGTTTCCACAAAGTACTTAATTTCACCACATCAGTTAAAATAATTCGAGAACAGAGCATTATATGCTACATTTAATTCTAATTACTGCATGGTTCCATATGCACTGGATATACACTAATTGCATTGGTGATATCAACCCCTGTAGACATATACCCAAATAAAATTATATATATTATGAACCTAAATCATATCATGAACTCAAAAAGCATATGTTGTGTGAACAAAGTCACATTAACCTAGCATTCATAGATGTCGTGGATGTTTCCACGTGAGTTACCAGCAGTTATTACAAGAATCTATCATTACAGGAATTTTTTTATTAAAAAAAAAATTAATGTAGTTTATTTATTAGTAGTAAGTACATTACATTTTAATGATACCTTTTTACAGGTTCCCAGAATTATTAAAACATTCTTTGTACAAATTCCTTTTTTATTAGAGAGAATTAGATGAGTGCATATATGTTAGGACGTTGTTGGACTGAAATACACTATAGACATACCAAGGGACAAGTCAAAGGAGACATTTTAAGCAAAGACAAAAATGTTAAAATCAAAGCATTATGTAACCAGCAGCCAATGTAAGTCAGTGAGTACAGGTGTGATGAATAAATGAGACTGGACATGAATCAGAACATGGACAACAGTTTTGAAGTAGCTCAACCTTCTGGCGAGTAGAATGTTGTTGGCCAGCCAGGAATACTTTAAAATAATTATATCTAAAGGTAACAAGGAATGAAAGTGTTTTAACTTCAGGTGACCTCAGGCAAGGCCATTGTTAATTAGGTGAAAATAATCTAATTTCATATTCTCCACTTATTCATATCAATGCCTGCAAATTTTACCGTTCATTGACATAATTGGGGAAGTTGCAGGAATCAATTAACCATCCAACCCACACATCTCAGGAAGAAACCAGTGCAGTCTTAGGGGAACATACAAATTCTACACTGAGAGAACCCAAGGACAGGGTTGAATCCAGGTCACTGGAGCAATGTTTATTGTCATGCATACTGAGGTACAGTGAAAAGCTTTTGTTATGTGCTAACCAGTCAGCAGAATAACAATTCATGATCACAATCGAGTCATCCACAGTGTACAAATACATGATCAATGGAACAATGTGAATAACGTTTAGTGCAAGATAAAGTCCGATCAAAGGTAGTCCAAAGATCTCCAATTAGGTAGATAGCAGCTCAGGGCTGCTCTCTAGTTGTTGATAGAATAAACAATAACTGTTACTTAATAACAGTGGGAGAAGGGAGAAAGGGAAGTGGCAAGGATGCATTTATTATATTGGTGGCCTTGCAGAGGCAGCATGAGGTGTAATTGGAGTAAATGGAAGGGAGGTTGGTTTGTGTGATAGACTGGTAGACTGGATTTAATGACACAGCTCATCTCTTTGAGTCACTGTAGTAATTGAGAGCAGAACCTTATAGATTTCTGCACAATAAGAGGATATAGGGACAATGTTTGGAAATGGCACTGAGGTAGAAAAGCAGTCATGATCTGGATGAAAGGGCTCGAAGGCCTGTTCCTGCTTCTGTTTTTATGTTCCAGCACTTTGATAAAACAACAGCAAAATTCCCAGCATGAAGGACAACAGAGAGACTGTGGAAATGAAGTCTGATATCTTTGAAACCATATTTCAAATATGAATCAATGCTTTGAAGACAGACAAGTTTATACTGGAGGCTAAAGAAAAAGATTATATTTCACAGGGCAGCCAATTATGTCAACCTCCAACAACGAAGATTAAAACAACCTTCAACAAAGTTCAGATGTTGTTCTGAAATTCCAAGTTGCAGAGGAACTTTGATTCTTTTTGACTGCATTCCATGAGATGACTAACTGAATAATGGAGGGCAATGAGGCATTTTAATGAAAAAGCTTAAAGTATAGAATTCTTGTGTGTACAGAAAATTGTGAAAAAGTTACTCTCTGAAATTCTCCTTGCATCCTTATCAATAAAAACTGCTGGATAATAATAGTGCAGGAAAGACTTGGATGTAATTTTTTGATACAAATCATAAGCTTTGAATTTTTTAAGGCTATAAGAAATTATATATAACTTCTCATATCTCTTGCCACTTTATTTTCTCCCTGAATATTTGCAACCCACCCCACGTTCATGTTTCTCTCTACAGGCCTTCATTCACAATTATTAAAATGATCGGAAAGCGCTGAGCAGATATTTGCTTTTTTTAAGTGAAGGCGAGGCACATTTGTTCTTAAAAGAACATGAGTTGTAGCCCGAGCTGTGTTGACAGTGTAACAGCAATTAACAGGTAAAGCACAGATGTCTGCCATAGTTTATTTGCTAGCCAAATAAACTAGCTCTTATTTTGTCAATGTGTTCTATCTTCAAGTTCTCCATCAGGAACTTAAGCTCAAGTCCTGCTGGAAGAAGACCCATTGGTAATTGGACTCAGTGGTTTTGTTTTACTAGAAGTGGTCAAAGATACCAAGTGGTGGTTTCTCCAGTGTAGAGAAGACCAAACATCAACTACAAAATCCCAGAATGCTTCTAGCATTGCTTTCTCTTACCCCTGCAAACAGTCTAAAGAAGCGCCCAACCTAAAATATCACCTATCCATGCTCTCCAGAGATGGTGCCTGACCTACTGAGTTACACCAGCATTTATGTCTTTCCTTGGTAAACCAGCATCTGCAGTTCCTTGTTTCTATATTTTGACTACATAATGCCTCCACAACATTGGAGAAACTAAGTGCAGAATGTGTGATTACTTTGCCGAACACTGCTTTGAAACCTTGGAGCCACCCTGAACTTCCTGTTGACTGAATGTAATTCTTTGTTGATTAACTATTTTTTTTTCATTCCTGGATGATGTGGTTCATGGATAAACCACAGTTCGGTCCCTTTGACCACATCTGGTAAAACAAGATGACAAGGTCCAATTAGCAACAGGTCTTCTTCCAGCAGGACTTAAGCTTACGTTTCTGGGGGAAAATCAGAACTTAGAACAGGTCCCCCCCGCCCCCCCCCCCCGCCCCCCCCCCCCCCCCCCCACACACTTTGAAACTATTGGTCTGTGGTCTACTGTACTGTTGGAATGCAATCATAAAGAACAGTGAATTATCCTACCACAACTGAATCATCCTACCACAACCAGAGAGCAGTGCTGAACTACTATCTACCTATTTGGTGACCCTTGGACTATCCTTGATCAGACAGCAGGCTTTAACTTGCACTAAACGTTATTCCCTTATCATGGATCTATACACTGTAAATACTGTAGATCGATTGTGATCATGTATTGTCTTTCTGCTAACTGGATAGCAAGCAACAAAAGCTTTTACTGTACCTAGTTCCACGTGAAAATAAACTAAACTGATAAACTAAACTGAATTGAACAGCATTTCATCTTCCACCTGGGACTTTGTGTTAAAGACTCAGCTTATTTGTTTCTTCTGTCTCTTTTTTCTTCCCCTCTGGGAGTGGCAGACATGGCCAGCCAGACTTACCGAGCATGTCTTCCTGCTCTACATTTCACCTCTCCCACATTCTTTTCTCCATGTTCTTTTGTTGCAGTCATAGCTCTCTAACTGCTCTCATTCACTCATAGACAAATGACCATGTTGACAGTTTATCCCCATGGCCATTCTGGTGCTACTCTATCAGAGACATACCCTCTCGCCCTCCCCAACCCAGCCTGCAGCTTGACATGCATGTTTTGTCTTATTTCCAGTTCTGACGGAGGGTTTTTGACCTCCAACGATGGCTTCCTCCCACAAATGAGACCTGACCTGTTGAGTATTTCCAGAAACTTTAGCACCTTCAATATCTTTTGGGTACACAATGCACATGATCTTTACCAGCTGTTAACAAAAAAGAAATTCAGGTGATATTTGGCCTCATAAAACCTTTAAACTTTCAGTCAAGAGAGATTGCGCAGGCTAAATATGTTTGTCTCCGTCTTGATTGAATGAATACTTTATTTTCACATGGTCCCCTTACACTAGGTCCTTCTTTGTTCTTATATCCACAACATGATGGCATAAGAACTGTGATCTTATTAACAAAGTCAATCATGGTGCAGACCAGTGCCATGCAAAGCTGCAACACCTTTCTCAATCTTTCTTGCTATATTGCTGAAGCTCATCCAACAAACTTTCTGCTGCAACGTATCGAATATACAGAACAAATAGGTGACTGTTCAATTTACATCATCCCAAAATGATGGTGTTCCCAGCCTCAGTCACCAGTTGCTTGTGCATATTCACATTTGGATGAACTCCAAGTCACCTTTGACTCAGTCACTGAAGCACGTGCGTGAATGGGTTTTACGCTGAACACCCCAAGGCAAAGATTATCAACTAACCTACCTCTTGTTCACAAGCCCGTCATCAACACCAAAGATTCAACAAAGTCCCTGGAAAACATGTACCATTTACCACATCGCAGGAAGCACCTCTCAATAATTCAGACACTTTCACAGCTGCTAACTGTCTGAAGAAAATGTATTTGAAGATCAAAACCATATCCAGCCTAAAGCACATATTCTACGAACAGCAGCAATCCCTGCTTCAAGAGTCAAGAGTCAAGAAAGTTTTATTGTCATATGTCCCAGATAGAACAATGCAATTCCTACAGCACAGCTGCAGCACAACAGAATATGTAATCAAAATAAATAATACAACAAAAGAACAACCAAAAGCAGTGCAATAATAATAATAATAATAATAATCTATTGTAGTTCATAGCTTATGAGGTTATAGTGATTAATAGACTGATGGCTGTAGGGAAGAAGCTGTTCCTGAACCTGGACATTACAGTTCTCAGGCTCCTGTACATTCTTCCCAATGGCAATGGTGAGATGAGTGTGTGGCCAGGATGGTGTGGGTCTTTGATGATGTTGGCTACCTTTATGAGGCAGTGACTATGATAGATCCCTTCGATGGTGGGAAGATCAGAGCCGGTGATGGTCTGGGCAGTGTTTACAACTTTTTGCAGTCTTTTCTGGTCTTGAACATTCAAGTTGCCAAACCAAGCCATGATGCAACCAGTCAGTATGCACTCTACTGTGCACCTGTAGAAGTTCAAGAGAATCCTCTTTGACATACCAAATCTCCGTATTCTTCTCAGGAAGGAGAGACGCTGATGTGCTTTCTTTGTGATTGCATCAGTGTGCTGGGTCCAGGAAAGATTGTTGGAAATATGCATGCCCAGGAATTTGAAGTTTTTGACTCTCTCCACCATCGTCCCATTGATGTAAACAAGATTGCGGATCATCAACCTTTCTCTTCCAAAGTCCACAATCAGTTCTTTGGTTTTGCTGATATTGAGAGCCAGGTTGTTGTGCTGGCACCATAAGGTCAGTCAGTCGATCTCACTTCTATACTCTTACTCATCAACATCTGTAATTCATCCCACAATGGTGGTGTCATCAGCGAACTTAAAAATGGAGTTTGCACTATGTCCGGCTACACAATTATGAGTATAGAGTGAGTAGAGCAGGGGGCTGAGCACGCAGCCTTGAGGTGCTCCCGTACTGATAATCACTGCGGATGAAGTGTTTCTGCCAATTCGAACAGACTGTGGTCTGTGGATGAGGAAGTCGAGAATCCAATTGCAGAGGAATGCGCAGAGACCCAGTTCCGTGAGTTTAGTAACCAGCTTGGAGGGGATGATGGTATTGATCGCCGAGCTGTCGTCTATAAACAACAGCCTGATGTAAGTATTTTTATTGTCCAAGTAGTCAAGTGTGGAGTGGAGAGCCAGTGAGATTGCATCCTCCGTGGACCTATTGTGACGGTATGTGAACTGTAGTGGGTCAAGGATCTTATTGAGCTAGGAGTTGATATGTCCCATAACTAACCTCTCAAAGCACTTCATCACCATGGACGTTAGTGCCACTGGTCGTTAGTCATTGAGGCATGTCACCAAACTCTTCTTGGGCACAGATATTATTGATGCCCTCTTAAAGCAGGAGGGACCCTCAGACCTCAGCAGTGAGAGATTGAAAATGTCCGCAAAAATCCCAGCCAGTTGGTCTGTACAGGTTTTGAGAAATGGAACTATACAATCAGGTCCAGGCGCTTTCCGAGGGTTCACCCCCCTGAAGGATCTTCTGACGTTGGCCTCTGTGTTGGCCTCCTCTGTACACTTCTGAGAAGCAGACTACTAAACTGTGTGTATCACTCAGCATTGTAGAGATACCATCATAGCTGTCGACTACAAAAACCTTCTGGATCACAGGCTGAATAAGTGAAACAATGTCAGTATCCTCTCCCAGAATGACATGCCCTGAACGTAGTCAGCCCTATGGACAGGTTATGTCTCTAAACATACCCAGCATCAAAGTCTCACAACTCTAATCAACAGTGGCTTGCAAAAGTTTTCATACCCGTTGAACTTTTCTACATTTTGTCATGTTACAACCACAAACATAAATGTATTTTATTGAGATTTTATGTGATAGACCAACACAAAGTGGTGCATAATTGTGAAGTGAAAGGAAAATGATACATGGTTTTCAAATCTTTTTACAAATAAAAAACTGAAAAGTGCAGCGTGCAAAAGTATTCAGCCCCCTTTACTCTGATACCCCTAAATAAAATCCAGTTCAACCAATTGCCTTCAGAAGTCACCTAATTAGTAAATAGAGTCCACGTGTGTAATCTAATCTCAGTCTAAATACAGCTGTTCTGTGAAGGCTTCAGAGGTTTGTTAGAGAACATTAGTGAACAAACAGCATCATGAAGCCCAAGGAACACACCAGACAGGTCAGGGATAAAGTTGTGGAGAAGTTTAAAGCAGGGTTAGGTTATAAAAAAATATCCCAAGCTTTGAACATCTCACGGAGCACTGTTCAATCCATCATCTGAAAATGGAAAGAATGAAAATGGCACAACTGCAAACCTACCAAGACATGGCCGTCCACCTAAACTGATAGGCCGGTCAAGGAGACCATTGACCAGAGAAGCAGCCAAGAGGCCCATGGCAACTCTGGAGCAGCTGCAGAGATCCACAGCTCAGGTGGTAGAATCTGTCCAAAGGACAACTATTAGTCGTGTACTCCACAAATCGGGCCTTTAAGGAAGAGTGGCAAGAAGAAAGCCATTGTTGAAACAAAGCCATAAGAAATCCCGTTTGCAGTTTGCCACAAGCCATGTGGGGGACACAGCAAACATGTGGAGGAAGGTGCTCTGGTCTGATGAGACCAAAATTGAAGTTTTTGGCCTAAATGCAAAATGCTATGTGTGGCGGAAAACTAACATTGCACATCACCCTGAACACACCATCCCCACTATGAAACATGGTGGTGGCAGCATCTTGCTGTGGGGATGCTTTTCTTCAGCAGGGGCAGGGAAGCTGGTCAGAGTTGATGGGAAGATGGATGGAGCCAAATACAGGGCAATCTTGGAAGAAAACCTGTTAGAGTCTGCAAAAGACTTGAGACTGGAGCGGAGGTTCACCTTCCAGCAGGACAACGGCCCTAAACATACAGCCAGAGCTACAATGGAAAGGTTTAGATCAAAGCATATTCATGTGTTAGAATGGCTGTCAAAGTCCAGACCTAAATCCAATTGGGAATCTCTGGCAAGACTTCAAAATTGCTGTTCACAGATGCTCTCCATCCAATCTGACTGAGCTTGAGCTATTTTGCAAAGAAGAATGAGCAAAAATGTCAGTCTCTAGATATGCAAAGCTGGTAGAGACTTACCCCAAAAGAGTTGCAGCTGTAATTGCAGCGAAAGATGGTTCTACAAAGTATTGACTCAGGGGGACTGAATACTTTTGCACGCCACACTTTTCAGTTTTTTATTTGTAATAAAATTTGGAAACCATGTACCATTTTCCTTCCACTTCACAATTATGCGCCACTTTGTGTTGGTCTATCACAAAAAATCCCAATAAAATACATTTACGTTTGTGGTTGTAACGTGACAAAATGTGGAAAAGTTAAAGCGGTATGAAAACTTTTGCAAGCCACTGTAAGTTGCATCATGGCAAAATATTGCCTCGTGAACAGAGGAAACAATTCAAAGGTGATCTCAGAGCCTCCTTGAAAATGTTTAAATACCTACTAATTTGTGGGAATCCCTTTCCTACAACCTTCTAAAGAGGTGATGGAACATTTGGTGAAGCATTGAGAATATCAAGCCCATTCATTACAAAAACCCAGCATGTTTCTTTTTTTTATTGCAGTATATTGTTTTGTTTTTTTTAAACGATTCTTTTCTCATTTCAGATCGATCTACAACACTGAGGTGTCATTGCGATTCAAAGCTTCCACAGGAAGAATGATGACCAGGATGATTAATTTTATATGTGAGCTTTGATGATCAGTCTTGGCAGCACCTTTTATCACAGAGAAGCACAACAGAATCATTTGTTCCTCATCCAACAACACATTCAATCATGCCATTAGATCATGATCAGAATCTTGGCCGACTTCTCTTTCGCCCTTTCTCTAAGCTAGTGACATTGAGAACGACTCTAGCAGTTTTATTGAAACCCGAACCACCCTCAATAATTCAACTCAGTTGCAAAGTTGCATCCTTTGTCTTTACTGGTCTTCTTAGCTTAATTCTCTTCCCATTCCTACACAGACCTTTCTGTCATAGGTCTCCTCCATTGTCATAGTGAGGCTAAATGCAAAATGGAGGAACAGCATCTTATATTTCGCTTGGGCAGCATAGAGCCGGGTGGTATGATTTCTCTCACTTCAGGTAGCCTCTCTCTATCCCTCCCCCATCTATGTTGCATAGCTTCTCATTCTCACCCTTTCTAACAGCTAACAATGGCCTGTTTCCTTCATCATTACTTTTTTGCATATTTTTCATTCATTGTTTTTATCTCTCCACATCACCGTCTATATATCTTTGTTTCCCTTATCCACAACCAGTCTGAAGAAGGATCTCGACCCGGAACATCACCCATTCCTTCTCTCCAAGGATGTTGCCTGTCCCGCTGAGTTACTCCAGCTTTTTGTGTTAATCTCTGGTTAGCTTTATGTTGCGCAAATCCCCCAGATCTTTTTAAGGAGGTGTTAATTCTGTGGGTGACTCCATCTATGTCAAATGCTTGCTTCGAGCACTCCTTACTAGTTTAGTTTAGAAATACAGCATGGAAACAGGCTAGTCGGCCCGCTGAGTCCATGCCAAACATCGATCAGAAGATTTTTTTTCTAATGTCAGGCATCTTTTTTTTTTCAAATAGATCTTGTTTTTGTTGTGAACTGAAACAAAGAGGGGTCCAAGTCCACAGCTTCCTGACAGTGGCAACATAAATAAAGAAGCTGGGGCATTGTGTTCAAGAATCAGAAAACCATGTTGCAACTTTATTCGACTGCTCCATAGGTTAGGTTGCATTCTGAGTATTGTGCACAGTTGATGTTGCCCCAAGATGAATGTGGAGATTTTAGAGAGCGTGCAGAAGAGGTTTACCAGAATGCTGCCTGGATTGAGGGTATTAGCAATAAAGGGAGGCTGGATACATTTGGATTGTTTTCTCTGAGCATCGGAGGCTGACAGACCTGATAGAAGTATGTTAAATTATGAAAGGCACAGATAGTGAACACATGAAAATCTTTTACCCCTGGAAGGGGTCTGATGTCTTGGTAGAAGCAGATGTGATATTGTTATTTTAGAGGCTGCTGAATAGGTACAAGGATATGCAGGGAATGGAAGATATAGATTATGTGCAGGCAGAGATTAGTTTATCTTGGCATTGTGTTCAAATGGGATATTGTGGGTCAAAGGGCCTGTTCCTGTGCAGTACTGGTCTTTGTTCTACATTCTACAATACAATACAATGTGGTTTATTAAGCACAATTTATGAGCAGAGGACTTTCACCACATAGGTCTCGAAGATGCAGTGGAAAAACAAGCAACTTGCAACTCCTAATCTAATTATGCACCCACACTGCTGCTTTATGGAAACAATGAATGTATTTTAAATATTACTATATATCTGCTTCTACCACCAATACTACCCCTCAGTCCATCCTGTGCCTTCCCACTCCACACCACTCAGCAGCGTGCTCTTGGCATATACCCCAATCTGCAAAAATAAATCTGTCTTGCAAATTTCCTTTTAATGTTCTCCTTCTTACCTTAAACCAATACCCTCGGTACTTGTCATTTTCACACTGGGATAACAACTCTGACCGTTTTCTCCCATCTTATTTTATATATTTCTATTAGGTTGCCTATGATGCTCCAGCATGAATAATCCAAGCTTGTTCAACCTCTTGTGATCATGAGGAGATGCGTATAAGACCATGAGGGGAATAGATAGGATGAATGCACAATATTTTACCCATGGTAGGGGAATCAAGAAAGAGAGGACAGAGGTTTATCAGATGGGAAAAACATAATAGGAAATTAAGGGGCAACTTTTTCACACTGAGGATGTGGGTATATGGAACAAGCTGTCAAAGGAGGTAGTTGAGACAGGAACAATTGCAACATTTAAGAAATATGTAGACAGGTACATGGATAGGACAGGTTTTGAGGGATATGGGCCAAATGTTGGCAGGTGGTGTAGATGGGACATGGGCAAGTGGTCGTGGGCAAGTTGGGCCAAAGAGTCAGTTTCCATGCTGTATGAATCTGACTCTATCCTTCCAATAGTTTAGCAGCTAGAATTCCTTCAACATATTCCTTAATTTTCTTCAGAATATCTTCAGAAGACATGCACACTACTTGACTGTCAATCTACTTTTCATGCAGGTCTAGATATTCCTGGGATATTTGGCATTCTCACCCAATCCTTTGTAGATTAAGATGCTGCAGATAATTATGGATATTTTAAGTACACATAAATGGTTTTATACTTATTTAAAATATCCATTATGGATTATGGATATTTTATGGAAAATTGGGTATTTAAAAAAAGCATAAATATGTTTTAAATGGCTAACTTACTAGCTGATAAATGTTTTATAAATTGAGATATTTTCACAATATGATTTATTTTAAGGAAAGTCAATTTTTTTTAGTCTATGATCCATAAATCGGTGGCATCGTGACAATATTTTAGTAATTTTCAGATTTGTGGAAGTAACTACATATATTTATGATTTTTTTATGATTTGCTGAAACTTAAAACTGTAAATTCTGTATTAATTTAAGTGATTTGTTTCCAAAGAATGGTCACTGACCTGAAACATTAATGCCCCTGTCCCACTTAGGAAATCTGAATGGAAACCTCTGGAAACCTTGCGCCCCACCCAAGGTTTCCACGAGGTTCCCGGAGGTTTTGGTCACTCTCCCCAATGGTGGAAAGTAGTCGAGGCTTCTTCTATGTTCCTGCGATTATTTAAAAAAAATAAAAAACGCCTAAAAATAGGTTGCCGTTTGGTCGAAGCCAGTGGAGTGGGGTTGCTATTTACTTACAGGCAGTCGAAGGCAATCTCCTCCGCTGACTGGCCATTTTGATTGGCTCATTGGAGTTTTCAACAAAGATCCTGTACGATCTTTGGTTTTCATCTTTGTGCGGTCGGTAGTAAAGATCCTGTAAGATCTTTGGTCAGTTGATGCAGCTCTCGCTTCGGTCGAGGCTTTCCAGGCAAGTGACCAAAATGTCTGGCGAATCACGGAAACCTTGGGAGGGGCGCAAAGTCACCAGAGGTTTCCGTTCAGGTTTCCTAAGTGGGACAGGGGTATTACTCTGTTTCTATCTTCACAGTTGCTACCTGTTTCATTGAGAATTACTAGTTCTGTTTTATTTTTGACTATATGACTATATATTGACTTTTGCCCATCCCGTGGCCCTCACTCCGGTAATCATGAAGTGCTTCGAGAGATTGGTCCTCCAGCACATCAAGGACTATCTCCCTCCAGACTTCGACCACCACCAGTTCGCCTATCGCCCAAACAGGTCCACAGAAGACGCCATCACCGTAGCTCTCCACTCTGTGCTGAGCCACCTGGAGCAGGGGCAGAGCTACGTCCGGATGCTCTTTGTGGATTACAGCTCAGCTTTCAACACTATCATTCCGGACATTCTCATCGACAAACTGGTCACTCTCGGCCTCCCCACTCTCACATGTGCCTGGATAAAGGACTTCCTCAACAACCGGCCCCAGACTGTGAGACTCAGCCCCCACCTCTCCTCCACTCGCATGTTGAGTACCGGCTCCCCGCAGGGCTGTGTGCTAAGCCCCCTCCTATACTGTCTCTACACCCACGACTGTAGTCCGGCCCACAACAACAACCGAATCGTCAAGTTTGCTGACGACACTACAGTAGTCAGACTCATCTCAAGGGGAGATGAGGCAGCCTACAGAGAGGAAGTCCTGAAGTTGACAGCCTGGTACTCAGAAAACAACCTGGCTCTGAACACCAAGAAAACCAAAGAGCTCATTGTCGACTTCAGGAAGCACAGCACCGACTTAGCCCCCTTATACATCAACTGCGAGTGTGTGGAGAGGGTCCACACCTTCCGGTTTCTCGGCGTCCTCATCTCCGCTGACATCTCCTGGACAGACAACATCACAGCGGTCATCAAGAAGGCTCAGCAGCGGCTGCACTTCCTGAGGGTCCTCAGGAAGCACAACCTGGACTCCAACCTGCTGCTGACCTTCTACCGCTCGTCCATTGAGAGCCTGTTGACATACTGCATTACAGCATGGTACGGTAGCTGCACCATGGCAGACAGGGAGAGGCTTCAGAGGGTAGTCAGGGCAGCACAGAAGATCATCGGCTGCCCTCTCCCCTCTCTGATGGACATTTACACCTCCCGCTGCCTCAGCAGGGCGAAGAACATTATCAAGGACAGCTCCCATCCTGCATTTGGCCTGTTCAACCTGCTACCCTCAGGGAGGCGCTATAGGTGCATCAGCACAAGGATAAATAGGCTCAAGAACAGTTTCTTCCCAAAATCCATCATCTCCCTGAACTCACACATGCATTGACTTCACAGCCTAACCCCCGGACTTTCATCTATCCACCTACTGTAATTTGTACTGTAACTGTAACCCATACTGGATATAGGAATCCTATTATCCATTCTATTTATCCATTGTCTTTTTATAGATATGTATATAGCGCTGCAGAAACTGTGCACCTTATCCCCCCCCCCCCCCCCTTTTGTCTTGTTTTTGCACTGAGTAGGAGCAGTTTTTAATCTCACTGTACATGTGTATAGTGACAATAAAAGGCATTCTGATTCTGATTCTGATGATATCCTTTCTCCATGCTCCTCCATCAAGACCTTTTTTAAAATTATTTTAGAACTTTAAATATATCACTCTTTAATCATTGAAACTCAAGGCATTAAATGATAAATCTATGGAAATTATGCTAGTAATTTAATCCTTTTAGACGGTAAAATTTTGGAGATTATAAGGCCTTTCCATTATGTGGCACACCATATAAACCAGCTTGCAAATAGAAACAGACTACACAGCTGAAGTATAATTTATTCGCAGTTCAGTTTGTGAGTTTCGTTAAGCCTACAATACATATTTTGTTAACATTTTGAACAGTTGTTGTCACATCCTGCCACCATTTTACCTGTCTTGGGTGAAAAACACTCCATACATTTCGGCTGAGGATTAGGTTTATTGCTATTATTCAGGTGCATTGAGGTACTGTAGAAAGCTTTGTTTTTCATGCTATCCACTTAGATCAGATAATGCTACACATAAATACAATCATGTCAAACTCAAGTACAATATAGGTAGAGCAAAGTGGAAGGTACAGAGAGCAGAATATAGTTCTCAGCACCAGTTCCATAGACTTAATCCATTGTCAGTAATGGGGTAGAGATGAATTGGACAGTACCCTAGCTCATGGAAGGATTGTTCAGAAGCCTGAAAAAATAGAAAGGACAACGCTGTCCCTGAGGCTGGTGCGGCACATTTTCAAGCTTCACAATCAAAATCAATCACAATCACAATAATACTTTATTAGCCAAGTATGTTTTGCAATATAACAGGAATTTTAATTCGGAGTCACGTGAGTGACTACGTGAAGAACCCCGTACAGCCGTTCGTGCGTCATTGCATCAGACGCTTTCGTGCAGATGACTGTGGAGAAGCGCAGCTCCTCCAACGGCAAGTCTAAAAATGTTTCAGGTAAGTGCTATTTCTTACCTGTTATAGGTCTCCTGCAGGAACCTCCGGGGTTTTTGCAGGATGTTCGCGATGGCTGACGAGGGAAACAGCCTAGGGCTATGGGGGAAAACCCTGGTCCGACCGTGGAAGCGGAGAGCTGGGAAAGTTGGGTTAGCGATCAGAGTCACTGATAACGCGGTCAGTGACTCCACACGTTGGGTTCCCGGGAAGGGGATACCCGAGAATAGTGCGGTTCCAGACCGCAGTAGTTCCTAGGGGATGGGGCTAAACTGACCTGAACGGTCAGCCTGGATTCCCAGTGGAGGGGAAACCCAAGTATATGCGGTTCAAGACCGCAGTAGTCCCCAGGACATGGGGTTAAAACTAACCTAAACGGTTAGGTTGGGTTCCCGGTGCAGGGGAAACCCAAGTATATGCGGTTTTACATCGCAGTAGTCCCCAGCACATGGGGTAAAACGAACCTAAATGGTTAGGCTGGGTTCCCGGTGCTGGGGAAATGGGGTTAACTCACATAAATGATTAGTCTGCATACCAGGAGGGTACCGCGGGTATATATTTATATATATCTCTATTATATATTTATATGGATTCCCGGGGAGGGGAAATTCACCTATGGGATTCCCAAACTACAATAATCCCCAGGATATGGGGACAACTGACAAAAATAGTCAGTATAATTCTGAAAGGTGGGAGGTTTCACCTTTGGGAATTAATTCAGAGAGCAACACCTTTGGGCAGAGCTGCTTCATGGGAATGCCAAGTTATGGCAGTGCCAGTCTATGGGAAAGGCTGTGCCAACAGTACCTTTGTTTAGGACTGCTCATGGGGATGCCAAGCGATGGCAGGCTAGCCTATTGGAGAGGCTGTGCCAGCAGCACCTTTGCTCAGGGCTGCTCATGGGGATGCCAAGCTATGGCAGGCAAGCCTATTGCAGAGGCGGTGCCAGCAGTACCTTTGCTCAGGACTGCTCTAAGGGAATGCCATGTTATGGTAGGCTAGCCTATTGGAGAGATTATGCCAGCAGCACCTTTGCTCAGGGCTGCTTCATGAGAACGCCAAATCTATGGCAAATACTGGTCTATGGGAAAGGCCGCGCCAGCAGCACCTTTGTTCAGGGCTGTTTCATGTGCGCCAGCGGTACCTTGTTAGGGCTGCTTTATGGGAATAGCAGTTTAGTAGGGTATTCCCATTTACAGTGATCATGGGGGATGAGGAAGCATTGTTAGGATAAGGCAATATAACAGAATGATGACAAAAAAAGCATTCAAAGAAAACTATTCACAGTTTAAACAAATGCTGGTTATATATGTGCTAAAATCCACTGTTAAGTCTCAAACTATATTTGTGAAATTGGGCTCCTCCATCCAGTTAGATTAAGTTCCTATCAAATAGACTTGTAGGATGTTGGGATTTACTTTTAGGTATTCAATTGGCCATGATGCCGGCCTGGGCAACAGATTGCAGTCAATAAGACTTTGATAACAGTTGTTGTTATAAAACAGTTCTAGTTGTTAGATTAATTGTAAATTGTATAAATGCAATTCAGCTGTGTAAGTAGAGCAACAGTTATTTTGTTAAATGATTAATTATTAAGTGTCATCTCGGTAATTGTTAACACCAGCTGAAATTAATAAAGTCACGATGCTGAATAAACAGTGTTCATTACTGCTCCAGTAGGTGTTAGGTAAATCTTTCATTATATTGCAAATTGGTGCTAATGGCCCTAAATTGTGTCAGCAGGGCTTTGTACCAGGCCTGCTTTATGGCTCCCTCATGTAAGAGGAGAGCATGTGGGATTGGTATAGTTTAACGCCGAGTCTGAGGGTATAGCCATAGAGTATGCACAAGGGATCAGGGCGTGTGCCAGAGGTCTATACCTGGTAAGAAAGTTACCACCCCAAACACATATGCAGTGAACACCACTCTCAGGGGGACATTACAGTTGGCTGCCGAATCTTCTATTCAGGTAAGACTTTTCCATAAGTGAAACCTGGAGGGCGAAGCACAAGCTATTGGAATGAGCAAGGTTTCATAGTTTCGGTGACAATGCATCCCATGTCTTTATTGGCAGTAGTGGTTCACTGAAGTTGCTGGCAGCATGAAAGCTGGCCAGAGGTTCCACGCACTGTACCTGTGTTACTCTACAATTAAGGGACCACTTACAATTTGGTAAGGTGTATACTTAGTTATACATTACAAGTGATTGAGACATTATCAGCTACTTTGAACGGTAAATGTAAAATGTACAATATTAGCTTTTCAAGCAGGTTAGAATTGGACAGGTTCAGTATAAGGACCACAATTGTCTTGCAAGACTGGCTTGGAAATCGGGCCACTGTGGCTGTTTAAGGTAGTTACCAATTAGCTTAAATATCATCTTGAGTTTGGAGATGGAACAGATTTGCATGACTTCCATCACTGTGATGGAAGGCGAAAAAAAGTTAAATTTCTTCCCTTTGCTGTCCCGCGGCCGGGGCCTCGAGCCCCCCGTTGATGGGATGATCGTGACTCCCATAGCCGGCGGCGGGCCCTCTGCGTTGAGGTGATTAGTTCCTGAATCGGAGGGGTGTCCACTCCCCCGTGCAGGATGATTGAACCCCGCGTCGGGGCTGGTTGAACCTTCCACGACGTGAGAGCTCCCGACACCCACGGCCTCTCCCGAGATTGCGAGATCCCGATGTAAAGTATGCCGGTCGCGCAAGGGATTGACTCCGATGTAAGTCCACACCCTATGGTGGGAGCCAAGGTCAGTACGAGGAGGCCTCCAGCTCCATCTATGGTAGCCCGGCGAGTGACCGGAGAATGCGATCTGAAAATTAATCACATCTCCGGCAAGGTAAGAAACTGAAAAAAAAACATGTCATTTTATCAAACTCTCCTAAACTCGCCAATTACTTCGCCAAGTGAGACGGCCCTTTTAAGGGTTGCAACCTAACTACTCATAGACTTTGTATTTGGCTGGCATTAAAAGTTTGATTTTACTCATTATTTTTCTTTTATGCATGAGAAACGTAAACATTATTAATGGTAAGTGACTAAAACAACAAATGAATATACATCTGCTGAGTGTCTCATGTGAAGAAGTAATGATATTCACATCACTAACATTAAATCATATTCAATGGATATTTACTTTCACTTGTTGCTCAGTGGAGTACTTTGATTAACCCTTGACCCACATTCAAATTTGGAAAATGCTAATTTGAATTCATGTGCAGGATGTGAAAAGAAAACTTGAAATTTATCTGATACACAAATATCTTTTAGTGCACGATATAGGTTTCATTTTGCACTTGCACAACGGAGCATGTCAAGATTCCATAATACCAAACATTTCTCAATTTATGGTGAAAATAAATAACGAGATATGCTTTGGTTGAGGGATGAACATTTGCTAGAACATCTCATATCGGCACATGTAGTGTTGTGAAATCTTTATGCCTTAACAGTTGCCAAAGTCTCCTGGAGTGAAGAAAGCTAATAGAATGTTGGTCTTCATAACAAGAGGATTTCAGTATAGGAGTAAAGAGGTTCTTCTGCAGTTGTGTCGGGCTCTGATGAGACCACATCTGGAGTATTGTGTACAGTTTTGGTCTAATTCGAGGAAGGACATCCTTGTGATTGAGGCAGTGCAGCGTAGGTTCACGAGATTGATCCCTGGGATGGCAGGACTGTCATATGAGGAAAGATTGAAAAGACTTGGCTTGTATTCACTGGAGTTTAGAAGGATGAGGGGGCATCTTATAGAAACATATAAAATTATAAAAGGACTGGACAAGCTAGATGCAGGAAAAATGTTCCCAATGTTGGGCGAGTCCAGAACCAGGGGCCACAGTCTTAGAATAAAGGGGAGGTCAATTAACACTGAGGTGAGAAAAAACTTTTTACCCAGAGAGTTGTGAATTTATAGAATTCCCTGCCACAGAGGGCAGTGGAGGTTAAATCACTGGATGGATGTAAGAGAGAGTTAGATAGAGCTCATGGGGCTAGTGGAGTCAAGGGATAAAGGGAGAAGGCAGGCACGGGTTATTGATGGGGGACGATCAACCATGATCACAATGAATGGCGATGCTGGCTCGAAGGGATGAATGTCCTCCTCCTGCACCTATTTTCTATGTTTCTATTGATTGACTGTCAGCTAATCATAAAATTAGGAGAAAGCCGGAATAGGGTACTAATTTTGGATGGTCAGCCATGATCATATTGAATGGCGATGCTGGCCCGAAGGGCCAAGTGGCCTACCCCTGCACCTATAATGTATGGTTCTATGATCCATTGACTGACTGTTGATTTAAAGTCCCCCTTGAAATAGCCTCCTATTTAATTACCAGGTAGAATTTCATGGGCAGAAGTTGATTTTGTTAAAAACAAAGTGAAAAATGTCATTCTTTTTTAAATATTCTGTTGGAAGATTAAAAAAAATATGTGAGCCACAGGTGTAGAATAGAAAGAATTGATGCACAAAACTAAAGGCAGGGATGTGTTTTTTAAAAATAGTTAAATTCAAATCAATTATCCATGTGATTTTTCATGCAATTCAAATTATACACTGAGACAAGAAACCTTTAAAATTCAAAGATTTGGGTGTCGGAGAGGGGCTAAACACAATGCTAGATCCAATGTGGGAAGCTTGCTCTGTAAATTGCTAGGTTTCCAGAATACTCCAATATGCAGTTTAAATTTTTTACCACCACGCAAAAATACAGGGAATGTGCATTTTGAAAACATGATCAATTATACAGCTTTCATGATTAATCATGCTAACGCAATAGTTTTTCTTTAAACAGTAAGTGATAAAGATCCAACCTACAGACCTCAACGGCGGACCAGGTGGACAAAGTCATCTTGAAGTCGAGGGCTGTGAAGGCAGATGAAGGTTGCAACAGATCTATCAGCTCCAATCATCTTGGATCCCTTGCCATTGAAATTAGTTGATTGATTTGTGAAGGACCGTGTGCTTCTTGGAGTGCAACATCAAGTACATGTTAAACAAACACTCGCACAGGCGTCTTTGTTCTGTGAGCTGCAAAGCCAGGATTGGACTCAAAAGCCACCTGAAAGTCCATAAAAACAACAGAATGTAGACCATCATCCTCAGCCTCGAGGGAGAGCCACGGCAATAAATATATAGAGGAGCTCTCACTCAATCTCTCTGCAATTTCAGAAATTGATTCTGCACTGAATTTTACTTGTTACATTCAGGTTTGCCTTGTTCTCTCCAGGATCATTTTACAATTTATTTCAAATTATTCTTGGCATACTATTACTTAGTCTAATAATGCCTCTTCAGAGTACTCCTAATTGGACTGTCTGCTTCACCATTTACCTGCTAAATTCGTAGTTTTTATATGGGAATTTAATAATTTGGTAAAAGCCTCCAGATAACGCAATTCACCCTATAATATTTATTGGCAATCAATAACCAATTCTTTCTCTAATGCCTCTTTCACAGTCTTATTACTCAATGGTTCTCGCCAAATGGTTGCTTCAATAAATTGAACATGAGGCACAATGTGCCTCGATTGCAAAAAATGTTTAATTCACTCTCCTCTTATTTGAAAGGAACATGCAAACTTGGTAATGAAAGTTGGACAGAGGTTCACTGCCTAGGTCTCAATCAAGAACATTGGAAAAACAATGGTTTCTTCCAGGCATTTAGAACTTCAGATTGCTTTATTGGTGTACCTGAGGACACTAAATGTCAATCGAAGCACATAGGGATCATTCCTGAAGACTAGTGTGTAGGAAGGAACTGCAGATACTAGTTTAAATCGAAGATAGACACAAAATGCTGGAGTAAGTCAGCGGGGACAGGCAGCCTCTCTGGAGAGTAGGGATGGGTGATGTTTCGGATCAAAACCCTTCTTCAGAATGATGATTCAGTCTGAAGAAGAGTCTCGCCCCGAAACGTCACCCATTCCTTCTCTCCAGAAAGCCTGCCTGTCCCGCTGAGTTACTCCAGCATTTTGTGTCTATTCTTCAACACTAGGTGGATAACACTTGGTCCAAATAAAACATATTAAAATAATGCCAGTGAAAAATCATGTTATGAGATATGTTGGAGGATGCATAACTTACCTGGGAGCATTCATACTTCTTGGCTAAAAAATAACCAAACTTGCAGATATTTTACTCGGACAGTCATTCCAAAGCAGTAATGAGAAAGTCCTGCATTATTGGTCGAGGTCTATGATTGACTTCAACCTTCTAATTAGCAAATCCTTGTCTTTATACCTCTCATGAGGTAGAGATGCAAACACTTCTTTATTATTATTCTCAATCCCATCACCTTGAACAAATGAATGCTCTTCCAAGGAGAGTAGTAAGTTCTTGTAATGTCCTGCACAACATTATTTCTTCAACTAATACTACTAGAGAAGAATTAACTAGTTGGAGCAATTTATGAAATGTTTCTGTCAGAATGATTGTCCACAGAATAATGACTGATATTACTTCAAGTTTTCTTTGTTGAATGTTGCATTTTGAAGTATCTTAATACTCCATGAAGGCAAAGTGTGGATTCATACATCAGTGCTGCCTCTGTGAAGACCCACATTAATCAAGTTCCTCATTTTTCCCAGTATTAGTCTTATTTATTCAGATATACTTCAAGTGCAACTGCTTTTTTGTTTTTGTACTATAGATCAGTCTGTCGTGGTCAGGCTAAGCTGCTGGCATTGCAGAACGGTCAAGGCACCAAAGGAATTAGACCACAAAGCGTTTCATTTAAAGGAAAGAATATTAGGAGCAGATTGTTGCCAACTGTTTGAAAGATAACAGCTGTCGGGCCTTAGTGATATTAGTAAAAAAAATATTTGATGCTTCTAAGGCAATAGGTATTGTGATGTTACAAATGGATGTCAATAAGTCCCAGTGTAATTCAATCAAATGAAGTAGATAAAGTCTGAATCAAATAATGCCTCATAATAAGCTGTTAGCCTAATTCGGCATGAATATAAATGTTAGAATCCCCAAACTGGAACTGTAGATATAATCTCACTGCTGTTCAATCATTTCCATAATCAGAATTGATGTTCCATGACATTGCTCATGATGTGTCTCCAGGATACATTGCTTCTATTCTGACTGTGATCAATGCCTTTAAATTGCAGGCTACAGAATGAGCTACTAGGTTGCATCTGGAACAGTGGGATGGCTAAATTATGGAACAGGTGCTGAGGTTTTACAAATCGGCGTCTATCGAACTTGGAATGATTTGGATTAAGAAAGTTACAGTTTAAAGCACATGGGCTTTATAAGACCTGACAGTTTTCAGCCCTGTGGGTTCCCTAGTATGTAATAGTAAACAGGAAGGTCTCCAGAGGTTTAGATACACTGGAAAAGAGATTTGAGGTTAGAATTTCTGGACAATTTTCTAACATTCATTTTGCTCGTCCTAAGGAAACTAACTTACCTGAACAGATAATCCATCATCTATTCAATGCACTACAAGCTGCCTTTTGTGGTTTATGTCCTTGTAAAACAACTGGAGACATCACAAATATTGAATCTACCGGTGACTTTTGCACTTGAGAGAACTGCAAATCAGCAGCTAGCAGCAAGCACAATTCAAGTACTGTCTCAGGTGGAAAGGTCAGCTTTCCTATACATTTCTGACACATTCATTTTCTCTCTTTATTGGCAGTCCCTCCAGCCTAGAAATGTTTTGTTTCCACCCCAGTTCTAAGGTTGTTGATGAGGGTCATATGGGATCCGTAGACAGATGTGGTGGTCAAAGAGGGGGTGGGTAAGTGGTTTTGTCCTTCCACAATGTCTACTGGGCTTTTGAGTGCTCCCACAAAATGGATTATCATTTTGAATGCCATACTGAATGCTCCTTTCCTATGTTAAATGAATCCCATCAAGCGGTGAGGATGCGGCACATTATCAAAAAGGTTTTGTGAACATCCTTAAATTGTTTCCCTGTCCACTTAGTGAGTGTATGCTATAACACAGCTTGGAATTGAGTGGCTATTTTGAGAGTCTGTTGTAGGATATGCAAACAACATGTTCTGCCCATGGGCAAGGAGAATTAGGGGCACAGTGTTTGATATGTGAAAGGATGTTGACATTGTTTCACTGATCCTGTCATGAATTTGGAGGATTTTTCAGAAATTACGAAGGTACCGTCTCTCCTGTGATTTGTGATTGAGTCAAATGCATCAATTTCCATTATTGTCATTGTCAGAAGAGAGTATTATAAAGTGGGGGCAGGTATGGTCTTTGTTTTGCGGATAGAAGGCCACTACTCAATATACTTCAGTGTATGAATTAACAAAGTTGTGTGCTTACACATGCATCATTTGTGTACTGCAGCATAATGAATGAAGTTGAGTATTTGATTCTAGAGTGGAGGTAAGGTCAGCTGAAGTGTTTCCCAGTTGTCCTGTTGAATAGTTCAACTGTCCTGTCCTTGTCCTGTTGAATAGTTCCATCATTGAACATCTTGATGGAACTGCTACAGACCCACAAAGTCATTGCAATCCTGCTCCAAGAAACTCACAACAGTGACAGCTGAAGATCTCTGGTTATACCCTGACAGCCTACACCGAGAGCAACACCCATGGGATTGTCACTTTTGTAAGGAACACAGCAAAATTGAAAATGATTGCAGCATCCCCTCCTGACTCTGACGTGGAATGGGTGGCAATGCAAATCAAAGGTGTCACGGTCATCAATGTATATAAGCCACCAAGCTACTGCCATTCAACTCCTGTACGACCCAAAACAACCAGACAGCTTCCGGTTTGGCAGGTGGAACACCACTACCAACCCTGACTTGGCTTTTGCAAACCTGAATGGATCCATCCCCACACCGTATCATCCTGGATCACTTCCCGAAATCACAACATCATCCATCTCCGATTATACCAGACAACCCCATTGAGCCGGTCCCAACCAAACCTGCAAAGCGGTGGAATTGCCACAAGGCCAGGGGGAACCAGTTCACAAGTCTGGTAGACTTCTGGATTGACAGACTTCCCACCACCACCTCCACTTCTACCAATCTGGATAAAGCCTACCAGCCTTCCGTAAACTCCTCATCAGGGCAGCGAAGACTTTCATTCCTCGTGGCTACCATTGCCAATGCATCCCCACATGGGATGAAGAGTATGACACATGTTACGATGCATTCCTATACGTTGAACCTGGCGCAGAGGCTGCCTGTAAGGCTACGGAACAAACTGCGTCGACAAGCAGCATAGAGAGCGGTCGGAAGAGACATTCCAAGGAATCAACTTCACACACTCCAGTAGGGTGGCTTGGAAGACCTTCAATCGCTTCACCGGTTGAAGTACCCGCCCAAAGCATTGCCCTGTCATGGTCAACTCCATCACCCTCCAGCTCCAGGCCAAAGGCCACTTCAAAGGTGCGGTCAAGAATCATACTCGTTCTGTCAAACGGGAAACCACTAATCTTCAGGCACTGATGGGCTCATATCAGCACCCTTTTCCTCTGCAGAACTCTCTTCTGTCATCTCTCAATTGAAATGCGGAAAAGCCTAGGGTCCTGATAACATCCCCCCAGAATTCCTGAAACACTGTGGTCCTAAATGATCCGTGAGTTCCACTCCTCTTGCCTCATTGGTCAGCCCATTCCGAAGATCTGACAGAAAACCACCATCATTGCGCTACCAAAACCAAACAAGCCTGCAAATGACCCAAGGAAGTATCGGCCCATCTCACTCCTCTGTGTCCCATATAAGCGCCTCGAACGGCTTCTCCTGGCCCGGCTTGATTCAATTGTCGGCCCCCAACTACCCGCTGAACAAGCCAGATTTCGTTGTGGATGCTGTACTACCCACCAATGACATCGAAGACACTTTCGAAAAGGGTCACAAGGCGGGCGTCACGCTGGTGGACCTCACGGCCGCCTACGATACAGTGTGGCACCAGGGCCTGATCTTGAAGCTCCTCCATACCATTCCTGATGGCCATTTAGTGCAGTTCCTTGCCAACATCCTTGACAACCACAGTTTTGTACTCCAGACCAGCGACGGACAATCTAGCCGACTGCGATGCCGAAGAAACTGAGTCTCCCAAGTCTCGGTACTGGCTCCATGCTCTTCAATCTCTATATCAGCAAGTACTTCACTCGCAGACTGGTGTGCATGGCCCTATCAGACGCCAACATCCTTTGCACCACCTCACCCAGGACTCACAGCAACCTTAACGCCTATCATCTTGTCTCCCCTTCTCCCGTCACATAGCAACCCTCTGTGGCTCTGGTTTCTAAACACACACTAGGAGCAGAGAGAACCAGCTGGGAACAAACTTCACGACCTCCGCAATTCACTGTTGCACCGAACATCACAGTCCCACCTGGCTCGGACCTGCCCCCCAAAGAGTGTGACACCCTGATCTGTCTCCATACAGGGTCGGCCGATTCAATGCCAACATGCATCGCTCGGGACTGCGTTCATCAGCAGCCTGCGTGTGTGGAGCAGACCAGCAAACAGCACAGCACTGCATTTTTGACTGCATTGTTCTCTGCCCCTCTGCTGGAGGGGTAGACCTCACGCCCCTCAACAACAGCGCATTTAACTGGCTACAGTGCCTGGAGGGTGTTACATAACCTCTGCTGCCTCAAATGCAAGAAGAAGACGTTCCACTCCAATGGAAGCTGATTGGAGGTGTGGGGCAGCAATGTGGCGGTTTCACCTCAGAAAAGAAACAAATAACTAAAAGCAAGGAGTTGCAGATGCTGGTTTATACCTAAGATAGACTCAAACTGCTGGAGCAACTCAGTGGGTCAGGCAGTATGTCTGTGGAAAAAAGATAGGTGACAGTTTGGGTTGGGACCCTTCTTCAGACCTATCATTTTTCTCCAGAGATGCTGCCTGACCAGCTGAGTTACTCCAGCACTTTGGAGTATACCTTTGGTGGTGATGTTTCATTTGACTCCCATCCACCAAACATGAAATCAGCTGGTAGACCAGTTGGATAATATCAAAAGTTGCACGCCATCATTTCCATGACATATGATGGAGACAAATATGATAGAGGCTCAAATCTGAGAAGGATATTCCCAGAGGGAGACAAACTGGTCTGCCAAGGTGACTTGACATCATCTATATCATGACAGGTATGATGGCTACTGAATGTGTAGGTAGGAACTGCAGATGCTGGTTTACACCGAAGATGGACAAAATGGTGGAGTAACTCTGTGGAACAGGCAGCATCACTGGATAGAAGGAATGGGTGACGTTTCAGGTCATGATTCTTCTTCAGAATGAGAGTCGGGGAAGAAAAAGTGACAGAGATAAGGAAGTGGAAGGTGTGAAAATGAGACATCAAAGGGGACGAGGTCAAGGAAAATGTAGAATTGTTAGCTAGTAGAAGGTGACAACGAAGCATGCAGAGATGAAATGTAATCATGGGGACAATCAGACTGTTCAGAGAACTAGGAAGGGGGAGGGGCGGAGAGAGGGAAAGCAAGTAATGTGAAGTTGGAGAAGTCCATATCCTGAATCTACTGAAAATGTTTTTAACTATTCTGGTATTTCCATCAGACCTACTCCAAAATACCCATAGTGAGACTGCAGACAAATAAAAATTATTACTGGGAAGGAGGACTGCAGTCATATGAATAGAATAGTGCAGTTTATTTTTACATAGATGGAAGGCTGTAGGAGATTTGATGGAAGTGTGTAAAATGGTGAGTTCTCAACAAAATGGACAATAGGAAGCTGTTCAAACTGTTTACTCTTCATGTGGTTAGAATCTGGTGTAGGATTTGATTACTACAGGTCACATGTATAAACTGAAGGGGACACAAATCTTCTTTCCTCTGCATCTGAATCTGAAATGCACTGCCTGCATTCAAGAGGAAATTAGATAAAGTACAGTGAGGAAGATTTGAAAGACAACAGAGGAGGGGCCAGGGGATGAGACCAGCATGTCATTTTCAATGGTGCTGCCCTCCGCCCCTCTGGTGGAGTGGTAGACCTCACAGCCATCAACAACAGCACATTGAACTAGCAAACACTCGCTTCTCATAAGGTCAAAAGGTCATAAGGGATAGAAGCACAATTAGGCCATTCGGCTTCTCAAGTCTTCTCCAACATTCGATCATGGCTATCTCTCCCTTCTAACACAATTCTCCTGCCATAACCCTTGACCCTCATACTAATCAAGAATCTATCTATCTCTGCCTTAAAAATATCCATTGACTTGGGCTCAGAAAAATTATCCATTGACTTGGGCAGCGAAAACACATGTCAATGTCCTCAAAGTGCTATTTGCTAATTGAGGTGTGAATTCTTGTTCTGCAACTGATGAAAATGAAGAAGGTTTATCCAAGAAGGTATTGGGCACATCAATCTCTGTTAATGAAGTACTCAGAGACCATGCACAAAAAGCCCACAACATTCCCTTATACCCATCCGTCCACTCATCGTGTGCCATCTCTCCATATCTTGCACAGACTCCTCAGCTACAACAGAATCCGCAATACTGCAAGGAACAAGATGTTGTCAATGTCAGGATAACATCCGAAGACCTGACCTCTACCCCCCCCCCCCCCCCCCTCCCCCAAATGCAAGTGTCTATGAATTATCAGTAAACCTGGCACGTTTCACATTTCATACTGTTTGCAAATTGTCTCTGTTGCAATGCTAAATGGGAACGAATATACTGGACCCCTTGAACTTTCCTCCCGCGAGCTGCATTGACCGGAGACAGACAGACAGACAACAGGCTGGGCCAGGGGAAGCGGGGGAGTGCTGTCTGAAATTCACATCCGCGATGAAGGGGAAAGTAAAGGGCTGACACAGTGTATGGCAAGTCCTTTAGAGAGCGGGGGGGGGGGGGGGGGGGGAAGGGAGAAGAGAAGAAGGGTGGGGGGCTGGGGAGACTGGAGAAGTACAATTAAGTTTAGCAGGCATTTTATCTACCGATCGGTTTTCCCTGGTCCTGAAAACTCCAATGAGCCAATTAAAATGCCCGGTCAACGAAGGAGATTGTCTACAACTGTCCGTAGCTAAATAGCGACCCCACTCCACTGCACTACGAGTCAAAAAGAAACATGCCAACCAAATTTTACTCCCGGAAAATGTTTCGATATGCTGAAAAATTCTCGGTGACCCAGCTGAGACCACAAATATTTGGGAACTTCCCTCGAGCATGAAGGAGAGTTCCAGTGACCTCATAGGACCTCGTGTTGACCATGCTGAGAGTTTGAGTCCAGGGCAAACTCGTCTAAACTCGCAGATTAGGTCGCCGCAGTGGGACAGCCCCTTAAATTTGCTTGACCTGATCAACAGTGCCAGTTCTGTAGAGAACTGAGTTTTATAGGCCCACCTTAATGATGGAGTCCTTGGAAGCAGGCATGTAATGGACTAGTATGGAGGCTGAAGGATGGGCGTTTTTATTATTTATTGATACGGACATGGTTGATAGTGGCAACAATTATGGTCCATTTTTAATTGCAGCTCAACTGAGGAAGCAGGCAAGACTCATTGATGCATTGGAATTACATTTAGGACAGATTGGGTGAGAACAGCAGATTTCCTTCCCCAGGGGAAGTGAGTGAGAGTGGAGTTTTATGACAATACAGCAATTCCACAGTTCTGTCACTGAGACCAGCTTTGCTTTGATTAATTGCCAGGCAAATTTAATTACTTGAATTAGATTCTGCAGAGGTTATGATGGGATTTAAACAGATATCTTTGGATCAATGTTCAATAGTCCAGTAATATAGCTACTTATGTATTGTACCATTAATCAGAAGTGGTAAGCAGAAAATACATGGTACCCAACTTCAGAAAGGGAGTCTTCCTTTCTTCCCTATTACTGAATGGAAATGTACAAACCAAAATGCAACTATTGCACATGACCTGGCGCACCCATTCTCTTATCCTTGCCACAATCCGGTCATGGTGGCGCAGCAGTAGAGTTGCAGCCTTACAGCACTTGCAGAGCCGGACACCCAGGTTCGATCCCGACTACGGCTGCTGTCTGTACGGAGTTTATACGTTCTTTCCGTGACCAGCACGGGTTTTCTCCGAGATCATCGGTATCCTCCCACAATTCCAAAGACACAATTCCGAGGATCACTGGTCAGCGTGAACCCGGTGGGCTGAAGGGCCTGTTTCCGCACAGCACTTCTAAACTAAAATGGTGAACTGTTGTGCAAACAATTAGAGGGAGAGAAGCAAAATATTGTTTGATTTAACATCCTGTGATACTTATGAGGAGGTCACATTTTAAACTTTAGGGATCAAACCAATAGAGATTCCAAGCCTCAATAAAATTGCCCTCTGATGATGGTTGAATACCACAAATATGCTCCAAAATATCATTTTCATTCCCTTTCCATTAGCAACAGCAGCAGCCGCATTGAAATCAAATGCATGCTGCTGACATTATATGATCAAACATTTCACGCAGGTGCCATGGCAACATGGTTCTTTTCTCCTGATACCAGACTTCCTGAGATGATGTACCTGTCAGCAGACATGAGCAGTGAGTTGTTTATATTAAAGGCATTTGCCACAAATGCCAGAGAAAACATGAAACTGCCTAGATAAGGGGATCAAATGGAGACAGAAGCAGGAAGACCAGTTAAAATACTTCATGTGGTTGAGGAGTGAGTGCAGCTGGCAGCAATCTGGAATGCTTCGCCGGGGCTAAATGCTCTGTTCTGCAAGGCTTATCCCATTGGATTTCCCCCTCAAAAGATCCACATCGATATCATAAACTCTCCGTTCAATGCATGCAAAGTTTGAGCTAATACAAAACATCATGTTGTTCTTTGCCTAAGAAGCCATTTATTTGTGTGCAGACGTGACGCCGATGGACGAGAAGCCGAAGCAAAGAAGTCAAAGCCAAAGAACTGAATGGAAACGAGGGTTCTAGACCTCGGAATTATGGTGGGATATGATAAAAAGGTTAACTTGACCAGAGCATGCTGATGAGAGAAAACAGAAACCAAGACGGACTCGAAGCACGTCTAAAATTTACAGGCTTTATTAAACAATGAGAAATCAAATCTCACCAACACTACATAATACGTGACTAAACTTATGCTCTAAACTAAGACTATGGAAAGAAAATTATTGGGCATGTCCTAAAAACTTACACAATTTTAATTACAGATGCACCCCCTTTCCCCTTCTTCTCTCAACCTTTATCCTATTTCGGGAACTTCACCAAGTCGTCTGGGGGTACTTACTGCTAGATCGTTTTTTTTTAATATTTCAAAATCGTTGCAGGGTCAGGAGCCATCTAACAGAGCAGAAAAGAGAGGGAGTTCTGGCTTGCCTGTCCCTTTTATACCCGAGTTTCTCCCTTGAAACCTCCCAGGTGGTCTTCTGGACAAAGAGGTCTTTCGATAATTCCCAGTTTAGATCTGGCATGAATAATAGGCTTCCGAGGATAATGGGCTTGCTGATGTCACGATACCTCAGCCTGATCGTTATACCATCACCATGATGCACTCCCATTGTCCCGATGGATGGACAATTTACGATGGTGATTGTCTTGCTGCTGAGCTGCTTACCCACGTCTGCTGAGGCTCGGTTCCTTCCTTTGTCTTTCCAAGATAATCTTGTTATCTCTGTCCCGGCCTTTCCTGTTCACACCATTCGTATAGTCATGTAATGCCCAGGCAAACAGACAGGTTTTAAACTGGTTCTTCCTTTGTGGATTGGAGGCTATTCCTTTGCAGCCAGCAAGTCTGTTTTAAAAATGTCCATGTCCTTATCCCCAAGTTCTTCCATAATTTTGGAGGATTTGCCCCAATAATGTACAGATTCAGTATAATGTAGATAAATGTGAGGTTATACACTTTGGTGGCAAAAACAGGAAAGTAGACTATTATCTGAATGGTAGCCGATTGGGAAAAGGGGAGGTCAAAGTCAAAGTCAAACAAACTTTATTGTCATTTAGAAATACATCGATATATGCAATTCCATACAAAATTCCGTTGCATTTGGCTCCCTGTGCAACACGATAATTAACAAAAGGGTAAAATGGAACAAAATGGATGAAATAGGCAATGGTGGCAGCCCATTACATGGCAGTCAGGAGTCTGATGGCTTGTGGGAAGAAGCTGTTGCAGAACCTTGATGTTCTGCTCCTTATGCTACGATATCTTTTGCCCGAGGGCAGCAGAGTGAACAGTCTGTGATGGAGATGTGTGGGGTCTTTTATAATACTGCTGGCCTTAGACACGCAACGTTTGGTCGCAATATCCACGATTGAAGGGAGAGAAGTCCCGATGATTTTTTGCGCTGTCCTCACCACTCTCTGCACGAACTTCCAGTTGAAGGCTTTACAGTCCCCAAACCAGACAGAGATACAGCTGGTCAAAATACTCTCTATGGTGCCCATGTAGAAAGTGGTGAGGATGGGATGGGGGGAGGTGAACTATTCTCATCCGGCGCAGAAAGTGCAACCGCTGCTGCACTCTCTTAACTGTTGATGAGATGTTATTTGACCAGGTCAGACTGTTAGTGATCTGCACCCCCAGGAACTTAGTGCCACTGATCACCTCCACATCGCTGTCATTGATGTGAAGTGGTGTGGGACTGTGCCGGTTTTTCCTGAAGTCGACGATGACCTCCTTCGTATTTTCGACATTCAGGATCAGGTTTTTCGTATTGCACCAGTCCACCAGTTGTTTCACCTCCTCCCTGTAAGCCAGCTCATTGTCGTCCCGGATGAGGCCCACCACTGTAGTGTCATCTGCGTAATTCATGATGTGGTTTATACTAAACCTGGCACACAACAGTCATGGGTGATCGGGATAAACAGCAGTGGACTCAGGACACAGCCCTGAGGGGAGCTGGTGCTCAGAGAGATGATGTTAGCGGTGTTATTTCCAACCCTCACTGACTGGGGTCTGTCAGTGAGGAAGTCCAGTAGCCAGTTACACATGGGGGTGCTGAGGCCCAATGGAACCAGTTTGCTTATCAGGTGCTGAAAGATAATTGTGTTGAATGCTGAACTAAAATCCACGAACAGCATTCGCACATAAGTGTTCTTCTCCTCTAGATGTTCCAGGCTCAGATGGAGTACGGAGGATATAACATCCTCTGTGGAGCGGTTTGGCCTGTAAGCAAACTGGTATGGGTCAAGTGTGGAGGGGAGTCTGGAGGTAATATTGTCCCTGGCCAGCCTCTCGATGCACTTCATCATTATGGGAGTGAGTGCTACAGGGTGGTAGTCGTTGACACATTGTATATTGGATTTTTTTGGCACTGGTATGATGGTGGCAGTCTTGAAACACGATGGGACGACAACCTGGTTCAGCGAGGTGTTAAAGATGTCCGTAAGGACATGTGCCAGCTGATCAGCACATTCCCTGAGCACCTGCCCTGGTATGTTATCAGGGCCTGCTGCCTTTCGTGCGTTCACTCCTTTTAAGGTCCTCGGGACATCCACTATGTCAAGACTGAGTGCCTGTTCATCACAGTGAGGAATACCTTTTCTCACAGGTGTGTTATTTAATGCCTCAAACTGTCCAAAATAGTTCTTGAGTTCATTGAGGAACTCAATGATGTCATCACAGGGTGGTGGAGCAGTCTTATAGTCCGTGATTGTTTTGATTCCCTGCCACATGCACCTGATGTTCATAGGTTCATGAAAGAAGCTCTGGATTTTCTGACCATGGGCACGCTTGGCCAGCCTGATGACTCGGTTCAGATTGGCTCTTGCCAACCTGAACCGAGGTTGGACACCGGTTGGACAACCAAACACCAAGGAGACCTGGGTGTCATGGTACACCAGTCATTGAAAGTAGGCATGCAGGTGCAGCAGACTGTGAAGAAAGCGAATGATATGTTAGCATTCATAATAAAAGAATTTGAGTATAGGAGCAGGGAGGTTCTACTGCTGTTGTACAGGGTCTTGGTGAGACCACACCTGGGGTATTGCATACAGTTTTGGTCTCTTAATCTGAGGAAAGACATTCTTGCCATAGAGGGAGTACTGAGAAGGTTCACCAGACTGATTCCTGGGATATCAGGACTTTCAAATGAATAAAGACTGGATAGACTCGGCTTGTACTTGCTAGCATTTAGATGATTGAGGGGGGATCTCAAAGAAACCTTACAAAATTCTTAAGAGGTTGGACAGGCTAGATGCAGGAAGATTGTTCCCGATGTTGGGGAAGACTAGAACAAGAGGTCACAGTTTAAGGATAAGGGGGAAGTCTTTTAGGACCGAGATGAGAAAAACATGAGTGGTGAATCTCTGGAATACTCTGTCACAGAAGGTAGTTGAGGCCAGTTCATCGGCTATATTTAAGAGGGAGTTAGATGTGGCCCTTGTGGCTAAGGGGATCAGGGGGTATGGAGAGAAGGCAGGTACGGGATACTGAGTTGGATGATCAGCCATGATCATATTGAATGGTGGTGCAGGCTCGAAGGGCTGAAAGGCTTACTTCTGCACCTATTTTCTATGTTTCTATATTTCAAAAAGCCAGGCGGTCACGGGAAGAATGTACAAAATGCCTCGCAGACAGCACCCATAGTCAGGGTCGAACCCAGGTCTCTGGCGCTGTGGCAACTCTACCGCTGTGGCACAGTGCTGCCCAATCCCCTTAATCTTCGGTCAATCTTAAAATTAGGTGAAACCTTTAAGAAAAATCAGCAGTGAAGATGTTTGTGGCAACAGATCAACAAAGGAGCAAAAAATTCACCATTAATATTTTCTGAAGGATCCCCAACAAAAATGGTGTCTGTCCACGCCCTCCACAGATGCTGCCAGGCCCACTAAGTTCCTCCAAAGCTTTGCTTTTTACTCAAGCTTCCAGCATTTGCAGTGACTTCTTTCTCTATATTGAGAAGTACTTTATATTCTCTGGCTCAAGTGGTAGGAAATCCATATTTTAAATAATTTGGAATATTGTTAGCATCTAATTTGTCGAAAGCATTTAAGCAGTAATTCACCACTCTATATAATAGCCATAAGTAGTAAACGTAGGATCAGATTCCAAGCATTTTGGTAAGCAAAATGTTAAGTGTGGAATATTCTGCAGTGGAAAAGTTAATGTTTGTGATTTCACTTCAACCAATTAAGAATTCTAATAGGTTCCCCACAAAATGGTCACACCTGCTTAATGTTCTCTGCTACCTATTGTGATTGTAACTGTTTGTTGAAAGTAGTTTATTTGAAATTAGAAGATACTGACAGTTCATTTGCTGGTTATCTGTTCTGCTGAGATTTCCAGCAAACTTTATCATCAAAGGTTTTTTTAATTTATGTGCACATGTGAATGAGGAATTCTGCAATGCAAAATTTGTCTGGCATTCCAAGATGTAGTCAATTAGTTTGTATGATGCTAGTTTAATTGCCTCATTAACTTCTTTATAGATTGAAACTTGACCAGTATTAAGCCTGCATTATCATTCATTACAATTATGCCTGATTTTCCATTGCAGTGCCATGCACACACTCTTTCTCAATGTTGCTCAATTCTTGGTGAATCTAGAAATCTATCAAGCTCTTTCTTCAATATAATTAATGACTTTGCCTGTGCATTATTCAGTGATATAGATGTTCACAGATTCAACACTTCCCTATGAAGAAATCACTCCTCATTTCCATTCTGAGCATCTTGCCTTGGGGTTGCGACCTTTGGTTATAGAATTCCCTAGTCTGAATAAACATCCTCTCCAAATCCAGCTTGGTGAACCTTGTCAGAATTTTATATAAATTCTAAAAGATCATTATTGCAGCTATATTATGAATACCTGCCATTCAGTATAATCTCTAAAGGGAATCATTGAATTAAATTGCCAAATCTGAAGTAGGTACACATAGTTTTATTGGGGCATTATAATGATGAAACACTTGCATTTCAACGGCGTTCTGAAGATTTGAATGTGTTTCTGACATGCTGATGGTATGCAATCAATATCTCAGCAGATCAAACAAGCATTCCAGAATGGGATAACAATGAAATGCTTGAAATCCATTGATAATTGCAGCATTGTGAAGGATCGCTCCACTGGATGCACTAAATCCTACGGTTTTAGAGGCAAATAAAGATGTTCTAGTGTTTGCAGCAGGCAATATTACTGTGATCTTCAATCTAACTTGTTCCTCTATCAAGAGGGAAGAGCAAGATTGTTTCATTGTTATATGTAACCACAACGACATGATGCCTCACAGTTGCTTAAGCTGCCACTTAAGCTGCCACTTAAGCTGCAACTTAGCGCAGTGGTAGTTGCTGCCTTACAGCGCCAGAGACCCGGGCTCGATCCTGACTCCGGGTGCTGCCTGTACGGAGTTTGTACATTCTCCCCGTGACTACATGGGTTTTCTCTGAGATCTTCGGTTTCCTCCTACACTCCAAAGACGTACAGGTTTGTAGGTTAATTGGCTTGGTAAATTTTAAATTTTCCCTAGTGTATGTCGGATCGTGCTAGTGTATGGGGATCACTGGTTGGTATGGGCTCAGTGGTCAGAAGGGCCTGTTTCCACGCTGTATCTCTCTAAACTTTAAATCTAAACTAAACTTGGAGGATGTGATCAAAGCAGATAAGCATCTTTTATGGCACAATCCATGGACACATATTATGGCAGTTTGTGTACATGTAACATTTCTCACTTCATGCTGTGCCAGAATAACAAATTATTTTCATTGCAAGTGAATTATGTAAATTTTAGTTTTTAGTTTTAGAGATACAGTGTGGAATCAGGCCCTTCGGCCCACCGAGTCTGCGCCAAAATGCAATCCCCATAAACTAGCATTATCCTACACACCAGGGACAATTTACAATCTTTTAACAAAGCCAATTAACTGATTAACCTTTTCGTCGTTTGAGTTTGGGAGGAAACCAGACCTTCCAGAGAAAACCCATGCTGTCATGGGTGTACAAGCCCCGTACACCCATAGGCAGGACCGAAACCAGGTCTCTGGTGCTGTAAGGCAGCAACTCTACTGCTGAACCACAGTGCCATTCTTATCTTTGATATTGTTTTTAATTCATGAGGGCAACCATGCTCTGATGACAACTTGTGACAACTCATCAGGCTAATTCCTATTCCTGCTCTGAAGTTATAACCTTTGGTTGAGCAAATATTGCAAAATATGAGGCTTTGCTCAAGTGGCAGCATATCCTCTGGGCACAGCAGAGTGTGTACTCTCTGCAATTGTTATCCTGGTTTTCAACGATCCACGATTCACCTCTACACATTGAAAAAGAAGAAACTGATGATTGAGAAATAAGAATTAATGGAAAAAAAACAATGTTATGAATAGTGTCATAGAGTGATACAATGTGGAAACGGGCCCTTCAGCCCAACAAGCCCACACCAGCCAACGTGTCCCAGCTACATTGGTCCCACCTGCCTGCATTTGGTCCATATCCCTCCAAACTTGCCCTATCCATGTACCTGTCTAACTGTTTCTTCACCATTGGGATAATCCCTGCCTCAACTACTTCCTCTGTCAACTTGTTCCATACAACCACCACCCTTTGTGTGAATCTTCAAAGGGTAGAACAATATTTTGGTATTAAAGTAAAAATGTGAAAAGTACATTAACCATCACTGTGCACATATCATGTGGAAATGTTCAGAAGATCTGTTGGATGGCAATAGAAGAAGGATTCATGCCAATGCTTATAGGATATTTTTAAGAGTTGCACTCAGAAGCTGTATCAATTCCTGGGTGGAACGCTGCCCTCTAGGAATAAAGCAGAGTAAAAATTTCACTCCAATTACTTTTCACGAAAAAAATAAGAAACTAAATATGTAGACACAAGGAAATGTAGATGCTTGCTTACAAAAAGAAGATACAAAGTGCTGGATTAATTCAGCCAGGCAGGCAGCATCTCTGTAAATCACAGATCGGTTATGTTTCAAGTCAGGACCTTTCTTCAGACATGTCATGTTATCCTTATCTCTGAATCTCCTTTCCTCAACACTCCTTATGTCTCCATCCTTTCAATAATTACCCCCCACTTTCTCTCTATTGGACCCTACAATTCAGATCCCCTATTTTTCAGTGATCTGAGTATCCTTCCCTCCCCCCATTTCCACTAGCCTTCCAGTTTTCCCTCCTTAATACTTCTTCTCTCATCCAGATGCACCCCAACCAACCAGCCATGTCCTTCTTACATTCTTACATGAGGCAATGCACATTGTAAATGAGGCAGCATTAATGCTTGCAACTATTACTCAATAGTACAGAGAAGATCATTTTAAATAGCAAAAGCAGTGGACCAATTTCCAAACTTTACAGATATCCACCTGCCAAACCCTTCCTGCTCTATCTAAGGCACAATATGTGGTTTGTACATTGCCTTCGTAATCCGCATCAAAGCCCACAGAATTTGGCAGTTGAGTAGCTGATAGAGTTGCTGCCTCACAGTGCCAGAGACCCAGATTTGATGCTGACCTCAGGTGTTGTCTGTGCAGAGTTTGTACACTCATACTGTGACTGCGTGAGTCTCCTCCATGTGCTCCAGGAAACTCAGTTGTAGGTTAATTGGCCTCTGTAAATTGCCCCAAGTGTATAGGGAGTGGATGAGAAAGTGGGATAACATGAACAAGTGTGAATGGTTGATCCATTGTTGGCATAGACTTGGTGGGCCGAGAGGCCTGTTTCCATGCTGTATCTCTAAAATTAAAACTGAAAATTACTGGAGTATATCATCTTAATCTGAAGATGCTGCTGATGAAGTATTCAATGAGCTTTAATCATAATAAAATATTCAATTATTTGACCATCTATTCACAAGAAAAATGCAAACCTAAATCATAAAACTTAGCCTTATAAACATTTAAAGGCGGCATCATATTGTGAATCTGAGCTGTTCTCATCTAAAGCCAACATATCCTTAGAGAGGGACATTGTGTTGAATTGAAAACAGTGTTACGAGTCTACAAAGGTTCCTTGGAATGGTCAACTACCTGGAGAAATTTATTCCCAACCTCAGCGATATATCTGCCCGCCTGCGGGAACTGACAAACAAAGACCTTTTGATATCCTCGTTACAACTGGCCAACGCACCTACCCTTGCTTATTTTGCTTTGGAGTTACCCGTAACGCTCACATGTGATGCGTCCCAGTACGGACTTGGTGCTGCTTGCCTGCAGACCACTGCCGATGGCGACTGCAAGCCTGTTTCATATGCCTCTCACACACTAAATAACATTGAACAATGTTACGCCCAGATTCAAAAAGAATTACTTGCAGTGGCTTTCGCCTGCACGAAATTCAAAGACTTAATTTTTGGGAAGTCTGTGATTATGGAAACAGACCACCAGCCGCTCTGGCTCGCCTGCAATGGATGATGATGCAGCTGCAACGGTTTGGTTTCAACATATCTATAAAAATGGCAAATACATGCACATAGCTGACATGTTATCAAGGGCCCCACGCAAAACCAGCGAAAAACAACTCTCTGAACAGGACCAGTTCTCAGTAATTAATTTATCGTATGTTTCTACTGATTGCCTAAGCAGCCTGGCAGAGCACACGGCTGCTGACGAGACTTTACATTTGCTGTCTGCAGGTATCCGGCATGGCTGGCTGGATAAACACAGCACCCTACTCATGATCCGCCCATACTTTCTGGTTCGCGACAAACTGGTGTTACAGGATGGGATTATAGTCAAGGGCCACAAGCCAGTTGTCCCAGCAGTTCTCCGGGACAAGTACTTCAATGCCACCTTACAACAGGCACAGAGCATATTTTAGTGATCTGGTATGACCAAGTACATACGTGACAAAACTGAAGTCTGCACCATTTGCAAAAGCCTGACGCCACAACGGCAGAGCAGCCCTTACTACCCGCACCCGGTTCCCTCTCTACCATGGTCCACGGTAGCTACGGACATATTCGAATGGCATGGGAAGCACTATCTGGTTCTTGTTGACTCTTATTCGGGCTGGTTTGACATTGATCTACTCCAAACCATCACATCTGAAGCAGTTATCCAGAAGTTGCAACGCCATTTCTCCGTGCATGGTTCCCCTGCACGCCTTCTATCTGACAACGGATGTCAGTTCACCAGCCAGCTTTTCAAAAACTTTGCACAATGATGGGAATTTCAACATGTCTCCAGCAGCCTTGAGTTTCCGCAGTCCAATGGACTCGCCAAACGAACCGTCCAAAGTGCAAAACAACTAATGGAGTGTTCATACCATGCAAAATTGGATGTCTACCTGACCTGCTCACTTCAAGGAACATTGCCAGGGATACCATGCTGGGTTCCCCAGCCCAACGACTGATGTCTCGCCAAACCCGTGCTGCCCTGCCTGTGTCCCAGCAGCTTTTGCAGTCACAGGTTCAGTCTCTGCCCGCAGTCCAGAAACAACTACAATTCAAGCACGATGCATAAAAACAGTTTTCGACAAATCCAGTAAGCCACTTAAACGGCTCGCAGTGGGCAGGTTGTTCGCCTCCAGACCAACAAGGGCTATGGCCATCTGGGTCACATCCATAGCCCTGCCAAAGAACCGCGCTCTTACCTAGTTAGTGCAGACGGCGCCATTTACAGACGCAACCTTCAACATCTCCTTCCAGTGAAGGAACCGTGTCCTGCGACTCCGCATACAGAGGTTTTACGTTTTGTATTCCCTCCCACTGCCAGACCGGCTGCTCCACTATCAGAGACTGTGTCTCCCGCGTCCTCCCCATGGCGTTCAGCGCTTAGGTTGCCTATTTCACCACCTTCACCCGGCAGGTCCCCGGTCACATCCCCGGTTCCCTCCCCAGCCACTTCACCGGTGAAAGGAGGAGATGCGTATTCATACCACACACGTGCCTGACAGGTCAGCAGGCCACCCATTAGATACGGTAATTTTGTGTAACTATCTATACTTTCCCATATGCGTTATTAACATTCCGGCTACTATATTGTTTAGCCATCATGTTTCCACGTATTTTTGCTTTATTTTGTTTTTGCAAGGAAAAATGCATATTGGTTATTTCCTACTAACCAATTGTAGTGCGTGTTAGTAGTTGCTCCGCCTATATGCGATTTGTATTACCGAGAGCTTGCTTGCGTATTTCAGTCTGAGTAGCTGCTAGTTACTGTAATGTCCTGCAGACCAATGCTGTAATGAACTTCAATAAACATGTGTTGTATCTTGACATGTGTACGACTCGACTCATTACACCATGTTCCAATTTATCTTTCAAGTGATTTTGAAATAAATGTGAAAAGGTTTGGACAAATGCTACAATCCAACATGATATTCTTCCTTCAGAGACCTCTTTAAAACATATTCCCCTTACTTAGGCATTGGTTACCTTCCCTAACATCACCTTCTCTAACTCACTGTCATATCTTGTTTGTTAACTTTCTGTTAATAATTTTCTGCTTTAAGAAAATCTTCTAGCATGGCCTAAAGCAAGAAGGAATTGGTGTCAAAATTTGTGAACATGTGTCTTAAATTCTATAGAGTGAGAATCAGTAAATCAGTCTCGCTTGAAGTTTGGCAAGAATTGAAGGAAAATTAACAACAAATAATGCATTGTTTGAAAGATATCAGGGTAAACCTTGTAAAAGCCTTAGGTTTATTTATGTCTCAAATGTTTATTTGTATCTTAAGAATGATTCTCTTTTGACCTCAACACACATAAATCTGTCAGCTCCTGTGAACTGTTTATCTTCAATCCCTAATTAGTTTTGCAGGGTGAGCTTCTTGCCAGGGATCTGACATGACAGACGATTGAAGAATCAAGAGATGCTTTGTGATGCTCAATGCTTGCAATTGTCCAAACGTTAACTATGTTTGCATCACAACAATGTCAAAGATTATAATTTTATAGTTCATCAACCTCAAGAGTCTGATTAATTTTGCTAAAATTGATACTCATCATATTGGAATCCAGGGGTTCCCGGAGGTTTTTGTCAGTCTACCTAATGGTCGAAAGTGGTTTCCGCTTTTTCTATGTTCCGGCGATTATTTCAAAAAATTGAAAAAACCTCCGGGAACCTGACAAAAACCTTCGGGAACCGCACGGAAACCTTGGGTGGGGCGCAAAGTCTCCAGAGGTTGCCGTTCAGATTTCCTAAGTGGGACAGGGGCATAAGACTTTATTCCTTGGAGTGAGCGAGGCTGAGGTGTGATCTTATAGAGCTGTATCAGATAATAGGAGGAATTGAAAGGGTGAATGTACAGTGCATCCTACTCAGAGTAGGGGAATCGAGAACTAAAGGACATAGGTTTAAGTTGAGAGGAAAAAAATAATAATGGGAACCTGAGGGGCAGCTTTTACACACAGAGAATGATGATTATATGGAATGAGCTGCCAGAGGAGGTAGTTAAGGCAGGTACTATAACAACATTTAAAATACATTTGGCCACCTAATAGAAAATATTTAGAGGCATATGGGTTAAATGCAGGCAGGTGGGACTAGTATAGATGGGACATCTTGGGCGGCATGGGTAAGTTGGGTCGAAGGGCCCGTTCTATGCTCTATGACTATAATAATTTAATAACTCCTCAACATAATTACATTTAATTTGATTATAATTCTGTAGAATTTGGTCCTCTCTAATAACCCACATATACATTGTTTTCTAAAAGTCAATACCTGCCACATCCATAGCACCTTTTAATGTATTTGTGATCTCATAGAAATCTGTCAGGTTTGTTGAGCACTTCCTTAATCGCTGAAGTTTACATATGTTAGTTGTTTGAAGTTATTTTTATTCCTTGTAGTTATCTGGTGGTTTGATTTTAAATTTTAAAAATGTTTTCTCCATGAAGAATATTAAGCTGTTCACTCACAGAATGCTACAACTAGCTCTGGCAAGTTCTCTCTGTTGCGTGTGAGCTGCAGTTTGCTGCTCTGACTGAAATGATGCTGGCACAATTACAATAATTACATTTTCCAAATTCCTGATATAAATGACACAGCTGGATCATTAATAATTTCATTCACAGTAATTTCAAATCATTGAAGTCTGAAGAGCCATCTAATTTTCCGTAGCATTGATTAAAGGCAAAAATAAAATAAAATTATAACATTTATTCTAATTCTTTCCTTGATAGTCTTCCACCAGTTATTTAATGTATGATTTGGAATTCCAGCACATCGGCCTTGGAAATCCTTCACTAGTACCTGCAAAATTTAAATAGATTTGTAACCTAAATTCTCCCAGCTCAACCCCACATCCTTTCACACATTTGGTAGAAAATAACCTATGTTCTGTACTTTACTTCTATTGTTTGGCTTCACAGCTAATCTCATTAAGAAACCTACAGATTGGAATGCTGCAATCTGACATAAGCAACATAGTTGAGAGAGTGATTCAGATTCAGATTCAGATTCAATTTTAATTGTCATTGTCAGCGTACAGTACAGAGACAACGAAATGCATTTAGCATCTCCCTGGAAGAGCGACACAGCAAATGATTTGAATAAATAATAATAAGTGTCCGGGGGGGGGGGGGGTGATTGGCAGTCACCGAGGTACGTTGTTGAGTAGCGTGACAGCCGCCGGAAAGAAGCTGTTCCTGGACCTGCTGGTTCGGCAACGGAGAGACCTGTAGCTCCTCCCGGATGGTAGGAGGGTAAACAGTCCATGGTTGGGGTGAGAGAGGTCCTTGGCGATGCTGAGCGCCCTCAGCAGACAACGCTTGCTTTGGACAGACTCAATGGAGGGGAGCGAGGAGCCGGTGATGCGTTGGGCAATTTTCACCACCCTCTGCAATGCCTTCCGGTCGGAGACAGAGCAGTTGCCATACCAAACTGTGATGCAGTTGGTAAGGATGCTCTCGATGGTGCAGCGGTAGAAGTTCACCAGGATCTGAGGAGACAGATGGACCTTCTTCAGTCTCCTCAGGAAGAAGAGACACTGGTGAGCCTTCTTGATCAGAGTTGAGGTATTGTGGGTCCAAGAGAGGTCGTCGGAGAGGTTGACTCCCAGGAACCTGAAGCTAGAAACACGTTCCACCTCCGTACCGTTAATGTGGATGGGGGTGTGCGTGCCGCCCCTGGACTTCCTGAAGTCTACAGTGAGCTCCTTGGTCTTCTTGGAGTTAAGGGCCAGGTTGTTGTCAGCGCACCATGCTGCTAAGTGCTGGACCTCCTCCCTGTAGGCCGACTCATCGTTGTTGCTGATGAGGCCAATCACCGTTGTATCATCTGCATACTTGATGATGGTGTTAGTACCATGTACAGGTGTGCATTCATAGGTGAAGAGGGAGTAGAGGAGGGGGCTCAGCACACAGCCCTGTGGAACGCCGGTGTTCAGGGTGAGGGTTGAAGAGGTGTGCTTGTCTAACCTAACAGACTGGGGTCTGTTGGTTAGAAAGTCCAGTATCCAGTTGCAGAGGGAAAGAGCGATGCACAGGTTACCGAGTTTGGTGATCAATTTTGATGGTATAATGGTGTTGAATGCTGAGCTGTAATTGATGAACAGCATTCTTACGTAAGTGTCTCTGTTGTCGAGGTGGGAGAGGGCGGAGTGAAGTGCCGTTGAGATGGCATCCTCCGTACTCCTGTTCTTGCGGTAGGCAAACTGATAGGGATCCAGTGTGGGGGGTAGGCAGCTTTTGAGGTGTGCCAGGACCAGCCTCTCGAAGCACTTGGTGATGATGGGGGTAAGTGCAACTGGGCGGAAGTCGTTGAGGCTTGCCGCAGTGGAGTGTTTTGGCACTGGCACGATGGAGGTGGTTTTAAGGCACGTGGGGATAACTGCCTGGGCAAGTGACAGGTTGAAGATATCAGTCCAGACGTCTGCCAGCTGCGCCGCACAGACCCTGAGCAAGCGCCCGGGGATGCCGTCAGGTCCAGCAGCTTTACGTGCATTAGTCCTACTCAGTGCCACGTATACGTCGTAGGGGGTGAGTGTGAGGGGTTGGTGATCGGCAGGTAGCACAGCCTTGATGGCTGTCTCTAGATTGTTCCTGTCGAAGCGGCCATAGAAGTGATTGAGCTCCTCAAGGAAGGAGGCGTCGCTGGATGTGGGGGTGGTGTTGGCGGGTCTGTAGTCCGTGATGGCCTGGATGCCTTGCCACATGCGTCAGGGGTTGGAGTTGTTGTTGAAGTGCTCCTCAATCCTGAGCTTATGGCAGTGCTTGGCCTTCTTGATGCCCCTCTTCAGGTTAGCCCTGGCTGAACTGTAGGCTCGAGCATCGCCTGACCTGAAAGCGGTGTCCCGTGCTTTCAGCAGTAGCCTGACCTCGCTGTTCATCCATGGCTTCTGATTCGGGAATATGGTACCTGTTTGAGGGAGGTGACACTATTGATGGTGGAGTTTATAAAGTCCAGAACAGAGGATGTGTAGGAGTCAATGTCCGCGTGGGAGTCAAGGGTGGCCTGGGCTGCAAACGCCTTCCAGTCAGTGTTTCCAAAACACTGCTGTAGTGTGAAGTCCGCTTCCTCTGACCAGACTTTAACTGTCCTCACAGTTGGTTTAACCCGTCTGATGAGTGGGGAGTACTTAGGGAGCAGGAACAATGAGATGTGATCAGACTGACCAAGGTGGGGGAGGGGGATGGCTTTGTAAGCTTCAGCCATGTTGGTGTAGACTTTGTCCAGTGTCTTGTCTACTCTAGTGGGGAAGGAGACATGCTGGTGGAATTTGGGGAGTACAGTCTTCAGGTTAGAGTGATTGAAGTCACCCGCAACAATGAAAGCTGCCTCGGGGTTGTGTGTCTGTTGATTGCTAGTGGCAGTATGCAGCTCTTTCATTGCAAGCTTGGCATTAGCATCAGGAGGGATATAGGCTGCAGTCACAACAGTGGAGGTGAACTCTCTGGGGAGATAGAACGGTCTGCATCTAACCAAGAGGAACTCAAGGTTAGCTGAGCAGTGACTCTCGATGATGGTGGAGTCCGTGCACCATGCTTTATTTACATAAATGCACAGACCCCCACCTCTGGTCTTGCCGGAGTCCGATGTCCTGTCCGCTCGGATTAAGTGACGCCCCGATAGCTGGATGGCGCAGTCAGGAACGTCAGTGTTCAGCCAAGTTTCCGTGAGGATCAGGATGTTGCAGTCCTTGATCCGGTTGTGGGAGGTGATCCTTAGCCGGAGTTCGTCCATTTTGTTTGCCAGTGAGCGCACGTTGGCGAGGAAAAGGCTAGGAATCGCTACCCTGTGCGGGGCTAGCTCTAACCTGGCCTTTAACCCCCCTCTGCGTCTCCGGCGGTGTTTACGTCCGCGTCGCCGTCTGTTGGTGCTTCTGGTCGGCCGAGCTGGCTTGGTGCGCGCTGGTGTTCTACCGCTCCGTTGCACCGCGTCTACGTCTCCGTGGCTCCGCAGGCGGTCTTCAGCCCCGCGGCTCTGCTGATGGTCTCCAGCCCCGGGTCGGGTGGCGTTCTCCAGCTCCCCGGGTCGGGTGGCGGTCTCCAGCTCCACGGGTGGCGGTCTCCAGCTCCACGGGTCGGGTGGCGGTCTCCAGCTCCACGGGTCGGGTGGTGTTCTCCAGCTGCGAGGGTCAGGTGAGCTCCACGGGTCTGGTGGCGTTCTCCAGCTCCGGGGCTTACCTGGCGTTCTCCAGCTCCGCGGGACGGTTGAGCTCCGAGGGTCGGGTGAGGGCCGAGGATCGGGTGAGGTTCGAGGGTCGGGTGAGGTTCGAGGGTCGGGTGAGGACCGCGGGTCGGGTGAGGGCCGCGGGTCGGGTAAAGGCCGCGGGTCGGGTGAGGGCCGCGGGTCGGGTGAGGGCCGCAGGTCGGGTGAGGGCCGCGGGTCGGGTGAGGGCCGCGGGTCGGGTGAGGGCCGCGGGTCGGGTGAGGGCCGCGGGTCGGGTGAGGGCCGAGGGTCGGGTGTGGACCGCGGGTCGGGCGAGGGCCGCGGGTCGGGCGAGGGCCGCGGGTCGGGCGAGGTTCGAGGATCGGGTGTGGACCGCGGGTCGGGTGTGGACCGCGGGTCGGGTGAGGGCCGCGGGTCGGGTGAGGTTCGAGGTTCGGGTGTGGACCGCGGGTCGGGTGAGGGCCGCGGGTCGGGTGAGGTTCGAGGGTCGGGTGTGGACCGCGGGTCGGGTGAGGGCCGCGGGTCGGGTGAGGTTCGAGGGTCGGGTGAGGTTCGAGGGTCGGGTGAGGTTCGAGGGTCGGGTGTGGACCGCGGGTCGAGATGGATACAAGACTGCTCCGAGTGAGCAGTCTTGAAACAGGTAAGGGGATCGTCGCTGTATTTTTCATTCCAGGGAGACACAGGGCGTCGCGGTGTGCCCGCGCCGCCGCCATTTTGGAAAAAGAAGGAAGGCGGAGATCGCCCAGAAAGTTGTTGCAGCCGCAGGAACCGAAGTCCAGAAGTTCCTGTCGGCTGGACGGTTCCTGTCGGCAGTGTGAGGAAAATAGGATGTAAATGTTGGAGGGAATTTTGTGTTAAGGCGGCATGATGGTGCAGCGGTAGAGTTGCTGCTTTACAGCACTTGCAGCGCCAGACATCAGAGTTTGATCCCAACTATGGGTGCTATCTGTACCGGGCTTGTACATTCTCCCCGTGACCATGTGGGTTTTCTCCGAGATTTTTGGTTTCTTCCAAAGATGTATAGATTTGTAGGTTAATTGGCTTTGTATAAATGTAAATTGTCCCCTAGTGTGCATAGGACAGTGTTAATATGCGGGGATTGCTGGTCAGCACGGACACGGTGGGCTGAAGAGCCTGTTTCCACGCTGTATCTCAAAACCAAACTAAACTAAACCTGTAACCTGAACCTGGCCCAGTTGTCCTCTTAATTACAGCTCAGATAGGAACAGGCACAAATAATATCTTATAGAGCAGAAGTGAATTTCTAAAACAAATCGGTTTAGTTTTGTTAAGTTTAGAGGAGAAAACAGGCTCTTTGGCCCACCGAATCCACACCGACCAGCGATCCCCGTACACTAACACTATCCTATACACTAAGGACAATTTACAATCTTTACTGAAACCAATTAATCTACAAACTTGTAGGTCTTTGGAATGTGGGAGGAAACTAGAGCACATGGGGAAAACCCATGTAATCACAGAGAGAACGTACATAGTCCTTACAGACAGCACCAATGGTCAGGATCCAACATGGGTCTCTGGCGCTGTAAGGTAGCAACCCTACCGCTGCGCCACTGTGCAACTTGTTTATTCAAGGCCTTAATAGTACCCACTGGGAAACCTCTGAGAGAACCCAAAGTAGTTCAAACTCAATTAACAGATTATGTCTTTCCGCTGACTGGTTAGCACACAACAAAAGCGTTTCACTATACCTCAGTACACATGACAATAGGTAAAACTAAACAGTATATATTGTACTCTGAAGGTGATCAATGGGGACATGCTAAACTCCATTAATCTGAGACTTTGGTGGTGCCAGACTAGCAGATTTTCTCGACTGTTTGTTATTATTTAGACTTTTTTTTTTGATGCTGTATTGTAGCTTGAGACTTTTTTTTCCTAGTGAATTGGGTAACTTTCAAAGGAACAAGGTGAGTAAATGGAAAACAGGAAGAATGTCAGGTGGGATTCAAGGAAATGTTGTAAACGGAAGCAGGTGAATTTCAATGGAGCGTATGAAACAGGGTGCTGGTGAAATTGCCTGACCTGCTGAGCGCTTCCAGCACTTTTGTTTATATTTATTCAAGAAGTATGAGTGGATCTCTCTGCAGGCTACTGAGTGCAATTTGATATATAACCCATCAAGGTTAGACTGCAGCCTTTTAATAATTCCCTGCAGGAGATAACGATAAGCACGCCTGGTGGGGTGTACAATCTTACTGCATCAGGTAAAAACACTGTCCCATTTTCTCCCATGGAGTCAAACGGATGTTCATATAAACAGTTAATGTCAAAACTATGTACATTTACAGTAAATTAAAGCCAGCATCCTCTGGAGACTTTGTAACCTTTAAATTAAAAGGCCAGCAGAACTTACTTAATGGGAAACATTTAGTTTAATTACTAAGTGAACCTTATCTGTCAGGTATTTATTATTTTTTAAATTATATTTCTTCATGGTTCATGGGACTTAAGTTTCTTCATAGTTTCTTTTATTTATTGATTTGAAAATAAGCATGTAGATGTGTAAGGTAGAATAAAATGACAATTGATAAATTGCTAAATGAAAATCTATCTATTATTAACACATACCAGAAAGGCCATTCGACTCATTCAATCATGGTTCATCTATTGTCATTTCCCTCTCAAAGATTGAAAAGACTAGGCTTGTATTCACTGCAGTTTAGTAGGATGAGAGGGGATCTTATAGAAAGATAAAACATTATAAAAGGACTGGACAAGCTAGATGCAGGAAAAATGTTATCAGTGCTGGGCGCGTCCAGAACCAGAGGCCACAGTCTTCGAATAAAGGGGAAGCCATTTAAGACTGAGGTGAGAAAACACTTTTTCACCCAGAAAGTTGTGAATTTGTGGAATTCCCTACCACAGAGGGCAGTGGAAGCCAAGTCACTGGATGGATTTAAGAGAGAGTTAGATAGAGCTCTAGGGGCTAGTGGAATCAAGGGATATGGGGAGAAGGCAGGCACAGGTTATTGATTGGGGACGATCAACCATGATCACAATGAATGGTGGTGCTGGCTCGAAGGGCTGAATGGCCTCCTCCTGCACCTATTTCCATGTAATCCCATTCTTCTGCCTTCTCCCCGTAACCTTGCTATAATCAAGAACCTGCCAATCTCAAATATCCAATAACGTTGCCTCTATAGCCATGTGGCAATGAATTCCACAGATTTACCACCCTCTGACTAAAGAAATTCCTCCTAATTTCCTTTTATTCTGAGGTTTCAAGACATCATCACATTTTACAACAAATATGATCACTTTTAAGGAGGAGCTATTTAACCTTAAATATAAGTATGAGGTTACTTTAAAGTTTAGATTTAAGTTGCAGAATTATAGAAGCAGGGAATGACACAGTACAGATCAAAATTATTTGGCCTTGGAACTGTGTCCTTAGAAACAACTATAACATTTGCCTCACTTTCCTCCTCCTTATACAGTGATTGTCCAGTTACTGATTTTAACATGGTTATCAAAATGGCTTTCCTTTCAAGCAGAATTTTCTTTCTATGTATATTTTGTAATTTTCCTCAAGGGCACATAATTGGCCACAGTTCTCCACTTGGAATCTAACTGAGAGCATACCTTTCTTAATTAAATCTCTGTTGCCAAAACATCTGCATGATTTTGAATAATGTCCTTAATTTTCTGGAGTATGGTGTACAATTTTGGTCGCCTAATTATAGGAAGGATGTCAACAAAATGGAGAGAGTACAGAGGAGATTTACTAGAATGTTGCCTGGGTTCCAGCAACTAAGTTATAGAGAAAGATTGAACAAGATAGGTCTTTATTCTTTGGAGCGCAGAAGGTTAAGGGGGGACTTGATTGAGGTCTTTAAAATGATGAAAGGGATAGACAGACTTGACGTGGATAAGCTTTTCCCATTGAGGGTAGGGAAAATTCAAACAAGAGGGCATGACATGAGAATTAAGGGACAGAAGTTTAGGGGTAATATGAGGGGGAACTTCTTTACTCAGAGAGTGGTGGCTGTGTGGAATGAGCTTCCAGCAGAATCCAACACAATTCTAGGTTAGTGCCATGTTCTTTCATTCAGATTATGTCTGCATTTGGTAGATTATCATATACATTTTCAAAATCCATAAGCACAGCATCTACTGTTCTCCCCGCGTTAAGCATCTGTTACTTTGTTATAGACACTAACACAGTTAGTCAAATGTAAATTGCCTTTAATAAATCTGAGCCAATCGGGCTGGCATAATTTTGGAACATTGGCAGCACAAATACGGAAGTCAATACTGCTGTTATTTTTACTGCCACATACAGTATCACAGCTGCAAGAACTGTATGTGGTGATGTTTGATTATGGTAGATATATAAAATTAAGGCCCAAAAGATGCAAATGCCATGAGTGTGATAATCATCAAACCAACAATTTATTTCTGTAAATCCATTGCAATATTCTTTGCAAAAGATATTTGCAATTAAAAGTAGGTCTACAATTAATAGGCAATGATTCATCTGTGGGAATGAAATCTCGGATATGCCAGTTAATATAAGAAAGAATCAAATAAACATTTCGTACTACTTAATAAGTAATTAAGGCTTTGAATGCAAAGCTCTCCCTTTGGACCCTTCTGCACATTGCAATATTTCATATCACTCCTAGAAGAGGCAATCCAAGGGATGATTGAGTCGCATCTTTAATGTATGAGAAAATATGTTGGCTATCTTCTGCTTAAATAGCTGACAAACCTTTCAATTAATTGAGCATTTGAATCCCACTGCTACAATAAGAAGCCTTATTATGCAATCCTAATGCCACACTTATCAGAAATGCAAAACAGAAAATACGCATTCAAATAATCAGCTTGAGAAAGTTTATGGGTTGAGCAGAATCTGTTGGAGGGTAGGGGTGGGGGTTTTGTTGAGAGCAGAGCAGTTAACGTTTCAGGTCGAAACCCTGCATCATTTTGATGCAGTTTTTACCCAAATCATTGACACACAAAGACACACTTCTCTTTCTTATACACTGTTTCACTGAAACCGTAGCTAATCAACACAATTGATAAATCCACAAGACTGAATGAGGACTTGCAGAGATCAGCTATTATGTGCTAAACCTGAACTTATTAGGGATGTTTTTAGCACAGTTTTTAAAAAATCTTTTTTTCTGAAATAATATAGTGAGTTTTGTTCTATTTATGAAGCAGGAACTGGTTATTATTAAATATGTAAGGATCATATAGCCATATAGCACGGAAACAGACTCTTCAACCCAACTTGTCTATGCCGACCCATATGCCCCACCTAAGCTAGCCCCATTTCCCCGTGTTTGGCTGATATAACTCTAAACCTTTCCTATCCATGTACCTGCCCAAATGTCTTTGATCCAAAACATTGACCAACAAATATTCTCTTTTGTACTGATCCATTAAAACTGTTGTCTTTTAAATGTTGTTATAGTACCTGCCGCCACGACCTCCTCTGGCCAGCGTAATTACTATGGTATTAATTAAAAATACCTTTCAAATTACAATTTCTGCAATTGATGTTTACTATATATATGGTATGGTATGGTGTATTATGGTATGGTATAATATATTAAATCATATTCTAGAATTAGTAAATTGTTTGTGTGGGAGCTATACTTTGAGTGACTTCCTGTCATCCTTAAAAGTTCAGATATGCGGATAAGAACGGCAATCTCTGTCCATTATGACAGGAGGCAAGCATATCGTCTGTGGAAAGGATAACAACTATTATTCCGAAGGTCCATTAGCATTTGCATACCTCATGATGCACAAAGAATGCAGGGATAATGCATAATAAAACAATAGAAGAATTTGGAGCAAGAGTATGATATTGTTAAATGGCTCTACCATTTAACAACATCATGTCTGACCTTCTGTGTGAGAAGGAACTGCAGATAAAGGTTTAAACCAAAGATAGACACAAAATGCTGGAGTAACTCAGCAGGACAGGCAGCATCTCTGGAGAGAAGGAATTGGTGACATTTCGGGTTGAGACCTCGAAGGATGAAGAAGGGTCTCGACCTGAAACGTCACCTATTTCATTTCGGAGTCACGTGAGTGACTTCGTGAAGAGCCCGCCGGCGCGCATGCTCGACATATCGTCGTAACGCGTTGCTGCGACGGCTGGCGGTGGAGCGCGCTCCTCGCCAGCCCTTCATAAGGGGCCACGGAGGTGAGTATTCCACCTTTAGTTGGTGGTCCTTGTTGTCTGATTATGTCTTGCAGCAAGGACATGGATGGGAGTTCGAAGGGCCGGAGGACGTCAGGACGAGTTCGCCGGTCAACAGTTCCGGGGCCTTTACCATCGGCAGTACCTGCAGCGCAGGCCGGGACTCAGGCGGAGATGTGGGTAAGCCCTGTGTTCACAGGTCCAGATCCGCCAGCACACCACAGCTCGGAGGAGTTCGACGAGGAGGAGTGTGGTGTGCCGCCAGAGCAGGGGGACCCTGCCATGGCAGTCAGGTTGTCAGCGGGCTCGCTGGCGACCTCGAGCAGGGCGCGTGCCGTTGCACGGTCTGTTCCACTCAGCCCTCCGAGAAGGGGGAGGGGAGGAGCCCAGAAGCCTAACCCTGTTAGGGCTAAGGCATTGCCTGTCGCGGAGGAGCGGTCAGGTTCCAGGGCGAGACCCGGGGCGGCTGTGAGGTCCAGCCGGCACACCCCGACTCTCGACGCCGGGACGGGTCGGTTGAGTCGGGTCTCGTCGCGGTCGCCGAGCCCCCCATGGATGGGTGGGCGGCACCATGCGTCGGCAACGTCCACGATGTGGGCAGCCGGCAAGACTGCGCGGGCCCCAGGCAGCCATGCTTCGGCTGGGGCCGACACTTCGCCGCATGTGCCCTTAGTGGCAGCGGCTTCAGCTCTCGCTAAACGGAGGCGATTGAACACGCCCGCGCAGGAATCGCGCAGTTTCGCCTCGGCGGCTGTTAGCGACAACTACCGGCACCGGCAGGGCCTCGACGAGGTGCGGGCCGATGACAGGAGCCCGGTTTTCTTTTCAGAGCCGGAGGACTCCGACCACCTGAGTGTTCAGGGTGAAGGGCGTATTGACCGTATGGAGCGGCTGCTGGAGCTCCTGCTTCAACGTCAACAACAGCAGGGCAGCAACAGGCACAGGGCGTCTTCACCAACATCTACTATCAGCCTGGAGCAGCACGAGGAGGAGGTTCTGGTGGATCCCGTACCACCTCTGGTGGAGGTGCCAGCGGAGGAACTTTTGGATGTGGCGACCAAATTCGCGGCCCCACATACGGCTGGTCTTCCTCTCAATTCAAAGCTGGCAGCCACAGTGGACTTTCTTAATAATCAGGTGCTGCAGGAAGAAGTCCTCATCCAGGCTATGAGCCGTCACAAGGCTCCATCAAACTGCAACTCCCTCAACGTGCCTGTGGTCAATATGCCAATATGGGGCAACATCAGTGCGGCTATCCGTCAACAAGAGCTACAATTGCAGCGGATCCTGAAACTCCTCACGGCCGGTATTACCGCCTTTGCGCGGTCGGTGGACGAGGACGAGCTGAATTTGGACCAGGAAGATGCTCTGGCCTTATTGTGCGCGACCCAGCACGAAATCAACGGGTTTCGCAAAAACAGCATCCGCCCAGCACTCAACCCGAAGTTTGCAGGATTGTGCAAACCACCGCCGCCGCCGCCGCCCCGTCAGCTCTTTGGTGAGGACCTCTCGAAGAGAGTCAAAGAGCTTGACGAACAAGCCAAAACGGTGGGGATCATGCGCTCTAAGAGTGCCCCCACACCGTCCGGCTCAAAAGCTCCATACATTCGCTCACGAGGGTCGGCCAGTGCCTCGACGAGGACTCACCCTCTAGCTCCACAACGACAACAACACCAGAACCAGCACCAAGGGTCTTTTTTAGGACAGGGTCGGCAGAGACCTTTTTGGAAATCGAAGACGCCGCGCCCTCAAGCCAACCCAGCACCTCCACGGCCACCCACACGTGTCAAGGACCGCCGGTAACCACGGAGGTGAGGGGGTCTGGTTCTCTCTTTTCTCTCTGTTTAACTTCCCATGTTGGTGGTCGTTTACGGTTGTTTTTGGATGCATGGGGTAATTTTACTGGTGATGAGTATGTGTTGCGGAATATTCAGGGGCATAAAATTGAGTTTATTAATGGCGACATTCCTCCATCCCAGCACATGCCTGGTCGTACGTTCAAATTGTCTGCTGCAGAACAGGCAGCAGGTTACAAGGAAATTTTAAGTTTGGAACAGAAGGGTGTGATTGAGAAAACAGTGCATGAGCCAATTGAATTTGTTTCGAACATATTTACTAGACCTAAGAAGGATGGAGGCTGTCGTGTCATTATTGATCTAACCCGTTTGAATACGTTTGTAACATATACTCATTTTAAAATGGATACGTTTGAAACAGCCAAATCATTGATTTCTCATGGCTGCTTTATGGCATGCATTGATTTGAGGGATGCATATTATTCAGTATCCATCCAGAAAGATGATAGAAGGTTTTTGAAATTTATCTGGATGGGGCAACTTTGGCAGTATAAGGCTTTCCCTAATGGGCTTACTACAGCCCCTAGATTGTTCACTAAATTGGTGAAGCCAATCATGGCTTATTTGAGACAACGACATCATATAGTTATGGCCTATTTAGATGATGTCTTTATTGTGGGCCACACCCTGCAATTGGCTGAACAGGGTGTTGCAGCTGCTGTCAATATATTTCAACAATTAGGATTCATTGTCCATCCAGAGAAATCAAAGTTCTGCCCTGCCCAGGTAATTAATTACCTAGGGTTCACGGTGAACTCAATGAGCATGAGGATAACTATACCAATTAACAAAATTGAGGAAGTCACTAAGGTGTGCAGAGATTTAATTGGCACCAATATACCATCGATTCGGCATACAGCCACAGTAATTGGCAAGTTAGTGGCTTTGTTTCCGGCAGCACGATATGGACCTTTGCATTATCAGAATTTGCAAAGAGCTAAAATTACTGCGTTAAAATGGAACGCTGGTCATTACGATCGATCTATGCAGCTGCCGTCCGAAGCGATAACTGAGTTGCAATGGTGGGTGTGTCACATTAGCAACTCATTTAAGCCTGTCAGGGAGGCTAATCCGGTGGTATATTTACAGACTGATGCAAGCTCCAATGGCTGGGGAGCTACTGATAATTGCTCTAGTTGTGGGGGTAGATGGGACACCCTTGAGGCAGCGATGTTGTTGACTCAAGGGATTAACTATTTGGAGTTGCTGGCAGCATTCCACGGACTTCGTGCATATTGTTCCAAGCTTGTTGGAGCACACGTCCGTCTCCAAATAGACAACACCACAGCTGTGGCATATTTAAACCATATGGGTGGTACCAGGTCAGTTTCGTGTGACAAATTGGCTAACTCAATTTGGCTCTGGTGTATTCAAAGAGACATTTGGATTTCAGCTACCTATTTGCCAGGTGAGCTTAATACTGTGGCGGACACCAGGTCACGCAAATTTAATGACAACATTGAATGGATGTTGCATCCTGAGATTTTTGCTAAAGTCACAGCCAAATTTGGTAAACCGGACATTGACCTTTTTGCGTCACGGTTGAACCATCAGGTACCAGCCTACGTTTCATGGGAACCAGATCCTGGGGCAATAGCGCTAGATGCATTCTCGCTGGACTGGGGGAATTGGGTTTTCTATGCCTTCCCTCCGTTTTGCCTCATCAGTCGGGTATTGCGAAAGATTCAGGCAGATGCTGCCAAGGGCATCCTTATTATACCCGACTGGCCCACACAGCCTTGGTATCCGGTGGTCTTTGACATGCTCAACGAACCTTGGGTCCTTTTGAAGGGTTGCCCACAATTGGTTACTCACCCTGTGTCAGGGGAGCCACATCCCTGCCATGGCTATTTAAATTTGTTGGCTTGCAGGTTCTGAACAGGCCGTTAGTCCAATACGGCCTCTCGGCTCGGACCATGGATACCATCGGGGCGTCGTGTCGAGAGTCCACAAGGCGAAGATACCGCTCGCATATTAAGAAGTGGGAAGCCTACTGCAGCCGCTCTCGCATCACGTACGATGACGTGACAATAACCGACGTCCTGGAATTCCTCGCGGGGTTGCACCATGATGAACACTTAAGTTACAGTGCCATCAACAGCGCCAGAAGTGCGCTATCATTCTACCTCAAGATTGGGGTAGGATCCAACAGGCTAGTGTCCAGACTCATGCGGGGTATATTCAATATGAATCCGCCTACACCACGCTATAATATCACCTGGGATGTCAGGGATGTATTAACCCTGCTCAGGACGTGGTCTCCCATGGAAGGGCTCCAACTGGACCAACTCACCATGAAGCTGGTGATGTTACTAGCGCTGACTTCAGCTCAGAGGGTACAGACACTACACAAACTGCGTGTCGACAGAATGACATCTACCCCTACAGAAGTAGTCTTTTTCGTTGACGAGCTACTAAAGCAGCATAGACCTGGGTGCACAGGGCTGCAGCTGAAGTTCCCGGCATACCCCGCAGATGCTAGGCTATGTTTAGCCTCACATATCCGCCACTATGTCAAGGTGACGGCACGCATCAGAGGAATGGAGAGATACCTGCTTGTCACTCATAAGAGACCTCATCATCGAGTGACAGTCCAGACGATATCCAGGTGGCTTCGAGTCGTCTTGGGTAAGTCAGGTATCGACACTAATGTGTTCAAGTCTCATTCCACCAGGGCTGCATCGACGTCAGCGGCGAGGGTCATGGAGGTGCCCATGGACCAAATTCTCGCCACAGCAGGATGGGCGAATGAAGCTGTGTTCCAGCGTTTTTATAACAAGCCTGTTGCTGCTCCTCTACAGTTCGCAGAAGCCGTGCTGAATGCAGGTCAAGAACGTGGAGATGTCCCCGCATGAGGGGTTTTTGATTTGTTATTAATAAATATGCTTTTGTTTTGCAGTATGAGCTATTGAGCCAGTTTGTTCCTCCCATCCATCCCTGGTAGTGGTGTGTCAGCATGGACGTGGTCCAGGGCGTGTAATCACAGAAGCTTTGAAGTCTTCACGAAGTCACTCACGTGACTCCGAAATGAAATAGTAAGATTGAACGAGAACTTACCAGTTCGAAGGTTGATCTTTATTTCATGAGGAGTCGAAGTGAGGGATTTCGTGCCCTCCTCGCCCAACCCTCAATCACCTTCATCTGGTAATCTTAGTCAATTCAATCATACTATGCGAAGTCATTTCTATTGTTGGTTCTGTGATTCCACGCCGCTACTTTGAAGTATGTCGAGCATGCGCGCCGGCGGGCTCTTCACGAAATCCCTCACTTCGACTCCTCATGAAATAAAGATCAACCTTCGAACTGGTAAGTTCTCGTTCAATCTTACTATTCCTGCTTACCAGAGATGCTGCCTGTCCTGCTGAGTTACTCCAGCATTTTGTATCTCTGTCTGACCTACTACCTGATCACCAGTTTCCTGCACTATCTCCCCCATTCTTTACTCTTTACATAATTAAACACAAAAGTAAGCCATTCTGTTGGCTCTGCCCAACAGCCCCATTCTGTCTCTCCCTAATTCCCAGTAACCCTGCAACTTATTCTCCCACATGCCCATAAAATCCTCTTTGATGTTTTGTCACTCATCTACACTGAGAGATTATTTACAGTCACATGGAGACACAGAAATTTCAGATGCTGCAATTTTGTGTTACAAATCGCTGGAAGAACTCAATGGGTCAGGTTGCACCTGTGGAGGCAATGGACAGGCAATGTTTTGGGCCAGGAGCCTTCTCCAACTGATTATTTCCAGTATCCATTTAACCTATCATCACAATTTTAGGATGCAGGAGGAAACTGCAGCGCTAGGCAGAAACCCACATGGTCATGGAGAGATGCCACCTGAGGTTAGGGTTGAGTGAATCAAACATACTCACAAGCATGGTACAACAGTATTTATTGAAAGGCACACATAACGCACAACCACATGCTGCTTCTAATGTACAGCAGCATGGACTGACTGTACACGTGGGTTGATGTGAACAGTGTAGTAGCAGGCGGAGCTTCTAATAATAAAGCTCTACATTGGTTTTTAAGTGAAGTAACCAATCTACATCTTTCCTTGTAGGAATGAAAATTAAGCACATCTAAATTAAAGTGACATATATGAATAAACACGTTACTCTGTGATGACTGATTAATGCCGTAACCGAAACGCTAGTAGCGCATACAGAGAAGTACAGATAGTTCAAACAAAATCCCATCTCAGGGGTGGCCTACAAACCCGTCCCGCATGCGCACGGTACAATTCCACATCTCCTCCCTACACCGGTGAAGTATCTGGAGAACTATGCGGTGAGAGCACTGGTGACCTGGGAGAGGAACACGACGAGACTGGCAAGTGGGGCACTGAACATGGTTGTGAAAGAGTAGGGGGAGCAACCAATGGTAAGTTTGCGGCAGCAGGACGCAAGGGGAAAGTGTCTGAAAGCAGAAGGGTAGATTGGACGTGTTGCATCGGGATACAAAACAGCAGGACGTGGTTCCTTCACAGGAAGGAGATGTTGACGGTTGCATCTGTAGATCCCTCCGTCTGCACTCATCCGGTATGAGCGAGGCTCTTTTGCAGGACTGTGAATATGACCTAAATGTCCATCGCCCTTGATGGTTTGAAGCTGAAGCCCACTGGAGAGAGGTTTTAGTGGTTTGTTGGACTTATTGAAAATTTCTCGTTTCTGGACATCACGTTTCAGCTGGAGTTGTTTTTATACAGCAGGTGGTGAATGAACCTGTCGCTGCAGCAACTACTGGAGCACGGGCAGGGCAGCACGGGTTTGTCGAGACATCAGGCGTTGGGCTGGACACCCCAGTATTGGGTCACGGGCGATGTTCCTTAAGTTGAGCAGGTCCAAGTAGACATCGGATTTGGCAAGGTGTGAGCGCTCCATTAATTGTTTGGCGCTCTGGACAACCCGTTCTGCAAGTCCGTTTGACTGTGGAAATTCAGGACTGCTGGTGACATGGCAAAAATCCCATCATTAAGTGAAGTTTTTGAAACACTGGCTGGTAAACTGATGTATGCCGTTATCTGACAGGAGCCGTGCAGGAGCGCCATGCATGGAGAAATGGCGCAACAGGTTTTGCATGATTGCATCGGATGTGATGCTTTGGAGCGATTGGCAGCATGGATGTAATGGTTGAAATCACGATCGAAAATCCGCCAAAGTTCAGCAATGTCTGAGTCAAAAATCAGAGAGTCTGGCTTGCGAAATGAGCTGGCCATAGCAACACGAGTGGATGGATGGGTAAAACGGGTGAAAACAAAATACAGGAAATAAAATAAAAACGATATACTTAAAGACAGAGTAGGTCAACAACCATTTCTGACACCATGTTGAGTGAATCAAACATACTCACAAGCATGGTACAACTGTATTTATTGAAAGGCACATATAACATACTACAGTATGTTGCTTCTACTGTACAGCAGCATGGACTGACTGCACACGTCGGGTTGCGATAATATGAACAGTGTAGTAGTAGGCGGAGCTTCTAATAATAAAGCATTACGTTGGTTAGAAAGTAAAGTAACTAATCTACAGTTAGGAACAAGCATGGGTCCCTGGAGCTGTGAGGCAATAGCACTTTTTCCCCCTTTATATCCCAACATCTATTCAATTCTATTTTGATTCCTCACCCAGTGGAGTGCAAAATTCCTACGAGTCCAGACTTCAGCCTAAAGAAGAGATCCGACACAAAATGTCGTATTTGCAATTCCCTCCGCAGATGCTGACTGACCTGTTGAATTCATCCAGCACTTTGATTTTTTGTTCAAGATTCCAGAATTTGCAGTCTTTTGTGGCTCTAGAGATTCCCGCTTGCTGAGTGAAAACATTTCTCCTCATCAGAGTATAAAGCAGCCTACGCATTAATTTGACAGAACTTGTTAGCTAATAAAAACATCTTCTCTGCATCTTGCCTTGTAAGACTTTTGTAAGTTTCAATAATATCACCTCTCATCTAGTGTTTTAGTTTTAGTATTTAAGAACGCAGTGCGGAAACAGGCCCTTTGGGCCACCGAGTCAGCACTGACCAGTGGTCCCACACATTTACACCACCCTACACACATTAGGGACAATTATACATTCATGCCTAGCCAATTAACCTACAAACCTGTATGTCTTTGGAGTGTGTGAGGAAACCGAAGATCTCTGAGGAAACCCACGTAGGGAATGGAGAGAACATACAAACTTAATTCAGACAGGTACCCATAGTCAGGATCAAACCTGGTCTCTGGCACCATAAGCAGTAGTTCTACCATTATGCCATTATGCCCCATCTAACTTTAAACAACATAGGCCTATGTTACTCACTTTAGTTTCTGAAGAAAGATCCCAACCCAAAATGTCACCTATTCAAGTTCTCCAGTGATACCTCCTGACCTGCAGAATTACTCTTGCATTTTGTATCTTCCCTAGTTTACTCAATATCTTCTTATGACTAATCCATCATCCCAGGAATTAGGCTGGTGAATCTGCATTGAATAGGTTATGTTGAAAGTGTATCATTTTTTGAGCAAACATAGAAACAGAAAAAAACAGGACATTCAGTCTTTCGAACCTACTCCGCCACTTAACATGACCGTGGTTGAACCTCTATTTCACTACCATATTTCCACACTCTCCCAATGCTTATTGACGTATTTTGTGTCTGGAAATATATGCATCTACCTATATGAAGTTAAACACCACAGATTCAATGTTCCATTTGTAAAAAGATTTCCCCTCATTTCAGCTCTAAATGTCTTCCCGTTGTGTTTGGATTTCTGATTCTTACGGTACTGGCTTCGCCAGTGTCCTCTTCATACTCAATGAGGAGGCATTGCTGGAGCACAAACATCCTCCAATCCACTGCTTGGACCATAGCCTTAACATGGCTTTGGAGAACTTGTTGCCACCTCTGGATCGCTTCAATTAATTTTATTACAGTGGTAAAGTTGCTGCCTTATAGTGCCAGTCCCTCGGGTGCTGTCTTTACAGAGTTAGTATGTTATCCCCATCACCCGCATGGCTTTTCACCAGGACCTACAGTTTCCTCCTAGTTTGCATGCGCATGTGTGGGTGAATGCACGCGCGGCCGCCAAACATTTGTGTCACACGGCCCCTCCATGTTTTTATAGCGAGTTCTGCTCTTGACCAGGGCCTCCAGGATTTCAGGCTAATCAGCTTGGTATAAATGGAAATTATCCCTATTGTGTATGGGGCAGTATTAGTGTGCGGGGATCGCTGGTCGGCGGGGTCTCAGTAGGACGAAGGATCTGTTTATGCGCTGTATCTCTAAACTAAACTAAACTAATTGTAAAATGTCCTTTGTGTGTATAGGATAGTGTTAGTGTGCAGGGATCGCTGGTTGGCATGGACACAGTGGGGTGAAGGGCCTGCTCCCGTACTGAATCTCTGAACTGAACAGATCTAAAGGTGCACATCCTGTGAAGAGGACCTATCAAAAGCACCTAATGTCAAGATTTGAAAATGCATGCTGTTAGCATTTTTTTTTTAAATTAAAAAGAATAATGCAGATATAAACAAAAAATAAATAGAATATGCAGCAAAGAAAGGTCAGCTCCTCTAGCCAATGCCAGTAGGACTTGCATGTTTAAAGATCATCCTCTCATTTTAATTAATACTGCATATCTTCTCCATATCCCCTTGTCTGTGTGCCTCTTTCTCCTGTACATTGAGCCTTCCCATGAAAAGTATAAAACAATGAATCCACTTGTGCCAGTACATCCTATATTCTCACTCTGCACTCTGTGTAAAGACATTTCAAATAATATATCTGACAAGAGAAAGACACTTAGATCCATCGGGAATGAAAACTAAGGCAGAACAAATCCTTCACTGTGACACATGTATGAGAAAGGTCTGTATTAAGGCCAGCTCCTGTAGAAGAAGCCTAATGTCATGAAAGCTTTGCTGTCTAAGTGCCTCTCTTTGAATGCACTGTTCCTCTCCAGATAACAAGTTGCCTTTGAGGAGCAGCGATAACAATTTGCTTGTGGGCCTGCACTTTTCATCTGAAATATGGGGTCGTTTGAGTGCATCACCAGGATGGGGATGATAGATCCAGTTTCTGATATTTATTTTATTTTATGAGGCTCTCACAATGACTGAACAGATGGTGACTTGTAACTTCTAGGGGATCTTCATCCAGAAATGACTGCGTAAAAGAGTCTGTGCTGCACAGCATTTTGTCTGTAATTGAGTGATGAAAGGTCATTGAGTCTTGTGGGAATAATAGAAGCTGTTGTTTCACTGTGGTTTTATGGATAATTATCTGCTATGTGTATTTAAATTTGATGTGACAGCATTTTCCTGCTCACGATCGTGAAGACTGCATCCGTAAACACTGAATGAGACAGCTACTATTTACATGTATCACAATAGGTCATATAAGCAAGAACAAAAACAACTTACTAATGTAATGGAGAAGGTTGGTTGTAGGAAATAAATTCATGTTTTACGTTTTCCCTTTTTTGATTAAAAAAAATATATTTATAATTGAGACTGACTTATTGGTGGCACGATGGTGCAGCGGTAGAGTTGTTACCTCACAGCGCCAGAGTTCCTGGATGTAATCCTGACTACCTGACTAACTAAACAAAACAAATAAAAACACGCATTTGCAATTCATGCAATAGTCAAATATCTCGGAAGTTGGAAGTGAGAACAGGAAACAAAATAAGGAAATGCACAGCAGGTTAGCAACATACGTGAAGGTTGGAATAGAGTTACTCTTTCAGTTAGAATATAAATGGTACAGCAAGTCACCAAGCCCTTGGGCCTACAATGTCTGTGACAAACAAGTTTCCCAGATTTCCATGCTGCACAATAGTATGGGGCAGCTACTTACTACAATCATCAAATGCTGCATTCCCGCCTCAGCATAAACATCGATGACTCTATCTCTCACGCGACATGTCTACAAGGAATAACATAGTATTTCTGAAGTCACTTTAAGTTTAAATTATTAAGTGGATTTATTTTTCAAAGTGAATGAAAAAACAACCACTTACCAAAAGAAAAGCATTAATCAGATTGACTTTGAGGCACAGATGTAATAAAGTTACTCTCAGTCTGAAGAAGGGTTTCAACCTGAAATATCATCTGTTCCTTCTTTCCAGAGATGCTGCCTGACCCACTGAGTTACTCCAGCATTTTGTGTTTAAGAAAGAACTGCAGATGCTGGAAAAATCTAAGGTAGAAAAAAAAGCTGGAGAAACTCAGCGGGTGAGGCAGCATCTATGGAGCGAATATGCTGCCTCACCCGCTGAGTTTCTCCAACTTTTTTGTCTACCAGCATTTTGTGTCTATCTTTGATGTAAACTACATCTGCAGTTACTGTATGGATATTGAGTTCTCTAACTTCAATTAACCCTTGCAACTCTCCCGCTCCATCCCTCCCCTACCCAAGTAGTACTAGCTTCAAAGTCGTCTTAACTCTCATTGTCTGCAACTCGATTTACTCTAGACCACAGCTAACAAGCTATTGAAACATATAAGATTATTAAGGGATTGAACATGCTAGAGACAGGAAACATGTTCCAGATGTTGGGGGAATTAGAGGAAGGCCATTTAGAACAGAGAGGAAGAAAAACATTTTCACCCAGAGAGTTGTGAATCTGTGGAATTCCCTGCCTCAGAAGACAGTGGAGGCCAATTCGCTGCATGCTTTCAAGAGAAAGTTAGATAGAGCTCTTAATGATAGCTGAGCTAGGGGCTATGGCGAGAAGGCAGGAACAGGGATTGTGGAAGATCAGCCATGATTGTATTGAATGGCAGTGCTGGCTCGAAGGGTCGAATGGCCTACTCCTGCACCTATTGTTTATTATCTATTGTCTTTTGCTACTCTCCTTTATCATTGTTACTTTTTTGCATATCTTTAACTCATTTGTTCTCAGTCTCTCTATCACCGTCAATATCTCTGGTTTCCCTTGTCCCTGACTATCTGAAGAAGGGTCACCTATTCCTTTTCTCCAGAGATGCTGTCTGACCTGCTGAGTTATTCCAGCTTTTTGTGTCTATCTTTTTGTAATAAAGTAACTCTTTAACTCTTAACAGGACTGTCAGAGTGAAGTCACATGCAAATTCGAGGAACAGCACTTCATATTTTGCTTGGGCAGCTTACACCGCTGCGGTATGAACGGTGATGTTTCTAATTTCAAGCAACTCCTGCAATCCTTCTACCCCCACTCATTAAAAAAAAATATATATATTTTTTAATTTATTTATTTAAATTATTTTTAAAATTTATTTTTAGTGTTTTTAAAAGTTTGTTTTAATGTTCTCCGGTTTGTCTTATGTGGGGGAAGGGGAAGGGAGTCGGGGGAAACTTTTTTTCATGTTCTTACCTTGCCGGAGATGCAATTGATTTTTGCATTGCATTCTCCGGGCGCTCTGCGGCCTTCCATCGATGGAGCTGAAGGCCTCCTTGGACTGTCGTGAGCCCCACTGTGGGGCGCGGACTTAACATTGGAGCTGATCCCTTGCCTGGAATCGCTCCAACCATGGTCTGCGGACTTACCATTTAGAGCTTGCAGTCTCGGGAGAGGCTGAGTCAGGAGCTCCAACATCGCGGAACGTTTGACCAGCCCCGACATGAGGCTCGATCGTCCAGCTGATATTACCCCGATGCAGGAGCTGATCACCTCGACGCGGAGGACCAAAACGTCACCGGCTATGGGACTCAAGATCATCCCGTCAATGGTAGGCTCGAGGCCCCCGACTGCGGAGAACAAAGGGAAGAGACTTGAACTTTATTTCGCCTTCCATCTCAGTGAGGAATGTGTAGGAGTCACTGCGATGGATGTTAATGTTAAAATGTGTTTTTGGTGATCTGTTGCTTTTTATTTGTATGACTGACTTGGCAAATGAAATTCCTTGTATGTTGCAAATAAAGTACTATTCTAATTCTGATTCTGATTCATTTCTCCCCTCCCCAACCCGAGACGCCCTACCAGTTCCTCTGGTAGTATCCTTGTATCCCTCTTATTATCACACCTTCCCCAGCCAACAATGGGCCATTATGGCCTCCACCTTCCTGAGATGATTTGCTGATGACTCTGATTTGTTCTGGCCTGTTCTCACCACTCCCCTGTACTTCCAATAAAGTAATCCTGCACTAACTTGGAATGTAACTATGATTTCTATGAAGGAAGTTACTGGTGTACTAAATCATCATCAGACAGTTGAATGTGTAGGATGGAAATGCAGATGCTGGTTTACATCAAAGATAGACATAAAATCCTGGAGTAACTCAATGGGACAGGGAGCATAGACATAGAAACTCCAAACTGTGTACTCACCTTTTGCTGTTAGGATAAGCTTCATAGAATCTTGAGTGGACAATTATCAAGGCATTTTGTGGTAAAATGTGACAGTTTCATGAGTTATTGTCACTCAAAATACTGTAAGCTTATTTACTTGGCAATCAGAAAGGTGACCTGGGCTGTAATGTGGACCCTATTAGAAACATAGAAATATAAAAACATAGAAAATAGGTGCAGGAGTAGGCCATTTGGCCCTTCGAGCCTGCACCGCCATTCAATATGATCATGGCTGATCATCCAACTCAGTTTCCCGTACCAGCCTTCTCTCCATACCCCCTGATCCCTCTAGCCCCAAGGGCCATATCCAACTCCCTGTTAAAAATAGCCAATAAACTGCCTCAACTACCTTCTGTGGCAGAGAATTCCAGAGGCTCACCACTCTCTGTGTGGAAAATGTTTTTTCTCACCTCGGTCCTAAAAGATTTCACCCTTATCCTTAAACTGTGTCCCCTTGTTCTGGACCTCCCCAACATCGGGAACAATCTTCCTGCATCTAGCCTGTCCAACCCCTTAAGAATTTTGTAAGTTTCTATAAGATCCCCCCTCAATCTTCTAAATTCCAGCGAGTACAAGCCGAGTCTATCCAGTCTTTCTTCATATGAAAGTCCTGACGTCCCAGAAATCAGTCTGGCAAACCTTCTCTGTACTCCCACTATGGCAAGAATGTCTTTCCTCAGATTCCTCAGATGTTCACTGTGAAATAGCATTTGTAGAAAAGGGAAGCCATTCACTGATATATTCAACTTTCACCTGCTTTAGCTCCAATGAATCTATATTATTGAAAGTCTTATCTTGACCACTTCCTGTTGTTCTGTATATTGATTTTAGAAAAAAATGCTGCCACTTACAGCTGTGATTTTCGGCCATCTTACTCAGAGTGCCCCTCTGCTGTGCAGGACAAGACGATTGTTCCCATCGATGAAAAATAAAAGAGTAATTAGTGTTAAAAAAATTGATATTCTCTCCTCTGAAGGCCACACATCTTCCGGAGGGACTATAAAATCCAGAAGTGTTGAGTGCCTCAGTCAATCTCTGCAAGATGGGGAAGCGATAGGGTCACGTCTCTTAGTCTGAGCTGTGAATAACACTGAACACATATCTACTAAACTGTGAGTGTGGTTTTACTAACCTTGAGTGCCCTTAATGTGGTTTGAAAATGAAAATGTGTATGGTTTGAAGTAGAGCACAGCAAATGGCTGTTGGTGGTGGTTGGTTTGAAGTGAAGAACTGCAAATGGCTGTTGGTGGTGGTCGGTTTGAATTGAAGCACTGCAAATGGCTGTTGGCGGTGGTTGGTTTGAAGTGAAGCACTGCAAATGACTGTTGGTGGTGGAAACTTGACAACTTCCTGATTGCACGGTATATTGATTTTAGATAAAACGCTATCACTTATGGCTGTGATTTTGGCAATCTTACTCAGTCCCCCTCCCCTCATCAGGTGCAGAGGTTTCGTCCCATCAATTAAAAATAAAAGTATTATTAGTGTTTAGAAAATGTTGAGAATCTCTCTCCTGTCAATTGCGCCATGAAGGCCATGCCCCTTCTGGTGGGAGAGGGGAGAGATTATAAAACCCGAATGTGTTGGTGCGGCTGAGTCTCTGCAAGATGGGGGAGGGAGAGGTCACGACTCTGCAGGTTTGCCACTGCTACACGGATGGTTTTAAACTGAATAAGGGGGGTGGGGAGTCAAATGGGATAATTGAGAACGGAGTTAAAGGGAAAGAGAGTAAAGGGATGGTTAATGACCCCAGAATTAACGGGAAAGAAAGCTCACAAAGGGATAGGAGAGTATGGCCAAGTGTAATAGGGATCGATGTGAAAGGGGCCACTTGTCAACATAATTGTATAAGGAGTAAGAGTGTTGTAAAAACAAGCCTGAAGGCTTTGTGTCTCAATGCGAGGAGCATTCGTAATAAGGTGGATGAGTTGAAGGTGCAGATAGCGATTAATGACTATGCTATAGTTGGGATCACGGAGACATGGCTCCAGGATGACCAAGGCTGGGAGCTAAACATCCAGGGATATTCAATATTCAGGAGGGATAGACGAAAAGGAAAAGGAGGTGGGGTAGCGTTGCTGGTGAGAGAGGAGATTAATGCAATAGAAAGGAAGGACATTAGCGTGGAGGATGTGGAATCGATATGGGTAGAGCTGCGAAACTCTAAGGGGCAGAAAACGCTAGTGGGAGCTGTGTACAGGCCACCTAACAGTAGTATTGGAGTTGGGGATGGCATCAAACAGGAAATTAGAAATGCGTGCAACAAGGGTAACACGGTTATAATGGGTGACTTCAATCTGCATGTAGATTGGGTGAATCAAATTGGCAGGGGTGCTGAGGAAGAGGATTTCCTGGAATGTATGCGGGATAGTTTTCTCAACCAACATGTGGAGGAACCAACGAGAGAGCAGGCTATTCTAGACTGGGTATTGAGTAATGAGGAAGGGTTAGTTAGCAGTCTTGTTGTGCGTGGCCCCTTGGGCAAGAGTGACCATAATATGGTTGAGTTCTTCATTAGGATGGAGAGTGACAAAATTAAGTCAGAAACAAGGGTTCTGAACTTGAACAAAGGTAACTTTGAAGGTATGAGATTTGAATTGGCCAAGATAGACTGGCAGGTGATTCTTAAAGGGTTGACAGTGGATGTGCAATGGAAGGTATTTAAAGACTGCATGGATGAAGTACAAAAGTTGTTCATACCAGTTTGGCAAAAGAATAAATCGGGGAAGGTGGTGCATCCATGGATAACAAGGGAAATCAGGGATAGTATAAAAACAAAAGATGAGGCATACAAATTTGCCAGAAAAAGCAGCCTACCGGAGGACTGGGAGAAATTCAGAATGCAGCAGAGGAGGACAAAGGGCTTAATTAGGAAAGGGAAAATAGATTATGAAAGGAAACTGGCAGGGAACATAAAAACTGACTGCAAAAGTTTTTATAGATATGTGAAGAGAAAGAGACTAGTTAAAACAAATGATGGTCCCTTGCAGTCAGAAACAGATGAATTGATCATGGGGAACAAGGACATGGCAGACCAATTGAATAACTACTTTGGTTCTGTCTTCACTAAGGAAGACATAAATAATCTGCCGGAAATAGCAGTGGAACAGGGGTCAAATAAGATGGAGGAACTGAGTGAAATCCAGGTTAGCCGGGAGGTGGTGTTGGGTAAATTGAACGGATTGAAGGCCGATAAATCCCCAGGGCCAGATAGTCTGCATCCCAGAGTACTCAAGGAGGTAGCCACAGAAATAGTGGATGCATTAGTGATAATTTTTCAAAATTCCTTAGATTCTGGAGTAGTTCCTGAGGATTGGAGGGTAGCTAATGTAACCCCACTTTTTAAAAAAGGAGGGAGAGAGAAAGCGGGGAATTACAGACCAGTTAGTCTAACATCGGTAGTGGGGAAACTGCTAGAGTCAGTTATTAAAGATGGGATAGCAGCGCATTTGGAAAGTGGTGAAATCATTGGACAAAGTCAGCATGGATTTACGAAAGGTAAATCATGTCTGACAAATCTGATAGAATTTTTTGAGGATGTAACTAGTAGAGTGGATAAGGGAGAACCAGTGGATGTGTTATATCTAGACTTTCAGAAGGCTTTCGACAAGGTCCCGCATAAGAGATTAGCATAAAAACTTAAAGCACACGGTATTGGGGGTTCAGTATTGATGTGGATAGAGAACTGGCTAGCAGACAGGAGGCAAAGGGTAGGAGTAAACGGGTCCTTTTCAGAATGGCAGGCAGTGACTAGTGGGGTGCCACAAGGCTCAGTGCTGGGACCCCAGCTATTTACAATATATATTAATGATTAGGACGAGGGAATTCAATGCAACATCTCCAAATTTGCAGATGATACCAAGCTGGGGGGTATAGTTAGGTGTGAGGAGGATGCTTGGAGGCTGCAGGGTGATTTGGATAGGCTGAGTGAATGGGCAGATGTATGGCAGATGCAGTATAATGTGGATAAATGTGAGGTTATCCACTTTGGTGGCAAAAACATGAGGGTAGACTATTATCTGAATGGTGGCAGATTTGGAAAGGGGGAGATGCAACGAGACCTGGGTGTCATGGTACACCAGTCATTGAAAGTAGGCATGCAGGTGCAGCAGGCAGTGAAGAAAGCAAATGGTATGTTAGCATTCATAGCGAAAGGATTTGAGTATAGGAGCAGGGAGGTTCTACTGCAGTTGTACAGGGTTTTGGTGAGGCCACACCTGGAGTATTGCGTACAGTTTTGGTCTCCAAATCTGAGGAAAGACATCCTTGCCATAGAGGGGGTACAGAGAAGATTCACCAGACTGATTCCTGGGATGTCAGGACTTTCATATGAGGAAAGATTGGATAGACTCGGCTTGTACTCGCTGGAATTTAGAAGATTGAGGGGGGATCTTATAGAAACTTACAAAATTCTTAAGGGGTTGGACAAGCTAGATGCTGGAAGATTGTTCCCGATGTTGGGGGAGTCCAGAACAAGGGGTCACAGTCTAAGGATAAGGGGGAATTCCTTTAGGACCGAAACATTCTTTACACAGAGAGTGGTGAGTCTCTGGAATTCTCTGCCACAGAAGGTAGTTGAGGCCAGTTCATTGGCTATATTTAAGAGGGCGTTAGATGTGGCACTTGTGGCTAAAGGGATCAGGGGGTATGGAGAGAAGGCAGGTACGGGATACTGAGTTGGATGATCAGCCATGATCACATTGAATGGCGGTGCAGGCTCGAAGGGCCGAATGGCCTACTCCTGCACCTATTTTCTATGTTTTCTATGTTTCTATGACTCTGTCTGAGCTGTAAATCAACTGAACACACTGAATATCTACTGAACTGTGAGCGTGGTGTTTATGTGGTGTTTTGTGTGGTATTATGGTGGTTTTATGGTGGTTTCACCCTGCTTGAAATTGTATGAAACTGCATTTGAATGTTGTGACCTTGCACCCTGAATGAAATGGTATGAAACTGCACATAAATTTGGTGGCCTTGCACCCTGCTTGAAATGACATGAAACTGCATTTGAATTTGGTGGCCTTGCACCCTGCTTGAAGTGGTATGAAACTGCACTTGCATTTGGTGGCCTTGCACCCTGCTTGAAGTTGTAGAAAAAGGTATTTGAATTTGACAGCCTTGCACCTGTTTGAAGTGGCATGAAACTGCACGAATTTGGTGGACTTGGACCCGGCTTGAAGTGGTATGAAACTGCACTTGAGTTTGGTGGCCTTGCACCCTGCTTGAAGTGGTAAGAAACTGCACTTGAATTTAGTAGTCTTGCCCCTGCTTGAAATGGTAGGAAACTGCAATTTAATTTGATGGCCTTGCACCCTGCTTGAAATCGAATTTCAAGGAATAACCGTGAGCCAACTGTCAGTCCACCAGCCGTGAGAGAGCTGCCAGCACACCAGGCTTGAGTAACGGAGATGTCTCCCCAATAATCCATTTGGCTGACAATGTCCATACTAGCCCGCTGGAAACCAGTCCCTTCAGCCCATAACACCCATACTGGCACTCCAGAAAGACCCCCCCCCTCCCCCACCCCGGCCACCAATATTGGAATTGGTAGAGAGGTGGAATATTGCGTTGAGGGACCAGCCCTCCTGTGTGAACATGGGAGCCAACGGGTCCCACTTAGTCTATTACCTTTATATATGCAGATACACTCACAACATAGTTTCCTTAACATAGAATAGAGACACTGGCAGAATGGGTGTTGACCGCCGATGCAACACTCCTATACAACCCAATGGAGACACGCACTTTCTACTGCACGCCGGAGCAGCACCAACCCGGACCTGGCCTTTGCAAAATGTCACAACAACGAACCGCTCCCAGTAAGACGCATCCTGGACAGGTTTCTCCGGGTTTCTCCAGGTTTCACACCATCGACCATCGCTCATAGCTATTCCATCTGTGGCCCAGCCCGTGGAAGGGAAAGATGTCAAGAGGTGGAACTTCTAGAAAGCAAACTGGGTAGGCTTCACACAACAAGTAAATAAGGCAGCTGTTGGCCTCCCACACCCACGCACCACCAACCTGAACAACGCCTATGACTCATATTGCAAGATGCTGCTGGCCGCCACCAAGAAGAACATTCCCCCGCGGTGTACGTAAAGCCTATGATCCCTGTTGGGATGACGAATGTGATGACCTACTTCGCACCCACACAGAATCACAAACCAGCGAAGACAGGGACAAAGCCGCGAATGACCTAATCTGCAGACGAAATGAGAAACGCAGGCAAAGATGGACGGAGACAGTGGAATCAATTGATTTCACACACTCCAGCCATGGCAGACCATGAACAAGTTGATGGGCAGGTTGACAACGCCAGCACAGTGTCCCAACACTGCAAATTTCATTGCGTCATTACTGCTGAGCAACGGCCGCTTCCCCAACGCAGACAAGGACTTCACTAGAACAACATTGGCGAGAGTCCATGAGCTGCACAGGGCCCCGAGCTGTGGCTCCAACCTATCCACGATTTCACAACACAAGAAATCGAGCAGGAATCGACGGCTGAAAACCAGCAAGGCACCAGGCACCGACGGCATCCGTCCGGAACACATAAAACACCAAAGCATTCCTCTCCACGTGTTTCCGCTGCCTGAAGCAGCCAAAGATCTGGCGCCGTGCCAAGGTAATTGCTCTGCCGAAGCCAAACAAGCCTAGCGATGACCCCAAAGGATACGGACCCATTACACTGTTGTGTTTTCCAGACAAGCTCCTGGAACGTCTCCTCCACACACGTCTCAATCCAGTGATCGACCCCTAGTTGCCCAAAGAACAGTTTGGCTTCCGAAGTGGTAGGTCAACAGCGGACCAGGTGACCCTCCTGTGCCAAGACATAGAGGACAGCTTCCAGGCAGGGGAGAATGCAGGCGCTATCTTTTTGGACCTCACAGCTGCACATGATACTGCCTGGCTGTGTGGAATACACATGAAGCTTCTGGAAACCATCCCAGACAAGCACATGGTGAGCTTCATCATGGAGATGCTGAGCAACCGCAGCTTCAGGCTACACACCAGCAACGGGCAATGCAGCAGGGTGAGGAAACGTAAGAACAGCATCCCACAGGGCTCAGTGCTGGCACCAATGCTGTTCAACATCTACATCCATGACCTGCCTGCAACCCAGTCAAAGAAGTATGGCTATGGTGATGACCTGGCCATCCTACTCAGTAAGTCATCCTGGGAAGCAGCAGAAGAGGGCCTCTCTGAAGACATGAACATTCTGTCTTCATACCTGAGGAACTGCCGCCTCAAGCTCAGCATGGGTAAGACAACACCTTCAATGTTCCACCTCAACAACAGGGAAACGAACCGCGAGATGAACATCATGGTGGATAACGCCCAGTTACGGTCCCAGCCCATTCCCATGTACCTCAGTGTGAAGCTCGACAGAACGTTATCATTCAAACAACACCTGGAAGGTGCCAAGGCAAAGAAAAGTGCCCGTGTAGCATAGATTTGCCGCCTAGCCGGCACCACATGGGGAGCCACGACGAAGACACTGCACATGTCCACAGTGGCCCTGGTGTTCTCTGCCACCGAGTACTGCGCCCCGGTCTGGTGCCATAGCCCTCACGCCAAGAAGCTGGATGCTGCCCTCAACAGCGCCCTGCCGACTGTCTCCGGATGCCTACGAGCCATCCCAGTAAACCAACTGCCCGTCCTCACTGGCATCGCCCCAGCCAACATCAGACAAGAAGCAGCCATGCTGGCCCTCTCTCGAAAGGCACAGACCAGTGAATCCCACATCCTCCATCAGATCGTCACAGAGACACCACAACGAGTGCACCTCAAATCACGGCACCCCTTTGCCAAGCAAGCCGAAGAGCTGCACTGCACAAAACCAGCTGACGCTTCTAAGGCCGCCTGGGTCAAGACGAGATGGAGAGATGGAGATGGAAGTCAGCGGAAGCATCTAGGCTACACCATTACATCGATGACCCCATGGACGTCCCTGGCCAGGACCTGCCTCAAAAGCAGTGGACAACCCTCAACCGCTTGAGGACAGGCATCGGACGCTATGGAGTAACAATGAAGAGGTGGGGCCTCATGGACAGCGCCATCTGCGAGTGTGGAACCCAACACAGACAGTGAAGCACATAGTCACCAGTTGCCTCGAACACCAGCCACCGAATGGTGAATGAGGTCTGATTGAACTGCACGATGACACGTTGGCCTGGCTTGCCTCAACGGAGCTGCAGGTCTAAAAGACACACGACAGAAGAAGCAGGAAAATAGAGATTTTTATGAGGTAGCAACCTGAGGGAGTTATCCTAATTCTGTTTGGCCTGCAGAATATAAAGTTCATTGGGAAATTAAATCAGTTTATTCATTAAAGTTATTGACTAGTTGTGGGTCTAAAGAGATACTCACTCTAATATTGGCATAATCATATCACACACTTTCTCAATTTGCAAGGCGAAGCAATAAGATTCCTGAGAAAACAAAAAGCGAAATGCTTACATTATCATCCATGCCAATCATTGGTGACGTCATAAAATTACCCTTTGGTGACAGCGCCACAATTTAAAGACTAAATTAGTACATGGACTATGAACATTAAGCAGATTATCTCAAATTATCAAGAACTTGAGTGGATTAAAAGCGAAATTAAAACACAGTGAATCATAAATAATTTGTAAACATTGTGTTATGTTGCTATCTCATGTGGCTTTGGGGTAAAGATCATACTTTGATTTCTCCAATCTACCGGGATAGTTCTTTGCGAATTTACAAACTTGTCATACTTAGGTCCTATTTTGTTGTAGTAGCAGATTTAACATCTAGACTCAGTGAGAGTTTAGGGAGCTATTCTTTAAGGTCAAGGAGCCAAATTAGCTTTGCCTCAGGTATTTGAAGAGGAAACTGGACGCAGAAGGTCTTGGATGTCCAAGGATTATAATCTATCACCCGGTTCTTGCTATCATCCAGGCAATGGTGAATGCCAAACTACAGCAATTGGTCTATGTTACAGAGGTGTTTATATATAAAGTTTTAAATTATAATTATGGATGAGCGTAACTGCTTAAAAACTATTTTTCTTAATAACTTGAAAAGAAGGAATGTTCAAAGTGGTTTAGACCATGCATATGAAAAATGTTTAGAATTACAAAAATAGACAATAGACTATAGACAATAGGTGCAGGAGTCTATAGTCTATAGTCTATTGTCCCCATTTGGCCCTTCGAGCCAGCACCGCCATTCAATGTGATCATGGCTGATCATCCCCAATCAGTATCCACTTCCTGCCTTCTCCCCATAGCCCTGACTCCGCTATCTTTAAGAACCCTATCTAGCTCTCTCTTGAAAGTATAAAGATAAGCGGCCTCCACCGCCCTCTGAGGCAGTGAATTCCACAGACTCACAACTCTCTGTGAGAAAAAGTGTTTCCTCGCCTCCGTTCTAAATTATTTCCCCTTATTCTTAAACTGTGGCCCCTGGTTCTGGACTCCCCCGACAACGGGAACATGTTTCCTGCCTCTAGCGTGTCCAAACCCTTAATAATCTTATATGTTTCAATAAGATCCCCTCTCATCCTTCTAAACTCCAGAGTATACAAGCCCAGCCGCTCCTTTCTCTCAGCATATGACAGTCCCGTCATTACGGGAATTAAACTTGTAAACCTACACTGCGCTCCCTCAATAGGAAGAATGTCCTTCCTCAAATTAGGGGACCAAAACTGCGCACAATACTCCAGGTGTGGCCTCCCTAGGTCCTATACAACTGTAAAAGGACCTTTTTGCTCCTATACTCAACTCCTCCTGTTATAAAGGTGAACATGCCATTCACTTTCTTCACTGCCTGCTATACCGACATGCTTACTTTCATTGACTGATGAACAAGGACCCCCAGATCCCGTTGTATTTCCCCTTTTCTAAACTTGACACGATTTAGATAGTAATCTGCCTTCCTGTTTTTGCTACCAAAGTGGATAACCTCACACTTATCCACATTAAACTGCAAATTTGCTTATGTTTCTTTGAATCCCTTCATCCAAATCATTGATGTACATGGTAAATAACTGCAGTCCCAGCACCGAGCCTTGTGGTACCCCACTACTCACTGCCTGCCATTCTGAAAAGGACCTGTTAATCCCTAGTCTTTGTTCCCTGTCTGCGAACCAAATGTCAATCCATGTCAGCATTCTACCCCCAATACCATGTGACCTAATTTTGACCACTAATCTCTTATGTGGGACCTTATCAAATGCTTTCTGAAAGTCCAGATACACTACATCCACTGGCTCTCCCTTGTTCATTTTCCTCATTGCATCTTCAAAGAATTCCAGAAGATTAGTCAAGCATGATTTCCCCTTCATAAATCCATGCTGACTCGGACCGATCCTGTTAATGCTATCCAAATGTGCCGCTATTTTACCTTTTATAATTGACTCCAGCATCTTACCCACCACCGATGTCAGGCTAACTGGTCTATAATAGTAAGATTAAATGAGAACTTACCTGTTCGAAGTTTGGTCTTTATTTTATGAGGAGTTACGATGAGGGATTACGTGAAGAAGCCCCGCCAGGCGCATGCTCGGCATACTTCAAAGCAGCGGCTTGAAAAAGACAGAATCAATAGCTGAAGTAAGATAGTAAGGCTCACACAAGACTAGAATTACCAGATGATCGTTTAGATTATGAGGGTCGGGAGCGGAGGGCATGTAATCCCTCATAGTAACTCCTCATAAAATAAAGATCAAACTTCGAACAGGTAAGTTCTCGTTTAATCTTACTATTTTACTTCGGAGTCACGTGAGTGACTACGTGAAGATTTTGAAGCTCTGTGATTTTCATGCCGTAGATTCATTCCATATGACACACTGCTTCAGTTGACACAGTAGTGAGTAAATAATAATATTGAACGTTGCTTAAATTATGCAATAAGTATTTTAATAATAATAATATAAAAGAAAAGAAAAGTAATAACCACTCTATCTCAGGGGGAGATTACAACAAAAGATATGAAACCATTACATAAAAGAAAGCAACCAATCAAATAGAACCCAACACTGTGTGTCCAAACCCTGGCACCGTAACTACAGGTTTATTGTAAAACTTCTTTTACTTCTTGTAAAACCATCCTGCGACCTCTAAAATTTGGTTGAGCGGCACGTCCTGTGCCTTCGCCGCGGATGTGGATGCCGCCCTGGTGGAGTGAGATTTAAACACATCAGTGTCTACTCCAGCTAAACCGAAAACCTGTTTTAACCATCTAGAAATAGTTTGTACTGACACTTTTTTATATGTTTTTTTATGGGTAATAAGCATTGCTGTCTCACAACACCAGAGACTCTTGGTTACTTCAATATATCAAGGCAGATGCTTAACCACACACAACGTTTGGTCGACAGGGTATGCTCTAAAGATTACCTTGGTTCCCGACTTCCCCGGTCTGCTTTGTTTGATCAGATCATAAACATAAAAAGTAATGTTATCTGCAGAAAAATGCATACAATCTAAACGTAACATTTGCAATGTTTGTACTCTTTGTGTTGACACTAATGCCATGATCATTGCCACTTTAAATGTTAACTTCTGAAAAGACAGTGACGTAATTGGTGCCCATTGCCGAAGCAATGTGAGAACTATACTGACATCCCAAATTTCTGTCTATCTGGGTTTGGGAGGATTTTTATTAAAAATCCCTCTCATAAATCGGGAAATTAATAGATGAGAACCGATAGATTGATGTTCTGAAAATTGCCGTAAATAGGAAGACAAAGCACTATGAGCACTATTAATGGCACTATAACTGAGGTGCTGATCAAAATGCAACATAGCAAGGAACTCCAATACATCCGATATGTTTGCAGTATGATAAGCTATATCTGACTGAATACAAAAAGCTCCCCATTTCTTTATATGAGACACATATTGTTTCTTAGTGCTATCTCTCCAAGCTGCAGTTATGACATCCATGGTCCTATCTGACAGTCCAAGCCCTTGTAATGGTCTGGTCAGAACCTGCAGATTAACAAATTAATATGATCATGCAGTGGATGAACTTCTTCTGTCACTGGTTGTACCAACAAATCACTGGCGCTGAGAATCATCATAAATGGTTCAATTATCATTCTAAGCATCAATGGGAACCATGGCTGTGTATGCCAGTTTGGAACCACCAAAATGCCAACGGCAGAGTCTTGCTCTATTTTGGTGAGACATTGCCTAATCAGGCAGAACGGGGGAAAAGCATAGAAGAACATATTTCCCCAATGTAGCGAAAATGCATCCAACGCTACTGCTCCTGGGTCAGGCTCCCATGAGACATATTTAGGCAACTGGTGATTTAATCTGGATGCAAACAGATCAATGTCTGGTAACCCATATCGACTAACAATCTTTTTTAGAAACATAGAAACATAGAAAACATAAAGATTTTTGAAAATTTGTGGATTTAACATCTATTCTGTATTGTCTTTGAACTTTCGTGATCTGTTGTCTGCCACAACATTGTTTTTCCCTGGGAGATAGATAGCTGAAAGCCAGATATTCCTAGATACACACCAATGCCACATCAGGTTGACCAGATAATTACATTATACTGATCTTACTCCACCCATTTGATTGATACCTGCTACAGCTGTGGTATTGTCTACTTGTAATTGAACACACAAGTCCTTCATTGTTGAACAATAAGCTTTTAATCCAAAAAATGCCCCAATTATAACTCCAAATAATTAATACCATATGTTTGGAGAATTAAATCTTCTTGGACACTCCATCTACCACCACAGCTGGTGTCATTGTCCGTAGCCCCCCATCCGAGAGCACTAACATCAGTTTGCAATACCACTGAAGGTTGCTGAACAACAATATTTTTAGCAGCTTGTGCAACATTCCCAATCCACCACTGTAACTCAGCTAAAGCTTCCGTTGGCACCTGCATGGGTCTATCAAAATGACCTGCATGTACTTTTAGTGCTTGTGCTCTTGCCCTTTGAAGCTTTTGATAATGCAGAGGACCAAACTCAACAGCAGGGAATGCTGCTACTATCTTACCAATAACCCTAGCTACTTCTCCGATGGAAGGATAAGGTTTGTCAGCAAGGCAACTACACGCTTTTGTAATATCCACAACTTTATCTGTTGGCAAAGTTACTGACATAGCAACTGAATTAATGACAAACCCCAAATAATCAATTGTTTGGGATGGCTGTAGCTTTGATTTTGTTGGATGGATCAGAAACCCTAGCCTTTCAAACAGGCTTATAGTTGCTGAAACTGATTATTCAGCTGATTCCTGAGTGGCATTAACAATTAAAATATCATCAAGATAAGCCATGACAATGTGATTTTGAGCCCTTGACAATGCAAGTGCTGGTTTCAATAATTTTGTGAACAGCCTGGGAGCTGAACTTAACCCATTAGGTAATGCGTTATATTGCCACAGCTGACCCATCCAATTAAACTTCAAGTACCTACAATAATGGTGATAAATTGGCGCTGAATAATATGCATCTTTTAAGTCTATAGTAGCCATATAACAGCCATGGACAACAACTGCTTTGCAGTGTTGAAGGTGTCCATTATGAAATGTCTATACTGGACATATGAATTCAATTTTGTGAGATCCAGAATGACTCTACAACCCCCATCTTTCTTTGCCCTGGGGAAAATATTTGACACAAATTGTTGCGGATGATTCCCCATACTTTCAATTACCCCTTTTTCAAATAAATGTTTTACTTCTTTTACCTGAGAATTTTCAGGTGCAGAAAACACCAAAACCCAATTAGGTTTATTCTGTACAGGTGGATCAACTCCTTCCATAAATTCTATTATAGCACCTGACACAGTATCTAATATAAACCAATCAGATGTTATACAGCACCATTCATCATAAAACAATTGTAATCTACCACCAACCGGAGGTTCCCCAAAAGTTTTCTCTGTGATAGAATAAAGTTTTTGTACCTCATCAAATGACCGTGACGGTCTCCTCCTTCCAACATATGGTGGACATTGGGCTGTGATGGGTAATAATACCTTCTCACCATACCCCTGCCTCTGCTTGTTCCCGCTCCTGAATCAAACCCCCTTCTCATCCAGCCAGATTGTTTCCTTTGGCCAAATATGAAAGGCTTCATGAGGCTGATAGTCTTTGCCTCCTCATTGATTTCTTTAATTTGCTTAGGGAGGTTTTCTCCAAATAAATAATCTGGAGCTTGAACATTGCTTGATTTACACAGACCTGCAAACCTTGGGTGTAGGATGGGCGAATGGTGATTTTCCTCATACAATTAATCTCAAAAAAAGAGTTACAAAACAATGGCAACATGTATTTTTGGATTTTGGACATTGCACGCCCTTCCACCTGCCTCCCAAAAGCAGTGATGCCAGCCGCAATTAGCTTGAGGACCCTCTGGAACCGTATTTCCTGTCCTCGCATTATTGAAGTCATGGGTGTCCAAATTGCCGGATTCACTGTCGGCACCCTCAGTGACGCACAATTAACAGGTGTTTTATAGAGGTCTGCTGTCTCAACCATGACAGTCTCCTGAAGCTGGTGAGAAACCAAATAATTAATGTTGGAAGCGAGGTTTTCTTCCATTACCTCACCGCTCCCCTCTGGTATAGCAAAGGATTGTGCTACATCCGGTACACCTGGAGTTTGACTCTTGTGCTGTGGTGGGTACTCATGACCAGAAACACCACCTTCAGGGTCAGTCTCCTGCCGTCCTGGTACTCCTGAGACTTGCTCAAAGGAGACTTCTTCCAGACCTAAACAAGGCTCTGGAGGTTCACATTCCCACGTTGTAAAGGCACCATATTCTTGATATGGAACCCCCTTAGGGGCAGCCTGGGAATACTCTGGATCTTTGGACCCTTGGTTGATAATAGTTTGGAGTATTTTCTCCATTTGGTCCATCCTGAGCCACATGGCTCGTTTGTGTGGAGAATCTTCTTCATCAGACTTGTCTGATATTACGGGCCTAACTGATTTCCTTTTATTTTTCCTATCCACCGGTTGTACCCTCAATGGCCTGCGGCTGTGGAGCGGCTAAATGCTGATTTACGGCTGGGTCTTCGGCTACCGGCATGGGAACCGGCTCCGTACTTATCTGCAGTCCCGATCTTAATTGAGCTACTTCCACCTGGGACGCGCGCTTAACCCGAGCCAACTTTTTCCCAGTGCTCTCCATTTTTCTTCCCAAACTCCTCCTGGCTAGCCAGCCAGTGTCATGGAGCTTAAACACCCAGGAAGTAGTTTTAAACCACTTACCTACGGCCTGTCACTCACCGCTGGTGGAGCTGCGATCTGCAGCCCGTTCCGACCAACATGCGTTGACGTAATGCCGAGCATGCACCTGGCGGGGCTTCTTCACGTAGTCACTCACGTGACTCCGAAGTAAAATTCCCTGGTTTTTCTCTGCCGCCTTTCTTAAAAAAATGGGACAAGGAGTGCTGGTTTTCATATCTCGTGATGAAATAATACAAGATTCATATTTTATTTCACCTTTTGAAAGCACGTTAGATCATAAATGTAGTTGATTTTCTCTGTACGTTGTTCCTAATGCCAGAAAGGAGGGAATAAGACATTGGTAAAACAGGGTTGTTTATTTCAGGAATATGTGTTGAGAATAAATAATAGAGTGGGAAGAGAGATAGAGAAATCCTCGATTAGGGAAACAAGCCTGAAAATTAAAACCAAGACTGAAACACGGTTCATACGATCATCAGATATAAAAGCAGAATTAGGTCAATCAGCCCATTAAGTCTATTCCACCATTCAATCATGGACGATATATATATCTTTCCCTCTCAACCTCATTTCCTGCCTTCTCCCCATAACCCCTGACACCCATCCAAGTCTTGAATCTAACATTTTAAGAGGGTAGAAAATATCATCTGCTAATGATTTCGGTCAGTTGTTAATTTTAACTGTGAAATTGGTAGATTTCTCTTATATTTTCTTATTATATGGAAGATAGTCGTTGTGAATTTAATTCCAAATGATTGCTCTCAGATTATTTTCATCAGTCCCTTTCCCTTACTTATTTCCTTGTAATCATTAAAGAATGTAGAGCAAAGGGAGGCACGTAGAAATAGGTCATGGATCACCTATGGATTATTCAATGGCAGAGCTGGCTTGAGGGACTAAATGGCTTGCACCACATTCCAAAGTGCAACAAAGGAATTGAGGAGAGTGAAATTTAAAACCCTAAAAGGGTGTTAGGTGTGGTTTTCAGTTCAGTTCACTTCATTTCAGTTTAGTTTATTGTCACATGTACCAAGGTACAGTGAAAAGCTTTTTGTTGCTTGCTAACCAGCCAGCAGAAAGACAATAAAACAATACATGATTCCAATCAATACATTTACAGTGTATAGATACATGATAAGGGAATATCGTGTAGTGCAAGGTAAAGCCAACAAAGTCCAGTCAAGGATAATCCGAGGGACATCAGAGGTAAGCAGTAGTCCAGCACAGCTCTGGTTGTGGTAGGATGATTCAGTTGCCTGATAACAGCTGGGAAGAAACTATCCCTGAAGCTGGTGGTGTACATTTTCACACTTCTATACCTTTTGCCAGATGGGAGAGGAGAGAAGAGGGAGTGGCCAGGGTGCGACTCATCCTTGATTATGCTGCTAGCCTTGCCGAGAAAGCGTGAGGTATAAATTAAATGAATGGAAAGGAGGTTGGTTTGTGTAATGGTCTGGGCTGCGTCTACAATTCGCTGCAATTTCTTATGGTCCTGGATGAAGCTGTTCCCAAACCAAGCATTATACAATGCCAGATGTTGTTGCAGCCCGGATCCCTAGAAGACATTGTATACTTTTGTAAACGTAATCCAGATGGGAGTATTACTGTCAAGCCCAGTTGATGACAAACTACGCTTGAAAAGGGGGCAGTGTGCAATCTTCGCAATCTGCTGTTATCCTCCCTGATGAGTCATGCATTATGTATTACATTTTACGCAACATAATTTTAAATTATAATGTAGAAACAAAGAACTACAGTTGCTGGTTAATACACCAGAGGACACAGTGCTGGAGTAACTCAGCATGTTTGGCAGCATCCCTGAACAAGGATAGGTGACATTTCGGTTGAGACACTTCAGATTATGGTTAGCTTAGTAACTAATGAATCCTACAGCTGTGAAGTTAAAAATGTTGCAAAAAATGTACATTCTTTCAATATTCTTCCTCTGCTCAGCAGAATTGTCAAGTTCTCTGGTTATCTGCTTCTATCGTCTAGTAGCAATTTAATGCCAGTTGCGATCAGTGGTCTGATTCTGTGCTGTAAATGTTATTTGAACCATGAAATACTCCTAGATGTAATATCTATTCACATATGCGCCTGGAATGGGCAAACGTGTAAGTTCATAATAATGTTGTCTTCTCGAACAACCCTTCCTAAAATTCCTTATATTCATTTTTGTCCATTTAAGTTGTCACTCCATTCAAGGGTGTAAAGAATTCACCAACTTTTGGCAACTGTAAAACTTTCACAAAGGACAAATGTTACTTCATATCAAAGGCAACAATTCTATTTTTACTTCAGGCAATGTTACATAAATAGGACTCAATCAAACTGCTTCAGTGACTTGATTCTGGTGCCAGGAGCTGTGCATTGAAAGAGTTGCACTAGTAATTACCCGTTGGGAGAACACCTCAAGCCTGTGCAATCATTGTAAACTTCCACTGTAACTATTGATCCTTTTGAAGAAACTGCGCAGCAAGCATAATTCAAAGATAGACACAAAATGCTGGAGTTAACGGGAAAGACAGCATCTCTGGAGTGAGGAAATGGGTGACGTTTTGCATCGAGACCCTTCTTCAGACTAGAGTCAGGAGAAAGGGAAACAAGAGGTGTAGACAGTGATGTCGGGGGATATAGAACAAATGAATGAAAGATATGTAAAAAAGTAGCAATGATAATGGAAACATGCCATTGTTAGCTGTTTTCTAGGTGAGAACAGCTAACAATGACGGGTGGGGGAGGGATGGAAAGAGAGGAAATGCAGGGGTTATGAAGTTAGATAAATCATTTATCATACCACTGGGTTGTAAGCTGCCGAAGCAAAATATGAGATGCTGTTCCTCCAATTTGTGTTTAGCCTCACGCTGTCAATGGAGGAGGCCTAGGACAGAAAGGTCAGTGTGGGAATGACAATGGACAATAGGCGATAGACAATAGGTGCAGGAGTGGCTATTTGGCCCTTCCTATCCCGTTCTTGCCTTTTCCCCATATCCCCTGACTCCGCTATCTGTAAGAGCTCTATCTAACTCTCTCTTGAAGGCATCCAGAGAACTGGCCTCCGCTGCCTTCTGAGGCAGAGATTCACAACTCTCTGGGTCAAAAAGAAGGTGAATTCAAGTATTTGGCCACCGGGAGACCAGGCGGACTGAACAAAGGTGTTCAGCGAAACGATCGTCAGGTCTACATTTGGTCTTGGCGATGTATGACAATATATGTATATCTTGAATAATGGCTACAGTAGATGAGGTTGGAGGAGGCAAGCACAATTCACCTGGTATTTGTGATATGCACCAAAGGATGCATAATATACAAGTCAGTATATCCACTGCTTTGTAAATTAACTATTTAAATACTAGTGCATCATTTTGTGTTTACTTTATGCTTTAAAATGAAACAAAATCAGATTGAGAAAAAGTCACAAATTTAATTCTGATTCAAATTAAACTATACTCTTCCCATCACCATTAGAAAACAAACACGTTGCATCAACCACATTGAGAGTTTGCGTAGTTGAAAGGTAGAATAGGATGGGTTATTTTCCCCCTGGAACATTGGAGGCCTGGACCCCAACGCAACCCATTCCGCAATGCAATATTCCACCACTCACCTGTTCCCCCAACATAATGGCGGGAGCGTTCTGTAGCAGGGGGATGGGGATGGTTTCAGGCGGGAAGCGTCCTGCAGCCAGGGGTAGGGGACAGCTTCAGGCGGGCCTGTTGGGGGCTGTTGGGAGTGTGTGTGGGGGAGGGGGGATCCATTGGGGAGGGGGGCAGGTGGGGGAGGAGTGGGTGTGGGGGGGAGGGGGGGGGGTGTGTGTGCTAATCTCACGATTTTTTAAACCTTCATAACTTTTGTAATCTTCCACCGATCGGAAGTTAACTTGGTGGCTTGGAGCAGAGGAGAATGGTGATTAAGGTGGCGAGTAATCCTACCAATATAGCGTAGCGTTGTTGTGCAAATTTAAATACAACGCAGACCGGAAGTGGTCAAGATGAGAGATTTATCAATAGGGTAGGGTATAGTAGGGGAGGGGAGGGTAGGTGGGTGGGTAGGTGGGTAGGTGGGTAGGTAGGCGGGTAGATGAAGATAGAAGATAGAGATTTCTAAAATCATGAGAGGCATAGACAAGGTGAATACCCATTGTCTGATTTCCAGGGTAAAAGAGTCTATAACTAGAGGGCATACATTTAAGGTGACAGGGGAGAGATTTTGAAAGGACAACTTTTTCTACACATAAGGTGGTATGTATAAGGAATGAGTTAGAGAGAGGCACAATTATGTTATTTAAATAAAACTCTGGACAGGTATGTGGATAGGAAAGGTATGAATGGATAAATCTAGGCGTCATCAAGTAGGACTAGCTTGGCTCGGCACTTTGGTCACATGGACGAGTTGGGCCGAAGGGCCAGTTTCCATGCTGTGTAACTCTATGACTGTTACAAAGTAAAGCCCCTGTCCCACTTGGGCGACCTCCACCACAACCTCTGGCGAGTTTGCCCACCACCCACAGTCACGGCAAGGTCGCCACCAAGTCGTAGGAGGTCTTCATCACTCTCATGGTCGAGAGTGGTCTCCGCGTAGTCAAGGCTTCAGCTAGATCGCGGCATATTTTTCAAAATGTTAAAAATTGAGCGCCGTGGTCTAGTCGAAGCCAGTCGTATTAGGTTGTGATGCTAGTCGTAGGTAGTCAAAGGTGGTCGCAGATAGTCAAAGGTAATAGCTCCGGGTGAAAATAAGGTCAGTAGGAAAAAAAGGTAATTTTAACAGCAAAGCATCACCTCTTTCACTCCAAGGCATGTTCGTTCATAGCTGGAGAGTTTTTTGGAGAGGAGCTTGTGTTTTAGAGATGGCACCAAAAGGCCAGCAGCACAGGAGGAGGGCACAACCCTCAAAAAGACCTGCCATGCAGATGTTGCCCACCCAGGAGAAGGAGTGGCAGATGGTGATGCCACAGGAGGTGATAGTGCAGGAAGAGGTAGCCCTGCATGAGAGACCCCTGGAGGAGGAGACCAGGGTGGTAGTATATGTCCCACCACCACCCCATCCTTCACTGCCTCATTTGTAGGCAGCAAAGCAGCCCTTTCTCCTGTGTTTGACATGGCATCAAAGGTAGATGCCCCATTGGTGGTGAGGGACGGCTGGAGGAAGGTTATACCCAACACCTTCACCAGGCAGCAGAAGGGGACCTTGAGGAATGGTTCCAGCAGAATGCGATCCTGTACGAAAAGGAAAATGAGGGGTACCAGGACAGGGACAAGAATGGCATGCTTGCCATCCACTGCCCCACATGTTTGCTTAAAGTTCCATCTTTTGTCAAAGCCCAGCACCACTCTCTTCCAGTCATCTGGTATACTGGGACAGTCCATCACGTCATCTCCATTCACCCATTGAGATCTCTTCTTGTGCTTCACCCTTGCTCTTCCCCTTCTGCCTTTCTTAAAAGGCTGCTGAAGCAAAAGGGTTACTGCAAACAGCAGTAGTTGTATTTTTACTAACATCCTCCAAACTAGTTCCTTCCTTGCTTGCATGGTTCAGAATGATTTTTTTTTTTAAACCTGGGAGACATTTTTTAGTGAGAAAAAATGCAGACATTACATCATTTTATCATTTGAGCTGTAGACACTCGTTACTGGTCGTTGTTGGTATTCGGTGTGGTCCTCTGAGGTGAAAGAGGGCCGTGCTCATTCACGGACCAATTTGTCAGAGACCATCCTCAGTAAAACATACATGGTCGAAGCCAGTCTTCAACATAGTTGAAGGAGGTACATTATAAAGAACTGATAAGCCTTTTCAATTTTATCTTCTGGAACAAGGATGTAAATTTTCCCAGAAGGGATTTTGTTTTGTGTTAAATCTGTTGCACAAATAATTAGGGAATGTGAGTTAAAATCCCACCATGGCAAACTGAGAAAATGCACTCCATTTAAAAAAAGAGAGTAAAAAGATAAACTCGAATCAATGAATGTAATTGTGAAAGTGTAAGAATATTGTAAGAATGCTCGCTATTGCTCTTAAAGGTAGAAAATCTATTCTCTGTCTAATAATCTGAATTCTTTACTAAAGTTCTGGGCTTATTCAAAGATACATGAAGAGGAGGGACTAAATTAAATGTCTCCATTGCCAGCAGCACACAAATCGTCTATGTAAGTTTATGCTATAGCTTTCTGGCTAAGGGGGTGGGAAGAGCTACAATGAATCCGAGGCAGCTATTGATAAAGTAGACAGTCTGAACATTTTACCCAGGATTTAAAGGGGCAAAGTGTAGAGGAGATGTGCAGGCAAGCTTTTGTACACAAAGGGTGGAGAGTGCCTGGAATGCACTCCTGGGGGTGGTGTTTGAGATGGTTACAATAATTGTATTTAAGCGGTATTTAGATAGGCACATGGATATTCAGAGAATGAAGAGATGGTGCTTATGCGCAGGCAGGAAAGAGTTTGTCTTGTCATAATGTTCAGCAAAGACATTGTGGGCCGAAGGACCTGTTTCTGTGTTATATTCTATGTTCTATGTATTCCGTGTAATGACCGTTACCAAAATATTCTGAAGCACTTCCAGAAACAATGTCAAATCATGGGCACTGAACCCAAAGAGAACTAACCAAAAACTCGTTTGCACAGCCTTGCTTAAAATAGTCAATTGGAAGTCCCAGATTACATTCAGATATATTGCTTTCCCGCAAGAGGTAATCGATATGAAGCCATTAGGACGGGAAGAATGTGAAGGAGCTTTGTCAAAATGCAAGCTGAAAAAAGAATTGAAGTGTCACTTAACTGGTAGCTCTTGATTTATGTGTGATTTTGCTTCAGTCTTGCACTTTATTGATTTAGTAGCACCACTGTTTTCTAAACTGCTTTGCTGATAACATTCTTCTGACCTATTCTATTCCTAAGAACCTGAAACTACTGATCAGTGTGTCATTTTGTGATCACCAATAGATTATACTATCACGTCGAACAATCTTCGTTCGAGGCATACCATGGCCCTATCCCCAAACTCTACCTCTTCTATATCGACAACTGCATTGGTGCTACCTCCTGCACCCATACACAACTCACTGACTTCATCCATTTCACCACTAACTTTCATCCAGCACTCAAATACACCTGGACCATTTCTGATATTTCCCTACCATTTCTAGACCTCACTATTTCCTTCGCAGGTGATAGAATACTGACCGACATCTACTGTAAACCCAATGACACCCATGGCTATCTGGTGTCTTCCAGGGATTCGGAAATGTCCTCGTTCTTCAGGGAACAGGGTTTCCCCTCTTCTAATATAGATGAGGCTCTCACCAAGGTCTCTTCTGTACCCCCGTAACTCTGTTCTCACTCCCAATCCCCCCACTCGTAACAAGGGCAGAGTCCCCCTTGTCCTCACCATCCACCCTACCAGCTGTCACATACAACAAATAATCCTCCAACATTTATGCCACATCCAACAGGATCCCACGACTGGCCGCATCTTCTCATCTCCTCCCCTGTCTGCTTTCCGCAGATACCGCTCCCTCCGTAACACCCTGGTCAATTTGTCCCTTCCCACCCAAACCACCCCCTCCACTGGCACATTCCCTTCCAACCGCAGGAAACGCTACACCTGTCGCTTTACCTCCCCCCTTGACTCCATTCAAGGACCCAAACTGTCTTTCCAGGTGTGGCAGATGTTCACCTGCACCTCTTCCAACCTCATCTATTGCATCCGCTGCTCTAGAAGTCAGCTGCTCTACATCGGTGCAACCAAGCGTAGGCTTGGCGATCACTTCGCCTAACACCTCCACTCGGTTCGTAATAACCAACTTGATCTCCCGGTGGCTCAGCACTTCAACTCCACCTCCCAGTCCAAATCAGACCTTTCTGTCCTGGGCCTCCTCCATGGCCAGAGTGAGGCCCACTATAAATTGGAGGAGCAGCACCTCATATTTCGCTTAGGCAGTTTACCCATCCAGCTGTATGAAGATTGACTTCTCCAATTTCAGGTAGTCCCTGCTTTTTCCTCCCCTTCCCAGCTCTCCCTCAGCCCACTGTCTCCGCCTCTTCCTTTTTTCTTCCCGCCCCCTCCAGCACCCCCCCCCCCCCCCCCTCCCACCCACACATCAGTCTGAAGAAGGGTCTTGACCCGAAACATCGCCTATTTCCTTCGCTCCATAGATGCTGCCTCACCCGCTGAGTTTTTCCAGCATTTTTGTCTACATATTATTTGGGGACATCATACTTCACCTGTAATAATTCACCTCAACTTGAACCTATGTGGTCAGTATATGTAGTTATAACAAATAATTTCAGTCCTAGGTCAGTGTTATATTGGTGATGGCAGAATGAATAACAAATTACACGCTGGTTGCCTGGATCACAAGAGAGAGATTTATTACCCAACATTCCATGCTTACATTGAACACCAACTCATTAATATATATATATGAATATATATGAATACATTACACTGCTCTCCTTTTTTTATGTATTAAATCTAAGTACTCAGTTACAATTTTGTTGTTGTGATACTTAATTTAAACCAGTTTTCATGAAATTCTAAATAACATAATAGATTTATTTTACATATCTACACATTTTTGTTTTAGGTGTTGTCTCAACTATAGGCTTGTTTGGCTCTGTTTTAGTAGCCTGACTTTGACCAGAGGAATCGGTTTCTTTGTCTGTACTAACTGAACATTGTGTTTCAAACGCAGTGGTCTCTTCCAACTCACCTTCAGATAAAAACTCATCGATTAGGACTTGCTCAGTTTTTGGTTCATCTTTGGCTGGAATCATTTGATCAACGAACACTTTTGATCCTATCTCCAACTTTAACTAAGTATCTTTTTGTTCCACACTCCCCCCATTTTCCCAACATCCCATTTGTCTTGACTGGACTTGTTGGGAGGACAGAGAACACGAACCTGCTCATCTGGCTTGAAGTATCTCTCTTTTTGTGGGAGTCAAAATGGTGTTTTTGACGTAACTGTTTTTGCTTAACTCCCAAGGCCAATTTGGATTGAACTAGACTTAAGCGTATTCTTAGACCTCTCTTCATCATCAGTTCTGCAGGTGAGCAACCTGTTGTGTGTTGTGTGGTTCTGTACTTTAGCAAGAAACTACCCAAACGATGTTTCATGCTGAGTTTTGAACTACCCTGCAAAACCTGTTTCTTGAGAGCATCTTTGACAACAAACCTTTCCACTGCCCCATTGGAGGCTGGATGGTATGGGGGAACAAGTGTGGGTTTTACACTATTCCACTGCATGAACTCTTTGAACCGTTCTGAACGAATCTAAGGCCTGTTATCAGAAACCATTTCTTCCATTAAAACATGGCATGCAAAAATTGATCTAAACTCATCTATGCTACACTCAGTAGTAGTGCTTAACCCCATATGCTTAACCTCAATCCATTTGGAATGACTACCTACTAGTACCAGAAAGTGATCATTACCCTTTTCGCAAAAATCTACATGAACACTCTGAAAAGGTCTACTTGGCCATGACCAGGGTTGCAGTGGTCATTTTGGTGGTTTACTCCAGCATTTTTGGCAGCCGCTACATTTGCTCACCAGTGACTCGATGTCACTGTCAATACCATGTCAATACACAAAACCTCTGGCAATTGACATCCTGCTTACTATGCCAGGATGTTCGGCATGAAGTTCATTCATAATTTTGTTTCTCAAAGACTCTTGTACAACCACTCTGTAACCCCACTTAATGCATCCCTGCTCACATGATAATTCATGGCGTCGATTATGGAAAGGCTTCAGCTCTGAGTTCAGAACAGAGTTCAATCCACTATCGATTTCTGTCCAACCGTTCAATAAATGTTCATAGACCCAATTCAGCACAGTGTCTTTCTTGTTTTTTGCAGCAATTTCTGTTGCAGTCACTGGAAATTCTTCATCTACAACTTGCAGTGTGGAGATTGAGTTCTCACTTCCCACGCCAGAGTTCTCATGGGACAATCGGGACAAGGCATTGCACTTGGACCTTCTGTACTCAACCTTGTAGTCATATTGGACACAAAATTGCCTAGCGCTGCATCCTTGATGCCGCCATGCAAGTTATAGCTGACTTGGGACTAATAGTGGCTTGTGATTAGTCACTAGGGTGAATGGTCTGCCGATAAGAAACTGATGGAATCTCTTGAATTCAAACAGGATGCTGAGTGCTTCCTTTTGTATCTGTGCATAGTTGCGTTCACTCTGTGATAGGGCGTGGGATGCAAAAGCAAGAAGCTTTTCCTGTTCGTCATTCATGTCGTGGGAGATCACTGCACATCATAACTTGAAGCATCACAAGCAAGTTTCATCTCGTGTGTCATATCGTAGTGAACAAGGTGTTTGTCACTTGTCAAGTTTTCCTTGCAGATGTCATATGCATGTTGCTGTTCCTTTCCCCACGCCCACTTCACATCTTTTTGTAGCAGATGATGTAGTGACTTCAGCATAGTAGCTAAATCTGGAAGGAATCGTGCATAGAACTGCACCATCCCGAGGAATTATCGTAGCTCTGACACATTTTTGGGTTTTGGTGCATTCACTATTGCTTCCTTATTGCCTGCACAGGGTGAAGTCCGTTGGCTTCTACTTTGAGTCAAGGTAGACCTCTGATTGCGCAAATGCACATTTACTTTGTCGCAGTTTGACATTGTGGCAGTTCAGTTGTGTGAGAACTTGCTCAAGGATTTGCAGATGTTCTACCATGCCCTCTGTGAATATCTGTGGGTCAACCTGGTTGCACACACAGTGCGGAATGCCTTGTAACATTTTGTGCATGACAGACGGAACATTTTTTGGGGAGAATTTCACACCATAGGGCAGCTTTGAATATATGAATACAAGCCCTTATGTGTGCTGATAGTCAAGTACTGCTGACTTTCCTTATCGACATTGAGTTGGGCAATAGCATGAGAAAAATCCAGTTTAGTGAAGACTCTTTACACAACCTCGCAAGTTCTGCGTATAGATCTTGTGAGGTTGGTAACAGATATTGTTCATCGTCAACGGCTTGGTTGATTGTGACTTTGTAGTCATCACATAGTCAAACAGTTTTGTCAGCCTTGGGTACGGTCACAATTGGTATTGCCCAGTTACTCTGGTCAGTCTTCATGAGTACTCCATTCTGCTCTAACCTGTCAAGTTCTTCCTCCACTTGTTGCATTAGTGCATATGGTACAGGTCTTGATCGACAATGCACAGGTCGCACATCTTGCTTAAGTCGAACGTATGCAGAGTACCCTGTTATTCCCATGTAACTGTCAGCAAAAATGTTTGCATGTTTGCTTAGGATGTTTTCAAGACATGATTTGGACAAATCAATGCTGAAAATGTTCTTCCAGTCTAATTATATTCTACTCAGCTAATCCTTTCCTTGGAGGGTTGGTTTACTTCTGTAGCTGGCCACTATGATGGGCAGTGTTACTGACTGACCATTATGCTGAACTTTACAGTTCGTTTGTCCCGCATGTCTTCAAAACTTTGCCCAAGTAGATTCTCAGCTTGACCTTACTCTCAAACAATGGTATCTGTGCGAACTTTGTTTCGTAAAGGGCTTTGCTCATGACCGAACAATCTGCTGCCGTGCCAATACACATATCGATTAACTGTTCATTAATCAATAGTTTAGTTCAAAAGTCCTTGCCTTGGCTAGTTGTAGGCTTATTGATGTTGGTTGCATAAATGGTGTACAACCCAGGATGTTCGGCATAAAGTTCATTCATAATTTTGTTTCTCAAAGACTCTTGTACAACCACTCTGTAACCCCACTTAATGCATCCCTGCTCACATGATAATTCATGGCGTCGATTATGGAAAGGCTTCAGCTCTGAGTTCAGAACAGAGTTCAATCCACTATCGATTTCTGTCCAACCGTTCAATAAATGTTCATAGACCCAATTCAGCACAGTGTCTTTCTTGTTTTTTGCAGCAATTTCTGTTGCAGTCACTGGAAATTCTTCATCTACAACTTGCAGTGTGGAGATTGAGTTCTCACTTCCCACGCCAGAGTTCTCATGGGACAATCGGGACAAGGCATTGCACTTGGACCTTCTGTACTCAACCTTGTAGTCATATTGGACACAAAATTGCCTAGCGCTGCATCCTTGATGCCGCCATGCAAGTTATAGCTGACTTGGGACTAATAGTGGCTTGTGATTAGTCACTAGGGTGAATGGTCTGCCGATAAGAAACTGATGGAATCTCTTGAATCCAAACACGATGCTGAGTGCTTCCTTTCGTATCTGTGCATAGTTGTGTTCACTCTGTGATAGGGCGTGGGATGCAAAAGCAAGAAGCTTTTCCTGTTCGTCATTCATGTCGTGGGAGATCACTGCACATCATAACTTGAAGCATCACAAGCAAGTTTCATCTCGTGTGTCATATCGTAGTGAACAAGGTGTTTGTCACTTGTCAAGTTTTCCTTGCAGATGTCATATGCATGTTGCTGTTCCTTTCCCCATGCCCACTTCACATCTTTTTGTAGCAGATGATGTAGTGACTTCAGCATAGTAGCTAAATCTGGAAGGAATCGTGCATAGAACTGCACCATCCCGAGGAATTATCGTAGCTCTGACACATTTTTGGGTTTTGGTGCATTCACTATTGCTTCCTTATTGCCTGCACAGGGTGAAGTCCGTTGGCTTCTACTTTGAGTCAAGGTAGACCACCTCTGATTGCGCAAATGCACATCTACTTTGTCGCAGTTTGACATTGTGGCAGTTCAGTTGTGTGAGAACTTGCTCAAGGATTTGCAGATGTTCTACCATGCCCTCTGTGAATATCTGTGTGTCAACCTGGTTGCACACACAGTGCGGAATGCCTTGTAACATTTTGTGCATGACAGACGGAACATTTTTTGGGGAGAATTTCACACCATAGGGCAGCTCTGAATATATGAACACAAGCCCTTATGTGTGTTGATAGTCAAGTACTGCTGACTTTCCTTATCGACATTGAGTTGGGCATAAGCATGAGACAAATCCAGTTTAGTGAAGACTCTTTACACAACCTCGCAAGTTCTGCGTATAGATCTTGTGAGGTTGGCAACAGATATTGTTCATCGTCAACGGCTTGGTTGATTGTGACTTTGTAGTCATCACATAGTCAAACAGTTTTGTCAGCCTTGGGTACGGTCACAATTGGTATTGCCCAGTTACTCTGGTCTGTCTTCATGAGTACTCCATTCTGCTCTAACCTGTCAAGTTCTTCCTCCACTTGTTGCATTAGTGCATATGGTACAGGTCTTGATCGACAATGCACAGGTCGCACATCTTGCTTAAGTCGAACGTATGCAGAGTACCCTGTTATTCCCATGTAACTGTCAGCAAAAATGTTTGCATGTTTGCTTAGGATGTTTTCAAGACATGATTTGGACAAATCGATGCTGAAAATGTTCTTCCAGTCTAATTATATTCTACTCAGCTAATCCTTTCCATGGAGGGTTGGTTTACTTCTGTAGCTGGCCGCTATGATGGGCAGTGTTACTGACTGACCATTATGCTGAACTTTACAGTTCATTTGTCCCGCATGTCTTCAAAACTTTGCCCAAGTAGGTTCTCAGCTTGACCTTACTCTCAAACAATGGTATCTGTGCGAACTTTGTTTCGTAAAGGGCTTTGCTCATGACCGAACAATCTGCTGCCGTGCCAATACACATATCGATTAACTGTTCATTAATCAATAGTTTAGTTCAAAAGTCCTTGCCTTGGCTAGTTGTAGGCTTATTGATGTTGGTTGCATAAATGGTGTACAACCCAAGTTCATTTCATCTGGTTTCATCTCCAAGTTGTGAAGTCCTCTGTGGTGTTGTCGCTTGTTTCCCACAGATTGTTGGTTTCCTGCTTTAAGATTGGCCCAGCATGCTGAGGCAATATGTCGGCCTTTCTTCTAGCAGTTATAGCACTTGGCCATTTTGAACTGACAAAATTGGGATGAGTGATTACCATTGCTATGATGACAATTGGCTGAACTCAGCTCCCCGCCATACTTTGGTTTTGGTTTAGCGCCTCTTGGTTTGGCCATAGGCACTGCCTTGCGACTGTAAACGGCCATTGCAGTCTGTGGTGGACAAAACTCATGAGCATTCTTTGATGCCATCTCCATTGTATTAGCAATCTTGCATGTTATCTCGAATGTAAGATCTGGAGTGTTCATGAGTTTGGACCGAATTAATTTATCCACTAGATCACAAACAAATCTGTTGCGTAGTGCGCGTCCAAGAAAAGTTCAAAAGTTACAGTGCAAACTTAATTTTTTCGAGCCAACAATGTACTCATTGATTGTCTCATTCTGCTCCTGGTTTCCAGTGCCAAATTTATAGCTTTCTGCAATTTCCAGAGGCTTTGAAATGCTTCTCCAACTTCTTCATAATGTCATTGAATGGCACGTCTTTTGCCTTTATTGGCGCAAGGAGATTCACGAGTGTGCCGTACACTTCAGGAACAATCTCCATGAGCAGAATTCACTTTCATGCGTTCATGCATTTCATGCATTTGTTTCAGTCACTATCTCTCCTTCACCACTAATCTCCATAATGTTGTTTGCCATGAAAAACATGTTCGCTCTCTACTCTTGTAAAAAGTGCCAAGGTTTCCGATGCAACGCGTGAACGCTCTCATCTTTTTCTTTAAAGTCCGTTCAAAAACCCCGATTTCCTGTCTGTTCTGGTGTAACAATTCACCTAAAACTTAGCTGTACAAAGGGTATTCAACTTGACAACAACAAAAATCATATACAATCCCTAGGACTGCATCTTGCCACGTAGACACAACATAGAGATAGCTTGACAAACTCTCGACGATTTGTCCAGCTGCTGTTTTAAACGACAGTCCGCTGTGTCTGCGGCCTATCATGTTCAGCTCACAAACAACCAGGTAATGTTAGAAAGCAAGCATGTTTTAAGTTGCTTAAGGTGGGGGGGGGGGGGGGGGTGGTGAGGAGTGGAGTGGTCATAGGGACTGTGTTTGATCATGGAGAAGGCCAAAGGGACAGATTATGAAAATTATGACGATGCTGGCTGTGTGAAAGTCGTGAAAGTTTATTAACTCCAGATGATTGCTTTGGAAGAAATATAAATAGAGGGAGATGAATAACAACAGAGGAGAAACACATAGGAAAAAATAATCCACAATGCTGGGACAGGAACTGGAAACCACTGCAGTTACAGAAATTCCCAATAAAAGAACTGTAAATTATATAATATATGAATTATATATAATGAATAATAAAGGAATGCTGGAAAGAACTACCATGTCAAAAGGTATTTGTAAAGAAAGCAAAATTGAATTTCATTTACAGGTCAATGAACTTACATCAGAGATGTTTTAATCAATAGAAACTGACAAACACAACATTGTAGGAGCTGGAATAGGTCACCTGGTCCCTTAGGTTTCCCTATGATTTCTATGATTCAACATGATCATGGATGAACTACCACATCTATTTTTTTGGGTTGACAAATCCCATAAGCATAATAATGGGAAATGATGAGAGGGAAATTTGCCTTCTGCTAGAAAATTCAACTTTTTCATTGCAAAAGCATGCAAAGTCTACGACGGAAGATCAATGTTGTTCTGCTAGTTTACATCGGGTTCTACCAAGGCAGCGGAGGGAGACTGCAGACGATTCAGAAAGCCAGCAAAATCGAGAACAGAAGTATAATGCAGTTTGAGAGCAAGTGTTCTGTGAGGTGATTGACCAATCTACAGTTGGTTTCCGTCCAACGTTTCACGATGACACCAAATGCATTTGACTAGGTTGGAAGAAGTGTACGTGATTCGATGCATCGCCTGGAATAATTGTTTTGGCCACTGGAAGTCTTTAGCCTTCAACTTTAGAGATAGTGTGGAAGCAGCCCACCAGCCCATGGAGTCCCCTCTGACCAGGGATCACCCATATACTAGTTCTATCCTACACACTAGGGTCAATTTACAGAAGTCCATAAACCTACAAATCTATTTGTCTTTAGGAGTGTGGGAGACAACCGGAGCACCTAGAAAAAAATCCCACACAGTCACAGGGAAAACGAAAAAACTCCTTACAGGCAGCACCCATAGTGAGGATCGAACACGGGTCTCTGGCACTGAAAGCCAACGACTCTATTGCTGCGTCACTGTGCCACCTTAAGGAAGTGGGAAGAGAAGAAGTGAATGGACAGGTATTGTATTTATTCTGGTTGTATGGTAACATGCCATGGGATGGGAAAGGGTGGGGGCAATGGAGGAGCAGAGAAGGGAGTCACAAAGTGAGTGGTACCTATGAAATGCAGCAAGGGGAGAGAGAGTGAGAGGTGTGACTGGTGGTGGGATCATGTTGGAGCTGATGGAAATTGCAACGGGTAATGTGTTGAATGTGTAGGCTCGTCATCGAGTCATACAATTATACAGACAGTAACAGGCCCTTTGTCCAACTCATCCACGCCGACAGACTTTCCGACCTCGGATAGTATCATTTTTATGTGTTTGACCCAGATCCCTCTCTAACATTCCTGGTTATGCACCTGTCTAAATGATTGCTTTGATTAGTCTGCTCTTTTTCCACAGACGCTGCTTGACTGGCTGAGTTCTTCCAGCTTTTCTGTTTTAAATGCACATTGAATAAATTGCGTAAATTTTATCTGTAGATTATTAATTTATCAAATTGCCACTACACCACAGGGAAGACAGCATTGATATATTTTACTTTTAAAAGTTATAGGTGTCTTTTTACACTGATATTAATTGGGCAAAATTAATCTTGGCCTGTAATCTAAATAGGGCCATGATTTATCAAGATCTAACACTCCTACACTGATTTTAATGGGAAAAATAAAACTGGATGGATTGGAAAACTTTCTGCAGATGCGAAATCAGCATTTTGAATAAATGCCCTCAGTTTGATTATCAATCTTGCTGAGTTGGCATAAACATTTCAAAAACCCCTTGAGAGCAGAATGCAAAAACATGAGTTATTTCCTGTTTTCCTTTGATTCTTTGAATACAACTTTCTGTTTTCCTTTGATTCTAATGGTAAAGACAATTTTCTGACTCCAGGCAATGTTAAAGGCAAAATAGAATTGCATTCTTGTAAAAGAACGGCAGACTTAAAGCTTTAAGGTCTCAAAGGCTAAAGATACCAATTCATTTACAGATTCATGTTGAGTGAAATGGCTGTCTGGCCTGCTAAGCTCCTTGGAGCTTGTGATAATGTATGCCTAGAGCTGTAGGTTGGCACAATCTACTCCCTCAAGCTCACTTGGCTACATCTGTTTATAAGATATCTAAATTGCTCTCATCAGAGAAAGCTTGAAAAGGGTCATATTGCTCAGTTAACAACATCTATTCGGAAATGACTGATTGCTGCTTTTGTTTAAAGTACAGCACTTATTTATACATCCGACCAAAGCATTGGGTGAATAATTATGCATTAGTCATGATATCTTCGAGCATTTACTTTCTTCAGCTGAAAAGTGCTCAAACATATTAAAGCCTTGGATCTTCACTTAAGCATCTTGATAGAGAATCAGTACAGTGCCAGTCCATTTGCCCCTTCAGGCCAGAACCATAATTTCAATACAATACCGGTTAATCAACTATTGGGACACCATGTTATAATTTAACAAAGTATTGGTTTGGCTGCCCTTTGAGTATAGCACACAGATCAGGTCCACACAGGAAAGATGTGATTACACTAAACGAATGCCGAAAAGTTTTTCTGAGTGGTTTGTAGTGAGGATTTGAGTTATTAGGAGAGATGGGGTAGGTTGCTTTCCTTGGAGCAAAGGAAACATGATTGAAGTAAATCAAATGTTGAGAGGCATTAAGAGAGTAGATCACAAAGTTTGTTTCCGGTAGGTGGTTCTATAATTGGAGGGCTTGAAAGAGAAGGTTTAAAGAGAATCCAATGTGTAGATTATTCACACAAGGAGTAGTTGGTAACAGGAATGAAATGTACTTCCAGACAAGGTAGTATAGAAACAGGAACAATAACAACATTTAAGAGGCACATTCACAGTTACTTGAATAAGCAGGGCATAGTGGAATAAGGAATTAATGCAAGTGAATGGGATTAGTATGGACAAGAGAAGATTCAAGATCAAAATACATTTGTTTGTCACATGTACCAATTGGTACAGTGAAATGTGTGGTTGCCATACAAGTAATAAAGAGCACATAACACAAAGTCTTAACACAAACATCCCCACGCAGTGGGATCAAAGATTCCCACTGCGAGGGAAGGCTCCAAAATTCAGCCATCCTCCTCTGCTGTCCTCCCGTGGTCAGGGGGGGCTCCCGAATCCCCGCTGTCGCCGCTACGGGCAGCCCAATGATCAGGCCTGCTCACCGGGATGATGGAGGTCCGACGTCAGGACCAGAGGATGTCCTCAGTGGCCTGGACATCTGAGTCGGCCACCTTCTACCGGAGTCCATGGCTCCCAAAGTCCACAGGCCGTGCTAGGCGGAGATTCAATGATGGCGGCCCTCGGCAGAGGGCCCCAGGACTCCGCGATGCCGAAGTCAGCGGCAGAAGCTCTGCAAACCAAAGCTCCGCGATGTTGAAGCAGCGGTGCAACGCTCCGGAGCTCCAAACAGTGATCCAGGTAGGCATTGCCCACTCCGCAATGTATCCTATGCCACCGCTGCTGAAGCTCTGGTCCGGGTCCCTGGCAGGAAGGGCCATTCCAATCCAGGTGGTAGGCCGCAAGGAGCGGGACTTGGAGAATAGTCATGTGCTCGCCAGGAAGTGACTGGGAAATGGTTTCCCCCTTACCCTACCAACTAAATCTCCAACACAAACTTTAAAACTGACTAAAAATTTAAAAAAAGATTGAGAAACAGACAAGCTGTAGGCAGAGGCTGCCTTTAATGTGGCGCCCCTAGTGGCCTGGACAGGCATGGTGATCAACATTTGCTGTACAACATGATTAATTTCTCCAGTTTCATTTTCTTTATCAATGCTAATTTCCTTTAATTCCTCCTTTTCAATGGACTCTTCTGCCACTAGCATGTCAGATAAATTATTTATGTCGGCTTCCATGAAGATAGAACTAACATATTTACTGTTCCTTCTGTTTCTTCATTCTCCATCATAATTTCTCCCATTTCTTAATGTAAGTGACCTAAATTTGTCATCACTATTTATTTTTATTTTTACATATGTCAATTTAATCTCATAGTCTAATTTCCCTTGCTTATCAACACCCTCGATCCTTTCATTACGAAGAATATAATGTTCATATCACCAATTTCTTCAACTGCACATCACACATCCTAAGCAGAATAATAAGAACAGTTAAACAGATAAATAGTTGGCAAGGGATTTAAAAGAAAATAACAAACAGAATTTGCTTCTTTACATGTGGTTGTTAAATAAGAACAGAGGGCACCTTTTATCATGGCAGCACTTTCAGGGACCAACATATATCAATCTAGATAATGCGTAACATTTGAGCCACTGCAGATTTTAAATGCTCTGGGTGGAAAAATGTATCCTCCTCTCAGTACTGGATGGTGAATTTATACTTTGAGACCAGCTCTTGGTTCTGACCACTCCTGCATTATCAAGGGTGCAAATGTGTATGTGGAGGAAGGAACTGCAGATGCTGTTTTACACCAAAGAGGCATACAAAATGCTGGAGTAACTCAGCCAGATCTAGAAGGGTCTCGACCTGAAATGTCACTCATTCTTTCTATCCAGAGGTGCTGCCTGGTCTGTTGAGTTACTCTAGCATTTTGTGTCTATTACCATACACCCACCAGCCTCTATGTAAAAAAATTACCCCTAGGATTCCTATTACATTTTTCCCCTTCACCTTGAACCTATGTCCTCTGGTCCTCAATTCCCCTACCCTGGGAAAAAGACTGTGCATCTACCCAAAACATTCCTCTCATGATTTTGTAGACTTCTATAAGATCTCCCCTCAACCTCCTACACTCCGTGGAATAAAGATCCGGGCTACCAACCTCTCCCTATAGCTCACACTCTCTAGTCCTGGCAACATCCTCATGAACCTTGTCCATCTAGAGGACATCTAATGCCTGAGGTGAAGCCCATGCTATGGACTCATTACAAGAAAATAATAATTTAATTTCCATACTTAAAAGACAGTGATTCACTTCAGCTGTAGAACATATGTCTGATCAGGTTTGTGGATGTTCATGGCTTTTAATCTTAACCTTGTTTGCATTATTCAATGAATAGTGCTTCCTATTCTGCTCTGCAACAATCTCATTCCATTATGAGAGTGAATCAGATGTTTTTACATTTTTCATGTCAAGACTTTCCTAATCCTGTTCCTGTTAACCTATTATGTCATTAGAGTAGCATTAATTGCTACAATGCCAATTGTTAGATATTTTATTTGTTTTTAGCACTATAACTGTAGAAGATAATTGGGTTTATAATCTAATTTAGGTTGGGAGAAATCTCTCTGAATATATGCCTTCATGCATTGCGGGTCTATACATGGAACTGCAAAAGCTGGAATCTAGAAAGAGCCTTTGGAGTCTAAAGAAGGGTTCCAACCCAGAAATATGGTTTATCCGGAAGTGGTGGTGCTGCCTGGCAGCTGCAGCTCACCTGCAGTCTGTCTGTTTTTTCTTTTCTTTTTGTCTTCTTGTGTTTGTTTTATTAGGATTTTGGTTTATTAGGCTGTGTATGTGTGTGTGTGTGTGTGTGTGTTGGGGGGGGGGGGGAAGGGTGGGAGAAACAGGGTTTTAGTCTCTCCCTTCGGGGGGGATGCAATTTTTCTTGTCGTGTCCCCCGTCACCATCTCCGTCTGTGCTGAGGCCTAATAGCGGAGCTGGCAGCCTTGGAGCTGTGGTGCCCTTCCAGCGGCGGCGGCGGTCCAGCTTCAGAGCTGCGGTGCTGCAGCGGCGGCCCAGCTTCAGAGCTGCGGCATTCCAGCGGCGGCCTGGCTTCAGAGCTGCGGTGCTCCAGCGGCGACCCGGCTTCAGAGCTGCGGTGCTCCAGCGACGGCCCGGCTTCAGAGCTGCGGTGCTCCAGAGGTGGCATTCCAGCAGTTACCTGGCTTCAGAGCTGCAGGGCTCCAGCGTTCCAGCGGCGGACCCTGCTTCAGAGCTGTGGTGGTGTTCCAGCGTTCCGGCGATGGCGGTGGCGGCAGACCGGATTCGGAGGCTCGGCCGAGGGCCTAGTGGATGATAACATTGGAGGCCTGGATCGCCTCAGCGCAGAGGGAGATCAAGGAGGGAGAAGGTTAAGGGGGGACTTGATTGAGGTCTTTAAAATTATGAAAGGGATAGACAGAGTTGACGTGGATAAGCTTTTCCCATTGAGGGTAGGAAAGATTCAAACAAGAGGGCATGACATGAGAATTAAGGGACAGAAGTTTAGGGGTAACATGAGGGGGAACTACTTTACTCAGAGAGTGGTGGCTGTGTAGAATGATCTTCCTGCAGAAGTGGTGGCGGCAGGATCGATTTTAACATTTAAAAGTAAAGTGGATAGGTATATGGACGGGAAGGGAATGGAGAGGTATGGTCTGAGTGCATGTAGATGGGTCTAGGTGAAAATAAATGGTCGGCACGGACTGGAAGGGCTGAGAAGGCCTGTTTCCGTGCTGTAATTGTTATATGGTTATATGGTTATAAGACAAAGACTTTAAGACTTTTGCCTTCCACCACAGTGAGGATGTGCCTGGTGAACTCACTGTGGTGGATGTTAAATATGTGTTTATTGAGTGTTTTGTTTTTTATTATATGTTATGACTGCAAGGTAACGAAATTTTGTTCAGACCGAAAGGTCTGAATGACAATAAAGGATACTTTAATTTACTTTACTTTATCCATATTGTTCAGAGATACAGCCTGATCCACATTGTATTCTAAGGATTGTGGGTTAGCAGGAACAGGATTGAGAATGCCAAACTATAAAAATAACAGATAGACACAAAATGCTGGAGTAACTCAGTGGGTCTGGAGTAGATGCTCCTTGCCGTTGAGTTACTCCAGCATTTTGTATCTATCGTTAGTGTAAACCACCATCTGCAGTTCCTTCCTTCATATATAAGTAAAATGTGGATCAAACATATCTTAAATCTGGTATCAGGGCAGCTATGTAGGTTTACACTCAGACCAAATAAACAGATGTAGAGCACAAATGCTTACATGTTTTACTTCACTCTGTTCGTCGGCCATCACTCAGAACCAGAAGGCAATACTTTCAGCAATCTTTTTCTATAATCTCTCCATCCCTCGTCTTTCCTTTCCCTCCTTTCATCAAGTGGATAAAAAGAGAGACTCTTTATCTATTTGCTCTCTCCCAGGATAGTTTGCTGTTCTCTGGCTACTGCTTGTCCTCTCACCTCTCCTGGTGTCATTGGAGCCACAACACTCTACGGAACAGCATAGACCACCTCCCACCGATTTTTCCCATAACAAAGCATCTGGGGAGATTTGGATACCTTTTCAATGGTGCCTGTCATCAACAGACCATGGCCTCCCACTGCACTGTGAGTGAGTTTTGGATGCAGAGAGCTTCCCTTAGTTCAGACCTATACTACCACCTGAGTGAAACCTGTAGGTTAAGTCTATTCCAAATCTGTGACAGCCATCAAATGCTCATGCCTCTCCTTTAGCCATGAACAGCAGTTTAGGAATGTACTGCTTTAGATAGTACAGTCAAGTGCTTGGAATGCAACTTAAGCTCACAAGTTTTTGATTGAGAGATAAGGAGGCTACCACTGAGCTTCAACTAACACTTACAACATTAATACTTTCTGCCAAGAGTGGGATGTGAAGTCTAGGCTGCGAGGGTGAGATATTAAAGGACGCCAGAACCTGTTAAATTGGAGATGAGATAAAGAAGAGAGAGCTTAAAGGCTTCAGATTCTGTGCTTGAAATATCAGTTTTACTAAACTGAAGTCGGGCAATACATCATGAAAGTTGTGCATTGAGGATGCAGAATTACTTATATATGGGGAACTCAATTGAATGAATCAATAATCCTTTGAATGCCTTTTCTGGTACATTTGAAAATCAGACCATAAACTTCGGTAGAGTAGTAAGACAGCAACTGGAAATAGCAGATCGCAAAAGAAGTAATAGGAATAAATCGATAGCCAAGACCAAAGAGATGTGTAAAATCGAATTTCAGATGACACATTCAAGACCATAGCACAGACAACTCTTTAGCATGTTGGTCTGCGATTGTAAAAACATATTGGCAATGAACGAAACCCAGGCTAAATGCATATTTTAAGAACATACAAATAAGTTCAATAATGATAATCCTGGTAAATAATTCATTTTTTTCTGGATATCATTTGTTCATTTAACTTAAGACAAATAAAAAATGACACCATCAATCGTAAAGCAGGGATAATGTACCCTTCTCCTACTGTCTGTCACTCCTTTTCACACACTGCTGGAATTGAAACCTCACTAGAGCTCCTGTGTTCTAATACTGTAACTTTTTAAAGGGATTTATTGCACAGAAGAACATTCTAGCCATCACATCCCATTCCAGCAAAAATAAATAGACTACCCAGTTACAATTCAATTGTCCTGCAGAGGGTATGGTTCTCCAAGTGCTTAAGCAACATTTTCTTAGGAAATAAAACATTATGTTCATGTCTCTGTCATCTTTTCATGGAATAAATTAGAGACCCCTGGCACATGTTGAGTGAAATGATCTTTTTCTCAGCTCCTCTGTAATCTATTGACAAAATTAACTGAACCCTGCATACCCGAATTACTGATTCATCTACTTAGGCAAATAGGTTATTTTAATCATGCTAGACCTCTCATGATTTTGACCTAGACCAGAAAACGTAGAACAGTACAAAACAGGAATAGTCACTTTGACCCACAATTTGAGTGCTGAACAGGATGCCAAGATGAATTAATCTCACCTACCTGTACATCATCCATAATTTCTCCATTCTCTGCATTTCCGTGTGCCTATCTGAAAGCCTCTTAAACTACTATTGTATTTGTCTCCACAACCAGCACTGACAGCACATTACAGGCATCAACCATCCTCTATGTAAAAAACATGTTCCGCACATCTCCTTTAAAATGTACTCCTCTCTCCTCAAAGCTATGCCCTCTAGTTTGTGACTTTCACCTGAGGGAAAATGTTCTGGCCGTCTAACCCCTAACTATGCCTCTTATAATTTAATATTTGATATACTTTTATATACTTGAATATTTTATATAGCTTAATTGAATGTGTTCCCAGTCTCCTTTGACCCAAGTCTGCAGAAATTTGAGATAAATTGTTATTAATTTGTTTCCTGTGGTTTCCAAAAAACATCTTATGGTGATGTCAAGGATAACCCAGAGTGAAATTCAAACGTTTTTCTCAAGATCTTCTGTAAACTTAATTTTAACTAATTTAAATAATTTTGCTTTTGCTTTGTAGTGCTGGTGCTTAACATAATAACATTCAGTTGAATAATCATCCGTACACTTTCAAAACGAATCATACCCCCATTACCTCCACAGGTACTGCTTGTCCCATTGAGTTCCTATACCATTTTATTTTTAAGTGTTCTTATTCCCAGGCCTTGGGATACAGCACCATTCAAATGTTCTTTTTAACCACTTTATTCACTCTACAACTTGGCATAATTGTTCCTGGTATTGCTCTATTGTTGAACGGAGTATGGTGTTGTTGCAAGATCCCATGGTAATTTGAAAAAGAAAGGGTGTTTGCTTCATGTCCAGGCCAACATATATCCTTTAGCCAACAATAAAATCAACTTGGAGAAACAAGGAACTGCATATACTGAACTCCAGAGCAAAACACAAAGTGCTGGAGTAACTCAGCGTTCTCTCTTTCTCAACTCTGTGAGAACTGAACTCTCCCGAGAACATGGGTAGTCAACTTTTAGGTTCAGAACCCTTCTTCAGTTAAAGCAGCTTAACTAGTCATTCATATTATGGTGGACTAGTGGATAGTACAGAAGCATGGCATAGTGAATCATTCACTGCTTAGTGTGCTTCAAGACATTTTAAGGTGTTATAATAATTAATATTATTAGTATATCCATAACATATAAACCAAAGTACATGAAATTCTGCCAGAACTAAATAGAGGGAAAAATTATTCAAGGTGCTGCAAGTTATCTTAGTATTCTGCATTTCAATACACATTCCTGTCAACGTATTCCTTTTTAATCTTGACATCTTTATTTTCTCTGTACATGTGTGTGGTAGATTTTTGCCCCATGGCAGCTTTTTGTTGGAAAGGTTTATTAAAATAAAATTTCCATTTCTAGTAGCAGTCGTGCTGTTCTTTGCCAAGGCAACTTAATAATGTGACAAATTCTCGAGAAATCTCCTTGTTACTGAAATGTAGTGAATTATAATGATCGTAGGTCAAGGGAAAGGATTGCCTGAACATAATCAACACTTTCTTTTTGTAAAAAAGACACAAAGGCACACATATCTCTGAAGATCTGTCCTGGACCCAGCACCTTCATGCAATCATAGAGAAAGCCAAAAATGCCACAACTTCCTTAGAAGAATAAGTAGATTCAGTCTATCAATGATTACTCTGTTGAGAACATATTACACTGGTTGCATCACAGTCTGGTTTGGTGACTCGATTGCTCAGGAACGAAGGAGATTACACTGCCCAGCCCAACACAGGTGCTAACCAACCTACCATCAAAGTGATCTATTGGAAGCATTGGCTCAAAAATGAAAACTGCATCATCAAGGATCCACACCACCCTGGTATGCTCTCATTTCACTCTTGTTATTGGGAAGAAAGTACAGGAGTTTGAAAACCGTGATGTCCAGATTCAGAAGAACAGCTTCTTCTCAACAACCATCAGGCTATTAAACTCTAAGAACTCCAACTAAACTCAGAATTATGAACTGTCTTGGTTGCACTAAGGACTTCGGGCTTTATATCTTTTTGCACTTTATTGTTTTAATTTTATTCATTGAATTTTTTTAGTTTGTTTATTTAGTTATTTATTGATTACTGTGTTTACAAACCCACAAATAAGAATGTCACTGCTCACCTTCAGTACAAATGAAAATTAAACATTCTTGACTTGATTACCAAAGAGTCTTTGGAGAACTTTTGACTCAAGATACATTCCCATCCTGACCATTTCTATTGCCTCAATACAATACTTATATTTTGTACATCAGACATTTTGATGATTTAGGATAAATAAGTGAGCTGAGACAGCCTCATGGTTCTGTGAAACTAGTTCACATATCCAACAGCACAACCTAACAAGTTAAGTGGTCTTAAATTATGTTGCAACCCAAACTAAGTGTACTTAAGGAAACAAAATATATTATTAATCCGTTGCAGTGATCCAGAGGAGATGAACTTGCAAAATACTCTTTTCATGAATAGAAATATTTCAAGTTATTTTATTGAATGGGTGACTCAGCTTCAAAAATAATTCTGAGGCATGATGATATTGTAAAGAAAACATCATTATAAATATTTGATTTTATAATATTTTCTGTCAGTTCGCAGCACATGCCAAATGTCGGAGTGCCTTTTAAAAATCAACACAAGCTTCATCTATTAAATGGAACATTGGAATTACCATGAAAAGATAATGTTACTTTTTCAATCTAATACATCAGAGTTAAAGAGTGAGTCTGAGATGTAACAGGGTTGATTGATTGATTGATTGATAACATTGTATTCACCCCCCCCCCCCCTCCCCCGGAGGGAAATTGGTCTGCCGACAGTCATAATCCACAAGACTTATCCCATGGGCAGAGGATTGTAATCTAGAATGCCCCCCCATCCCCCTCTTCCCCACGCAGAACACTTTGTTCTCCCACTGTCCCTCATGGCAGTCCCCCCACGCCGGGTCCCCATTGCTCTTCACGGTGGTCCCCCCATGCCGGGCCCCCATTGTCTTCCCCTCCCCCTCACGCTCATTGACCACGAGGCCCCACCGCCACCGAGGCTTCCATTGCCATCGAGGTCCACATTGCCGCCGAGATCCACATTGCCGGCAAAGCCCATGCTTTCTCCAAGGCCCACGCTGCCGCCGCGGAGTTCCCACTGCCGCAGAGGCTCCCACCGCCACTGCCAAGTCACCCACCACCGCCGAGGCACCCGCTGCCACTGCTGAGGCTCCATTCACCATCACCACTGAGACTCCTTTGGCCCAGACAGGCAACGCCACCTGGCTTCCCTACAGTCCCCTGGGAGGCCTGTGGGTCGTTTCGGTCTTCGGTCGTCATTCTGGTCGTCGGCGGTGTGGTTGTTCGGTGGATGGAATGGGCCCGCGCGGCTCCCCGAGACATTCCCACCACACGGGTGTGAGCAGGGGAAAGAGGGAATAATGCTACATTCACTCTACAATTTAACTTTTAACATAACCTTTGTTATGACAAGTAGGTTTTACTTTACGATTCATAGATTTCAGCACTTAGCCCCAGTTTGAAAATAATTTAAGGTGCATTAATGAAGCAACAGATTAATGACAATGCAGTACATGGGCTTAACATATGTATTTCACAGACCATCAGGAGAAAAAAAACGATTAAAGAATCTAATCTAATGCAAAGCAATGCATGCCACTTGGGCTGAGCTATCCGATCAGTACGAAAAATGTATTGCTTTGGGAGTGAAATTTTTAAAAATGATAACATTTATATGGTTTTATTCAGGACCTCAGGATGTCCCAAAGTACTTAAGGGCCTGTCCCACTTTCCTGCGTTTTTCACGAATTCTCGTTATGCCAGCAGTAGTTACTCAGGGCATCAGGTAAGTTAGGACCTTTTTTCAGCATGATGAAAAGTGTCCACGAGTAAAAAAGTAGCCCCGAGTACCTACGGCTGACATAACGAGCCACTACGATATATCCACGGATTCCTACAGGCTCCTACGAACTCATTATGAACATTCTGCGAGTTTGACAACTCGGGAGAATTCATGAATAACTCAGGAGAATTTGTGAACATCTCTGGAAAGTGGAACAGGCCCTTTAGTATCTAATAAAATTTTGTTGGCACTGATACAGAGTAAGGTTCTGCAAATGATTATACTATTGTAGTCACAGCATGGAAACAGTCCTTAGTTTAGAGATACGCTGTGAAAGCATGCCCTTCAGGCTACTGAGTCCGCACCGACTAGCGATCCCCGTACACTACTTCTATCCTGCACACTAGGTGCAATTTACATAAGCCAATTAACCTACAAACTCGCACATCTTTGGAATGTGGGAGGAAACTAGACAGCACCCAAGGTCAGGATTGAACCTGGGTCTCTGGCGCCGTGAGGCAACAACTCTACTACTGCACAACTGTGCAGTCCTGTTTCGACACTAAGTTTACATGGCCCATCAACCACCATTTTGGACTTATACTGCAGTGATTTCATTTTTTCTCCCCATAATCTCATCGACTTCCCATAGATTCAATCACTCACTTACACACCAGGGGCAATCTACAGTGGCTAATTAACCTAAATGTAGGAAAAAAAACTGAGCTTAAGGTCGGTTATGAGTGGCACAGTGGTGCAGCGGTAGAGTTGCTACCTTACAGCGCCAGAGACCCAGGTTCGATCCTGAACACAGGTGCTGTCTGCATGGAATTTGTACATTCTCCTTGTGACCGTGTGGGTTTTATCCTGGTGCCCCGGTTTCCTCCCATATTCCAATTTTACCTTTGGTAAAATTGTAAATTGTCCCCAGTGTGTCAGATACTGCTCGTATACAGCGGTGATCGCTAGTCAGCACAATCTCAGTGGGTTGAACGGCCTGTTTCTTGCGCTGAACCTCTAAAGTCTATAGTCCAAATTAAATAAGAAGGAAACCCATGCAGTCAAAGGGAGAACATATAAACTCTCTATGGACATCATTGGGCCTCTGGAGCTGTGAAGTACTGCCTATAATAGTTGTGCCGCTGTAGATAAATAATTTATCATAATAATAATATATTTTATTGTCATTAGACATAAGTGCAACGAGATTTGGTTTGCAACTTCCATCCGATATCATAACTTAAACGACTAATACATTTAGGTTTGATATTTAGATCTTCGGGGCCTTGAGTATGGAGCAAACTTTGATAAAAAATACCGGCACAAACTACAATAAAAAAATGTAATTCTTGCATCTGATTATTTGAAAATGCCCATTGTCCGACATCGAGCTCACTCAATAGTCACAAATGTGTGCCAGGAGTCCAGAATGCAAATGCAGTTTGTATCCAGAGCTGGGGATCTGTGCTCAAGAACAGTATCAAGACTGTGGGCAGAATGATTGTATGTTTCCCAGCTTCCTTTAAATCACAGGGTTCACTGGAAAAATTGTGATACCACTGCATATCATCTAAGAAAAGTGAAAAGTATGTTTGGGTGTTAATAAGAGTAACATCCAATTATCTGGAAAATCTGTTAGTTTGGCACTACCACCGTTCTAAGGTGCCAGCTTATCAGAATTTTACTGTGTCTGTCTGTCTTCAATATACATTCTCTTATGGCTTTTGGAGAGAGCAAAAAGCAAATTGATTTAACATTGCATCAGTAAGATGCTGTTTCTGGCAGCACTGCGCAGCTTGATAACTGAGTCACAAATGAATGCATGAAATATGCTTGGTAAATTTGAAGATGAAATGCAGATTGTTGGTGCTAAAAATAATAAAGTGGGTCATCTTTGGCCACAGAATGATGTTGATCAGTTGGTAAACAAGGCAGAGAAATGACAAATGGAATTTAATCATGAAAAATATGAGGTAATGCATTTTTTGTGAGAATGAATAAGGCTGCAATGGTAGGATATCTGGAGCCACTGAGGAACAGAGGGATCACAGTGTAAATATCCAATGTGGAAATCCTGACGACAAAAGCATAGGTAAGTAGGACTGGTTAAGAAGACAAATTGGTGCTGCCTTTCATAAAATGGAGCAAATAATATGAGCAAGAATGTAATGTGGAAGCTATGTAACATTTTTATCAGCTGCAGCTGGGATACCATATGCAGTTCAGTTCACCACATTAGACAAAAGACATCATGATTGGGTTAATGTATGAGGAGCATTTGAAGTCTCTGAGCCTGTACTCACTAGAGTTTAGAAGGATGAGGGGGCATCTCATTCAAACCTACCAAATAACAACAGCCATCAATAGAGTGGACATGGAAAGGATATTTCCACTATTCAGAGAGCCAAAACCCAGAGGGCAGAGTCACAGAATAAAAGGATATACCTTCTGAATGGAGATAGGGATGATTGTCTTTAGCCAGAGAGGGGTGAATCAGTGTGGCAGATGGTTGCGGACGCCGTCATTAGATATTTTTAAAGCAGCGATCCATAGATTCCTATTTTGTAAGGGTGTCAAAGGTTACAGGGAGAAGACAGGATAATGGGGATGAGAGGGAAAAATAGATCAGCCATAATTGAGTGGCAGAGTAGACTTGATGGGCTGAATGGCCTAAATCTGCTCCTCTGTCTTACGGTCATATGGTCAAATGGTGATTGCATATGAGGTGAGAGGCCCGAGACCGTTGGAGCGAGTGGAGGAGGGTCAGGGGCGGTGAGTAGATAAATCCAGCGTGGAGCTTGTTTTACAGAGGCCCGGGACCGTTGGAGCGAGTGGAGGAGGGTCAGGGGCTTGTTTTTACAGAAATACGGAACATTCCATACTGAATAGGGAGGTTTCTGGTGGTTGCCGCTGATTGGTGGAAGCAGACTAGAGGAAGCAGCTGATTGGATGGAACCTCTGGTTAGTATTTCTGCTTTCTGGTTAAAGGTACAGGGGGTGAGTAAAGGTACAGGGGGTGAGTAAAGGTACAGGGGGTGAGTAAAGGTACAGTGGGTTAGTAAATGTACAGGGGGTTAGTAAAGGTACAGGGGGTTAGTAAAGGTACAGGGGGTGAGTAAAGGTACAGGGGGTGAGTAAAGGTACAGGGGGTGAGTAAAGGTACAGGGGGTGAGTAAAGGTACAGGGGGTTAGTAAAGGTACAGGGGGTTAGTAAAGGTGCAGTGGGTGAGTAAAGGTACAGGGGGTTAGTAAAGGTACAGGGGGTTAGTAAAGGTACAGGGGGTTAGTAAAGGTACAGTGTTTTAGTAAAGGTACAGGGGGTGAGTAAAGGTACAGGGGGTGAGTAAAGGTACAGTGTTTTAGTAAAGGTACAGGGGGTTAGTAAAGGTACAGGGGGTGAGTAAAGGTACAGGGGGTTAGTAAAGGTACAGTGCTTTTGGTTTGTATAATAAAGCTGTAGTTTAAAGGTCAAGAGGGAGCAGCTGTTTGAGTCAAATACTTATTTCTGATTTCTCACAGCAGTTTCCATTATATTATACTGGTATCGGATCCAGGGTAAGGTGAGAGAATGTCAGTCAGAGCAGTGTACTGTACCTCATGTCAGATGTGGGAGGTCATGGTGTCGGATGGCCCTCTTGACGTCCACATCTGCATCAGGTGCAGAGAGATGGGGCTCCTAAGGAACCGTGTTAGGATCCTGGAGCAGCAGCTCGATGACCTCTGCCTGATCAGGGAGAGTGAATAGGTGATAGAGGAGAGTTAAAGGGAGGTGGTCACTCCAAAACCACAGGAGAGAGAGACATGTGGGTCACGCTAAGGAAGGGCAAGGGGCAGAGGCATGAACGAGTGAGTACTCCAATGTCAGTACACCTGGCAAATAAGTAATCCTGTTTGAGTACGGATGGGCGTGGCAGCCTACCCAGGGGTAGCGACAGCGGACGGGCCTTCAGAACAGAGACCGGCCCTGTAGCTCCGAAAGGTAGGGAAAAAGGAGGAGGGCAATAGTAATTGGGGACTCTATTGTTAGGGGGTCGGATCGGCGATTCTGTGGATGCAGTCGGGAGACCAGGATGGTGGTCTGCCTCCCTGGTGCCAAGGTCTCGGACATGTCTCAACGTGTCCAAGATATCAGAGGGAGAGGAGCCTGAGGTTGTGGTACATATAGGTACTAATGACATAGGCAAAAAAAAGGGAAGAGGTCCTGAAGGGAGGATTTAAGGACTTGGGTGGAGAGTTGAGGAAAAGGACCAGAAAGGTAACAATCTCAGGATTACTGCCTGTGCCACGCGACAGTGAGAGTAAAAATGGAGCAAGGTGGAGGATAAATGCTTGGCTGAAAGACCGGTGCAGAGGGCAGGGATTCAAGTTTCTGGATCATTGGGACTTCTTTTGGGGTAGGTGGGATCTGTACAGAAAGGATGGGTTGCACTTGAACCCGAGGGGGACCAATATCCTGGTGGGGAAATTTGCAAAGGCCACTGGTGAGACTTTAAACTAGAATGGTTTGGGGCGAGGGATGCAAATAGCGAAAGCTAGTAGACAGAATGGGAGGCAGGAAGCAGAAAAGGGAAGCACTCGGACACAAGAAGAGAAAGAAAAAAAAGGAAATAAACAGAGTAAGAGATGGAGGGTTTCTTAAATGTGCATATTTTAATGCTAGGAGCATTGTAAGAAAGGTGGATGAGCTTAGAGTCTGGATAGACACCTGGAAGTATGATGTGGCGATCAGTGAAACATGGTTGCAGGAGGGCTGTGATTGGAAACTAAATATTCCAGGATTTCGTTGCTTCAGGTGTGATAGAATTGGAGGGGCAAGAGGTGGAGGTGTTGCATTGCTAGTCAGGGAAGATATTACAGCAGTGCTTTGGCAGGATAGATTGGAGGGCTCATCTAGGGAGGCTATTTGGGTGGAACTGAGAAGTGGGAAAGGTGTAGCAACACTTATAGGGGTATATTATAGACCGCCAAATGGGGACCGAGAATTGGAAGAGCAAATATGTAAAGCGATAGCAGATATTAGTAGTAAGCACAAGGTAGTGATTGTGGGAGATTTGAACTTTCCACACATCGACTGGAAAACACATTCTGTAAATGGGCTGGATGGTTTGGAGTTTGTAAAATGTGTGCAGGATAGTTTTTTGCAGCAATACATAGAGGTGCCTACTAGAGGAGGGGCAGTGCTGGACCTCCTGTTAGGAAATGAGATGGGACAGGTGGCGGAGGTATGCGTTGGGGAGCACTTCGGGTCCAGTGATCACAATACCACTAGTTTCAATATAATTATGGAGAAGGACAGAACTGGGCCTAGGGTTGAGATTTTTGATTGGAGAAAGGCTAACTTTAACGAGATGCGAGATGATTTAAAAGGAGTGAACTGGGACATTTTGTTTTATGGGAAAGATGTAGAAGAGAAATGGAGGACATTTAAAAGGGAAATTTTAAGAGTACAGAATCTTTATGTTCCTGTTCGGTTGAAAGGAACCAGTAAAAATTGGAAAGAGCCCTGGTTTTCAAGGGAAATTGGACATCTTGTTCGGAAAAAGAGGGAGATCTACAATAATTATAGGCAGCATGAAGTAAATGAGGTGCTTGAGGAGTATAACGAATGTAAAAAGAATCTTAAGAAAGAAATTAGAAAAGCTAAAAGAAGATATGAGGTTGCTTTGGCAAGTAAGGTGAAAGTAAATCCAAAGGGTTTCTACAGCTATATTAATAGCAAAAGGATAACAAGGGATAAAATTGGTCCATTGGAGAGACCGAGTGGACAGCTATCTGCAGAGCCAAAAGAGATGGGGGAGATATTGAACAATTTATTTTCTTCGGTATTCACCAAGGAGAAGGATATTGAATTATGTGAGGTAAGGGAAACTAGTAGAGTAGCTATGGATACTATGAGTTTCAAAGTAAAAGAAGTACTGACACGTTTGAAAAATATAAAGTGGATAAGTCTCCAGGTCTTGACAGGATATTCCCTAGGACATTTAGGGAAGTTAGTGTAGAAATAGCCGGGGCTATGACAGAAATATTTCAAATGTCATTAGAAACGGGAATAGTCCCCGAGGATTGGTGTACTGCGCATGTTGTTCCATTGTTTCAAAAGGGTTCTAAGAGTAAACCTAGCAATTATAGACTGGTTAGTTTGACTTCAGTGGTGGGCAAATAAATGGAAAAGATACTTAGAGATAATATATATAAGCATCTGGATAAACAGGGTCTAATTAGGAACAGTCAACATGGATTTATGCCTGGAAGGTCATGTTTGACTATTCTTGAATTTTTTGAAGAGGTTACTAGGGAAATTGACGAGGGTAAAGCAGTGGATGTTGTCTATATGGACTTCAGTAAGGCCTTTGACAAGGTTCCTCATGGAAGGTTGGTTAAGAAGGTTCAACTGTTGGGTATAAATGCAGGAATAGCAAGATGGATTCAACAGTGGCTGAATGGGAGAAGCCAGAGGGTAATGGTGGATGGCTGTTTGTTGGGTTGGAGGCAGGTGACTAGTGGGGTGCCTCAGGGATCTGTGTTGGGGCCTTTGTTGTTTGTCATGTACATCAATGATCTGGATGAAGGGCTGGTAAATTGGATTAGTAAGTATGCAGATGATACCAAGATAGGGGGTGTTGTGGATAATGCTGATAAATGTGAGGTGCTACACCTTGGCAGGACAAATCAAAATAGGATGTACATGGTAAATGGTAGGGAATTGAAGAATACAGTTGAACAGAGGGATCTGGGAATAACCATGCATAGTTCCTTGAAGGTGGAATCTCATATAGTTAGGGTGGTAAAGAAAGCTTTTGGTATGCTAGCCTTTATAAATCAGAGCATTGAATACAGAGGAGATTTACTAGAATGTTGCCTGGGTTTCAACAGCTAAGTTACAGAGATAGGTTGAATAAGTTAGGTCTTTATTCTCTGGAGTGCAGAAGGTTAAGGGGGGACTTGATAGAGGTCTTTAAAATGATGAGAGGGATAGACAGAGTTGATGTGGACAAGCTTTTCCCTTTGAGAATAGGGAAGATTCAAACAAGAGGACATGACTTTAGAATTAAGGGACAGAAGTTTAGGGGTGACATGAGGGGGAACTTCTTTACTCAGAGAGTGGTAGCGGTGTGGAATGAGCTTCCAGTGGAAGTGGTGGCGGCAGGTTCGTTGGTATCATTTAAAAATAAATTGAATAGGCATATGGATGAGAAGGGTATGGAGGGTTATGGTATGAGTGCAGGCAGGTGGGACTAAGGGAAAAAAGCTGTTCGGCACGGACTTGAAGGGCCAAGATGGCCTGTTTCCGTGCTGTAATTGTTATATGGTTGTTGTTATATGGTCATGTGAAGGGATGATGAAGAGATTCATTAGGATGTCACTGAGATGGAGTGTTTTAGCCATGAGAAGAGACTGAATAGGCTTGGTCTTTTTTCTATGGAATAGAGAGAGCTGAGTGGTGACCAGATCGAAGCATACAAAATTGTGAGGAACACTAATGGGGTAGATAATGAAAACCGTTTCTGCTTAGCTGGGTGAAGGAATTGGCATTAGTTCAAGGACTTTGTATAACTTAAAGATTTGGTATAAGTTAAAGATTTACAGGAGATTTGAAGAATGTTATTTTCAAAATGAGTGTGATTAAAATCTGGAATTCTGGATGATCCGGATAAATATATTGAAACAATGTGGCATGGAGGCCTATGGGCCATATGCTGGGAAATAGGAATAGCATAGACAGGTTCTTGATGACCAGCACTGATATGGTCAGCCAAGAGGCCTGCTTCCATGTCATATTACATTATGACTCAATGATATAACAATTACAGCACGGAAACAGGCCTTCTCGGCCCTTCCAGTCCGTGCCGACCAAGTCCGTGCCGACCAATGATGTTATAAATACTCATTACTTCTGGCTCATAAAGAAACCGTTAAAAAATGAACTGATCAACTTACTGCAATTCCTTGTGCTTTACACATATAGGACATGAAAGCCTAAATAGAAACATAGAATCATAGAAAATAAGTGCAGGAGTAGGGCATTCGGTCCTTTGAGCCTGCACAACCATTCAATATGATCATGGCTGATCATCCAACTCAGTATCCTGTACCTGCCTTCTCTCCATACCCCCTGATCCCTTTAACCGCAAGGGCCACATCTAACTCCCCCTTAAATATAGCCAAAGAACTGGGCTCAACTACATTCTGTGGCAGAGAATTCCACAGATTCACCACTCTCGGTGTAAAAAATGATTTTCTCATCTCGGTCCTAAAAGACTTCCCCTTATCCTTGAACTGTGACCCCTTGTTCTGGGCTTCCCCAACATCGGGAACAATCTTCCTGCATCTAGCCTGTCCAACCCCTTAAGAATTTTGTGAGTCTCTATAAGATCCCCCCTTAATCTTCTAAATTCCAGCTAGTACAAGCCAAGTCTATCCAGTCTTTCTTCATATGCAAGTCCTGCCATCTCAGGAATCAGTCTGGTGAACCTTCTCTGTACTTCATCTATGGTAAGAATGTCTTTCCTCAGATTAGGAGACCAAAACTGTACGCAATACTCCAGGCGTGGCCTCACCAAGACCCTGTACAACTGCAGTAGAACCTCCATGCTCTTGTACTCAAATCCTTTTGCTATGAATGCCAACATACCATTTGCTTTCTTCACTGCCTGCTGCACCTGCATGCCTACTTTCAAAGACTGGTGTACCATGACACCCTGGTCTCATTGCATCTCCCCTTTTCCTAATCGGCCACCATTCAGATAATAGTCTACTTTCCTGTTTTTGCCACCAAGGTGGATAACCTCACATTTATCACATTATACTGCACCTGCCATGCATTTGCCCACTCACCCAACCTCTCCAAGTCACCTTGCAGCATCCTAGCATCTTCCTCACAGCTAACACTGCCCCCCAGCTTTGTGTCATCTGCAAACTTGGAGATGATCCCTCATCCAGATCATTAATATATATTATAAATAGCTGGAGTCCCAGCACTGAACCTTGCGGTACTCCACTAGTCACTGCCTGCCATTCTGAAAAGGACCCCATTCATTCTCTATTCTTATATATTCTACTCATATAATCCTCAAAGAGACTCTGTCGATTTGGAAGGAATGAATTGGATTTATAAGTTTGTCTTGACTTTATCCAAGACATGTATATACATATGTTTCATCCATATAATTCATTTTTTCACCTAAAGACTCAACAACACTAGATTGAAAGATGGACTTCCCTTACAAATAACAATGTGCAAAACCTGGTTGACTTCTCCACATGCGGGATGGTGAATGACTATTACAAAATCCAATCTAATATACTTCCAAGGTAACTCAGGAGAGATAATGTTTATTTTAACAGCACATAAACAAATACTGATACTTTATCCATATTTTGAAGTACATAAACGTATTTATGAGCACTCTTGTTTTTATTCAGTTTGCAGTCAAGCAAGCATTTTTCCTTATTTAAAATACATGGCATTACTGTTAGTGATTTACATTGAAATCCCTTTTGGTCATCTCAGTGATGGAGACTCAATGTTAGTTTGGGTGAATGTCAAAATAATGTCTCGTCATCAACGTGAAACCATTCACTAGTTTACAAACTAAATTAAATGTCACTTATGAAAACAATACAAATATTTCACCAGCTTCTCCATCAATCTTTTTGATGTCACTGATAACACAGATTGTTTCCAAACAGAACTGGTGGTAGACAATAGTTTAAACAGCAGGAACCTCTGGATGTCTGTGCCAGCATAGTGAAAGCACGTTGCCAACATGGATTTTCACAAAATGAAAATACATGATTTATTGACAGAGCAAAAGACCAAATTTATTGTAGAAGGAACTGCAGATGCTGGTTTAAACCAAAGATAGACACAAAATGTTGGAGTAACTCTGCAGGACGGGCAGCATCCCTGGATAGAAGGAGTGGGTGACATTTCAGGTCGAGACCCTTCTTCAGAACCAAATTTGTTCATTTGCTCCATTGTGGGAATGGGAGCAGTTAAAGTGTGAGGAGAGAACATTACAAAAGAAACAATGATAAAAGAAAGTAGGGGTGCCAAAATGCAGAGTAGGATGACATGCTTGACAGCCCACACCGGACATACCCTCTACTTGTAGAGAAAATAAAGAAAAAATGGAGATAAAATATCAGCTGAGGCAATATCGCACTTGAATGATTCATACAGAGAAATCAAATTACCTGAAGATGTAGAATTCAATATTGAGTCCAGAAAACTGCCACATTCCCAGACAGAAGATAAGGTCTATTAGCCAAGTTTGCTTTCGCCTTCATTGGTACAGTGCAAGGGGTCTCAGACTAATAGAGCAATACGAGTAGACAATAGGTGCAGGAGTAGGCCATTCCGCCCTTCGGGCCAACACCGCCATTCAATATGATCATGCACAATCAGCACCCCGTTCCTGCCATCTCGCTATATCACCTGACTCCGCTATCTTTAATAGCTCTATCTAACTCTCTCTTGAAAGCATCCAGAGAATTGGCCTCCACTGTCTTCTGAGGCAGAGAATTCCACAGATTCACAATCCTCTGTCTGAAAAAGTTTTTCCTCAACTCCGTTCTAAATGGCCAACCCATAATTCTTAAACTGTGGCCCCTGGTTCTGGATAGCCCCAACATCGGGAACATGTTTCCTGCCTCTAGCCTGTCCAATCCCTTAATAATCTTATATCTTTCAATAAGATCCACTCTCATCCTTCTAAATTCCAGAATATACAAGCCCAGCCGTTCCATTCTATCAACATATGACAGTCCCGCCATCCCGGGAATTAACCTGCACTCCCATAATAGCAAGAATGCCCATCCTCAAATTTGGAGACCAAAACTGCACACAATACTCCAGGTGCGGTCACTAGGGCCCCGTACAACTGGAGAAGGACCTCTTTGCTCCTATACGCAACTCCTCTTGTTCTGAAGGTCAACATGCCAATAGCTTTCTGCACTGCCTGCCGCACCCTCATGCTTACTTTCTGTGACTGATAAACAAGGACCTCCAGAATACGTTGCACTTCCCCTTTTCACCTTGACACCATTCAAATAATAATCAGCCTTCCTGTTTTTACCACCAAAGTGGATAACCTCACATTTATCCACAATAAACTGATTCTGCCATGCATCTGCCCACTAAACTAACCTGTCCAAGTCACCCTGCATCCTCATAGCATCTTCCTCACACTTCACACTGCCACCCAGCTTTGTGTCATCTTCAAATTTGCTAATGTTACTTTTAATTCCTTCATCTAAATCATTAATGTACATTGTAAATAACTGCGGTCCCAACACCGAGCCTTGCGGTACCCAATTAGTCACTGTTTGCCATTCTGAAAGGGAACCGTTAATCCCTACTCTTTGTTAAAGAAGGAACTGCAGATGCTGGAAAATCGAGAGTACACAAAATGCTGGAGAAACTCAGCGGGTGCAGCAGCATCTATGGAGCGAAGGAGATAGGCAACGTTTCAGACCGAAACCCTTCGTCAGACTGAAGTGGGGTGGGGGGAAGAAAGGAAAAAGGAGGAGGAGGAGCCCGAGGGCTGAGGGAGAGGTAGGAAGGGGAGACAGCAAGCGTTAGCAGAATTGAGAGAATTCGATGTTCATGCCAAGGAATTCAAGAGGATGCAGACTCCCCAACCGGAATAGGAGGTGCTGTTCCTCCAATTTGCGGTTGCTCACTCTGGCCATGGAGGAGGCCCAGGACAGAGAGGTCGTATACGGAATCCCTACTCTTTGTTTCCTGTAGGATGAGGAATTAAAATAGGAGACACCATTTATGTTACGCCACTCAAATGCCCTCGGAAGACTGTTTCTAGCTGCATCTCCTGCCATTTATAACATTTAAACACCTTGATCTAATCACTGCAAAATATATTCTGTTCTTTATTCATATTTTCAGCTTACAGAAGGTTTCCTGGTATTCCAGAAAACAGATGACATCTTTTTAAGACCAAAAAGTATATTGAATTGAACACAACTCCCCAGAGAATTTGGGCAATCTCGATTCATTTCTCAGCTTAATGCAATGAGTCAGAAATTGGACATTTGCAGCAGTCAGAAAACTATTCACTGACAGGAAGCTGTTCCTGCAAAATGAACAGAAGAGCAACAAAAATATTAAATTGTTATTCAGTGTTTTCTCCGAAACTTACTTGACAAAGTAAATATGTAACTAAATTTTGAAGAAAAGGATGATGCACACTAAATTTTGATCCTAAAATGGCTTCCTCTAGGAATATAGGGAAGATGTACTGAAAGCAATGAAATGAGGGGTTCTAGAGATTCTGCAGCATTGAAGAAGTGTGGCAAAGGGATATGGCAGGGCTTGTGGTTTGTGTCCGTTTTTGTTGATTGCTAATGCTCTGCTATGTTTCATAGAAAATAGGTGCAGGAGGAGGCCATTCGGCATTTCGAGCCAACACTACCATTCATTGTGATCATGGCTGATCGTCCCCAATCAATAACCCGTGCCTGCCTTCTCCCCATAACCCCATATCCCTTGACTCCACTAGCCCCTAGAGTTTGAAAACCAAGTGTGCAAACCAAGATAGATATTCCACGTATGAAAACCAAGATAGGGGATAGGCTTTCTATATGAGACACACACACACATACACAACATCTGCCTGCTGGTGCAGAAGGTGCAGACTGTAAATGGCACTCCAACCTTAGGTATGTGCCGGGGAAGTGATTAATGAAAAAGTTCTAAAATCATCGGTTTCTGCGGGAGGTTAAATAGTGAGTTCAGGATGGAAGGAGCAATCAGCACCTCAAGGCTGCGTGCTCAGACCCCTGCTGTACTCACTCCATACCAATGACTGTGTAGCCGGTCATAGTGCGAACACTATCATCAAGTTCGCAGACGACACCTGGCCCTCAACACCAGCAAAACCAAGGAACTGATTGTGGACTTTGGAAGGGGTAGGATGGGGTCCAACAGTCCCGTTTATATGAACGGGTCGATGGTGGAAAGGGTCAAGAGCTTCAAATTCCTGGGTGTGCACATCTCTGAAGATCTTTCCTGGTCCGAGAACACTGATGCAATTATAAAGAAAGCACATCAGCACCTCTACTTCCTGAGAAGATTACGGAGAGTCGGTATATCAAGGAGGACTTTTTCTATCTTCTACAGGTGCACAGTAGAGAGCATGCTGACCGGTTGCATCATGGCTTGGTTCGGCAACTTGAGTGCCCTGGAGCGGAAAAGACTACAAAAAGTAGTAAACACTGCCCAGTCCATCATTGGCTCTGACCTCCCTACCATCGAGGGGATCTATCGCAGTTGCTGCCTCAAAAAGGCTGGCAGCATCATCAAGGACTCACACCATCACACCACACACTCAGCTCCCTGCTACCTTCTGGTAGAAGGTACAGGAGACTGTAACATCCAGGTTCAGTAATAGTCACTTCCCCACAGTCATCAGGCTATTAAACTCAACTCAGACAAAACTCTGAACATTAATAGTAAGATTAAATGAGAACTTACCAGTTTGAAGTTTGATCTTTATTTTATGAGGAGTTACGATGAGGGATTACGTGAAGACCCCGCCAGCACGCATGCGCGACATTCTTCAAAGCAGTGGTGTGAAATCACAGATGGCAACGTAGACTAATATAGTAAGATAAGAGAGAACTTCCATACCAGTTGATCTTTATAATAGAGGGCTGGGAGCGGAGGGCACGTAATCCCTCATCGTAACTCCTCATAAAATAAAGATCAAACTTCAAACTGGTAAGTTCTCATTTAATCTTACTATTTTACTTCGGAGTCACGTGAGTGACTACGTGAAGATTTCAAAGCTCTGTGATTTCATGCCCTGGAAACTCCATGCTCACACACCGCTATGCTGGGATAAGAGGATGAACGTAATTCAGACATAACACTGGCTGAAAATTAAAATAGGTATTTATTCATACCAAACACAAAAATATATACCCCATGAAGGGTAAATTATTTGGCAGAGCTCAAAATTCTCCCTGCATAAGAGTCAGTGGAGGCCACGGGTTTATTATAAAAGCGATGAAACGTCCTCTCATTACTCCAACCCGCTGTGACCAGGATGTGGTCCAATGGTCCCTCCATCATCCTAGCCGCCGACGTGGATGCCGCCCTGGTGGAGTGAGATTTAAATATATTAGTGTCTATCCCCGCCGCATCCAGAACCACCCTTATCCATCTAGAAATGGTTTGCACCGTGACTTTGTGGTGAGGCTTTTTGTGGCTTATGAGCAAAGCTTTCTCCGTGCCCCTGAGATTTTTTGTGACTGAGATGTATCGTGATAATAAAGTGACAATGCAAAGTCGAGTATCTGCCGGGTAGGCTAGAAACTCTAAAGTATGTCCAGACGTTCCGGGTCGGTCTTGTTTTAACAGCCCCTGCACATAAAAGGTGATTTTGTCATTGGATATGGACATGGCATCCAGATTTAATTTGTGCAGGGACTGGACCCGTTGTGCCGTGACGAGTGCCATGATCATTACCACCTTGTAGGTAAGCTTGTCCAGGGTAAGTCCTGAGTTAGGTGTTCATCCTCGCAGCATAGTTAATACTATGCTGATATCCCATGTGTGGTTGTATCTGGGCCTGGGGGGATTGGAATTGTATATTCCTCTCATTAGTTTTGATACTAATGGATGTGATCCAATGCCCAATTGGTCACTCCCCTTGCCCAGGTAGGTCGATAGGGCACTCCTGGCACAGTTAATGGCACTATAGCTCAGTCCTTTGTCATGGTGAAGGGTTGCCAAGAATTCCAGAACTTCTGTGATGGTTGCTGATTCGTAGGTAGTGTTGGTTGCAGAGCAGAATTTTTCCCATTTCCTGATGTAGGTCAGGTACTGCTTACGGGTGGACTCCCTGCACGATGCTGAGATGGTATCTATGGTTCTGCTGGTGAGTCCGTACCCCAAAAGTGGCCGTTTCAGAACCTGCAAATCAACAGGTCCATGCGGTCATGACATGGGTGGTGTTCTCCTGTGACGGGATGTATAAGCAGGTTAGGTCGTTTATTGACCCTAATACAAGGTCCTGTGGCCATCTTCTGTACCATTGGGAACCATGGTTGGGTAGGCCAGTCGGGCACAACCAAAATACCCGATGCGGAGTCTTGTCTGATTTTCTGCAAGACCCGACTGATGAGGCAGAAGGGGGGAAATGCATAACAGAACAAGTCCCCCCAGTGTAGCGTGAAAGCGTCCATTGCTACTGCCCCTGGGTCTGGTTCTCAAGCAACATATGTTGGCAGTTGGTGATTTAATCTGGACGCAAAAAGGTCGATATCTGGTGTCCCATAACGTTCTACAATATCTGTGAACACCTTTCGATCCAACATCCATTCTATGTTGTCGTTAAATTTGTGTGACCTGGTGTCTGCCACTGTATTTAGTTTACCTGGGAGGTAAGTGGCTGAAATCCAAATTTCTCTTTGCAGACACCAGTGCCAGATATTGTTAGCCAATTCATCACACGATATCGACTTTATTCCACCCATGTGGTTAATGTAAGCCACCACCGTGGTATTGTCAATTTGTAATCTAACATGTATTTTGTGCATGTCTGAGCAGTATGCCCTAAGGCCATGAAATGCTCCCAGCATTTCTGAATGGTTAATCCCCAGTGTGTTGAATTGGGTTAGTTCTAGTGCATTCCATCTACCTCCACAACTAGTGGTGGTATTAGTTGCTCCCCAACCTTGGGCACTGGCATCAGTTTGTAAGATGATCGAGGGATTGATGATAATGATGGGTTTTGAACAATTTTGAGCATTCTCCATCCTCCAATTTAATTCGGTTTTTGCCTTTTCTGGCAATTTCATAGGCCTGTAGAAATGGCCTGCATGTCTTTTAAGAGCTATAATTTTAGCTCTTTGTAGGTTTTGATAATGTAATGGTCCGAATTGTGCTGCGGGAAAAGCAGCCACTATCTTCCCAATTACCCTGGCCACCTGCCGTATGGATGGATCCCTGATGCCAGTAAGGCTCCTGCAAGCCTCTATCAAGTCCACCGCTTTATTTGGTGGTAAAGTGATAGACATTTGCACCGAGTCAATGGTAAACCCCAAGTAATCCATGGTGGTTGAGGGTTTCAGTTTTGATTTATCTGGATGTATGATGAATCCCAGCTTTTGGAAAAGATGTTTTGTGGCTAAAACTGCCAATGGAGCCACTTCCAAATTCTCCCCAACAATGAGGATATCATCAAGATAGGCCATTACAGTGTGATTCTGTTTTCTTAGGTAGGCCAAAGCTGGTTTCAACATTTTGGTAAACAGTCTGGGTGCTGATGATAACCCATTGGGCAAGGCTTTGTATTGCCATAGTTGTTCCATCCAGATAAATTTTAGGTATTTCCTATGATCCTTGTGTATTGGTACTGAATAGTATGCATCTTTGAGGTCAATGCATGCCATGTAGTACCCATAGGCTATTAACTGCCTAGCTGTGTCAAAGGTATCCATTTTGAAATGAACATACTGAGCAGAAGTATTTAGTTCGGTCAGATCTATAATTATGCGGCACCCGCCATCGCTTTTATTTTTGGTAAATATATTGGATACGAACTCCTGAGGTTGTCTGGTGGTTTTCTCAATTACTCCTTTTTCAATTAGCCTCAACAGTTCAGCATGCCCTGCCGTTCTTTCTTTTTGTGAAAGTATAAACTTCCGGCTAGGTGAATGCTGGACCGGGGTAGGGAGTTCGTAAATAAATTCAATTTTGTAGCCCTGAATACTTCCGAGTATGTAAGGATCAGAGGTAAGTGTGCGCCAAACTTCATAACACAAGTGCAACCGGCCCCCCACATTTTGTAAATTTAGGCAAGGAATGTTCCTGGGGAAGCCAGACCCACCTACCTCCATGGTTATTGTCGGTGTTGTGGCCTCTGTCCTTGTTTCTTCTGTTGAGTTGTCACGGTGTAGGGGTGGCGCATTTTCCAAGAAGGCCGGGCTGGGCCATGGCCTAAAAAAAGACCGCTGTGCAGGTGGACCGGCCTTCGAGCTTTCACCACCGGCAGGTCTGTGATAAAATCGCTGGCCGGTGGGTGTGTAGGGGTGCTGCCGTTGTGGGTAATGAGGTTTAAATGAACCGGGTACCTTGATGAGGCCTAAGGCCTTGGCCTCTTCGTCCAGGTCTTTCACCTGTTTGTCACGTGACTCTGAAGTAAAATAGACCATTATCTGTTTATTTGCACTTTACCTGTTTACTTATTCATGTGTGTATATATTTATATAATGGTATATGGACACTGATCTGTTCTATATTCATGCCTACCATATTCTGGTGTGCTGAAGCAAAGCAAGAATGTCATTGTCCTATCAGGAACACATGACAATAAACCCTCTTGAATCTTGAATCTTGAAGGGGAAGGTAATCAAAGAGATTGGGTGCTTGAGGAAATTATTTGGGACTCAGAGGACGGGATGGAAGGGATAATGGCTATAGATTGAAATGGGGAGGCACTTTCAGAGTGGATGGGGGAGAATTAAAGTGAAACTCAAAGGATATTGCGCATCTCAAAAGAAAAGGGGTTGATGGTGGGGAATCAGTATAACTTAAAAAGTATATAGACACAAAGTACTGGAGTAACTCAGCAAGTCAGGCAGCATTAATGGAGAAAAGGGATGGATAACATTTTGGGATGGGACCCTTCTTCAGACTTCAGCCTGAAGAAGGGTCCTGACCGAAAATATCACCATCCTTTTTCTCCAGAGATGCTGCCTGATCCGCTGAGTTACTGAAGCACTTTGTATGTATATTTGGTATAAAGCAGCATCTGCAGTTGAACAGTACCTTTGTTGAGTGATATTGCTGCCTTGTTCTCCTATCAGCAGCTCAGGTAAGGTACATCAATTAATGAATGCCCTAATATGCATCAACCCTCCAGTTCAGATCTGCTGCATTATCTGAATTATGTTCCATTCACAAGCCTCATAAAGACAGTGAAGAATCTATATGACATATAGGAAAATATATTGTTAAAGAAGGAACTGCAGATGCTGGAGAATCGAGGGTTACAGAAAAAGCTGGAGAAACTCAGCGGGTGCAGCAGCATCTAAGGAGCGAAGGAGATAGGCGATGTTTCGGCTCGAGACCCTTCTTCAGACTGGTCAGGGATCAGGGAAACGAGAGATATAAACAGTGATGTGGAGAGATAAGGAACAATGAGTGAAAGATATGCAAAAAAGTATTGGTGACAAAGGAAGCAGGCCATTGTAAGCTGTTTGTGGTGTGAAAATGAGAAGCTAGTGCGACTGGGGGGGGGGGGGGGGGGGAGATGGAGAAGGAATGTCAGGGCCAGAGGGCTGAGGGAGAGGTGGGGGGGAGGCAGTCTGGGTTAACAGAATTGAGAAAATTCAATGTTTAAGCCCAGAGGATGCAGACTCCCCAAGCGGAATATGAGGTGCTGTTCCTCCAACTTGCGGTGTTGATCACTCTGGCCGTGGAGGAGGCCCAGGACCGAGAGGTCGGATACGCAGTGGGAGGGGGAGTTGAAGTGCTGAGCCACCGGGAGGTCGGGTTGGTTATTGCGGACCGAGCGGAGGTGTTCGGCGAAACGATCGCCCAGCCTCCGCTTGGTCTCACCGATGTAGATCAGCTGGCATCTGGAGCAACGGATGCAGTAGATGAGGTTGGAGGAGGTGCAGGTGAACCTCTGTCGGACTTGGAATGACTGCTTGGGTCCCTGAAAGGAGGAAAATTTATTGTTCAACCATAACTGTAATTCACCAATGGATTACTTGATAAAATGTGCTTGTCCGTTACGTATGTACAGTGTGCTTTGCAGAATTTCAAGCTTAAAGTCAGATGCAACTCTTATATTTAAGAGGCATTTAGAGAGTCACTAAAGTAGGGACAGCAGAGAAGTAAGTAGTCCTAGAGCAGACATATGTTGGCGAAAAGGTTGGCATGGACATTATGAGCCAAGTGACCCAGTTCTGTGCTGAATTATCTGATAATCTATCACCATTAACTTGATGTGTTGAAGAGTGGTGATCAGGATGAGGAAACTGGGTAAATTTGGAAATGAAGAAAAAAATATCTTCATAAAGTTAGGGGCTAATTTTCTGGAAATATTCTGGGTAGTAGGAAACTTCAGTGAGATCAAGATAGTGTCTTAAACTGCAATGTCATTGAAGCCAATCTTTAGCACAAATGTACCTTCCTGGTTATAGGAGATGAAGCATACATTATGATCTGCTTAGAGAACCACAAAACAGCTGAGTCCCATGTAAATTCATATTCATTAAGGGAGCTGTATGATAATTTGGTGAGCAGCATTGACCTAATAACCCCCCTCAGTGGAAATGTGTGGGAGAAGCTCACAATGACAGAATGCATATTGAAGCTAATCACCACTTGAATGATAAACCTGCAGCCATCTCCTGTAAAGCACTTCCAGGCAACTTCCAGTTATGTAATCAACAATTAAAATGAGAGAAACACCTTTAAACAGAGTAGTTTTCAAAGGAGCGCAGCAAGGTTGTAGCTCAAAAGGAGGTCATCAGCCCAAAGTGTACATGGCAGCTCTATGCAAGAGTGATCCAATTAGTTCCACTCAACTGCGCTGTTCCCATAGCCCTGAATTTTATATTTCCCTTTTACATACTTTAAGTATTTATACCCACTTCCCTTTACACAACCGTGCCAATACTTCTTTGGCCACTATTGGGAAATACATGAAAAAGGAAACCTTTTAAAAATATATCTGAACAAATAGGTTATTTTCTTGAACCCCTGATGATATTCTTCATTTCCAACTCTCCAATATTGTCCTTCATTGATACTGCTACCCTCCTCACTCTTCTATTTTTCTACCTTTCACTACTTTTCATGACATTGTGCTAGAAGGAATATTTAGTGCCTTTTCTTCAACTTCTTTCAGCCAAAATCCCATTATTTCTACAACTTCATAATCCACATGCAGCCCTCCAAAGATTTTCAGAACATTCATGTGCTATTTAATCCTTCCTTTAGAATATAGAATAGTAAGATTAAACGAGAACTTACCAGTTCGAAGGTTGATCTTTATTTTATGAGGAGTTGCGATGAGGGATTTCGTGAAGACCCCGCCAACACGCATGCGCGGCATCCTTCAAAGCAGCGGTGTGGAATCACAGACCCGACCAAAAGTAAGGATATGAAGATTAAACTTTGAACTAACCAGTTGAACATAATGATCGAGAGTTGGGAGCGGAGGGCACGAAATCCCTCATCGCAACTCCTCATAAAATAAAGATCAACCTTCGAACTGGTAAGTTCTCGTTTAATCTTACTATTTTACTTCGGAGTCACGTGAGTGACTTCGTGAAGACTTCAAAGCTCTGTCATTACACGCCCTGGACAACGTCCATGCTACCACACTGCCGCAATCCTGATGGAGGAAGTTTGTTAATGCAATCCAGACTGGACAAGCTGAAACCAAAAAATAATGGAGATTTATTAAAACAAATCATAAACAACCCCCTGACTGGGGACAAATGATATTAGGGAGCAGCCCTGAGTATTGCATCCACATATGTTGCAGGTCCGGCCAATGGCTTGTGGTAGAACCGTTGGAAGGTTGACTCACTGGCCCATCCTGCTGTAGCGAGGACGTGATCCATGGGCACCTCCATGGCCCTCGCTGTTGATGTGGATGCAGCCCTGGTGGAATGAGATTTTAAAATGTGAGTGTCAATACCTGCTGCATCCAACACCTCCCTGAGCCACCTGGAGATCGTCTGCACTGTCACCCGGTGATGTGGTTTTTTGTGGCTTATGAGCAGTCCTTGTTCTGAGTTCCTGATTGACCGGGTTGATTCGATGTAGTAACGGAGGTGGGCGACTGTGCAGAGTGTGGCATCAGTGGGGTACGCCTGGAATTCCAATGGCAGCCCCGTAGTTCCGGGTCTATGCTGCTTCAGCAACTCTGCAACGTAAAATGTTACTTTCCCAGGGGTAGAGAGCATATTGTCAATGCGTAACTTTTGAAGCGTCTGTACCCGCTGAGCAGACGTGAGTGCCATCAACATGACCACCTTTAGGGTGAGTCGGTGAAGTGGTAACCCCGCCATGGGAGACCATGATCTTAAAAGGGACAGGACCACTCCTGCATCCCAGACAACGTTATATCTGGGCCGTGGAGGGTTGGTATTAAATACACCCCTCATGAACTTTGACACCAGATTGTTGGACCCCACTCCTACCGGAAGGTACGAGGACAGCGCACTTCTGGCGCTATTGATGGCACTGTAGCTGAGCCCTTCATCGTAGTGGAGGCCCGCCAGGAATTCCAGGACGTCAGGTATCGTGGCAGAATCATAGGAAACATTCTTCCTTGAGCAGTATAGTTCCCATTTCCTGATCTGGGTCAGGTACTGCCGTCTGGTAGATGTTCTGCACGATGCGGCGATTACATCCATGGCCCTTGATGAAATCCCGGTGTTTATTAAAGGCCTTTTCAGAACCTGCAGACCAACAGGTTTAGATATCCATGACACGGATGCGATTCGCCAGTGACAGGATTAGTTACCAATTGTGGGTTGTTTGCAATTTGCACCCAAGGATGTTTTAACATCTGGGAGACCACCGGGTACCATGGTTGTGTCGGCCAGTCGGGTATTACCAGAATGCCTGACGCAGAGTCCAATTTGATCTTCTGCAATACCCGGCTGATGAGGCAGAATGGGGGAAATGCGTAGCAATACCATTTCCCCCAGTGGAGCGAAAAAGCATCCAACGCCACTGCCCCAGGGTCTGGTTCCCACGATACATATGTTGGTATCTGATGGTTCAACCTAGACGCAAATAGGTCAATATCTGGCATACCAAATTTAGTTGCAATTTCAGCAAACAGATGGGGATTCAGCATCCACTCGATGTTATCATTGAACACTCGTGACCTGGTGTCCGCCACTGTATTGAGTATCCCCGGGAGGTACGTTGCTGATATCCAAATATCCCTTTCGATGCACCAGAGCCAAATTGTATTTGCCAAATCATTACAAGATACTGACCTGATACCACCCATATGATTTATATAGGCTACCACCATGGTATTGTCTATTTGAAGGCGGACATGTGCATGACGCAAATTATTGCAATATGCCCGTAACCCATGAAAGACCCCCAGCATCTCCAGATAATTAATGCCTTGCACTTGGAGAAGGGTGAGCTCATGAGCGTCCCATCTACCACCGCAGCTGGTTACGGTGTCAGTTGCTCCCCAGCCTTGGGCGCTTGCATCAGTTTGCAACAGAACTGTTGGATTTGGGAGAATGATGGGTTTGGAACTTACTCGAATACCGTGAACCCACCATTTCAACTCGGTTTTTTCCCTTATGGCCAGTTGCATAGGTCTGTCAAAATGTCCGGCATTCAATTTTAACGCCAGAATTTTGCTTTGTTGTAATTTCCGGTAGTGCAATGGACCATAATTTACAGCTGGGAACGTAGCTACCAGCTTCCCAATTACCTTTGCAACCTGCCGAATGGTTGGCCTGTTGCTGTCAAGTAAACTGATGCATGCGTGTTGAATGTCCACCACTTTGTCAATTGGGACGGTGATTTTCATCTGGTTAGTGTCTATAGTGAACCCCAAATAATCCATGACCTGCGAAGGGTTGAACTTGGATTTGTCTGGATGGATTATAAACCCCATTCTTTGAAACAAAGAGATGGCGGCTGAAACTGCCAGCTGGGCTAGCACTAGGGTTTCCCCCGCTATGAATATGTCATCTAAATATGCCATTACGATATGGTTTTGTTTCCTAAGATGTGCCAATATAGGTTTAACAATTTTAGTAAATAGTCTCGGCGCTGTCGTAATCCCATTAGGCAAAGCTTTATATTGCCATAATTGACCTTCCCAGACAAATTTCAAGAACCTTCTATGTTGTTTAGCGATAGAGACTGTATAGTATACATCCTTCAGGTCAATGCAAGCCATAAAGTACCCATGACTAACCAACTGCTTGGCTGTCTCAAAGGCCTCCATTTTGAAATGGGTATATTGTACAAAAGCATTCAACTGGGTTAAGTCGATGATAATCCGACAGCCTCCATCCTTCTTGGTTCTAGTAAAGATGTTGGATACAAACTCCAGTGGCTCATGCGTCGTTTTCTGTATTACCCCTTTTTCTTCCAATCGTAGTATCTCAACATGAGCCCGCTCCTTCTCTAATTGAGAGAGTGCAAATCTGCGACTAGGCTCATGTTGCGAAGGGGGATCCCTGCCATTAATAAACTCTATCTCATAACCCTGAATGCTTTGTAAAATAAAAGGATCCGTAGTTATGGTATCCCAGGCAGGCCGGAATTCCCGCAGCCGTCCCCCCACCGGTGAGGTTCCTATTGCTACTTTGTGGAAGGAACCAAGCCCCCTTACCTCCAAGGTTAGCGCCGGGGTCTGGACTGTGGTGTTTTTGCTTGAGTCAGTGCTTGCACCAGAAGCCAGACTCCTCGATGTCTGTGCGGGCTTACCACCACAGTGTTCCACACATAAATGGGAATGTGGCGGCGCATGGTCTGCTATACCCGCCTCAGCAGGGGTGCTGGACCGTATTTTGCTGCCACCGGCCCGCACTATGGCAGCCTGTTCCGGTGGTGTGCCGGTACATCCTGCCCCCACAGGGACCTTCGGCACGCCAGCATTGCCACTGGTCTGCTTCCTCGCAGGTTTACCCAGTGGCTTGTCCCTGCCTGCCGCACCGACAAGGCTGGACTTTAGCAAGGCTTCCCGCCTGTTCTGCCCACGAGGGACCTCTAAAGGGGGGGATGCACCCGCAGACACGCTTGCTCTAACAGCCCCATGTGTCTTACCTCCAGCCCTGGACTTGGGCACTGGAGGCCTGGAGTCAGGGTCTCCCAGCCCCTGCTCCTGCGCGGACACCCTCTTCTTTGCCAGAGGCGTTGTGCCGGGTCTGACCAGCTGCCCAGAGTTCCCCAACTGCCGTGACTTCTTCCCCGGTGGTGTCTCTGCTGCTCCTGATGTAGCGGGCAGCTCCGGGGACTTAACTCGCTGAACGCGACTCTTGATACTCCTTCCTCCTTCCATGGCCCTGCAAAAACAATGCAGACCACAACAAACCAGCTTAAGGTTAGACTTACCTGCAGCTGCTTACCTTTTGAAGGAGCCGGTTGAGGGAGCGCACTCCCTCCCCCAGCTGCCGTGAGCAAATGCGCGCGACGATATGCCGCGCATGCGTGTTGGCGGGGTCTTCACGAAGTCACTCACGTGACTCCGAAGTAAAATACAGAATATATAGAGTACTGGACAGAAACAGCCCCTTCAACCCATGGTGTCTATGCCAAACATGGCGAAACCCCAGTTGTACAGGGCCCTAGTGAGACCACACCTGGAGCATTGTGTGCAGTTTTGGTCTCCAAATTTGAGGAAGGACATTCTTCCTATTGAGAGAGGTAATCCCGGTAATTCACAAGGTAAATTACCGGGATGGCGGGACTGTCATATGCTAAGAGAATTGAGCGGCTGGGCTTGTATACTCTGGAATTTAGAAGGATGAGAGGAGAACATTGAAACATATATGATTATTAAGTGTTTGGACACACTAGAAGCAGGAAACGTGTTCCCGATGTCGGGGGAGTACAGAACCAGGGGATACAGTTTAAGAATAAGGGGTAAGCCATTTAGAACGGAGATGAGGAAACACTTTTTTCACACAGAGATTTGTGAGTCTGTGGAATTCTCTGCCTCAGAAGGCGGTGGAGGCCAGTTCTCTGGATACTTTCAAGAGAGAGCTAAATAGGGCTCTTGAAGATAGCGGAGTCAGGGGATATGGGGAGAAGGCAGGGATGGGGTACTGATTATGGATGATCAGCCATGATCACATTGAATGGCGGTGCTGGCTTGAAAGGCCGAATGGCCTACTTCTGAACCTATTGTCTATTGTCTACCTGTCACCTGGTCCATTACCTGCAGAATCACATGCCTATCTAAAAGCCTTGAAAAAGGACATATTATATCTGCTTCCACCACCAGCCCTGCCATCACATTCTAGGCATCTACCATTCTGTGTGCAAAAAACTTGCTCCACACACCTCCTTTAAACTTTCTCCATCACTAATCTCAGCAACTATGATCTTCTGTGGGTTTTGTCTTTGGATGCATGATGGGCTTTGGTTTTACAATGCAGAAACAAGGAACCGCAGAAAGGTGCAAAATGCTGAAGTGATTCAGCAGGTCAGGCAGCATCAACTTGGCATTAAGTTCAGCACAGACATTTTGGACCACAGGGACAGTCCCTGTGCTGTACTGTTCTATGTTCTATGTTGTCCTCGCTGCCTGTCACTCTGAGTCACCTGTGGTCTTGGTTTTAACTAAACTTCATTCCTTCACCAGTACTGCTTGAAATCAATATGCCCTGAGGGATCTTTTGAGTTAAATGCATTCTCATTTTTGGATGTTTTGCCGAACAAGCAGTCCCACTTCTTTGCCATTCCTTTGTCATGCAACTACCTACTGACTTGTGCTATCCACTCAAACTTGTAGTGACCAGAATGAATAAAGTAATGGTAAATAAAAATGCTGGAGAAACTCAGCTGGTGCGGCTGCACCTATGAAGCGAAGGAAATAGGCAACATTTCGGGCCGAAACCCTTTTTCAGACCGATGCAAGGTGGGGGGGTGGGAAGGAGAAAAGAAGAGGAGGAGCCCGAGGGCTGAGGGAGAGCTGAGAAGGGGAGGAGACAGCAAGGGCTACAGGAAATTGGAGGTCAATGTTCAAGATACTGGGGTGCAGACTGCACAAGCAGAATATGAGGTGCTGCTCCTCCAATTTCCGGTGGTGCTCACTCTGGCCATGGAGGAGGCCCAGGACAGAAAGGTCGGATTTGGAATGGGAGGAGGAGTTGAAGTGCTGAGCCACAGGGAGATCAGGTTGGTTGATGCGGACCGCGCGGAGGTGTTCAACGAAACAATCGCCAAGCCTACGCTTGGTCTCACCGATGTAGATCAGCTGACATCTAGAGCAGCGGATGCAATAGATGAGGTTGGAGGAGGTACAGGTGAACCTCTGTCGCACCTGGAATGACTGCTTGGGAGATGGGAAGATGTGGCGAGTGGTGGGGTCACGTTGGAGGTGGCAAAAATGACGGAGGACTATTTGTTTTATGTGACAGCTAATGCGGTGGAAGGTGAGGACTAGGGGGACTCTGGCCTTGTTCTGAGTGGGGGGATGGGGAGAGAGAGAAGTGTTACGGGGCATTGAAAACACCCTGGTGAGACCCTCATCTATAGAACCCCAGTTCCCTGAAGAATGAGGACAGTTCCGATGCCCTTGTGTGGAACACGTCATCCTGGGAGCAGATGCGGTGTAGACGGAGGGATTGGGAGTAGGGGATGGAGTGCTTACAGGAAGCAGGGTGGGAAGAAGTGCAGTCAAGATAGCCATGGGAGTCAGTGGGTTTATAGTGGATGTCGGTCAGAAGTCTATCACCTGCGATGGAGATAGCGAGATCAAGAAATGGTAGGGAAGTGTCGGAAATGGTCCAGGCGTATTTGAGTGCCGGATGGAAGATAGTGGCAAAGTTGATGAAGTTAGACAGTTGTGTGTGGGTGCTGGAGGTAGCACCAATGCATCGTCGATGTAGCGGAGGTAGAGGTCGGGGATGGGGCCCTGGTACGTCTCGAACAAGGATTGTTCAACGTACCCTACAAAGAGGCAGGCATAGCTGGGGCCCATGCGCGTGCCCATAGTTATGCCTTGTATTTGGAGGAAATGGTAGGAGGCAAACAAAAAGTTATAAAGGGTAAGGACCAGCTCAGCTAGGCGGAGGAGAGTATCAGTGGACGGGGATTGGTTGGTTCTCTGGTCGAGGAAGAGCCGGAGGGCTTTGAGACCATCCTGGTGGAGGATGGAGGTGTAGAGTGACTGGACGCCCATGGTGAAGATGATGGGATGGGGGCCTAGAGAATGGAATGCCCGGAGCAGATGGAGAGTGTCTGAGGTGTCTTGAACATAGGTGGGGAGGGATTTAACAAAGGGGGATAGGATGGAGTCAAGGTACGTGGAAATGAGTTCAGTAGGGCACGTACAGGCAGGGACAATGTGTCTACCAGGACAGTCAGGTTTGTGGATTTTGGGGAGAAGGTAAAGTAATGCCTGCTGCCATTCAAGTTTCCCTCTGCTTGACTATACTGTACATCCTGCTGTTATGGTTGGAAAGACACATGAAGCACCTCAGAGTTCCTACAGGGCATAGGTTACGCTTTGCATAGATCTGAGAAGCTCTGCCGCACATCTATTTATTAAATTACCCACCTGCAACTTATTTTAACTTTGCATTTGAAGCTTTGTTTGTAGAGAATTTGAATGGCTATTTTAATGCACCTATTTCAATATTTTATTCAGGCAGCCCATATTTAGCTCCTGCTTTCCACTTTAACTGCAATTACCTTGTTCAATAATGCAGGAATTGTAGGATAATTGGCAGCTGTAAAATTGAATCTCCAAACTGTGTATCATTTGCACTCACCTTTTGCTGTTAGGATAAGCTTCATCGAATCTTGAGTGGACAATTATCAAGGCATTTTGTGGTAAAATGTAACAGTTTCATGAGTTATTGTCACTCAAAGTGCTGTAAGCTTATTTACTAAATAGTGCTAACAGGATTGACAATCAGAAAGGCACCCTGGGCTGTAATGTGGACCCTATTGTTGTGGCTCTAGTGACAGCTACAGAACAATCACTGGCTGCAGTGAACCAACTTGTACATCCTGTCTTTACACAATCAGACATCCAGAGAGCTATGGCCTGCCAAAGGTGACAGGAATTAACAAATGAGTAGGAAGGAACTGCAGATGCTGGTTTAAACTGAAGATAGACACAAAATGATGGAGTAACAGCATGACAGGCAGCATCTCCAGATGGAAAGAATGGGTGATGTTTTGGGTTGAGACCCTTCTTCAGACTCACAAATGTTCATTGCAGATACAGTCTATGCATGGTAGGGCTACTGTAGGAAAAGGTGTGAGGAAGATGCTGGAGTCAATTATTACAGTAATTATTAAAGTAATAATGGCGCATTTGGATAGCAGTAAAAGGATTGGTCAAAGTTAGCACGGATTTACAAATGAGAAATCTTGCTCAATGCTCGAATGGGCAAATGCATAGCAGATGCAGTGTAATGCAGATAAATGTGATGTTGTGCACTCTGACGGCAAGAACAAGGAGGCAGATTATTATCTCAATGGTGTCATATTAGGAAAAAGGAAAGTGCAATGAGACCTGGGTATCCTTGGATATCAGTCACTGAAAGTAAACATGCAGGTACAGCAGGCAGTGAAGAAAGCTAATGGCATGTTGGCCTTCATAATGAGAGGATTTGAGTATATGAGAAAAGAGGTCCTTCTGCGGTTGTGCAGGGCTCTGGTGAGACCACATCTGGAGTGTTTTGTGCAGTTTTGGTCTCCTAATTTGAGGAAGGGCATCCTTGCTATTGAGGTAGTACAGCGTAGGTTCACGAGGTTAATCCCCAGGATGGCGGGACCGTCATATGAGGAAAGATTGGAAAAACTGGTCTTGTATTCACTGGAATTTAGGATGAGAGGGGATCTTATAGAAACAAATAAAATTATAAATGGACTGGACAAGCTAGATGCAGGAAAAATGTTCCCAATGTTGGGGGAGTCCATAACCAAACACCACAGTCTACAAATAAAGGGGAGGCTATTTACAACTGAGATGAGAAAAAGCTTTTTCACCCAGAGAGTTGTGAATTTGTGGAATTCTCCACAACAGAAGGCAGTGGAGGCCAATTCACTGGATGAATTTAAAAGAGAGTTAGATAGAGCTCTAGGAGCTAGCGGAATCAAGGAGTATGGGGAGGAGGCAGGCACGGGTTACTGATTGTGGATGATCAACCATGATCACAATGAATGGCAGTGCTGGCTTGAAGGGTCAAATGGCCTCCACCTGCACCTATTTTCCATGTTTCTATGTTTCAGACTGAGGAATACCATCTCGAAGTTGGCTCGTCAAGAACTGCCACGGTGAACTGAGGCAATTGAACTTTGTGCTCATGTGCAGCAATATTTTACTGAACTCTATGCAAATAAATAACTTCACTGTACCTCTGTACATGTGACAATAACAAAACATTGAACCATTGAAATAAATGGCCTGCTTCAGAACTATAGCATTCCATAGATTAATACAAATATAATGAACCCCATCACTCAGTGGAATATTAGCTCAGAATGCTGTCTCGGAGTGTAATATTCACACCTGATTCAACACCATATGATGGCAATTTCAGTTCCCAAAGTGTCTGGTCACTTTCAATCAGCCAGCCAAACAGGAGCAGTTTACACTTCTACTCCAGAAAATCCCACTGCAACTGAAGCCTCAGCCACTGCTGCAACATTGTCATGAAAACTGCTAAATGTGCTGAACTACATACTCTAGAGGCTTGCTAGTATTTGTTTGAGGAATGCTAATGATGAATAGTTCACGGGAGGCTTCTCTTTACATTTCTGTAATATACATTGTGGCTTGTGACTGATTGGCAAGACGCAAGATTTACATAGTTCAACCTCAGTGATATAAATTAAATAAAGTTTATTGTCAGAGGTTTAGTGTAAAGAGCACTTCTACAGTCCTCGTAATTTACCCTGCTCAAGCAAACTATGTACAATGAAGTTGTACCATCTCAGTATAGAGACCCAAGAGACTGCACATACTGAAATCTTGTACAATAGGCAAACTGCTGAAGGGACTCAATGGCTCAGGCAGAATCTGTAGAGGAAAATTGGGGAAATTAGCAAAATCCCCTCAAAGATTATATGTGAACAGTTGAGTTCATCCACCAGTTTGTCCTTTGCTTAACGTCCAATATGGTGGGCAAGGAACAAAGGAGATATTTGTTTAGTGTGGTGCCATATGATGGCAGCATCGCCAACAGTCTGCCTTGTCCTTTTCTTCTTTTGTTGTTTTTAGTCTGTTATTAAATGCATGTTTTGGTGTATCTTTAGTTTTGTATTATGTGGAGGTGGGAGGGAGGGAAATATTTTTTAATCTCTTTCCTCGACGGAGATGCAACTTTTTCGTATCGTATCTCCGTCGACACTGCGGCCTAACATCGTGGAGGTGGCAGTCCCTTTGCTGGGGATCGACTTTTGGAGCTCCGACCGTGGGAGCCTGCGGACTTAACATCATGGAGCTCGCGGTCCCTTGGTTAGGGATCGACTTCGGGAGCTCCAACCACGGGAGCTTCGACCGCCCCGATCGCAGGAGCTTTGATCGCCCCGACGCGGGTGTTTCGATCACCAGCTGCAGGAGCTTCCATCACCCCGACTGCGGATGGTTCGACTGCCCCGCCCATGGGAGAAAAGGAGTGAAGAAGATAATACATTATTGCCTTCCATCCCAGTGCGCTGTGGTGGATGTTTATGTTAATTTTTATGTAGTTGCTTGTCTTGCTGCTTTTTTGGCATGGCTGTGGGGCAAATTAAATTCCTTGTTTGTTTTTACATACTTGGCTAATAAATTAATGACAATTACAATGACAATTCTACTAAGTTAATGATTGCACTCAGGAAAGTAGACACTGCTGGTGTAAAAGAAGTATCAAATAGTAGCATCCACCCTCACATGCCTGGAAGTTGCAATATAACGGGTTTCAGGGTGAGCCAAATGCAAACCAAATGTATTCATAATAAAAGTTAATCATCTTTTTTGATAATGGCTAGTTATGTTGGCATTGCTTCAAACTGAACAAAATGTTCAAGTATGGATACTGCATTATTTTGGTGGAGGAAAGTTTGCTCTTTTATAATAAGGGGTACAACCAAGTCAAGTATGATGAGGAGAAATAGAGCACTCTGTGAGCTTCACAAATAATGATGATTGTTCTCCTCAACTCACAGCTGTGTTCCTGACAACATCTAGCATCCTTGGTCTCTAAATCATATTTTAACCCCAAAATCCAAGAATACTTTGCCTTATATTCTCACTTGCTGCAGGCAGAATGTTATATTGAGAAGCATCTAAGCTGCAGACACATCAAATAAATGACATCATTCCCGCCAGATTTACGCTGTATCTGGAATTTTGGGATGGAATGAAACCTTTCAATTTCTTGATCCTACACAACCTTCAGTTATAAATGGCTGGTCATTTATCTCATCAACCCCATGTATTTAAATATTCTGACTAACAAAAGTATCGGTAGGTTAATTTCAATTTTGAATTTTTCAATTGCCGCTGTTTCCTGATGTTACCACCAAATTATTGTCATAATAGCAGAAAATGTTGGAAACACACTGCTGGTCAGGCAACATTCATGGAGAGAAAAATTAAGTACATTGCATAATAATAATCCCTCTAATAAAAATTGCATAATAATAATCACTCTAATTTTGCATAATAATAATCACACTATCAGTGATCAGACCAAAAAGCAGGTGAAGGAAAGAGAGAAACAGGGAATTGCAGATGCTGGTTTACAAAACAAAAACACAAAGGGCTGGAGTAACTCAGTGGGTCAGGCAACATCACTGGAGGACAGGGATAGGCAATGTTTTAGGACAGGAGCCTTCGTCTTTCCATCATTGGCTGTTATAAGCCTTGTGTATGTTAATGCTGTCCACCATATTTACTTTCTGTCTGTCCCTCCCCCCTCCCCCTCCCCCTCCCCTTTCCCCCTCACCCTCTCCCTCTCCCTCCCCTCCCCCTCCCGCTCTCCCTCGCCCTCTGCCTCTCCCTCTCCCTGCCCCCCCCACCCCCTGCACCCCCCTGACTCTCTCTTACCCGCTCGCTCTTTCTCCTCCTGCTTAAAGTAAGGTTTATAATTGGAGATGTGTTGAAGACATTTCTGGGGTACAACCAATAACCCATCTTCAGCAGGTGTGAATGCCCTATGGGGGCTCGGCACTGTAACTTCCATTCCGAAAGAAACTCCATTTTCAGAAGACACAATAAAAAATGGAGTACATGTAAATAAATTGCAAGCATTGTACCGTCCCTTTTCTAAGTTATTTAAAATAACAATAAAATACAGGTTCTCATGACCAAGACTGGGGACCAAGAATGCATCTTTGATTCATTTATGTGTAGGAAGGAATTGCAGATGCTGGTTTAACCAAAAGCCTGAAGAAGGGTCTCGACCAGAAACGTCACCCATTCCTTCTCTCCAGAGATGTCGTCTGTCTTGCTCAGTTACTCCAGTTCAAATTTCACATTGCATTAACCTTTCCTCAATCAAGACACGATGCAAATTGTTTTGTGAAGCACAGTAATCTGGTGCAGATTAAGAAAGAGACAATTGTGGCAATGTGTCAGGTGGGTCTCAGCTGTGGCAGACTGTGAATTGCCTTTATGTTTCTTGCCTTCCCCACAGAGCAGAGAGAAAGGCAAAGATTTACATAAATCTCTTGTGATTGTGCTTCTCTGGGAGGCATCGCTGGAGGAGAATTACATTTAAGTTATCTATTTCAAATGTCAGCTGCAATTTGTTTGCAATGTTTCTGCCGGCTGTGGCAGTGATGCCTCTGGATTGTTTTCAAAGTCATCCAAATGTCAGGGTGCTGCTTTTGTGCAGTATTCCGATCTCATGAATTCATTAAGATGGTCGGCAGCGTAACATTTGAACTTCTTATTGATTTTCCTCACACCTGTTTTGTAAAATATGTCTTTTTTGTTGTTGTTTCTATCTTCGTCTAATAAAAACCCTTTACATCTCACAAGGAGAGTGCAGTGGACCGCATACTGAAAAGTATCAGCAAAGTGCAAATGAAAGCAATATCTGTTGACAGCTGCAAAGAGTAAATAATTCAAATCTTTACCTACCTGTTGTTAAATTTCATTAATTCGCCCTGAGATACCCTTCAATATTTCATACTTGGCAGCTGTTGCTGGGCTCCAATGACGATTCTTCTGAAGCTCACTAATGTACCCTGTAAAATATTGCCATGCAAGAGAGGTTGGCCTGTTGTCAGGATAAACACTGCTTCCATTTTGCTAGCTGGGTAAAAAAAAGGAAAATAAAATAGTCCCGAAATGCTATTTGACTAAAGGTTTAACGCACAGGTGAATAAAGGAGTTGCTGCCAATTCTGATGCAAATTTAGGTCAGATTGTAAGGTTTATTTCTGTTTGATTTGTGTGGGGAAAAAAGTTAATGCAATCAATAAGTACTTTGAATAAATGTTATTCAACAAAGAACTGCCTCTTGTATGGTGTCTTTCATATTCTTGGCGTATCAAAGTCTTTCGTAAATGTTGTATGATTTGAAATGCTGCTATCATGCAGATAAAATGAGGGCGAAGAGCTGCAAGAAGTAAATTAAGTAAATGACCAAGTAGTCTATTTTGATGGTAAAGATTGAGGTAAACTGCTGGTCAGGACTCTGGAACATCTCCTCTGCTTTACTTTATATAATGCCTCGTATACCCATTTGAACAGAAAAACAATTTCTCATTTAACTTGTTAGAGGTGACATTGGTTCTCACCAGCATGATGAAAATTATTGTTTTTAAATGTGCCAAAAGTTGTATCTTACAATAATAAGAGGAGGAATAAAAGAACGGAGTTCAGTGTGAAGGAGAATTGTAAGTAAATTCCCAACATTTAGAAAGATTGTGAAAAGCTATTTAAATCCACCAAAATCAAATAAAAACTAACGAGTTTCAAGATCGAGAAATGGCAGTCCACGGTGAAGAGAACAGCAACCTACTTTTCTGTCTTGCAGCTGTAAAATCTCCATTGAAGAGGATGGTGATCCTGCTCCCAAGTTTAATCACTTGTAGGATCTGGGAGAACATTTGGAATTCATCAGTAGATTGGGAACTACTGTGTTTTGATGTGCACACACCAAAGTCCTGAAAATACCAGCCTTTACATGCACCAAAATTATTTTTGGAATTTTTGACATTAACCGGCATGATTTCAGCTTTTGGATAGGAATTGAGGAAGGGAGGGGAAACAAGACAGTAGATGAGTGTTCATTGAAGCCCCAAGACAGCCTTGAAGAAAGGTGTTGATTATGGGTTTGGGATTGGGAGAGTGGAAAGTAATTGAGTGGCCTCAATATCAGCAATAGTGGACCAAACAGAAGGCTTCAGTGGATGGGTGTTGTGAGAGGGTTGGCATCCGGGAAAAGAGTGTTGTGGAGTGAGGGCATGGGAATAGTTCTGTTTGGCAGGAGGGACTAGGATACAAACAAATGTCAGAGTAGGGTGCTGGAGGATAGGTTCCATGCAAAGTTGAGCCTGGAGACAAAGGTAATAAAGGGAAATCACCTCATAAACAGGGAGTGAGCATTAAACATTGAATAAAGGCTGCACCGAGAACAATACAATTTCCCATGTAGCATTGCAAAAGTAACTTTGCATGGGGATGGACACAAAATGTTGGACTAACTTAACGGGACAGACAGCATCTCTGGAGAAAAGGAATGGGTGATGTTTCGAGTTGAGGCCCATCTTCAAATTAATTGGGAATTACATTATCAATGCACACCAGTCGCAAAACTGATGCAAGGAGGCCAGATGACTGCAAATATCTAAATGTTCAGCACAGATTTAAAGGTTAAAAAAAAAATACATCATGGCTGTTAGTTTATTGTTTATTGATTGATTTTGGAGCTAGCTGCCTTGAAAAAATAGAATGAGGGATCCAGTTTCCAAGGCCCTCACCTTTTCTTTCTTAAATATTACTTCACGTTTTAATATCTATCCAAGAAAGCAAGAGGAAAAACAGCAGAGAAATAGTATTTCTTTATTAGCATATAAATGACAGAATCATAAATAAAATGGAGGAATTATGAAAATACAAATAAAAATTTGCAAACATGTCAGATTATCCAGTCAATTCTTGGACATTAATTATTTTCAAAGTAATTCATCTATGTGTAAAATGTATCTATCTAGTTTTGCACTGATAAATAACTACACATTGATTTATATACATTTTTCCCTCAATTCATTAAGATTTAAAATTATTTCCAAAAATGATTTGCGTATGAGTTTAAGAATGAATTTAAAGTGTAAATGAAGCTGGCGACATTCCAATTAAAAAAATGAAGATAAAAGTAATAAAAATACAGAGAATAATCATCAGGTCAGGCAGATTCTAACTCCTGCACACATTTTATTTGGATTTTCAGCTATCATTAAACAATTTAAAGATTTAAAGTGAGGGCTGCACATAATTAAGTTAAAATGGAATAACTGTGAGGTGCAGTTTCAGTTCAGTGACCTTTAAACTGCAGTTCTGATTAAAGGACATTGACATGAAGTATTTATCTGTTATATCTCTTCACAGGTGTTGCTTGACCCTTTGAGAATTTGCTGCATTTTCTTGTTTTAAGTCTTTCCAGCATCAACAATTTTTTGTTGCTCTACAATTTTGGTTAGAGTCATAGAGTCACACAACATGGAAACAGGCCCTTTGGCCCAAATTTCCCACTCCTACCAACATGTCCACCTCCAGTGGTCCCACATGCCTGCATTTGACCCATGTCCATCTAAACCTATCCTATCCTATCCTATCCATGTACCTGTCTCATTGTTTCTTAAACATTGCAATTGTCCCTGCCTCAACTAAATCCTCTGGCAGTTCGTTCCATACACCCAAAACACTTTGTGTGAAAAAGTTACCCCTCAAATCCCTATTCAATCTTTCCCCATTCACCTTAAACCAATGTCCTCTGATTCTCAATTCCCCTACACTGGGCAAAAGACTCTGTCTGTCTACTTGATCTATTCCTCTCATGATTTTCTACACCTCTACAAATCTCCCCTCATCTTGCGCTCCAAGGAATAGATTTCCAGTCCGCTCAACCTCTCCGTATCGCTCGGGCCCTCGAGTCCTGGCAACATCCTCATAAACATCACTTGGTAATTAAATCTTCCAACATACTAATTACTGTTTGGATTCTTATTATATTCTCGTCTCTTTTAACCATACCATTTTTTTTCCTATCTTTCTCAGGTTCTTGTTCAAATTGTACTGAATTCCAGGTCCTCCAACCCACTTACAATTTGTTTTTCTTTTGCACATCCTCGTCCTTTATTCTAGCCCGATTTGTTAGCCACGGATGAGAACATTTCCCATTTTCTTTATCTTTCAGGAAATGCATTTGCAATTTGAAATCAGGAATTAATGAAACCATCTTCCCTCACCACAAACACTATTGCCTCTTTTAAAATTCCGAACTACAACTCTGTGAGGCAGTGCAGGAGATGAAGGCTTATCACCAATAAACTTTTATAGTAAACTAGACCTGGTGCACCTGTCCCCTACCCGTAGCACCCACAGGAGGTGTGGTCCTCCAACTCAAGCCATTCCTGAATGTAATTGAAGCTGATCACAGCTAGCCGAGCCATTGTGACATCATCAATTGAAGCTGGTCATTTTAAATTCAGTATTTTGATTTGTTTAAACTTTAATCAGTAATAAGTCGAGGAATAAAGCATAAAATGTTCAGTGAAGTTAATCTCTGCCTAGAGGGAGAAAATGTGAATCAGAATATGTAAAAATCTTGTGAAAGTTGGCATATTGAAAGCTTTAATTGCGAATATGTCAAATATAGGATGAAATCTTCAGTGCTATATAGCTATTGTGACATCATCAGTTGAAGCTGGTCATTTTTAATTAAAAGTCTTGATTATTCTATACTTTTAATCAGTAACGAGTCGAGAATAAGTTGAGAAATAAAGCATAAAGTGTTCAGTGAAGGTGATCTCTGCCTTCAGGGGGAAAATGTCAATCAGAATATGTACAAGTCTATAAGTGCAATGGCTCTAACTTTGCTCTTTCATCATATTCAACTCTGGATTTATCCTTAAATGTCATATGATTGACAAAAATATAATTTCACTTGCCTTTCAATAATAAGTTTATAAAGCTTTTACCTATGTTTTCCTCATTCACTCCTGAGTGTGTACAACCAGTGGACTGGAACAACGAGAGAGAACAATAAGGCTTTGCCTCTTCCCACCATTTGCAGATCAACATCATCATGCCAGCAGTGCCAACACTTCCAAAAGTATTTATTTGCTTGTAAAGTACTTTGTGTTGCTTGTTAGTCATGAAAGGTATCGTAGAAAGTCATGCTGCTTCTTGCTTTAATCTTTGTTCTGCAGCTTTTGATACCATTGCTGAATGGAAATCTAATAATCTAAGTTTACAAATTTTCAATCAAACTACATTTGTCATGTTTTGTTTGTAGATTTATATTTGACTGCATTTAGAGTACGATCTTTAGTTCTGGGCACCATGTTATAGGAAAGATGTTGTCAAGCTGGAAAGGGTACAGAGAAGGTTTACAAGGATGTTGCCAGGACTAGAGGGTCCGAGCCATAGGGAGAGGTTGAGTAGGCTGCAACTCTATTCCCTGGAGCGCAGAAGAATGAGGGGTAATCTTATTGAGGTGTATAAAATCATGAGAGGAATAGATCAATTAGATGAGCAGAGTAGATGAATCAAAGACAAGCAGACATAGATTTGTGAAAAGGAAAATATTTAATAGGAATCCGAGGGGTAACTTTTTCACACAAAGAGTGGTGGGTGTATGGAACAAGCTGCCAGAGGAGGTAGTTGAGGATGGGACAATCACAACATTTACAAAGCAGTTAGAAAGATACATGGATAGGTCAGGTTTGGAGGGATATGGACCAAAAGCAGGCAGGTGGGGCGAGTGTAGATGGGACATGTTGGCTGGTGTGGGCAAGTTGGGCTGAAGGGTCTGTTTACACACAGTATCACTCTATAACTCTATTTATGAATATAGCATTTCTTAATACCTTGGTATATAATGCAACAGCTGTGATGGAGTTTGGAGAGTCTGCTTATTTGTAAATATGATAAAAAGGATATGAGTCTGTTGGAAATTTAACATGATTGAGAAAAAATAAACCTAACCTATTTTGAAGTCAGCAGGGTATGGGGAGAGAGATCCAGAGCAGTGAAAGTCAAGTTTAGGGCAGAGATCTAACATTTTCTTCTTTGGACTGAAGGTGATTAACAACCAAACGGGTCACTTGAAAATGTGCCCGAGTCCAAAATGTTGGACTAATTTTTGAAAAAGGTCAGGATTGTATTCCAAAAGGAAGAAATACATATTGGCCATTGATACTTTTTTGAGAGTTTCAATGATGGACTATTAACCACAGAAGCAAGGATTGTTTGCCCACTGTATGAAGCCAGCACTTTGAAAGAGTAATCTGATTAGCTCCCTACCATGCCCTCTTCTCTGAACACTTTTTCAATTCCATTTTGAATGTTATCCTTCAATTGTCTGCTATCTAGTGTCCTCTTGTTCATAATAACCAAATGCATAATAAAAAAAACAAATTTCCCCATCCCAATTCTCTCTATTTTTATCAATTCCACTTAAACTGAGCCCTCTGGTTACTGACCCATCAATCAACATTTCTCCCACTTTACTTCAAGCCATATTTGTCACAAATACTGTAGGAATTACAGCTGACGATCCTCTGACACTTTTTTTTTCCAAACAAGGAAGATTAAGCAGTTTGATGCTCCAAAAGGAAATTAAATAAAATAGCTTACAGTAATGATTCTTATATCCCATTTACACCGTAAATTGCATTTTGATTCCATTACTTGTGCTGATGCTTGTGATACGTTTAGTCACAGGGAATGGTAGTAATAGGGTGTGTATTAAATCCTTTAAGAAATAAGTAGAGGAGAAGATGACAAATAGCTATGAGAAAAATACCTGTATTTACACAGAATTGCCTCTAATTACATAGCATACAGTACACAGTTCAATGCAGTCAACCATTATATCTGTTAAGGTGCAATCTCTTCCACCCTTTCATATATGTATCTCTATTACTTAGCTCAATCAAACTCAATAGACAATAGACAATATGTGCAGGAGTAAGCCATTCGACCTTCGAGCCAGCACCGCCATTCAATGTGATCATGGCTGATCATCCTCAATTAGTATCCCGTTCCTGCCTTCTCCCCATATTCCCAGACTCTGCTATCTTTAAGAGCCGTATCTAGCTCTCTCTTTAACCTCCACTGCCCTCTGAGGCAGAGAACTCCACAGACTCACAACTTTCAATGGTAATGAGACCTGCATTCTCACCACTCTGTGGAAAGATGAATCTCCTGAGTCTCCTGTCTGATTTATTACTTATTTTATATTGTTGGTCTGCTATGACCGGTTGGCTAGCGGAACCAAGGGATATGGGGAGAAGGCAGGCATGGTTTACTGATTGTGGATGATCAGCCATGATCACAATGAATGGCGGTGAAGGCTCAAAGGGCCGAATGGCCTCCTCCTGCACCTATTTTCTGGAGAGAAGGAATGAGTGACGTTTTGGGTCGATACCCTTCTTCAGACTTTTATTTTACTTCGGAGTCATGTGAATGACTTCGTGAAGACCCCGCCAGCACGCATGCGCGACATATCGTCGACCACATGCGAAGCGACAGGCAGGGAGGAGGGTAGCTCCTCCACCGGAATAGACCTGCAGGTAAGGTTTTTTTCTTTCAGGAACCCCACCAATCGTCCGCCTCAAGAGACTGACTGCGGACCGCGGACCTCTGGCAGTCAGCGGCGGCAGAATCACCTCAGAAGTCGGGCAGCCCGTTGACCTGGCAAGGTCCGGGCTCACAGACTCGCCGTTCACAGCTAGCGACGGCAGAGCGGCAGCCCGACTTAAACAACGCAGCCCGCAGGATCACCGCGGACTGACGGTGACGCTACCCGGAAGTCGGGACCTCGACTCAAACGCAGGTGGCACAACGCCTGGAAGTGGACCCGGCGGGGTTCGGGCTCACAGACTAGCCATTGGGGTCGTCTATATTCCCCCATGAGCAGGTGGGGAGCACACCTCCAACATGGCACAGTCCAGCAGAACTGTGGTCACCATGGGTCTCCGAGCAGACCCACGGCAGTACCCTTTACAGGGCTGCCAAATGCTCACCCTCTTTGCAGGGGAGCATAAGGAGTCAGGCCTAGGCTGACTCTGAAGGAGGGAATCGCATTACACAACATCTGGCATAAATATGACCAACAGGTAAGTTGTACTAACCTTGAGTTGGTTGGGTTTCTGTATTGTTTAAATTCCTTACAGAAACTTCGTAATGCAGAAAAGGAGCAGTAAGAAGGCTGCTTCAAGCACGCCATTGAAGACCGCGGGACTTCCGAGCGAGGTCGCCAGCCAACATTCCCGGAGCTGACCGTTGATTTCCGGCAGCACCCGTACCTCGGGCCGGGAAGACAGCGCAGAAGTCGGAGAGCCCCGCACAGTCGGGACCCGACTCGCCACCGCAGCAGTCCAGGGAGCTGCATACTGGTGGTAGGACTGCGCGGGATCAGAGTAGCTAAGACCCCGACTACCCACTGCTTCAATCTGTACAAAAACAGACCAGTGGCAAAAAAGTGTGGACAACGGGGCCAGGTTAAGGGACACCCCGACTCACCACATCTGTTCGCAAGAGGGCGGACCAGTGGCAAAACCGCACAAAAGTCGTGTAGCCCTGTTAGAGCAGCTGGCACCGACTCTCCACCGCTTCAGTCTGCTATATTGCGGACCGGTGGCAAAACTAAACACAACTTGTGTAGCCCCTCTGGAGCGGTTGGCACCGATTCACCACTGCTTCAGTCTGCTAGATTGCGGACCGGTGGCAAAACTAAACACAAGTCGAGTAACCCCGCAGGAGCGGCTGGCACCGACCTTGTGTCGCATCAGTCCCAAAGACACGGGACTGGCGGCAAGCACGCGCAGATGTCGTGTAGCCCCGCTGGAGCGGCTGGCACCGTCTCCTCACCATCGCAGTCGCACCAGACAGGCGGAAAAACCAACAGGAGGTTATGTAGCCCCACAGGAGCGGCTGGCACCAGCTCTCCACCGCTTCCGTTTGGAAGACTGCGGACAAGCGGCAAATCCACGCGGGAGTCGTGTAGCCCCGTAGGAGCGGCTGGCACCGACTACCTACCTTAGTCCCATAGACATCACCTCGACGAGGTGCGGACTGTCGGTAGAGGCCCCATTTGTTCATCAGAACTTGGGGAAGACGACTTGCCGTCCGCAGATAGCGGCAGCAGTCGCATAGCTCGTATGGAGCGCATGGTCGAGCAGCTGCTCAAAAGGGACCCACTCCATCAGGAGTGTGCGTCCCTAGGATCCTGGAGATCCACAGCAGGGCCCATGACAGGGCTGTCCAACATCTCTCCCTCCTCAGTAGGGAGCGCTAGAAGTCGGGCACCAGCTAACTTCAAAGAGGGGTTGGCTGAAGACCTACAGTTGCAAGGGATGCAAGAAGAGGAACTTCTGGGAATGGTGTCTAAATTCGCTCAGCCATCCCAGAAAGGGCAACTTCAGCCAAGGCTAGCTGCAAGCATAAACTACCTGACAACACACCAATTACAGGAACAGGTAATTTCGGAGACCACAAGCAAATATATGGTCTGGAAAATTGCGTGTCGCTGAACGTCCATACCGTGAACACACCCATATGGGGAAACATCAACCCTGGGATAAGGGTACAGGGAAAAATTTTTAAAATCCTGAAACTACTGACCTCAGGCATCACTGCGTTTGCCAGGTCAGTCGACATTATGGACATGACGGAAGAGCAGCAGGATGCATCCATGAAGCGTATGCTCTGCAATACGCAATATGAGTTCAATTGCTTCGGAAAAGCTCTATCCGGCCTACACTCAACCCCAAAAATTGCGGGTTTGTGTAAGGCCACCGCTACGCCACCACCAAGACAATTGTTTGATGATGACCTGCCCAAACAGGGGAAAGACCTAGACGGGGATGTTAAAGCGGTAGGTTTGATAAAACTGCCTTCCTCTGGCAGACCTCCAGCGTATCGCCGGCAGCATCCATATGCAACATCCAACAGGCCCGGGTTCAACCCGATAGAGTGACGGGAGCAAACCCAAAGGTCGCGCCTTATTATCAGAGGCCTGTTTAAGCCAAGGCCCACAGCGACCAGCCTGAAAAATGCGTCAACCCTGCACCCCAGCACCACAGCAACCCAAGAAAGGACAGAAACATGTCCATCTACAGATAGACACTACAGTGTTGGCATATTAAACCATATGGGTGGTATCAAGTCGATATATTGGGATGAATTGGGAAAAATAACATGGCACTGGTGCATTGAAATATTTGGATATCAGCTACATACCTTCCAGATAAGCTTAATACAGTGGTGGACACCAGGTCACGAGTATTCAATGACAACACCAAGTAGATGTTGAACCCCCAAATATTTGCTAATATTTTAGCTAAGTATGGAACACCAGATATCGACTTCTTTACGTCCAGGTTGACCCATCATATACCAACATATGTCTCGAGGGAGCTAGATCCTGGGGCAGTAGCGATGGATGCATTCTGGCTACATTGGGGGAAATTGTTCTTCTATGCTTTCCCGCTTTCTGCCTCATTAGTCGGGTATTGCAGTAATTGTAAAGGAGTTTACACGTACACAGTGTTCCTTTACCAAGTCTTTATTAATCACATATATCGATGCCCTAGTTGTACATGGCCTGCACGTTTACTAGAGGAGGTACCAGGGATGGAGAGACAGTAATATACTTGGTGAAAGGGGAGTGGCTACACAACCTACAATTAAAGGGACATGCACTAAACATCTACATCCTTCCTCTTGCAAAAAGAAAGGAACGTGACAGCCGACCATGTCTCATACACTAGAGCAACTGGAAAAGGATAGACAGCAAAATAGCAGCAATCAAATATAATCGCCATAACGGTCAGGCGCCCTTACAATCCGCCCCGAGCGGGTACGAACCCCGCTCACACCCTCTCCCCCCAAAGAAACGGGCACCGGGGGAGACCCCACGACAGGAGGACTACAATGTGGGGACTTGCGTGGTGACAAAGGGATTGGAGGCGAGCGACCTGGCGATGGGGAAGAGATGGCTGGAGACACGGGAACAGTCACAGGGAGAAGAACCGGGACAGGGCGAGCAGGCACAGGCTTAGCGACCGCTACAGGCGGGAGAGCGGACAGAGGGGGAGCATGGGGGTCAGCAGGAGGAGGAGGAGAGGGCTCGTTCACCAGGCGGAGGTGCCGCCTGGACCGACGGTAAACAGTACCATCGAGGTTCACCAGATAGGAGCGAGGTGAACCAGCCGTCCCAACAACAACCGCAAGGCCAGGGTGACCGGAGGTGGAATGCATGCGGACAACCTGACCAGGAGACAGAGGAGGCAGGGCACGGCAAGACCTGTCGTGGGATCGCTTTTGAATGGACCGCTTGGTAGCAATACGCTCACGGACCACGGCAGGTTTTACAACAGCTGGGGTAAGAGTCTGCTGGGCCACCGGAATGGGAGGTCGAGTAACCCGGGACATGAGGCGCTGCGCCGGGGATCCCAGAACACCGTCACGGGAAATGTTTCGCAGGTTGAGGAGGGCGAGGTAAATGTCAGACTTCGATGCACGGCAGCGATTCAACAAGTCCTTTGCGCTGCGAACAGCACGCTCGGCCAGGCCATTGCTCTGAGGGTACTCAGGGCTACTAGTGTAATGCCGAAAGTTCCAGCGGTCAGCAAAGTCCTTGAACTCCGCACTGGTAAATTGGCTGCCGTTGTCTGACTGCAGGCTCGCTGGTGATCCAAAGGTCGCGAAGTGGCGGCGCAGCTTCGTGATAACAGCAGAAGAGGAGAGAGAAAACAGCTGGTCGACCTCATACCAGTTGGAGTAAGAGTCGACAAGCACCAAGAAGTGCTTGCCGTGCCACTCAAAAATGTCCGTTGCCAGCGCCGACCACGGCAGGTCCGGTGCGGGCTGCTGCAGAAGGGGCAAACGTTGCTGCTGCGGGGCGAGACTGTTGCAGGTAGGGCAAGATGACACCCGGTCCCGAAAATACACAGCCATATCAGGCCAATAAAACTGGCTTTGGGCGATAGAGAGAGTGGCCTCGGCGCCAGGGTGACCCCGATTCTCCACTTGGAGGCGTGGGTTCGGATCCCACTTCTGACACCATGTAAAGGAGTTTACACGTACACAGTGTTCCTTTACCAAGTCTTTATTAATCACATATATCGATGCCCTAGTTGTACATGGCCTGCACGTTTACTAGAGGAGGTACCAGGGATGGAGAGACAGTAATATACTTGGTGAAAGGGGAGTGGCTACACAACCTTCAATTAAAGGGACATGCACTAAACATCTACAGTAATCCAGCGAGATTCTGCATCAGGGATTCTGATAATACCTGTCTGCCCCACAATTATACATCTCAGCGGGTCCAGACCCTCCACAAACTAAATTGGACAGGATGGTCTCGACCCCTACCAAGGTAACCTTTTTCATTGATGAAATACTTAATCACCATAGACTTGGTACAACCTGTCTTAAATTGGAATTCCATGCATATCCCATTGATGTACGCCTCTGTAGAGCCACTTATCTCCGACATTATATTAATGTCACACAAAATATAAGGAGAATGGAAACAGGTCTATTCATCAGTTTTTAAAGCCCACATCACAGGGTAACTGTGCAGACAATTTCCAGGTGGCTCAGGGTGGTGTTGGATGCAGCAGGGGTAGAAACTGATATTCAAATCTCATTCTACCAGGCTGCGTCCACATCAGCTGCGAGGACCATGGAGGTACCCATGGACCATGTCCTCGCAACAGCAGGCTTGGCCAATGGAGACGCGTCTCAACGGTTTTATAACAAACCTGTGACCACTCCTGCGACATTTGCAGATACTGTTTTTAGTTCTGTTCCCTGAACGGTTCCCAAACTCAGGGATTTTTTGTTTGTATTAATGAATACATTATTGTTTTTCAGCTCTGTTACAAGTCTGAAATACGTTAACACACTTCCTCCATCAGTTATTACGGCAGTGTGTGAGCATGGACGTGGTCCAGGGCATAAAATCACTGAGCTTTGAAATCTTCACAAAGTCACTCCAAAGTAAAATAGTAAGATTAAACGAGAACTTACCAGTTTGAGGTTTGATCCTTATTTTATGAGGAGTTACGATGAGGGATTTTGTGCCCTCCGCTTCCAACCCTCTATCATAAGGTCAACTGGTATATGGTTTCCCTTAATCGTACTATCTCCAGTCAGTTCTGCTATCTGTGATTTCACACCGCTGCTTTGAAGAATGTTGCGTATGTGTGCTGGCGGGGTCTTCATGAAATCCCTCATCATAACTCCTCATAAAATAAGGATCAAGCCTCAAACTGGTAAGTTCTCGTTTAATCTTACTATTACATTGGCTGCTTTTCCGAGGCAATGTGAAGTATGGATGGAGTCAACAGTGGGAAGTCTGGCCTGTGTGATGGGCTGGTTTACATCTATAACTCACTGCAATTTCTTGCAGGCTTGGGCCAAGCTGTTCCCAAAACTAGCGGGTAATGCAACCTGACAATATACCTTCTATGGTGCATCTGAATAAGTTAGGAGTCATTGGAAACATTTCCTCAGTCTCCTCAGAGGCATTGCTGTGCCTTTGTGCCTGTTGTACCGATGTGTTTGGACAATGATGAATTGTTGATAATATTAATAATAAGGAACTTGAAAATCTCAACCATTTCCACTTTGGCACCATTGATGCTGATTCACAAACATACTCCACCATGCAAGTTGATAGCTAGCTGCTTAATTGTGCTGTTTAGCTTTATTTAGCAGGAATCCTTGGACAGGTTTTGAAGTTATGTGGCCATCAATTGGCCAAAGTCTTCACCACTATCTTCAACCTCTCACCTTAACAGTCTACCATCTCCATCTGCTTCAAGAAAGCTCCATCATTCCAGTCCTCAAGAAAACGAAGTGTTAGCCCACATCTGCACCAGTCAGCTGGATAATCTTGATTCCCTGAAATTTGTGCACAAGAAAAAAGGATTATGAAGAATGTCATCTCCCTTGCACTACATCAAGTTCTAGATCACCTTGACAATAAGAACACCTATGGTAGGATGTTGTTCTTTATTTACAGCTGAGTCTTGTACACCATGATACCACATAAGCTCATCTTCAAACTCCTGTACTTTGGCATTTGGCCTTCCATCAGCAACTTTCCGCTGGACTTCATGACCAGTAGACCTCAGTCAGTTCGAATTGGCCTTAATCTTTTCTCCATCCTGACCTCCCAACTGGTGTTACTCAAGGATGCATACTCAGTCCCCTGCTTTATTCCCCCAACACTATGTCACCTCTTTTACACTCCCTTCCCAAAGGAGCTGCCAGACACTCTCACTCATCTTCATCTCATTTGGCTAATCCGTTAGCGTGCTTTAGTATTTTATATGCACTACTTCAGATTGCACCATAATCTTCGCTTCATTCTGCCATTTTGTATTCATCATTGCATTGTTATATCTATCATTATCATGTATGTTGTGCACTCCATGAGCTTCATGTAAACAAATAATTTCTTTGCACTCTGGTGTATAGGACAATAAATTTACCCGAATCTGAAAGCTTAATCGAAACAGATTTTAAATTACCCTGGGCATCAATATATGGAACAATAACTGCAGGAATAGTGGAAAACTTTGCCTCTGTTAATGGGACTGGCAGCTGATCTGACATTTTGAAATTTGTGACATATCCATTCCTATCATGCTCAGACACAGTTGAAATTCTAACTTTAAGAAATTCTGCACAAACTTTAAGAGCAGAACAGTTGCACAATTGCAATTATTCACAGAGCTAACCTTCTCTGAGCTGTTTTAAAAGACAGGATTGTTATATCTGAATTTTGTCCTAAGCAGCTTTCAGAAACACTCATGCAGGAGATGCGTGTGCACTAATGGGATGGCTTCATCTTGGCCCAAAAGCAGAAAGGAAAGTCTGGGAAATATAAGTGTTTATTTATTTTAAAAAAATCATCCCCCTTGTAACTTTCAAAATATTAGATCATGTAGAGTCATAGAGTCAGTTAGAGTCATACATCATGGAAACAGGCCCTTCAGCCCAACCTGCTCACACATACCAAGATGCCCCATCTAAACTAGCCCCACCTGCCTTGGCTCATATCCTTCTAAACCAGGTGTGGGTAACCTTTCCGTATTGGAATGCCGCATTAAGTTAGCTGTAATCTAATAAGGCCGCATCCAAGAAACTTCAATAAGATATACTTCAAAAGTCCATTATTTTTGTAAAAATTGAATAATTATGTACTAGCTTCAAGAAAATGAAACCATTTTGTTAATTCTAAAGTTAACGAACCTTTTAATGAACTTGTGACTGCTTTTTGTGGGAGAGTATTTGAATATTTGGTTGCAACATGGAGGTACGCAGTTTCAGCTTATCTTCTAGATGGGTATCCGTCATTTGTGACCTTAAGAGCGTCTTGATTTGGGTTAGGTAGGATAATGTAGATTCGCAGCAATAAGTGACTGAAAAGCAAGAAAACATTTATCGTGCATGTTGCCGAAGGCATGGGTATTCTATTGCATTTTTCCATATTTCAATCCGACCTTTCTTAGCGTCAAATAAGGACTTTAAAATATCATATTCTGTGAATTTTAAAAAGCTAGAATGTTCATGTATTTAGCAGACATGTATTATAGTTCTGTAGGCAGGAAAATAGCAATGAATAAGAGAAGGGTCTCGATCCAAAATGCCACCTATTCCTTCGCTCCTTAGATGCTGCCTCACCCGCTGAGTTTTTCAGCATTTTTGACTACCTTCAATTTTTCCAGCACCTGCAGTTCTTTCTGAAACAATGAATAAGATTAATCTCTTACAATTTTTTTAAAATGTATTACTTTGCGATGACATATGGTCACGTGTGACATTTTGGTTCAGATTCGAAAGAATGGATCTTTAGTGAGATTTTACCTTAGAATTAGGATGTCCTAGCCAGCTGTCAGGAGAGGGAAACTGTTCTATCCACAAACAACCATTGATACAGGAGTTGCAGACAATAGATGGAATTGGTAATTCTCCAAGGAAGTCACCAAGCAGAAAACTGATACAAGAGCTGTAATCAGGAAAGTAAACAGTCATCGATAAGGACCTAAACACAAAATGTTGGAGTAATTCAGCAGGACATGAAGCATCTCTGGAGAGAAGGAATGTGAAGGGTGAAGTTGTGGGTTATCAGACTGGCGTGCTGATTTACTCCAGCATTCGGTGTCTATCTTCGATGTGAAACAGCACCTACAGTTCCTTCCTAGTCATTGATAAGAAGTCATTTGTCATGGACACATACGCAGATTGACAATTTGAATAGTCCAAAATAAAATCAGGATTTAGCTAATATCAAGAAGGGGATAGAGAGAAAAAGATGGATACTGGTCACAGCTATTACATTAAGATTGCCATAATATCAACTAAATAAAAGCATTTTACTGCAAAATAAGGAATTATGGTCTGTTGTCACTTACTAAAAACAAAATCTTGATTGAGGACATTGGCACAGCTGACATTATAACATTATCAGAGAGTAGACACCGGAAACAATATCAAGGGATGTGCAGACCCAAGCACAGAGCAGACACAAGAGTTAGGAATAAGTTAAACTCGAAAAGACTGGAATCCTAGTAAACAAGACTACAAGCCTCCTTTTGGGAAAAATTCAAGTCTGAATAAAGATTTTTTTTTAATGCAACTCTTAAATAGAAAACCCAGTAGGCAACATCATTGATAGTGACACACAGGTGAAAATACTCAAAATATAATTGAACACATGCCAACACAGTCCATACCACCCCCAGTGGTCAGCAGAGCAATCTGCAGGCACCATGACAATTCCAGGCTGACACATAGAAAACCTGTTCCAAAAGAATCAAACAGTGACTAGGAGCTGAATCCTACTTACTTCCCAAAGCCCAGTCTTCCTTGAAGAACATCTCTCAGATGTTGGGGGGTCACTTGGTCAGCTCACTGTATCCTTAAAAAGTTATTGGGGGTATGACTCCTGGTTCAATGTAGATGCTGAATTTGAGCAGTGGGCCAGATACATAACAAAACTGTTCATAATTTCAAAGACCTCAACAACTTCTCGGAATCTCCTCACAGCTTTCCCTTTACAAGAGACCAAACCTGGTTCATACTTTTCTAATAACCTTACATTTCTGTAACCATCCCTGCAAATCTTTATCCCATCCTTTCTATTGCATCTTATTGTTTATAGAGGTGACTAGAATAGGACCTTACTTGTTTCTTTAGTTCATTTAGATATTTGCCCTCTGTGTAACATATGACCTATATTGACAACAAAGAACTTGTGATAGCCAATTACTGTTGTCAAGAAGGAAATTGGACAGTTCCTGTGGATTGGAGGATAGCTAATGTTATCCCACTTTTCAAGAATGGAACGAGAGAGAAAACAGGGAATTACAGACCAGTAAGCCTGACCAGTGGTGGGAAAGATGCTGGAGATAATTATTAAAGAGGTAATAATGGGGCATTTTGATAGCAATAAAATAATTAGTCCAAGTCAATATGGATTATGAAAGGGAAATCATGCTTGACTAATTTTCTGGAATTTTTTGAAGATGTGACAAGTAAAATGGATGAAGGGGAGCATGTGTATGTAGTTAATCTAGACTTTCAGAAAGCCTTTGATAAGGTCCCGCACGGGAGACTGGTGACTAAAATTAGAGCACATGGTATTGGGGGTAGGGTGTTGACATGGATATAAAATTGGTTGGCAGACAGGAAGCAAAGAGTAAGAGTGAACGGGTGCTTTTCAGAATGGCAGGCAGTGGCGAGTGGATGGCCGCAAGGCTCGATGTTGGGGCCACAACTGTTTACCATACATATTAATAATTTTGAAGAGGGAATTAGGAGCAACACTAGCAGGTTTGCGGATGACACAAAATTGGGTGGCAGTGTGAACTGTGAAGCGGATGTTAGGAGTTTTCAGGGTGACCTGGACAGGTTGAGTGAGTGGGCAGGTGTGTGGCAGATGCAGTATAATATAGAAAAATATGAGGTTATCCACTTTGGCAGCAAAATTAAGGGAGCAGATTATTATCTCAATGGGGTTAGGTTAGGTAAGGGGGAGGTGCAGCGAGACCTGAGTGTCCTTGTACACCGGTCACTGAAAGTTGGCGTGCAAGTACAGCAGGCAGTGAAGAAAGCTAATGACCTTCATAACAAGAGGATTTCAGTATAGGAGTAAAGAGGTTCTTCTGCAGTTGTATAGGGCTTGGGTAAGACCACATCTGGAGTATTGTGTACAGTTTTGGTCTCCTAATTTGAGGAAGGACATCCTTGTGATTGAGGCCGTGCAGCGTAGGTTCACGAGATTGATCCCTGGGATGGTGGGACTGCCATTTGAGGAAAGATTGAAAAGACTACGCTTGAGTTTAGAAGGATTCACTGGAGTTTAGAAGGATGAGCTAGATGCAGGACATTTTTTCCCAATGTTGGCCATCCAGAACCAGGGGCCACAGTCTTAGAATAAAAGGGAGGCCATTTAAGACTGAGGTGAGAAAAAAACGTTTTCACCCAGAGAGTTGTGAATTTGTGGAATTCCCTGCCACAGAGGGCAGTGGAGGCCAAATCACTGGATGAATTTAAGAGGGTTAGATAGAGCTCTAGGGACCAGTGGAATCAAGGGTTATGGGAAGAAGGCAGGCACGGGTTATTGATTGGGGATGATCAGCTCGCGGTGCTGGCTCAAAGGGCCGAATGGACTCCTCTAACACCTATTTTCTATGTTTCTACGTAACGTACACAGAGCAATGACTGGATTACCTATGACTATGATGCCTACTGTTTTGCAAGATGGGTTGAGAGATAAATATTGGTCAGGTCACGAAGAAGAACTCAATTACTTTTCTTCAGAAGAGTTCTGTATGAAATCATATATTCATTTGAAAGGGCAGATGGAGGCTGGTTTTTAACATCTCAAATATTGGAAGAATATTTAAAAAAATGATAAGTTTTAAGTTCCAGTATAAATATCAAACAAATATTATTGATCAAACAGTCTCCTGTTTGTTGTAATTTTCTAGTACTCATCAAATTAGCTAAAATGTTTCAGTCTGCTGTGAAGTTAACAATATTTGCCATATGAACAAAATTACAGATTGAAGATAATTGACAAAGGATGCAGATACAAAGCAAAAATATGTGATTTTACTTTCTTTTAAAGCATTCAGTTGTTATGAACTGGAATATACTTGTCTGAAAGAGTGGTGTATTATTAACTTTCAAAATGGAATTGGTTATATTTTTGAAGGGAATATTTGCAGGCAGATAGTGAGAGAGCAAGGAAATTGGGTGAATTGGTCAAAAACACCCTTAATTATGAATATGATTTTAAAATAAATCAGTGCCAGTTCTATTTCACATGAAATGCTATTCACAGATTCAAGACTGCAATGGTAAATGATTCATTGTACTTAACCTTATCATGACCTTTCCAAACCCCTCCACTGTTTCTCTCTGTCAGGCTGCATATTCCATGGCCAATACCTTGAACAGTATAACTTCCTCCAAGTACTTATTGTGAGGAATTGTCCAATACCACCGATGCTGATCCCATCTCTCTCTCTCTCTGCTAACCATCTGAGGCCCAACCAGATCATTTCCAAACCCTGTGCCCTATTTTGTTCGCATATTAGATTATAATCTCATTTGTTTTCGAAAGAGAGTTAGATTTAGCTCTTAGAGCTAAAGGAATCTAGGGATATGGGGATAAAGCATGAACGTGGTACTGATTTTGATCATATTGAATGGCGATGCTAGCTTGGAGGGCTGAAAGGTCTACTCCTGCGCCTATTTTCTATGATTCTATGATTCTGACACATCACCAAGGACTTTGACTGCATCCCAGCTACAGTTAGAACTGTCGTCCATGGATTTATTCCTTCTGATAAGCTCCAGACATCCACTACATATTGAATAAGGAAATGTTCATCAATTCAGCAAGTCCTTCTAGCAACTACTAGAAACAATAGCTGGGCAACCTCTTTACTCCTAACATAAGGAAGAGGTGCTGCCTTACAGTGCTAGAAACCCAGGTTCAATTTTGACCTTGGGTGCTGTATGAATGGAGTTTGTATGTTCTCCCTGTGACCACTTGTGCCTTCTCCGGATGCTCTGATTTTCTCCCACATTCCAAAGACATGTAGGTTTCTAGGTTAATTGGCTTCTGTAAATTATCTCCAGTATGTAGAATAGAACTAGTGGGTGATTGCCGGTCAGAATGGATGGGCAGGGAGGCCTGTTTCTTCACTGAATCTCTAAATTAAACTAAATCTACTGGGTGGTGCTTCGATGGCAGCCTTGCCTCCAGTCTGTCTGTCATATTTTTTTGTGATATTTAGTGCATTTAAAAGCATGTGTTAATGTTGTCTGGCTAGTTTTATGTGGAGGGTGGGCGGGGGGATCGGGGGAAACTTGTATTCAATCACTTACCTTGCCGGAGATGCAATTGTATTCCGGATTGTACCTCCGGTTGCTCTGCGGCCTAACATCATGGAGCTGGAGGCTTTGCTCAGGACTGACTTTGAGCCCCACAGTGGGACGTGGACTTAACATCGGAGCCGATTCCTTGCCTGGGATCGACGCTTCAACCGTGGCCTGTGTACGTTAACATCAAGGAGCTCGCAGTCACGAGGAGAGACTGACGTCGGGAAGCTGCAAAAGCTGCACGACGTTCAACTATGCCTAACCGGGATAGATCGCCCGGCACGGGGAAGCTGAGATTCCCCCCCCTGAAATGGGAGCTTGATTGCCGCCGGCTATGAGATAAGATCGTCCCATCAACGGAAGGTTGGAGGCCCCCGGCCACTGAAGGACAAAGGGAGAGATTGAACTTTTTCTCGCCTTCCATCACAGAGAGGAATGCGGAGGAGTCACTGTGGTGGTATTCATGTTAAAATGTATTTTATGTGTTCTGTTGCCTTTTATTGGTATGACTGTATGGCAAGTCAAATTCCTCGTATGTTGCAAAACATACATGGCTAATAAAGTGTGATTATGATTATGATCTAAGTTCCCTGGTTATTATACTCTGCCAAGGGAATGAAATAATTCATTTTCAACTTGTCAAGGCCTTTCATTATTTTCTTCACCACATATTTTCGGTCTCCTAGGTTCCAAAAAACCCTCCTCACAACTAAGATATCCAGACAAGCTTACCTGTGGATCATGATCAGCAGGTAGAAGTGGGTGGACGGTGTTGGAGGCAGCAAAGGGAAGATTTGCACAGATTTGGGGCGGCACTGTAGCGCAGTGGTAGAGTTGCTGCCTTACAGCACTTGCAGTGCCGGAGACATGGGTTCTATCCTGACTACGGATGCTGTCTGTATGGAGTTTGTTCGTTCTCCCAATGACTGCGTGGGTTTTCTCCGAGATCTTTGGTTTCGTCTCGCTCTTCAAAGATATGTTGGTAAATTGGCTTGGCATAAGTGTAAATTGTCCCTAATGTGTGTAGGATAGTGTTAATGTGGGGAGGGTCTCTGGTGGGTGCTGACTCGGTGGGCTGAAGAGTCGGTTTCTGCACTGTATCTCTGAACTAAAACTAAACTAAACACTGGAAATTAAATCCCTGCCCTGTATCAGAGGAGTTCCAGCCACCCAAAATGACCAGCAGGATCAATTCACTGAGGATAAAGGTGTCATGGATTCTTCCAGAAACATAAAATTCACCATCAAGAAATATCAATCAATCAACCAATCAATTTATTCATCATATACACAATAAAGTGCAGTGAAATGAATTTTGCCGGCATCGGTACAATTAAAAAAGAACACACAATACACAATAAAAATTTAACACAAACATCCACCACAACATTCTTCACTATGGTGGAAGGCATGAAGTAGTCAGTCCTCCTCCATTGTTCCCCCATGGTCCAGGCCGTAAACCTCCGCAGTTGCCGCTGCGGGAGGCCAGATGTACAGGCCCTCTTGTCGGGACGGTAAGTCCTGAATCGGCGCTTCCCTACCGGAACCGAGGCTTCAAGATGTTGTAGGCCGCAGGCTGTCGGCTGGAGCTTCTCCGGGGTTCCCCGGCGAGGGATCCCGCTCTGGATCGTAAGTCCACGCCGCGCCCGCAGCTAGAAGCACAGCAGACCGCGGCATCAGGATGTTATCGGCCTCGGGCAGGCGATTGGAGCACTTCTCTAGTGAGGGGTCCCTAGCGAGGGGACCCAGGCTCCGGACGATGCACCCATAGCTAGAAGCTCCGCAGACCATGGCTTCAGGTTGTAACAGTCTGCAGGCCAGCGATTGGAGCACTCCCTTCTGGCGACTCCGGCAAGGGCTCGCCCACTCTGCGCCCGCTGCTGAAACTCTGGGCCCGACTCCGGGAAAGGTTGCACCAATCCATGGTGTTAGCCCACGAGGGAAGCAACATGGAAAAAGTTGCCTTTCCATGGAGGAGGTAACCCAAAGCGGTTCCCCCCTGATCCCCCCACCCCCTCACCACCCCCCACGCAAGACATACCAAGAGATATTAAAACACACATTTGGTCACACACAAAAAAACTAAAAAAGTTGAAATGACGAACACGCTGATGGCAGGGCAGCCGTCTCGCAGCGCCCCCACCGACCAGCTTATTTGCTGGTTCACAAATATTTGCTTGCGAATGATGGCACTGATGCAATGGAAGTTCTCTTGCTTGATCTAAGGCTCCAGATTATTGATAGTGGTCCTGTGGGAAGCAGCAATGATAATAAATCTCAATGCTCAACACTGAATGCTTAATGCACTGTAATCAAACTAGTTGAGATAATTATTTTTGGAAACAGAAAAGCCGGTATTCCCCAGTGCAATACTGAGCAACAAATGAAGGGAACACAAAATGCTGGAGAAACTCAGCAGGTGCTCGGGGCCGAAACATTGCCTATCTCCTTCGCTCCATAGATGCTGCTGCACCCGCTGAGTTTCTCCAGCATTTTGTATACCCTCGATTTTCCAGCATCTGCAGTTCCTTCTTTAACAAATGAAGGGATGTCGCTTTCATCTGCTGCTGCTGATCCAGAGGCGGAGAGTCACCATCATCTTGACTTTGACATTTGACATTTGACTTTGAGAACAGTTCAGACTTAATGATGCAGCTGAATGTCATCCTGCCCAGATTGGTACTTCTCTCAATAATGACTCTCTTACAAAACATAAGGCTGTGAATACAATGTCTATCACACTTGAACAGGTAAGACTGTTTCCTCAGAAGAGTTTCCGGACGTAATCACTTCACTTATGACCATGCCGTCCTCTCATATCTAGTTAAGTGGACTTTTAGATGAAGTAGGGCAATGGCATGTAGAAGATATCAGTAAAAATTTAAATAGTTGGTAATGTGTGCCTTCCCTCAGGAAGAGCTACATTAGAAGAGCAAGTAGAAAATGACCATAGGTCTCTTTTTCTGGGTCTGTTTCTTGAAGGAATTTTAATAAAGAGATAATTTGTTTTCTCTTAGGATGATCACCATGACAACAGACCTTTGAGGGAATTAAAGCAATGTTTTAGTTATGAGACCACGAGACCTTCACTAGAAATAAAAGACAATAGACAATAGACAATAGGTGCAGGAGTAGGTCATTCAGCCCTTCGGGCCAGCACCGCCATTCAATGTGATCATGGCTGATCATCCACAATCAGTACCCCGTTCCTGCCTTCTCCCCATATCCCCTGACTCCGCTATCAACAAGAGCCCTATCTAGCTCTCCCTTGAAAATATCCAAAGAACCGGTCTCCGCCGCCCCCTGAGGCAGAGAATTTCACAGACTCACAACTCTGTGTGAAAAAGTGTTTCCTCATCTCCGTTCTAAATGGCTTAAACTGTGGCCCCTGGTTCTGGACTCCCCCAACATCGAGAACATGTTTCCTACATTTAGCATGTCTAAACCCTTAATAATCTTATATGTTTCATTAAGATCCCTTCTCATCTTTCTAAATTCCAGAGTATACAATCCCAGCCTCTCCATTCTCTCAGCATAGAAACATAGAAACATAGAAAATAGGTGCAGGAGTAGGCCATTCGGCCCTTCGAGCCTGCACCGCCATTCAATGTGATCATGGCTGATCATCCAACTCAGTATCCCGTACCTGCCTTCTCTCCATACCCCCTGATCCCTTTAGCCACAAGTGCCACATCTAACGCCCTCTTAAATATAGCCAATGAACTGGCCTCAACTACCTTCTGTGGCAGAGAATTCCAGAGACTCACGACTCTCTGTGTAAAGAATGTTTTCCTCATTTCGGTCCTAAAGGAATTCCCCCTTATCCTTAGACTGTGACCCCTTGTTCTGGACTCCCCCAACATCGGGAACAATCTTCCAGCATCTAGCTTGTCCAACCCCTTAAGAATTTTGTAAGTTTCTATAAGATCCCCCCTCAATCTTCTAAATTCCAGCGAGTACAAGCCGAGTCTATCCAATCTTTCCTCATATGAAAGTCCTGACATCCCAGGAATCAGTCTGGTGAATCTTCTCTGTACCCCCTCTATGGCAAGGATGTCTTTCCTCAGATTTGGAGACCAAAACTGTACGCAATACTCCAGGTGTGGCCTCAACAAAACCCTGTACAACTGCAGTAGAACCTCCCTGCTCCTATACTCAAAGCCTTTCGCTATGAATGCTAACATACCATTTGCTTTCTTCACTGCCTGCTGCACCTGCATGCCTACTTTCAATGACTGGTGTACCATGACACCCAGGTCTCGTTGCATCTCCCCCTTTCCTAATCTGCCACCATTCAGATAATAGTCTACCCTCATGTTTTTGCCACCAAAGTGGATAACCTCACATTTATCCACATTATACTGCATCTGCCCATTCACTCAGCCTATCCAAATCACCCTGCAGCCTCCAAGCATCCTCCTCACACCTAACTATACCCCCCAGCTTGGTATCATCTGCAAATTTGGAGATGTTGCATTGAATTCCCTCGTCCAAATCATTAATATATATTGTAAATAGCTGGGGTCCCAGCACTGAGCCTTGCGGCACCCCACTAGTCACTGCCTGCCATTCTGAAAAGGACCCGTTTACTCCTACCCTTTGCCTCCTGTCTGCTAGCCAGTTCTCTATCCACATCAATACTGAACCCCCAATACCGTGTGCTTTAAGTTTGTATGCTAATCTCTTATGCGGGACCTTGTCGAAAGCCTTCTGAAAGTCTATATATAACACATCCACTGGTTCTCCCTTATCCACTCTACTAGTTACATCCTCAAAAAATTCTATCAGATTTGTCAGACATGATTTACCTTTCGTAAATCCATGCTGACTTTGTCCAATGATTTCACCACTTTCCAAATGCGCTGCTATCCCATCTTTAATAACTGACTCTAGCAGTTTCCCCACTACCGATGTTAGACTAACTGGTCTGTAATTCCCCGCTTTCTCTCTCCCTCCTTTTTTAAAAAGTGGGGTTACATTAGCTACCCTCCAATCCTCAGGAACTACTCCAGAATCTAAGGAATTTTGAAAAATTATCACTAATGCATCCACTATTTCTGTGGCTACCTCCTTGAGTACTCTGGGATGCAGACTATCTGGCCCTGGGGATTTATCGACCTTCAATCCGTTCAATTTACCCAACACCACCTCCCGGCTAACCTGGATTTCACTCAGTTCCTCCATCTTATTTGACCCCCGTTCCACTGCTATTTCCGGCAGATTATTTATGTCTTCCTTAGTGAAGACAGAACCAAAGTAGTTATTCAATTGGTCTGCCATGTCCTTGTTCCCCATGATCAATTCACCTGTTTCTGACTGCTAGGGACCAACATATGACACTTCCGCAGGTAATTAACCTTGTGAACCTATGCCCCACTCCCTCAATATCAAGAATGTCTTTCCTCAAATTTGGAAACCAAAACTGCACACAATGCTCCAGGTGTGGTCTCACTAGGGCCCTGTACAACTACAGGAGGACCTCTTTGCTTTTACACTCAACTCCTCTTGTTATGAAGGCCAACATGCCATTTGTTTTCTTCACTGCCTGCTGTACCTGCATGCTTACTTTCATTGACTGATGAACAAGGACCCTAGATCCCGTTGTACTTCCTCTTTTCCCAACTGACACCATTTAGATAATAATCTGCCTTCCTGTTTTTGCTACTAAAGTGGATAACCTCACTGCCACCCAGCTTGGTGTCATCTGCAAATTTGCTAATGTTACTTTTAATCCCTTCATCTAAATCATTGATGTATATTGTAAATAGCTGCAGTCCCAGCACAGTGACTAGTGGCAGTATCCCACTAGTCACTGCCTGCCATTCTGAAAGGGACCTGTTAATCCCTACTCTTTGTTTCCTGTCTGCCAACCAATTTTCTATCCATGTCAGCACTCCACCCCCAATACCATGTGCCCTAAATTTGCCCACTCCTGTGTGGGACTTTATCAAATGCTTTCAGAAAGTCCAGGTACACGACATCCACTTGCTCTCCCTTGTCCATTTTCCTAGTTACATCTTCAAAAAAGACTTTAAGACAAGTCCTTATTACTGAGGGAGGGTGACATTAGAAGAATTTAGCCCAATGCTCATTCATCTCAGGTTCACTCTTCAGTGATAACTATGCTGCTGGACATTGGTAAACCTGTAATTCCTTATCTCCCTAGATGTATAAAACTTTTATGTCATGTGTCATCGGAGAAAGTGTGTAGACCTCATTTGAAAGGTGAACGAGTCTCTCCTGCACTGCAAGTGAAGGATTGATCTATAAGTGTGTTTCGGCTTGCTTTGAGAATATGTGTGTGGGAGTGAATCTTCCATTCCATGCACGTACCCTATCCTGAACCCATTAACAATGAAGTGCCAGCACTTGTATCACCACTGAGGCATCCGTGAGATGAATATCTCAGCAATTACTTGATGAAAAACACATACCATTAGTTGGAGAAAGCTCTATAATATTTGGGGATCTTGCAGTCAGTTCTGAAACTATGCAACACAACTCCCAAAGCCAGTAGAAGGTCCTTGTATATAGCAAGCAATAACAAAATATGCTCTTGGTAAAATCATTTTGTTTTAGCCAGGACCATGTAAGAAAACAATGTTAGACACAAATTGCTGGAGTAACTGCAGGTCAGGCACCATCTCTGGAGAAAATGGATAGGTGATGTTTTGGGTTGGGATTATTATCATCAGACTGAAGAAGTCTGAAGAAGGGGTCTGACCCGAACCGTCACCTATTCATTTTCAACAGAGATGCTGCCTGACTTGCTGAGTTACTCCGGCAATTTGTGTTTATCATTAGTATAAACCTACCTCTGTAGTTCTTTTTTATTACAAGAAAACATTGTGGAAGTCTTGTTATTACAGGTGCCTGCTGCAAAGTGATTGCTGAGATATTAATCTCACGGTTGTCTTTGTGCTGATACTAGTGCCGGCACTTAATTGTTAAAGTACTGGAGTAACTTTGCAACTTGATCTGTAATCAGATCCTGGTTTTAAACCTCCTGTCTTGTTAATTAGTGCAGTGTTTCTCTCCAAAGGTAATAGTGAGAGATCACTCTAAATAAAGTCAATATCGAAGTTCCCAATCTGCCTTTGAACACATGATGCCAACTACAAAAACCCATATGTAAATTATATGGATTTAAAAGTAAATCTTAACTGACAATTATCAACTGATATTTCTGAGCATATGTGATAGAGTCAGAGCCAAAATGTCTTAATTCCAAGAAGGGTAGTACAGTGGCGCAGCGGTAGAGTTACTGCCTTACAATAGACAATAAACAATAGACAATAGATGCAGGAGCATTTGGCCCTTCAAGGCAGCACCACCATTCACTGTGATCATGGCTGATCATCCACAATCACGACCCCATTCCTGCTTTCTCCCCATATTCCCTGACTCCGCTATCTTTAAGAGCTCTATCTAACTCTCTCTTGAAAGTATCCAGAGAATTGGCCTCCACTGCGTTCTGAGGCAGAGAATTCCACAGAAACATGGCCCTCTGTGTGAAAAAGTGTTTCCTCATCTCCATTCAACATGGCTTACCCCTTATTCTTAAACTGTGGCCCCTTGTTCTGGTCTCTCCCAACATCGGGAACATGTTTTCTGCCTCTAGCATGTCCAAACCCTTAATAATCTATATGTTTCAATACGATCCCCTCTCATTCTTCTAAATTCCAGAGTATACAAGCCCAGCCCATCCATTCTATCAACATGTGACAGTTTCACCATCCCGTGAATTAACCTTGTGTACCTACTCTGCACTCCTTCAATTGGAAGATAGTCCTTCCTCAAATATAGAGACCAAAACTGCACACAATACTCTAGGTATGGTCTCACTGGGGGCCTGTAGAATCTGCCCACTCACCCAACCTGTCCAAGTCACCCTGCATCCTCATAGCATCCTCCTCACAGTTCACACTGCCACCCAGCTTTGTGTCATCTGCAAATTTGCTAATGTTACTTTGAATCCCTTCATCTAAATCATTAATGTATATTGTAAATAGTTACGGTCCCAGCACCGAGCCTTGCGGTACCGCTCTAGACACTGCCTGTCATTCTGAAAGGGACCCGTTTATCACTACTCATTGTTTTCTGTCTGCCAACAATACATGTCAGTACCCTACCCAAATACCATGTGCTCTAATTTTGCCCACTAATCTCCTTTGTGGGACCTTATCAAATGCTTTCCGAAAGTACAGGTACACTACATCCACTGGCTCTCCCTTGTCCAATTTCCTAGGTACATCCTCAAAAAATTCCAGATGATTAGTTAAGCATGATTTCCCCTTCATAAATTCATGCTGACTTGGACCGATCCTTTCACTGCTATCCAAATGTTCTGCTATTTCATCTTTTGACTCCAGCATCTTCTCCACCACCGGTGTCAGGCTAACTGGTCTATAATTCCCTGTTTTCTCTCTCCCACCTTTCTTAAAATGTGGGATAACATTAGCTACCCTCCAATCTACAGGAACTGATCATGAACCAAAAGAACATTAAAACATGATCACCAATGCGCCCATGATTTCTAGAGCCACTTCCTTAAGTACCCTGAGATGCAGACCATCAGGCCCTGGGGATTTATCAGCCTTTAGTCCCATCAGTCTTCTCAACACTATTTCCTGCCTATTGTGAATTTCCTTCTGTTCCTCCATCACCCCAGATCCTCTGGCCACTAATATATCAGGGAGATTGTTTGTGTCTTCCTTAGTGAAGATGGATTCAAAGCACCTGTTCAATTCATCTGCCATTTCTTCATTCCCCATAATAAATTCTTCAGTCTTCAAAGGTCCAACTTTTACCTTACCTAACATTTTCCTCTTCACATACCCAAAGAGGATGCCAATGACCTGGGTTTGATCCTGAGTAAGGGTGCTGTCTGTATAGAGTTTGAACGTTCTCTTTGTACCCGCTTTAGTTTCTTCGCTTCCTCCCACATTCCAAAGACATGCAGGTTTGTAGATTAATTGGCTTCTGTAAATTGTTCCTATTGTGCTGAAAGGCCTTTTTCCATGCTATAACTCTAAACTAAACTGAACTAAAGAATATACTCTGCATTAAGAAAACTTTGAGAGAAAAGCTTCCTTGCATTTGGAATACTTCACAATACTTTTGACATTTCTTTCTTGGTTCCCCTTCTGCAGGAATGCTGCTTTATTTTCATCTTCCTACATAATATTAGGCAACCGAAAAAGAACAATGTGGCAAAGTGAGATTCCATAGTCAATGCATGCATGGTCCTGGTGCGTTTGCAGTGTCAAGTGCAAGTGATATTGAGGCCTGATTACAAAATGACAACAATAAAGACAAGATTTAGATCTGAAATCTTGAAATAATTCATAAATAATCCATCTAAATCAATTTGAGCTGTGTGATATAGCTACAGGAGGTACTGACTAACCTTTCGTGACATTTACAAACATTTACTAATGGATAGATCAATTATATTAAAATGACCTTTGCACAAGTCTGGGCTGTGGCTGATCAACAGTAACACAGGTTTATTGTCAAAGTTTATTCTGGTGTGAAACGAGCCTTCTACTCCAGACCATTGCTGTACCATTCAATAATTAAAGGTTGGTAAAGGTCAAAATAGAAGCAACTGCAATACGGTTAGTTTTTGCCTGGCTAATTCCTTTTTGCCTGCATCATTTATATGTGCCTTCCGATAGGTTGTAGAAGGAATTCAATTATGGTAGTAATTTAATTAATTGGCTTAATTTTTAAATTACCATAAGAAATCTGATTATGTTTGCTGTATCTGAATTATTAACAATCCTTGGTGATGTTGCTTGCAATGGAGATGGAGCGTTCAACATTCTTTCTTGAAAGCAACAGTCTCACCAATGTCTGATGCAACAATGTATAAGCTGTCAGACCACATTATGTACTCGGATCTTAAAAGTATACTTACTGTAATTTGTGTCTATGTTCAATTTCAGAGTTAAATAAAACACACAGAGTACTGGAGGCACTCAGCGGGCTAGGCATCATCTGTGGAGGGACTGGGGGGGGGGAGAGGGAGAAGGAGAGGGAGAGGAGGAGAGGGAGAGAGAGAGGGGGAGAGCAAGAGGGAGAGGGAGAGAGGGAGAGAGAGAGAGAGGGAGAAAGGGAGAGAGAGGGAGAGAGAGAGGTCGTGTTTTCTTCTCAGCTCTGCAGTTGAGAAGGATTGGAGCAGCCTTTCCAGGATTTTGCCGTTGGAGAGGGCACAGACCCAGGGGGGCTTCATAGTTCAACTTATTGTTGGGCTGTTGAAGCTTTTCTCTGGTCTGGGGAGCCTCCATCTGTGTGAAGATTCCTGAGTTTCTCCACATTGTCGAGGGTGCGGTTGGCGTTGGCGGATTGCCAAGAGTGCCTGTGATCTCAGTGGGCTGAAGTTGTGCGGTGTCTTTGTCGTTTTTGGCTCCGCTTCTCTGCCCTAAAGTCATTTTGTCAGTGCGGCTGCCTGGCTTAATGTGAAGAAGGTACTTTTGCGTCCAGCGCGACTGGGATCGAGTTTCCCGTAAGCTGCTCTTGGCTGTGGACGAACCTGGGGACTTTCCTGCTTCAGCTGGAGGTTTCTGTTTTCTGCTGCCTGTCTTTGACTGTGATTGTCTCTGGGACTTAACTTGGAGCTGTGCTGCTGAGGGGCTTGGAGCTGGTTTGTGCCTCTGTGAGGATGGCGATGGAAGGGGCGCGGCCGAAGGTCCGGACCTACGCAGCGACGGCATCAGTGGCGGGTGCGAGGCCATCTGAGCTTGAGCCTCATGTTGACTTGGATGGGGACAGTTTTGGTATTTCTGTTCAAACTGGGCCTATGATGTCTAGGGGGGTAATTACGAAGGCCATGAATGAACTTCTTGGGAGGGGGGCTATTGTCTCTTCTGAGCTCGAAAGGGGAAAGGTGGAGATGATACTTAAGACCCGGGAGTGTGTGGCCCGAGCGTTGGAGGAGGGGATCTCAGTGGGGGGGGTCCACGTACAGGTGGATCCGTGGGTATCCAGGGTGAGACCGGTTCTCCTGCGGAGCTGCCCCACTTATTTTTCGGATGCAGTGCTTATTCCACACCTGTCCAAGTTCGGGGAGGTGCGGTCTAAATGTTTTCGTCTCTTGCATCCCGGGGGGGACCCGGAGGAAAAAGGGGTCTTCAGTTTCAAGAGGAGGGTGTTCATGAAGGTGGGTGAGGGGGATGGTGCCGAGGGGAGTTTTGAGGTGGTGCATAAGGGTGTACCCAGAACCGTGCGTTGGAGTTGGGGAAAGGCACGGTGTCATGCGTGCGGCGAATTTGGACATCTCCGTAGGGAGTGTCTTTTTCGCGGGGGCACTGCTAGAGGTTCTAGTGCAGTGGCCCAGGAAAGCGCTGCTGGCCCATCTGGGGTGGCTGGTCAAACCTCAGCGGCGCGGGGTGGTACTGCTGACCCGGCTGAGGTTGCCAGTTCTGCCTTGGTGACCCGGGGCGGCAGTGCTAAGCCTTCTGGGTCCAGAGGTTCCGCTTTGGGGACCCTGGGCAGTGAGAGCCCAAGCCCCCCACGTCCCCTACGTCTTGCGCCTGTGGCGGTGGATGGAGGTGGGGCGCAGGAGGAGGGGAGTGTTGAGGGGGGGTTTTGGGAGAAGCAGGGGAAGCATAATAAGAAGAAGGAGAGGGATAGGGCTGCCCGAGCGAAGAAAGTGCAATCGGGTGAGTTTAGCTCCAGTGTGGTGCAGACTGCACCTGCTGGGGCCCAGGGGGGAGTTGTGGTGGCTCGGAAGGGGGGAAAGAAGTCTAAACGTGTGGGTGGCAAAGTGGTTGGGGGTAATGTGGAGGCGGATGACCCTTCCCTTATGGAGGTTACCGCACCTCCGCATGCGAGTGGGACTAAAAGGAGGCATTTGCCTGGTGAAGAGGAGGAAGGGCGTGGGTCCAGAGCGAAGGGGATGTCTTTCTCCGGGCTTTCCACCACTGAGGTGGCTGAAAGTGGTCTTGACCCGGTGTCTTCTGGGTTGGTGGTTGGGCCTTCTCTTCATGGATCTACAGCGGGTGTCACCGGACTGGGTGCTGAAGTTGATTCCGGTGGAGTTGTGTCCACTGGGCGGGAGTCTGTCCCTTCATCTCAGGGGCCCTCTGAGGGAGTTATCTCGGCGGATGCTGTGGTTAGCTCCCTTGGGTGTGTACCCTCTGGGTCGGATGAGGTCCCCTCGTTTCAGAGGCCTACTGAGGGTGCTAGCACGGTAGGTGACGTGGTTGGCTCCTCTGGTAGTGTGCCCTCTGTGACGGGGGATGTGCAGAGTCAGGCTGAGGGGGGAGTTTCGGGGGTGTTGTCGTTCAAGTCTGTGCTCCATATCAGTGCCAGTGGAGGTGCTGGGGGGCGGGATGCCTCACCGGATGAGTTGTCTGGGGTGAGGTTAATGGCAGGTGGTGATTCTCTGGGTGATGCCTGTGGAGAGGGCACTCTGGATGATGTGGAGGTCAGGGCTGTTATGGGACGTGATCCTCTTTCAGACTCCGAGGGTGCCAGTGTTCCACAGGCCCTGGGGATGCCTCTTGTTGTTGCTTCCCCAGGCCCAGAGGAGGAGGGTGATGGTAGCGTGCAGGAGCCCAGCCATTCAGAGGGCTGCGAGTCTCAGGTAGGGGTGTTGGGACCCACCCCCAGCATTGATCCGGGTGGTCGTGTCATGGCTGTGGAGGAGGATAGCGATGCGGCCAGTGGGGGGGGCTCAGAGTGTGATGTGTCAGACAGTTCTGGTCTTTCTGAGGTTGTTGATTCAGGTGCGAGCGGGTTGGCTGAGAGCCCAGACTCCAAGGCCGTGTCTGAGGCGAAGCTTATTGTTGAGGTGCGAGAGTTCTTAAAAATAAGTCGTGCTCCCAAAACATTATGGTGGGCCATTACAAGGAGATGGGAGGATTGGCTAGATGTGCGGGAGAGTCTCGAGGCTATCCTTAGTAACAAGGATAGTGGTCTTTCTGACTCGGATTTGGGGCAGTTTTGGGGTTTGTTGAAGGTCCTCAGAAAAGGACCTCCTGTGACTACAGGGAGTGTGAGGGTCACAATCTAATGTGTCTACACATTCACAGTAGCTACATTAAATTTAAATGGGAGTAGAGCGAGTTTTCGAAGATTTCAGCTCTTATCAGCCCTAAGGGAGGGGAGATTTGCAGTTTGTTATCTGCAAGAGACACATACCGTTGCTAGTGATGAACCTACCTGGCAACTGGAGTGGGAAGGGAGGGTTTATATGAGCCATCTCAGCTCAAATTCGAGTGGGGTGGCTTTTCTGTTGGCCCCAAATTTTCTGCCAAGCATTTTAAAAGTGCAGGAAGTGGTGCCAGGACGTTTGCTCCATCTGGCCGTGAGCCTGGATGGCATGCCGTTGCATTTCATTAACGTGTATGCCCCTAGCTCCGGCACGATGCAGGCCGGCCTGCTTCGGGAGGTGAATGCTCTGTTGGGCACTATTGATAGGGGAGAGTGTGTCTTCCTTGGTGGGGACTTTAATTGCACACTTGAGGTGCGGGACCGTTCTGGTACTCAGTGTGCGCCTGCTGTAGCGAAGAAGCTGAGAGGCTTGATTGACTCCTTTGAGTTGGTTGATGTTTGGAGGGACCTTCACCCTGATTCCACTGCTTTTTCGCGGAGGTCTGAGGGCGGTGGTTCCCGCATTGATCGGTTTTATATTTCCCGAGCGTTTGTTTCCCGTGTCTCAGCGGCCTCAATGCGGCTGGTGCCGTGCTCGGACCATTGTCTGGTGCGTGTGGATTTCAATCCAGCGTGCGCTCGGGCTGGGTCCGCGTACTGGCACTTTAACAACAGGCTGCTGGAGGACCGGTGTTTCCGGGAGTCATTCACTCGGTTTTGGGTGAAGTGGAGAGAGAGGCAGAGGTGCTTCTCTTCCCTTAGGCAGTGGTGGGATGTGGGTAAAGCTCACATCCGTCTCTTTTGTAAGGAATATACATGGGGGTCGACTGGGAGGCGGGACTCAGCGGTCGAGAAGCTGGAGAGGGAGATACAGGACGCTGAGTCTCGCCTGGGTCAGTTTGGTGAAGACTCCAGCGAATGGGGAGAGTTTCAGAGGAAGAAGGAGGTTTTGAGGAGTCTGCTGCTTGAGCGATCTCGAGGCGCTTATGTGAGGTCTCGGGTCCAGATGCTGCACGAGCTGGACCGAGCGTCGCCTTTCTTTTTCTCTTTGGAGAAGGGGCGGGGAGCTCGAAAACAGCTCGTGGAGTTGCTTGCAGATGACGGCTCCTCTGTCACTGATCCAGAGAGGATTAATGCCTTGGTTAGGTCCTTTTATGGGACCCTGTTCTCTGCGGAAGGATTCAGTGTGGAGGCTCAGCAAGATCTGTGGGAGGGTCTACCGACCGTAGATAGGGGGGAGGCTGATCTTCTTGATGGCCCCTTATCTTTGGAGGAGTTGACTCGCGCCTTGCATCAGCTCAGGAGGGGTAAGTCCCCCGGGCTGGATGGGTTGACGGTGGAGTTTGTTAGAGCATTCTGGGACGTCCTAGGGGGTGACTATATGTTGGTTTTGGGGGAGAGCCTGGCGACTGGAGTGATGCCTCTCTCGTGGCGTAGGACGGTTGTTGTCTTGCTGCCTAAGAAGGGCGAACTCCGTTTGTTGAAGAACTGGCGTCCAGTCTCTCTCCTTTGCACAGAATATAAAATTTTTGCACGGGCAATGGCAAATCGCCTGGGCTCCGTGCTGCATCAAGTGATTCATCCTGATCAATCTTATACAGTCCCTGGCCGGTCCATCCAGGATAACATCCACCTGGTTAGGGACCTGATTCATTTAGTCCAGGGTACTGGTGAGTCAGCTGCTTTTCTGTCTCTTGATCAGGAGAAGGCTTTTGATAGGGTAGAGCATGAATACCTATTTGGGACGTTGCAAGCGTTTGGGTTCGGACCACACTTCGTGGCCCGGGTCCGGCTTTTGTACGCTGCTGCGGAGTGTCTTGTAAAGGTTAATGGCGCGGTGCTATCTCCTTTTCATTTTGGGAGGGGGGTCCGCCAGGGGTGCCCTATGTCGGGCCAGTTGTATTCGGTCTGTGTGGAGCCGTTCCTGTGTCTTCTTCGGAGGAGGTTGACAGGCCTGGCCCTACCTGGCCCGCGGGTTGAGGTGATTCTATCGGCGTATGCCGATGACGTACTTCTTATGTTCACTGATCCTGGTGACCTGCGGAGGATGCGTGACTGCCAGGAGATATTCTCGGCTGCATCTTCTGCTAGGATTAACTGGAGTAAGTGCTCTGGACTTTTGGTGGGTCAGTGGCGGGTAGACTCCCTGCCGGAGGAGATGGCATTGTATGCGTGGAGTACCACGCACCTCCTCTATCTGGGGGTGTACCTGAGTCCCACTGAGGATGTTTGGCCGGCAAACTGGCAAGAGTTGGAGACGAAGGTGGTTGCTCGGCTGGGGCGCTGGTCAGGCCTGCTTGGAGTTCTCTCCTTTCGGGGGAGGGTGCTGGTCATAAACCAGCTGGTGGCCTCTATGTTATGGTACCGGCTGGCTACTCTTGTCCCGCCCTCTATATTTGTAACTGCTATACAGAAGAAGCTGGTGGATTTCTTTTGGGGAAATAGGAAGCATTGGATTTCCGCGGCGGTCCTGAGTCTTCCGTTAGAGGAGGGCGGCCAGTCCTTGGTGTGCGTGCGCACCCAGGTGGCGGCTCTCCGTCTCAGGACTCTGCGGAGATACATGTATGTAGAGAACCCTCCCAGATGGCACGCTCTGGCCACGTATTTTTTTCGTCAGGGTCGTTGCCTAAGGGGGGTCTCGCGGCTCCCGGTGGCGGGTGTCAGTCGACCCGCTCTAAGGGGCTTGCCTGTTTTCTATAGGGATGTGTTAAGAGTGGGGAATTTGGTGGTGTTCAGCCAGAGTGTTGTTCCACGAGGAGAGGGGGATGTTGTGGCTGCGGGTGTGGCTGGTCCTCATCCTGTCATGGTGGTTGTCGAGGAGAGGCGCGAGCCTAGAGTGGTTCAGATAGAGCTTACCCCTGCTCCGTCAGATCTGCTCATCGGGCCTAGGCTTCGGGATATTTCTCGGCCTCCGGCTCCGCATAATCTGAGCTGCCTTTCTGAGATGACCAGCATGCCATTTTGTGATGCAAGGAGACGCGCACTGTACAGGATGCTCCTGCACATTCTGAACCACCGTGCCTTCGTCTCCCGTCCTGACTCACCATGGAGGACGGTGTTACCATCCGAAGGCGGCGGGGGGCCCCAGTGGGGGTCCTTCTATAAGGGAGTTGTACCCCTTTATATTGGGGACCTGGGGTGGAGAGTGCTGCATGGAGCGGTGGTTTGTAATAAACTTTTGAGTCGGTTCACGGGCTCGTCTGCCGCATGTATTTTCTGCGGAGAGGAGGAGACCGTATTCCATGTGTATGTGGAGTGTGTGAGGTTACTGCCCCTGTACCAATATCTGAAGGGGTTGTTCCTCAAGTTCTGGCTGCATTTTAGCCCCACAATCCTGGTGTTTGGACACAAGGCGGGGAGTGGGGAGAGCCGAGTGTGGGGGGGGGACTTACCTGTCGGTTTGCTCCTTGGCCTGGCCAAGATGGCCATTCGTGGGTCCAGGCAGCGGGCGGTTGACGGTCTGGCGAGAGTCGGCTGCCTGCCCCTCTTTCGGGCCTACGTCCGTGCACGTGTGTCCCTGGAGAGGGAACACGCGGTGTTCACGGGGACTCTGGAGGCCTTCCGTCAGCGCTGGTCGCCGCGTGGGGTTGAGGCGATTATAAATGAATGTACTGCTGTACTACAATGATCTGTTCATTATAGTGTGATTTTTGATTGTGTTTTGATGTGTTGTATTTTATGATTTGTGTTGAATAAAGTTTTTGAAATGAAAAAAAAAAAAAAAAAAAAAAAAAAGAGGGAGAGAGGGGGGGAGAGAGAGGGGGAGGGAGAGGGGGAGGGAGAGGGGAAGGAAGAGGGGAGGGAGAGGGGGAGGGAGAGGGGGACGGGGAGGGGGAGGGGGAGAGGGAGAGGGAGAGGGTGAGGGAGAGGGAGAGGGAGAGGGAGAGAGAGAGAGAGAGAGAGAGTGAGAGAGAGAGAGAGAGAGAGATGATTTGGCTTTTCGGTGTCTTGTCTGTTCGGTTATTTTGGCTTTTTGGCATCGTTTCCATTCGGTATCTTGGCTTCCACTTCTTCGCTTGGGCTTCTCGTCCTTCAATGCCCCGTCCGCACGTCTGGAACCAAGGGGGCGGGAAAATCGGTGGTGGAACTGTACATAAATAAAGTATACAATTTACTGTTTACAGCAAAATGCATTTTCAAATTCAACCAACATACATTTATATACATTTATATACATGTATAAAAAATATACATTTAAAAAAAAATTTTGTCAGTGTCTCAACTCTTCGCTACAAGATGTTCTTGTTGTTTAAAAATTACCCATTCCTGGCACCAATATATCAAATGATCAAATCTCATATACTTCTGATTTTATTTTTTTTGTTAATATTTTTTATTAGAAGTAAATACATATTGATACATATTAAGACAATTTAAAATGTAAGAGCAAAAGAAAAACAAAATAATTTACTATTCATCACATACATTCTTAGTATTTATAAAATTTACAGCCATTCTTGTTTATACTTCTACATATTTTTTTTATTATTTTTAATAAAGGGAAATTAATAGAAAGAAATAATAAAAAAAAAAAAATAATAATAAAAATAGAAAATCAATAATGTGAGTGGAGTTTTAAACATTCTGTTCTACATTGGAGATATATCAGTGATCTATTATATATAATTCTTCATCCATTCCCCGTCCAGGTTTCAGTCAGGCCCTCGAACCAAGCCAATCTGTCCCTTTAGATAATCAATAAATGGAGACCATGTTCCTCTAAACTGATCTAGCCTGTCCGAGAGGACAAGTCTTAATCTTTCCAAATGAAGTGTCTCCGACATTTCTGTAATCCACATTTTAATAGTGGGGTTGGTAGGACCTTTCCAAAATCTTAGTATTAATTTTTTACCAATTATTAAACTATAATCGATAAAAATTTGTTGTTTTGGTGTTAGTGATTGATCAGTTTCTAATATACCTAATATAATTAATTTAGAATCTGGATACAGATTTGTATTAACTACCTTCGAAATTATCTTTAAAATTTCTGACCAAAAATTAGTAATTTTAATACATTTGGTAAATGAGTGCGTTAGGTTAGCTTCTAGGTGTTGACATTTGTCACATATAGCAGAAACATTTGGGAAAATTCTATTTAGTTTGGACTTTGAGTGATGTAAACTATGTAAAATTTTAAATTGTATCAGAGAGTGTCTGGCATTTAATGAGCAGTAGTGTATATGTTGTAAACTTTCCTCCCATACTTCTAAACTGATTGATTGTCCTAATTCACTTTCCCATGCTTGCCTATATATTTCCGACGGTGGTGCATCATTTTCCAATAAAATATTATAAATATATGATATTAATTTTTCTGTGTTCGGATGTTTATTTAAACATTCATCTAGAATTTCTGTCTTTCTATTTCTAAATTCTTGTGTATTTGATTTAAGAGGGTTTAAAAGTAATATTGTTTGCAATATGAAGATCCAGGGTATACATTCCAATTTTAAAGATTTTTTAAATTGTTTCCAAATACGTATCCCATTTTCTATTATTGGGTTTCCTCTATAAGTTTTTTTATGTAATTTGGTATTAGCAAATATAATCGAGCTAATTTCAAAAGGTAGGCAGTCTTCCTTTTCCAATTTTAACCAATTCGGTTCTATATCTAATTCTTCCAACCAAAAATTCATATTTTTAATATTAACTGCCCAATAGTAGAACATAAAATGAGGCAACGCTAAACCTCCACTTATTTTTGCTTTACATAAATGTTTCTTATTTATTCTATGGCTCTTATAATCCCAAATAAAATTTGTAATTATAGAGTCCACCTTCTTAAAAAATTTTTTGGGAAGATATATCGGGATCATTTGTAATAAATATAATAATTGCGGGAGAAAGATCATTTTTATCGCATTTATTTTACCTAACATTGAGATAGGTAATGTTTTCCAATATAGGATATTCTTAAGTAATTTATTCAATAAAGGTGGGAAATTAGATTTAAATAAAGAGTCATGTCTTTTTGTTACATAAATTCCAAGATATTTAATTTTTTCATTTGCTATCGTAAAAGGGAATCGTTGTAATATGTGTGAGTTATTTCCCATTATTGATTTTATAATCAATTTATATGAAGAAAGTTTCCTGGTTTGAAATGTCGTCTGTCCATTCCCTCCACAAATGCTGCCTGAACCAGACTTCCTCCTGCACTTTGTGTTTTGCTTAAGACTCCAGAAACTGCAGTTTCTTGCCCATTAGGTCAACTTTAATTTTTTTTTCATCTATCACCATAAATCAATATCCTCTAGTTTTACCATGGGAGAAAGACTGACCATTCACCCTACCCATGCCTTTCATGATTATATATCTATACTATTACTGAAACTCTCATCTTGACCACTTCCCCCCCCCCCACAGCCCCTCCCCCCCACAACCCCTCCCCCCACAACCCCACCTCCCCCCCACAACTCCACCTCCCCCACACAACCCCCCCTCCCCCACAAACCCCCCTCTTTGTTGTTCTCTTAGGATATTAAAGGAAGTAAAGGAGACTGCACCCAGCTGCTGCTACAAGCATAATTTTCAATGTGTCTGTACCTCACCTTACTTGTGCATATGATAATAAACTTTGCTTGATCTACCTTTGAATGTTCAGACTGGAGGCTAAGCACTGTAACAATTCAAAGGTCTGCAAAGTAGCCCTAAGCAGGGTGCCAGTGTATTATAAGCACAAGAATCTTGAAGTTTAATATTCAACATCAGTAAGTACAAATCAAGAAACGTCATCATCAGTAGTATTTGTTCCATCCTCAATTGATATTACTTTGCAACAATACACCATGTTGAGCATTTTGCTGGTGGACACTTGTAATGCCACACACTGCTGAGCTGAAACGTCTATGAACTGACTTTCTATTGCCATTTAAACTAATCGATCACTCTTTCTCTGATATGCACAATGGTTTTGAAGAGGCATATTGTTTAGCAATCTTTGCAGGGATTATTCTGCATAATAAATAAGAAAGAGAATGCTTATGATTATCATGGTGTATAGCCTAAATAATGAGATTATGCAGAAATACATAGTGTTTTACAAATAAAATTATCAGATATGTCCCTGTGTTTCTTGCCTTTTTTGTGACATTTTTCAAGCAAGATTTCATCAAATCCTTAGGCTAATTCATAGCAGAAAGATTGCACTAATTTTGCAATTAAATAACTATATAAGCCAAATTCTGACCATTCTTATGATTTTTATCATTTATCACCCGATTAGATAGTTTTAGCCATATAACCATATAACAATTACAGCACAGAAATAGGCCTTCTCGGCCCTTCCAGACCGTGCCGACCATTTATTTTCCCCTAGTCCCATCTACCTGCACTCAGACCATACCCCTCCATTCCCTTCCCGTCCATATACCTATCCACTTTACTTTTAAATGTTAAAATCGATCCTGCCTCCACCACTTCTGCTGGAAGATCATTCCACACAGCCACCACTCTCTGAGTAAAGAAGTTCCCCCTCATGTTACCCCTAAACTTCTGTCCCTTAATTCTCATGTCATGCCCTCTTGTTTGAATCTTCCACACCCTCAATGGGAAAAGCTTATCCACGTCAACTCTGTCTATCCCTTTCATCATTTTAAAGACCTCAATCAAGTCCTCCCTTAACCTTCTGCGCTCCAAAGAATAAAGATCTAACTTGTTCAACCTCTCTCTGTAACTTAGTTGCTGGAACACTGGCAACATTCTAGTAAATCTTCTCTGCACTCTCTATTTTGTTGACATCCTTCCTATAATTAGACGACCAAAATTGTACACCATACTCCAGAATTGGTCTCACCAATGCCTTGTACAATTTTAACATTAGTTCCCTACTCCTATATTCAATGCTCTGATTTATAAAGGCCAGCACACCAAAAGCTTTATTTACCATCCTATCTACATGCGATTCCACCTTCAGGGAACTATGCACAGATATTCCTAGATCGCTCTGTTCCACAGCATTCCTCAATTCCCTACCATTTACCATGTACGTCCTATTTTGATTTGTCCTGCCAAGATGTAGCACCTCACACTGATCAGCATTAAACTCAATTTGCCATCTTTCAGCCCACTCTTCCAAATGTCCCAAATCTCTCTGTAGACTTTGAAAATCTACTTCATTATCCACAGCACCACCTATCTTAGTATCATCTGCATACTTACTTATTCAATTTTCCACCCCATCATCTAGATCATTGATGTACATGACAAACAACAGTGGACCCAACACAGATCCCTGAGGCACCCCACTGGTCACCGGCTTCCAACCTGACAAACAGCCATCCACCATTACTCTCTGGCATCTCCCATTCAGCCACTGTTGAATCCATCTTGCTACTCTGCCATTAACACCCAAAGATTGAACCTTCTTAACCAATCTTCCATGGGGAACCTTGTCAAAGGCCTTACTGAAATCCATATAGACAACATCATCTGCTTTACCCTCATCAATTTCCCTAGCAACCTCTTCAAAAAATTCAAGAAGGTTTGTCAAACATGTCCTTCCAGGCACAAATCCATGTTGACTGTTCTTGATCAGACCCTGTTTATCCAGATGCTTATATATATTATCTCTAAGTATCCTTTCCATTAATTTGCCCACCACTGACGTCAAACTAACAGGTCTGTAATTGCTAGGTTTATTCTTTGAACCCTTTTTAAACAATGGAACAACATGTGCAGTACGCCAATCCTCCGGCACTATTCCCATTCCTAATAACATCTGAAATATTTCTGTCATAGCCCCTGCTATTTCTACACTAACTTCCCTCAATGTCTTAGGGAATATCCTGTCAGGACCTGGAGACTTATCCACTTTTATATTTTTCAAAAGTGTCAGCACTTCCTCCTCTTTGAATCTCATAGTTTCCATAGCTACTCTACTTTTTCCCTTACCTCACAGAGCTCAATATCCTTCTCCTTGGTGAATACCGAAGAAAATAAATTGTTCAATATCTCCCCCATCTCTTTTGGCTCTGCAGATAGCTGTCCATTCTGGCTCTCTAATGGTCCAATTTTATCCCTCGTTATCCTTTTGCTATTAATATAGCTGTAGAAACCCTTTGGATTTACTTTCACCTTTCTTGCCAAAGCAACCTCATAATCTTCTTTTAGCTTTTCTGATGTCCCACGTTTTTGCAGCAGAACATGAGTAGTGGTGCCCCTTTGGTCACGAGTGAAATGTGTCACTTGTGAACTGTTTTTATATTTATTGTTTCTTTTTTTTATTGTTTATATTTTGTGTTTAAGCTTTCCATTGAAATACTTAATAATGAACGATGAATAATTTTCATTGCATCTGTACCTCACCTTACTTGTGCATATGATAATAAACTTTGCTTGATCAATCTTTGAATGGTGAGACTCATGAAAATCATGAAATAAAAATCCAGTTTGCTCACTTATTTTAGCGATGTCACGTTCTGTAGCCCCTCCCATTATTAATGTAATTATAGCGCTACAATGGTTTTTTTTTCACTCATCGCAATTTTAGAAAATTTCAAATAATGGGATTATAATGATCCTGGCCCGAACTACGGGCCACGAGTTGATTTAGGTGCCGACATTTTGTAAGGGAGCTTCAAAATCAGTAAGTGTTCCAGATGTCTTAAAGTGTTTTATAAATATTTTTATTCTCTCTTTTATTTTTAATTTGAAAATATTAATTTTCGGTCAAATTTTGGTCGATTTTGATAATAAATTAATTCAAAAGGATCAAAATGTGGACCCATTTTTAATCCTGTGGTATTTCATTGTGATTTAATACCTTTCAAATTTGGAAACCCATGTCACCCATATCCTTATTTACGGAAATACCCATATACAAGAACCCTTCAGTCAATAGGAAGAAAATGAAAAGAACCTTAACTATTACTCGTTTCTTATTTCTTACTACACTGCAAGCACCCCAACTTTTTTTACATTTTCTGATATCGTGCAGCCATTATATGATTTGATAGAGGTGTATAAAATCATGAATGGAATCGATGGGGTGAATGCAGAGTCCTTTACCCAAGGTAGCGGAATCAAGAACCAGAGCATATCAGTTTATAGTGAGAGTGTAAAGATGTAAAAGGAACCTAAGGGGCAAGTTCATCACTCAGAGGATGGTGGGAATGAGTTGTCAGAGGAGGTAGTTGGACAGGTGCATGGATAGGAGAGGTTTAGAGGGACATGCGCCAAATGTTGACAAAAAACACCAGCTTGGATTAGGTCACTGGTGTCATCTCGCCTGCGTTAACCAATTACCTGCCACACTTTTTTCTGTCTCTTCCCTTTTCCAGCTCCCTTCAGGGCCTGTTTTGCTGCTGTTTGTCTCTGACTCTATCCATTTCTCTCACTGTCTCGGCTGTGAGCCAGCCTATCTGAGCTTGAGTTCCCTCTCTTGCCAGGCCCACGCGCATATGTTACATTTTTTGGCAGATGGGAAAAGAAGAGATGCTGTTTGGAGATAAGCTAAACAACATTCTGATCTTGGAACTGTTGCCATTCCCACGTTACACTGGGAAATGAAACAGACACCTCGCTCCCTCCTCAGATTCACACAATTTTATTCCCAATTTATAAGTACTTCCTGCAAGCCTATACAACCAAGATTTTAGGAAAAATACATCATGTTCAATACATCTCATATTTCTTCTTGTGCCCGAAATACTTGTCCATGCAATAATGGTTCACTCTTTTCATATGGACATTACTGTAAAATCTAAAGAATGATTTTTGAAAATTTTGCAGGGAAAAATACACTAATGCAGCTTATATGCTGCTTTACAAATTAATAAATGTTCTTAAACTGTAGGTCAGAACATCCACAGAAGATGTTTTTGACCTAACACATGATTTTAAAATGTACACCTTTCAAATAACTTACTGTTGGACAGGTCTCCTCTCCACCATCTCAAATCCTGTCTCATTGTCTCAAACCCTGCTGTCACACTGATCACCCTTTGGACTGAATTTGCCTCTCCCACTATTATATTGCCCTTTTCCCTTCTCTCAACTGATCTCATGGAGTCATAGTCATACAACATGAAAACAGGCCCCTATGGCCCAACTCGTCCATGCTGACCAGAATAACCCATCTAAGCTAGTCCTATTAGACCACATTTGGTCTAGATCCCTCTAAACCTTTCCTATCCACGCACCTATGCAAATGTATTTTAAATGTTATTGTACCTACCTCAACTACCTGTTCTGGCAGCGTATCCATATACCCACCACCCCGAGTGAAAATGTTTCCCCATAGGTTCCTTTTAAATCTTTTCCCTCTCACATTATACCCATGTCCTCTGGTTCTTGATTCCCCTAACATGCATAAAAAACTGTGCATTCACTCTATCAATTCTCCTCATGATTTTAAACATTTCTATAAAATCACGCCTTAACCTCCTACATTACAAGGAAAAAAAGTCCTAGCCTGCCCAATATTTCCCTATAGCTCATGCCCTTGAGTCCCAGCAACATCCCTTAAATCTTTTCTGCACTTTTTCAAGCTTAATGATCTTTCCCCTTCCACCATCCTTCTGGTCCCTCATTTCCTGCTGTCAGACGACTCAGAAATGGAAAGGACTTGAACGAAAACCCAAAATCAAAACGCGAATGAAACCAAAAGATATAGACCTGGAACCGAAAGATATAGACCTGGAACTGACAGAACTTAGAACTGCTATTGAACCGACAGAATGCAGAACTGATTAGTCAGCACCCAATTGGTGATAATCTCAGGTATTTATAGCAAGTGATATATTAGGGGTGCAGATTAAATGCAGGTGTAACTTCCAATAGCTCAGGTGAGGAGTGTGGAAAGAGTCTCAAGTGTCTGGAGGCATGGCAAGTGTGACAGGAGCCCCGCTCCATCAGACGCCTCCTGGCGTCCTCTTTGGCTGGTCCGGGTACTGCTGGTGATCAGGGAGGGGTCCAGGATGTCATGGGCAGGAATCCAGCTCCTCTTCTCTGGATTGTAGCTCTCCCAGTGAACCAGATAATGGACCCCTCAGCCACGCCACCAGGACTTCAGCAGTTGCTTCACCATGTACACCGGAACACGATCAATAAAGCAGGGTGGCAGAGGTAGCAGAGGAGCGGGTGACAGGGAGCTGGAGGACACAGGCTTAACCCGGAATACGTGGAAGGTGGGGTGAATCCACATAGACCGGGGCAGTCCAAGGTGGACAGTAGAGCAGTTAATGATCTTGAGAATCGAGAATGGGCCAATAAACCGAGGTGCCAACTAAAGGGATTCAATACGGAGGGGGAGATCTCGGGTGGACAGCCATACCCTCTGACCAGTGCAATAACGAGGGGCAGGTGTCTGGTGATGATCCGCCTGCCGTTGGTGCGGAGCAGGGCAGAATGGGTCTCCTTCCAGGCCCGACAACTGTAGCACACAAACTCCTGGGCAGAGGGAACAGAGACCTCCTCATCTTGATCTGGGTACTGAGGTGGCTGATAACCAAGGGGGCAGTGGATTGGAGACAGACCGGTGGCAGAACTGAGCATAGAATTGTGGGCATATTCGATTCATACCAATTTGTTGACCAGGTGGTAGGGTTGGTGGACACCAGGCAACGTAGGGAGGTTGTCAAGGCCTGATTGGTTCTCTCTGACTGACCATTAGATTGTGGATGTAACCCAGATGAGAGGCTGGTGGAGTAGCCAACCAGGGAGAAGAAAACCTTCCAAATTTGTGAGGTGAACTGCAGACCCCTGTCAGAAATGATGACTCGAGGAAAAACGTGGAGTCTAATGGCCTGGTTGACGACAAGATGAACGAGTTCTACAGCAGATAAGAGCTAAGAAAGAGGAAGGAAATGAGTGGACGTGGAGAAGCGGTCCACGATAGTAAGAATAACCGTATTACCCTTGGACGGAGGCAAGCCGATGATGAAGTCCAGGGCGATGTGGTACCAGGGACAGCGGGGAACAGACAGGGGATGAAGCAGAACAGAGGGAGGCTGATGGGATATCTTATTCTGTGCACAGGCAGAGCAGGCGGAGACAAAGGTTGAGCAACTTCGCCGAACGCAGGTACTCCAGGTTCTTGTGGTCCATCCAGACTTGGAATGGCTGCTCAGTGTCCTCCATCCAATGTCTCCACTTCTCCAATGCCAGCAGCTCTCTGTTGCCGATGTCATAATTCCTCTCAGCCAGGGAGAGGCAGCGGTGCGAGGTGTACCAGAAGCTGGTTGACACTGGTAGGTAACTGCTCGACGGTATACATAAGTCGGTCTATTCGACCAGTATGTTGGTCTATTCAAACCTCATGGGTGCTGATAGTGGAGCCTTGGTATTGAACAATCTTGAACAACCTCAGTCCTGGAACTGGGGGCATCCAAACTCTGGTCGAGCTGACCAGTATTGCCTGCCATGTCCATACTGGCCGACTAATCTGTCAGAAGGCTTAGAAATGAAAAAGTCTTGATGCAGGCTCACCGAGAAGTACTGAAGAAACCCAAAAGCGAATGGAACCGAAAGATATAGATCTGGAACAGACAGAACTGCTATTGAATTGACATAATATAGAACTGATTAGTCAGCACCCAATTGTTGACGATATAAGGTATTTATACCAAGTGATAAATTAGAGGAGCAGATTAAATGCAGCCAAGTAGCTCAGGGAAGGAGTGTGGAAACAGTCTCAAGTGTCTGGGGCATGGCAATGCGACACAGATTCATTTTTCTTCCTAACGGGCTGAACTTGTCTCTCTTGCTGATAGATTAGCATCTCATCTCTCAGTATGTGAAAAGCTCAGTTGACCATGCAAGTCTTAAACAATAAGAGGATATCAAAGGGAAAATCAGTGGGTCAGGCAGCATTGCTGGAGGAAAAAAAGACACAGTGGTGGAGTAACCCAGCGGGTCAGGCAGGAAAACATGGATAGGTGACATTTTGGATCCGGGCCCTTCTTCAGATTGATTATATTAGGGGAAAAGAGGTGGGATGGAACAGATGAAGAGTGGATTTAATAGGCAAATGGGTGCACAAAGGCTAGATATGAAAAGGAGACCAAAGGGTGTTAGATAAGGGGAGACGAGAAGTGAAATGTTAGGCCACAGGGAGGGATATAGGTGGAAGTAGGTGGGTGGGCCGCAGAGGAAGGGAATGGGGTGGTGAGAAAAATGGGTACTCATTGGAATGGGGGGGGGGGGGGGAGGGGTGGTTTGTGGTCATGAAAGAGAGAGTGAGGAATAAAGGAGGGCGTTATCTAAAATTGAAGAGTGCAATCTTCATACAATTGGGTTGAACTGGTGATGTTCCTCCAATTTGTGTGTGGCCTCATTCTGGCAATGCAGGAGGCCCAGGCCAGAAAGATTATTATGGGAATAGGAATGGGGAATTAAGATGGTTAGCAACCAGGAAATCCAGCAGGCCTTGGCAGACAGAGAGCGTTCGGCAAAATGGTCTACGGTTGGTCTGACCAATGTAAAGGAGGCCATATTGGGAGTAATTAACACAGTTGATGAGGTTAGAGGAGGTGCATATGAATCTATTTCTTCTTGCATGGCTGATGGGGTCCCTGGATTGAAGTGAGGGAGGAGATGTAGAGATACCTACCTCCTCTTGATCAATGATAGGTGGAGAGATAGATTTTCAACATCTGCAATTTTCTTTACTGATTATCATCAAAATTATAAGGATCAGTTTTTTAACCAGAAACTGACGTACCAGCACTAGAAATAATGTTGATACTTGAGCAAGCCCCAGACTAGTAGTTCGAATAGCTCAATTCATGTCCTCCCAAAGTCACTCTACTGCATTCAGAGCATGTCAGAGGAGAGTGTCAGAGTTCAATGTTCTAACTACCTGGAGGGAGACAGACCTAACAACACTGTTAACATTCAATATTATCTTGAACAAAGCAACATACATGACTGGATAACATGCACTAGAAAAAAAAGGTCCACTGTACCTTGGTACACTTGACAATAATAAACTGAAATATACCTAAACTCTAAAATGTAAGCAGCTTGCATCCTTCTCTTGCAATGTCCCAATTCACAACTTTCAGCATCAGGACAACGGCAAGACCCACAGCTGGATGATCACCTTCAAATAGAAAAACATTTTGACTTTATATACACTCTTCATGGTGTCTTGAGTTAACTTATTTTAACTCTAATTTAAATAGTTATGGTGCCTCATCTTCATAAAATAAAAAAAGACGATACGGAGATCTTGCCACTTTTAAATTCTGTAGGTAGACAAAAATGCTGGAGCAACTCAGCGGATGAGGCAGCATCTATGGAGCAAAGGAAATAGGCAACTTTTCATGTCAAAACCCTTCTTCAGACTTTTTTGAAATGGAAGGAGTCAAACAAAAAGTTATTAAGGGTAAGGACCAACCCTAGGTGGAGGAGTGTATCAGTAGATGGGGATTGGTTGGTTCTGCGGTCGAGGAAGAAACAGAGGGCTTTGAGACCCTCCTGATGGGGGATGGAGGTGTAGAGTGACTGGACATCCATGGGGAAGATGATGGAATGGGGTCCTAGAAAACGGAAGTCCTAGAGTAGATGAAGAGCATGTGAGGTGTCTTGAACGTCGGTAGGGAGGGATTTAACCAGGGGGGATAGGACGGAGTCGAGGTATGGGAAATAAGTTCGGCAGAACACGAACAGGCAGAAACAATGGGTCTGCCAGGACAGTCAGGTTTGTGGATTTTGGGGAGAAGGTAAAATCGGGCTGTGCGGGGCTGGGGAACGATGAGGTTGGAGGCTTGCGGGGCAGGGAGCCGGAGTTGATGAAGTCAGTGATGGTGCTAGAGATGGTGGCCTGGTGCTCGTCAGTGGGGTCATGGTCCAAGGATAAGTAGGAGAAGGTGTCTGAGAGTTGGCGTGTGGCCTCAGCCTTGTAGAGATCAGCGCGCCACTACCACAGCTCCTTGTCGGCAGGTTTGATCACCAGGTCTGGGTTGTTGCAGAGTGAGTGGAGGGCTGTACGTTCAGGGGCTTTTTTGAAATGGGAGGAGTCAAACAAAAAGTTATTAAGGGTAAGGACCAGCTCCGCTAGGCAGAGGAGAGTATCAGTAGACGGGGATTGGTTGGTTCTGCGGTCGAAGAAGAAATGGAGGTCTGCAGTCGAGGAAGAAACAGAGGAAAAAACGGTCTGAAGAAACGTTTCGACCTGAAATGTCGCCCATTCCTTCGCTCCATCGATGCTGCCTCACCCGCTGACTTTCTCCAGCATTTTTGTCTACCTTTGATTTTCCAGCATCTGCAGTTCCTTCTTAAACATTAACGTCTGCAGGTCTTTTTCACATTAATACTATGTATTAAGGCTGAACTTTAATTGCTCAATTTAATGTACTAGCAGCAGTTAAAGGAGTTACAGATGGCTTTATCATATGAGGAGAATTTTCATTTTTTAATGTCAGAGAGCGTATGAATACGATAGCTTCACTAACTTGATTCCTGGTCTGTTGTGCAGCCTGAGTGCCCTCTCTTGGATTAAAAATGTCAACAATGTTCTTGAATTGCATGAGATGTAAATTCCCTTAAAATGCTTCACTTTCTCCATTGGTTTCCTGTATGCTGCTGTTATGTTTTGTTCACTATCTCTGTTCCTCAATTCCATACCTTTTTTTGTGAATACATATCCAATTAAACATTCCACTCTTCTTTCTTGCCTTAACTTGTTCCCGGCTTCCACCTTTTTATTTATTTTGACTTTACTGATATTTAAATCCTTTTTCATATCTAACAATGCACCAAACAAGATTTAGCTGGTTATTATAAACTAAACGCTTAATATTGAAAATAATAATAAAAGATTCAAGAGTGTTTTATTGTCATATGTCCCAGATGGGACAATGAAATTCTTACTTGCTGCAGCACAACAGAATATGTGAATATGTAAACATTGTATATAACGGGGAAAAAAAAAGTTCAATAAAAAACAACTATATTCAAAGTATAAAAAAAAGTAAAATCTTAAAAAGAAAAATGAGCAGCTCAGGTAGCACTTATGTAAAGTGAAAGAGAATGTTTCAATTCAAGGGCCTATCATCAAAACAAAAAAAATCTTCCATTAAAAACACAAATGAGGCGTCTTTGATCTCATATATTAATTTTGTTTCGCCCTCCAAAGCTTCTGTCTAGTCTGCTCAGTGCTTCCAGCATTTTCCATACTTTCATAATTAGATCATTCAGTTTCTTTCAGTGGAAGTAAGCACATATAATGTACAACTCCCTGCATCTCTTGGCCTTCCTTCTGAATTTCAATAGTTTATAATTTTTGATACATTTGACACATAGTCTACTTGATAATTAGACTGGTTTGTCCTTGAGTTATAGTCATAAGGTCATACAGAGTCATGCACCACAGGTGCTGTGGCCCACCAAGGTGACTTTTCAACATTTTTTCAAATTTGATTCTAATCAAATGTTGCCTATTTATTTCCTCCCGAGATGCTGCTTGACTGGCCAAGTTACTCGTGTCCTTTGTGTTTGGTAAATTAATTGACTGATCGGCACTTCATCAAGATATGGAAAGGTGAGTGAGAGGAGAATTGGGGGGGGTTGTACGCATGCAACAATATGTTACAGGACAATAAGTCAGGTCGTGGAACTAATGGAAATATTCTGAGGAACATAATAGAGATGTATGGCCCCTTTCTGGTTCATAAGAAAGATGATCATGCAAATAAATGCAGCATAAACTGGAACACAATACAGAAAAAGAAAACTCAGTAACAGTAACCATGGAGCAAGGGGCAGTATAAAGAAAACAAAGCAGTCCTTGATTTACATTTTCTAGCCTTATCTTTTTCAGCCTTTATTTTAGAGATGCAGCATGGAAACAGGCCCTTCAGCCCATCGAGTATGTGCAGACCAGCCATCCTACACACTAGGGATAATTTACAATTTTTACTGAAGCTAATTAACCTACAAACTTGGACATCTTTGGAGTGTGGGAGGAAACGGGACAACACCCACGCAATCACATGGCCAACCTATAAACTCCATACAGACAGTACCCGTTATAACCATATAACCATATAACAAGTACAGCACGGAAACAGGCCATCTCGGCCCTTCAAGTCCGTGCCGAACAACTTTTTTCCCTTAGTCCCACCTGCCTGCACTCATACCATAACCCTCCATACCCTTCTCATCCATATGCCTATCTAATTTATTTTTAAATGATACCAACGAACCTGCCGCCACCACTTCCACTGGAAGCTCATTCCACACCGCTACCACTCTCTGAGTAAAGAAGTTCCCCCTCATGTTAGCCCTAAACTTCTGTCCCTTAATTCTAAAGTCATGTCCTCTTGTTTGAATCTTCCCTATTCTCAAAGGGAAAAGCTTGTCCACATCAACTCTGTCTATCCCTCTCATCATTTTAAAGACCTCTATCAAGTTCCCCCTTAACCTTCTGCGCTCCAGAGAATAAAGACCCAACTTATTCAACCTATCTCTGTAACTTAGCTGTTGAAACCCAGGCAACATTCTAGTAAATCTCCTCTGTACCCTCTCTATTTTGTTGACATCCTTCCTATAATTGGGCGACCAAAATTGTACACCATATTCCAGATTTGGTCTCACCAATGCCTTGTCCAATTTTAACATTACATACCAGCTTCTATACTCAATGCTCTGATTTATAAAGGCTAGCATACCAAAAGCTTTCTTTACCACCCTATCTATATGAGATTCCACCTTCAAGGAACTATGCACGGTTATTCCCAGATCCCTCTGTTCAACTGTATTCTTCAATTCCCTACCATTTACCATGTACGTCCTATTTTGATTTGTCCTGCCAAGGTGTAGCACCTCACATTTATCAGCATTAAACTCCATCTGCCATCTTTCAGCCCATTTTTCCAACTGGCCTAAATCACTCTGTAGACTTTGGAAATCCTCTTCATTATCCACAACACCAGTAAGATTAAATGAGAACTTACCAGTTCGAAGTTTGATCTTTATTTTATGAGGAGTTACGATGAGGGATTACGTGAAGACCCCACCAGCTCGCATGTGTGACATTCTTCAAAGCAGCGGTGTGAAATCACAGATAGTAGAGTTGACTGAAGATAGTAAAATAAGAGAACTAACATACCAGTTGACCTACTAGAGGGTTGGGAGCGGAGGGCACGTCATCCCTCATCGTAACTCCTCATAAAATAAGGATCAAACTTTTAACTGGTAAGTTCTAGTTTAATCTTACTATTTTACTTCGGAGTCACATGAGTGACTATGTGAAGACTTCAAAGCTCTGTGATTTCATGCCTTGGAAATGAGTCCATGCTCACACACTGCCATAATAACTAATGGAGGAACGTATGTTAATGTATTTCAGACTTGAACAGTGCTGAAAAACAATCACGTATTATTTAACAATAATAGTAATAACCCCTAACTTCGAGGAAAATTATAATACAGAACTTAAAATCGTGTCTGCAAATATCTCACTCATGGCCACAGGTTTGTTATAACCACTGAAGTTGTTTCATTAGACCAACCCGCCGTTGCAAGGGTGTGGCCCATAGGATCTTCCATCATCCTCACTGCACGATGTAGCTGTAGCCCTGGTAGAATGAGATTAAAAATATCAGTGTCCACCCCTGCTGCACCTAACACCACCCTGAGCCATCTTGATATGGTCTGCATGGTACACTGTGATGAGGACATTTGAACTTATCAACAGAGCCATTTCTGTTCCCCTGAAACTTTTGGTGACCTCCATTTAATGTAGAAGATGGGTCACTATGCATAGGCGTCTATCTACGGGATAAGCCAGGAACTCCAATTTGAGGCCAGATGACCAAGGCCTGTTTTGTTTAAGTAACTCAAAAATGTGAAAGGTTACCTTATTTTGGGATGTTACCATGGCGTCCAGTCTAGTTTGTGCACAGACTGAACCTGCTGCGCCGTTATAAGTGTCATCAGCATCACTATTTTATATGTGTTAGTGAGACGTGGCTGGTGCCCAATCTCTGAATAACGTCAGGACAATGCCAATATCCCAGGTCTGGAAATATTGAGGCCTGGGGTATTTTGAGTTAAAATCCCCTCATGAGTTTTGACACCAGAGGGTGAGATGCTACTCCATGGTGTTCTAACTCCTGTCCCAGGTATGAGGATAGGGCACTTCTTATGCAATTGATGGCACTATAACTCAAGCCTTCATCGAAGTGTAGACTTGCCAGGAACTGCAGCACATCCGTGACGGTGGCTGTGTTGTAAGTTGTGTCTGTCCTCGTACAAAATACCTCCCATTTTTTGATATAGGTGAGGTACTGTTTCCTGGTGGACTCTCTGCATGATGCTGCAATGATATTCATGGTTCGGTCCGACAGCCCAAATTCCAGGAGAGGTCTTTTTCAAATCTTGCACCCACTAGGTTCATTCGGTCATGGCACAGATGACTCTCCCTTGTCACAGGATGTACCAGCAAACTTGGGCATTTGTAGATCGGAATCCATGGCTCTGAGACCATGTCAAGTACCACAGGGTAAGCCAATTGGGTATTCCCAAAATACCTGAAGCGGAGTCTTGTTGAATTTTTCGCAAGACCTGACTGATGAGGCAGAAGGGGGGGAAAATACATAGAAACAATCCCCCACCCCCCCCCCCCCCTCCCCCCCCCCCCCCCCAGTGTAGCAAGATGCGTCCATCGCTACTGCCCCAGGGTCTGATTCCCATGTAACATACGTTGGTATCTGGTGATAAAGTCTTGATGCAAAAAGATCAATATCTGGCGGCGTTCCATTCCAAGCTACAATGTCAGTAAATAACTGGTGGTCCAACATCCATTCGGTGTTGTCATTGATTTTGTGTGACCTGATGTCCGCCACTGTATTGAGCTCACCCGGAAGGTAAGTAGCTGATATCCAAATGTTTCTTTCTATGCACCAGTGCCAGATTGTATTGATCAATTCATTCAAGATATCGACTTAATTCCACCTATATGATTAATGTATGTCACCATGGTGATATTATCAATTTGTAGGCAAACATGCAGATGATGCATGTTTGAAACAGTAAGCCCGAAGTCCGTGAACGCTCTCAACATTATTAGATGATTGATACCCAGTGCCTGAAGTAAGGTTAACTCATGTGAAGAAAGCAAATGGTATGTTAGCATTCATAGCGAAAGGATTTGAGTATAGGAGCAGGGAGGTTCTACTGCAGTTGTACAGGGTTTTGGTGAGGCCACACCTGGAGTACTGCGTACAGTTTTGGTCTCCAAATCTGAGGAAAGACATCCTTGCCATAGAGGGGGTACAGAGAAGATTCACCAGACTGATTCCTGGGATGTCAGGACTTTCATATGAGGAAAGATTGGATAGACTCGGTTTGTACTCGATGGAATTTAGAAGATTGAGGGGGGATCTTATAGAAACCTACAAAATTCTTAAGGGGTTGGACAAGCTAGATGCTGGAAGATTGTTCCCGATGTTGGGGGAGTCCAGAACAAGGGGTCACAGTCTAAGGATAAGGGGGAATTCCTTTAGGACCGAAATGAGGAAAACATTCTTTACACAGAGAGTGGTGAGTCTCTGGAATTCTCTGCCACAGAAGGTAGTTGAGGCCAGTTCATTGGCTATATTTAAGAGGGCGTTAGATGTGGCACTTGTGGCTAAAGGGATCAGGGGGTATGGAGAGAAGGCAGGTACGGGATACTGAGTTGGATGATCAGCCATGATCACATTGAATGGCGGTGCAGGCTCGAAGGGCCGAATGGCCTACTCCTGCACCTATTTTCTATGTTTCTATGTTTCTATGTGTATTCCATCTACCACCGCAACTGGAGGTGGTATTGGTTATTCCCCAGCCGTGAGCACTGGCGTCAGTTTGTAACACAACTGAAGGGTTTGTGACTGTGATGGGATTAGAGCAATGTTGAACATTGCTAATCCACCATCGCAATTCCAATTTTGCTTTGGCTGGTAACTGCATTGGTCTGTCAAAATGGCCAGCATGGTGTTTTGAGTGCTGCAGTTTTGGCCCTTTGTAGATTTTGGTATTGTAAGGGTCCAAATTTGTGTGACTGGAAAAGGCAGCCATGAGCTTCCCAATTTCCCTGGCTATTTGTCGAATAGATGGTTTACTGATGCAAACAAGGCTGTTACATGCCTCTATCAAGCCTGTTGCTTTGTCCTTTGGCAAGGTGACAGACATATGAACAGAGTCAATCGTGAATCCCAAATAATCCATAGTCACTAAAGGCATTAACTTGGATTTGTCTGGATGGATGATAAACTCCAATTTTTCAAATAGGTGCTTGGTGGCTGAGACAGCTAATTTGGCCAATTCCAAGGTTTTTTCCACAATTAGGTTGTCATCGAGATACGCCATGACAATATGTTTTTGTTTCCAAAGAAACGCCAAAGCTGGTTTCAGTATTTTTGTAAACAGTCTGGTGCTGATGTTAATCCATTAGGCAGCGCTTTATACTGCCAGAGCTACCCCATCCAGATATATTTCAAATATCTGCGGTGATCTTTGTCTATTGGTAATGAGTGGTATGCATCTTTTAGATCAATGCAAGCCATGAAGTACCCCTTGGAAACTAGTTGTTTTAGCAGTAACAAAAAATTTCCATTTTCAAGTGGGTGTACTGCACAAAAGTATTCAGTTGTGTCAAATCAAATGATGCGGCATCCGCCATCTTTTTGGTTTTTAGGTGAAGATATTTGGTACAAACTCAAGAGATTGATGTTAGGTTTTCTCCATTACTCCTTTTGTATGTAGTTTTAACAGTTCCGCATGACCTTCTACTTTCTCTTTTTTTGTGAAAGCACAATCTTTCAGCTAGGTGCATGTTGAACCGAAAGGAGGAGTTTGTCAACAAATTCAATTTTGTATTGCTGAATACAGTATGAAAGATCAGAAGTTATAGAACTCCATGTATCCCTGAACAAATGTAACCTTCCCCCAACCTGTGAAGAAGTTACACATGCTATGTTCCGAAGGCAACCAGACCCACCTCCCTCCATGGTTACCGGTGATGCTATGTTGGTTTTCTCCTTATTTTTTCTTCTTTCTTTCTTTCCTCTCTTTCTTCACTTTTTAATTTAATGTTCTGTTTGGAAAATGTTAACATGAAAGCTGTTCACAAAGTTGTAACATTTTCACTTTTTTTGTGCAATTGCTTCCAATAAAATAAATATTCAAAAAAAAAAGAATCCAATCAGTGTTAGTTTTGCCTCTTTAGCATTCCTTCAAGTTTTCTTTGTGAATATATTACCTAATCTTAGAGTGGCTGAAAAACTATTGGCTGCTTTTTTTTAATAGGTCAGCAATCTTCTGTTTTAATATTCAAATGAAATAAGAAAATAAAATCCTTTCCTGTAAACACAATGACTCAGATATTTCTGCTGAAGAATCCTTATGCAATGCAAAAGAAAAGGAAGATATTTTGAGAGTGGTGGCATATGCTACATTTTGCCATGCATAGTTCTGCTGTCACCTTGACTGAAATTTGGATATCAACATCATAACTCTGTTACAAGTGAAATTAAGTGTGTTGAAGGTTTTCATGCACTTAAGTTGGTTTTCCAGTCATTGATGCTTATACAAATTCATGCTCCTGGTGGTTGGTTAATGTGGGTGGCATGGTGGCACAGCGGTAGAGTTATTGCCATACAAATCTTGCAATGCTGCAGACCTGGGTTCGATCCCAACAATGGTTACAGTCTGTACGAAGTTTGTACGTTCTCCCTGTGGCCGCGTGGTTTTTTTTGAGAACTCCGGTTTCCTCCCACACTCTAAAGACGTACAATAATAATATAATAATAATAATAATAATAACTTATTACGGACTCAAGGTCCAGACAAGGGGCAACATTACATTAAAAATGCATTGCATATCAAATAACATAAATATATATAAAATCCAGGTAAATCACATAAAACATCATAATTTATATATTTAAAAAACCAACAATACTTAAGTTAAAAATCCAGAGTAAAAGATGATCAATGTCGTACAACGAGACAACGATACCAGTGTCTCCACAGCTGGGATTTGTAGTGTGTAGTGCTAACCCTTATGTTTGTCAAGGCCATAATAAGCACATTTTTAGAGTCATTTATCCTGCAAATAAATTTATACATGTGGTGTCTTAGGATAGCTTCTAGAGTACTGACTCCTGCAGCCACAAACATATTACTGGCACTACATCTTGGTTGCCTTAGCAGTGTTCTCATGACATTGTTATATGCCACCTTTAGTCTCTGCATACTTGTCTTTAAATAGTTCGACCACGGGTGCGCAGTGTAGAGGGGTGTGCAGTATGCTCTAAATAGCGACATCTTCACAAGTACAAGTTTGTAGGTTAATCGACTTGATATACAGTAAGTGTAAATATTGTCCCTAGTGTGTGTAGGGTAGTGCTGATGTGTGGGGATTGCTGGTCGGGGCGGACTCAGTGGGGCTAAGGGCCTGATTCCATGCTGTCTCGTTATACTAAACTAAAACTAAACATAATGTATTGCTCCATGATTATGTTTAAAACTTCCATTTGTTTGAATGATTCTATTGGAAAGAAATTTCCTCTGACATTTGAGGAAATTTGGATGAATACTCTCTTGAACTTATACAGATGTACTGTAAAGAGCATATTGACTGGTTGCACCATGGCCTGGTTGGGAAAATGTGGATGCCTGGGAACGAAGGAGAATACAGAGAGTTGTAGACACCTGCCAGATCCATCATAGGTACTGATCTCCCTTTCATCAAAGAGGGGGTGCATGAAAAAGGCAGCTAGTATCAGCAAAGAGCTAGCCTAGCCATACTCGCATTTCACCACTACCATTGGGAAAAGGGTATCTCACTCCCACCATTATGAAGAAGCTATGAGTCTGAAAATTTCTGATTCAAAAATATCTTCTTCCTAACAACAATCATGGTCTTGAATACCACACAATACTAACATCAACTATGAATAATGGGCTGTCTTTGGTTATATTAAGGATTTAGGAGAGTTTTGTATAGTATTGGGGTTATTAACTTACTGGGTTTTTTTTGTTTATTATATATTATGATTACAGGACTGTTATGTTGCTGCAACGAAGGATTTAATTATTTAGTTGTTGGTACATATAGGGCTATTAAACACTCAACTCGACTCTTGACTTTTCAAGTAATAAATAACGAATCTTTCTGTATCTGAATACTGCATCTTTAATATTGCATTTTAATGCTGTTATGCCATTAACCGAGAACCCTGTATTTTATAGCAATATCTCCAGAAATTAAATTACTTCCCCTATATATCCTTATAGTGCTCTGTCTCACTAACGCTATTAAAACACTAAACATTTAATGATAATCGCAGATGTGCAATTCAAGTTGGCATCCTGGTCAGCACAGACATCATGGGCTGAAGGGCCTGTTCCTTAACCATACTGCTAAGCCAATACTGCCATGCTGCTATATGCCAAACTATATGTTCTATGTTGTGGAAAATGTAATTGAAAAATGTTTTTGTTAAAATTATTTTTTGTGTTTATTAAAATGAATGCAGTGAATATGATGCATATGTAGATTGTTAAAACATTTGAACCATCAGTCTGATTTGTGGCTTCTTCATTTATATCTGATTTACAAGTTAAACAGTTATTCGCTTATTTAGCTAATTTCATATATTAATCTGCAAAAATAAATTTGCTAAATTATTGTTAATTGCTTTGAATCATAACAATAGTTACAGTAGCTAGTGATCTGAATTCATAAGTCAAAGATGTAACAACAACAAACATCTTCATTATAGAAAGGGCAGCTCAGCTGAAAGTAATCAAGGATGAAAATGTGATTAAATAAAAATCTACCATCACATTACCACTTAAACCTGGGCCTATGTGCCAGATACACCACCACTATGTATAGGAAGGAACTGCAGATGCTGGTTTACATCACTATGTTTGCTTAAGTATATCATGCCACCTCAAAAGTTTGAGGCAGTACATAATTTAGTGACATTAGAGACATGCAGCATTGCAGGAAATTTGTGTTAAATCAACAGGCGCAGAGGTGGTATTCTTGGTGTTGTTTTTAATGAGAACACCTCTTGCACATCTTGGAATGGTTTTGCTAATTGTGCAATTTTGCACTAATGTCTTGTCTTCTTTTTTCGCATTTTCTTTTCACCGTCTTGTAGAATGCATGTGTAATTTATGCATAATAAGCAATTTTGCGTGTTGCCTGAGTCTATGTACCTGTGATGCTGCTGCAAACAAGTTTTTTCATTGTACCTGTACCTCACCGCACTTTCACACATGATAATAAATTCAACTTGATTTGAATTTAAGTCGCACTTCAGGGCAACAACAAGCATAAATTAATCTAAAACTTTAATGTATTGGTAAGGATGGTAGTTATTTGAATGAAATGTTAAATTCAAGGAAGTAAAAGATCAAAAAGAGCAGCGCCTTTTCTAATAGTTAGTCCACAATGAGTACCACTAAAACAGATTATTTGATTACTTATCTTCCACTTGATATACTGTAGGAAGTTTGCTAAATGTCATGTGTTTACCGCACGTCTTACACTGAAATAATGCTAGGATTGCAAGAACATTGCATTGGCTGTAAAGCACTTTGAGACATCCTCGCACTGTGAGTCGGCTGTCCTGCCAGCAGCGTGTTCGTTATTTCGACTTTTTTTTTGTATGTCCGAGTATTTGTTTTAGTGTCTCTCGGTATGTCTTATGTGGCGGGTGGTGGGGTGGGGGAAGGGGGAAAACGTTTTTTGATCACATCCTCATGGAGAGGTGACATTTTCCATGTTGCTTCCCCACCTCCCTCGCTGCCTAACAGCTTGGATTGGAGCAGCCTTTCCCAGAGTGGGGCCCAGAGCTTCAGCAGCGGGCACAGCGTGGACTTTTCTATTGCGGAGTGGGACGAACCCTTGCCGGAGGTCGCCAAAACGGAGTGCTCTGATCGCTGGCCTGATGACTTTGGCATCATGGGGCTGTGGTCTGCGAAGCTTCTAGCTGCGGGCATGGCGTGGATGCTCGTGATCCCCTTGCCGGGGATCACCGGAGAAGAGTTCCAACTGCCAGCCTGCGGCCTATAACATCCTGAAGCCACAGACTCCGGTAAGAAAGTGGCACTCGAAGCCGTGGAGTGTGTTCGACCGTCCCAATGTCAGAGTTTCAATTATCCCGATGAGAGGGCCTGTATATCCGGCCGGCCGTAGCGGCGACTACGGAGAGTTTATGGCCCCGACCACGGATGAACAAGGCAGGAGGTCTGTTGCCTTCCACCAGAGCGAAGAGTGCTGTGGTGGATGTTTGTGTTGGATTTTATTGTGTATTGTGTGTTCTTTTTTTCAACTGTATTGCTGCATGGCAAATTCATTTCACTGTACCTTGGTTGGTGCATGTGACGAATAAATTTGACTTTGACAAGTTGTAAAGAGCATTGTTTTAATGCATATGTTCAATGTTAAAAGCTAAACTCGAATAGAAAATATTGCATTTGAAATTCATTTACAAGTATTGCATGAGAGATAAACAACTTGATAAAATGTCAACATGGCCTTTTGAGTGTTTTTTTTATTCTTGACCTTGAGGACTTGGTGATTTGATTCATATTATTCTGTTGTTGATCAAGTTTAACTGATTAAAAGTTACCTTCAACATATACGCAAGACACAATATTTATTCACTGGGTAGGTAACAGAAAGAGAAAACATCAGGTTGGATCATCGTTAAGTATATTGAAACATTATGTACAAATTAAACTGAAATTACAATCCAATGAGGCAACTTGTATGGGTAATGCAATGACTAATCACTACCAAGCAGTGTTCAAGGTAAGGTTAGAAGTCAGGCTATCTTTCTCTGGACATACAGCTGAACCTGGAACATTGAATGGAGCAGAAGAGGGATACATTTCTTAGTTGCTTAGTATAAAGAGACTGGAACACTGCTGGCTCAGACATGAAGATATTAGAACTGTTTTATTGGTGTTAATGGATTTGATTTAGGCTTATGTTTTGATTTATTGTTGTCACGTGTACCAAGGTAGAGTGAGAAGCTTTATTTTTTTGTGTATCTATGCATGGTGTATCTGAAGATAGACGCAAAAAGCTGCAGTAACTCAGCGGAACAGGCAGCATCTCTGGAAAGAAGGAATGGGTGTCGTTTCGGGTCGAGACACTTCTTCAGATATCCAAACTGAGGAGATATACCATAGATACAATCAGTTGAACTCAAGTACAATAGATAGAACAAAGGGCAGAATATAGTTCTCAGTATTGTTGCACATTCATAAGACAATAGACAATAGACAATAGGTGCAGGAGTAGGCCATTCAGTCCTTCGAGCCAACACCACCATTTAATGTGATCATGGCTGATCTTCCCCAATCAGTACCCCTTTCCTGCCTTCTCCCCATATCCCCTGACTCCGCTATTTTTAAGAGCCCTATCTAGCTCTCTCTTGAAAGCATCCAGAGAACCTGCCTCCGCCGTCCTCTGAGGCAGAGAATTCCACAGACTCACAACTCTCTGTGAGAAAAAGTGTTTCCTCGTCTCCGTTCTAAATGGCTTACTCCTTATTCTTAAACTCTGGCCCCTGGTTCTGGACTCCCCCGACATTGGGAACATGTTTCCTGCCTCTAGCATGACCAAACCCTTAACAATCTTATATGTTTCAATGAGTTTCAATAAGATCGTAAGATCATAAGAAATAGGAATAGAAATAGTCCATTTGGCCCATCAAAACTACTCCACAATTTAATCATGACTGATCTATTTCTCCCTTCTAACCCCGTGCTCCTGCTTTCTCCCCATAACCTCTGACACCCGCACATCAGTTCCTTCCTCAATGGGGTAGAGGTGAATCCAATGGTGGTCTAGATTGGTGAAGGGCCATTCCGAAGCTTGATAGCAGAAGGGAGGGAATTGTTCAGGAAAGAACTGCAGATGCTGGTTTAAATCTTAGGTAGACATAAAATACTGGAGTAACTCAGCAGGGCAAGCAGCATCTCTGAAGAGAAGGAACGGGTGAAGTTTTGGGTCGAGACCCTTCTTCATACTTCTTCCGATTAATTTGAAGAAGGGTCTCAACCTGAAACATTACCCATTCCTTCTCTCCAGAGATGCAGCCTGTCCCGCTGAGTTTCTCCAGCATTTTGTGTCTACCTTGGGGAGGAAACTGTTCCTGAGTCTGCTGCTGCACACGTTCCAGCTTCTGTTCTTTCTGCCAGGGGGAAGGACTGACCAGCGCAGAACAAGTCTTAGATTATGTTGGCTGCTTTTTCAAGACAGTGTGAAGTGTAGATGGAGAATGATGGGAAATGAGATTTGTTTGATGGACTGGGCTATATCTACAAGTCTGCAATTTTTGCAGTTTGGGCAGAGGCATTCCAAAACCAAGCTGTGATGCAACTCCACAGAATGTTTTCCATGCTGCATCTGTAGAAGCTTTGAATTCAACAATCCACAACATGCAGGCTACAACTCAAGTTGGGTAAATGGACAATGTATTTTTCCCATGGTTGGACTAAGAACTAAGGGAGAGGGGTCAAATTTGATTGGAACCTGAGGGCAACTTTTTCCACAGAGGTTGGTGGCTATGTGGAACAAGCCACCTGAAGAAGTAGTTGAGACTGATACAATAACAGCATTTGGACAGATATATGAATCATACATTTTTGAATCAACCATTAAGGCCGCGCTGGGCGATGCAAGGCCACGCTCCGGGTCTTGATGTTGGAGCCCCCGGCAAGCGCTAGCAAGTCCCGTCGTCATTAAAGCCGCGCCGGGCGATGTAAGGCCCCGCTCCAGGTCATTTTCAACCCCGCAACTCGGGTGGGAAAAGTTGCCGTTGTGGGAGCTCCGAAAAGCAGCCTCCCACCAGGGACCCACGAGCTCCCGGTGTTACTGTCCACCGGCCTGCAGCTGGAGCTGCCGAATCTCCGGGGTCAGGCCGCAGCAGCGCGCCACCACAGCTGTCCACGGTCTGAAGCCGGCCAGCCCCATGATGGTAAGTAAGTCCGCAGCTCCGCGACTGGAGCCCCAGGTCATTCCTGTTGGAGGCCGCTGAACCAGACAAATTGAGCTAAAGGGGTGGTTTCTGTGCTGTATCACTCTCTGACGTTAATGCAGGGGGGTGGACAAGCTAGGATATTTTTTCTCAATCAGCTGAAACAGAAGGACTGTAGCTGCTCTTCTTTAAAATACATTTTTTATTAAGTTTATGATTCTGTGATTTCAGGACATTACACTTTAAGAATGATGTCAATGCATGAGAGAGGTTGCAGAGAACATTTATCAAAATAGCTCCAGGGATGCTCAATGCTCAAGACTCAATTACATTTGTTTTTAGTTGAACAGTAAAGGCTAAATTATAATTATGTAGAAAGGTTTGAGATCATGATCATGAGCTTCTTCTTCTTAAGCCCTTTGCTCCTCCAGTGAGCATAGGCCATTGACAAATGTCCTCCACCTCATTCGGTTGTTGGCAGTCCTTTCGAGATCTTCCCAGTTGACATTTCTGTGTGGACACCTCTTCTCCAGCTGTTCCTGGGGCGACTTATTTTCCTTTTTCCTTGAGGATTCCATTTCAGGGCTTGCCAGGTGATGTTTGTGGCAGGTTTCCTGAGGGTGTGTCCAGTCCACCTCCATTTTCTCCTTCAAATTTCCTGGCTTGTTCTTTTCCACAGGTCCACATTGCTTACTTTGTCTCTCCACTAGATGTTAAGTATTCTCCTAAGGCAGGTGTTAATGAATGTTTACAGCCTGTTACTAGTGTGTTTTGTTGTTTTCCATATCTCTGATCCATACAGTATCACCTGTTTCACATTTGAGTTAAAGATGCATATTTTGGTGTTGATTGAGATGTGTTTTGAGCTCCAGATCTTCCTGAGCATGTTAAACACCACCCTAGCCTTTTTGATTCTACTTTTTATGTCTGCCTATGCCCTTCCGGTGATGTCCACAACACGGTGATAGGGCAGAAACTGAATGTGGAGTAAAATTTTGTTAATTGGAGTAGAATTTGTCAAATTTCTTATCCCTCCCCAGGTTGTAGGTGGTTGATTATATGAGAACAAAAGTTAACTGTTCAGCCCTTTAATTATATATTTTTTACCACTGAACCATGATGTGAAACATTAAGGTAGGCTCCTATATTAAAAGTTCTCACTTCAATTGATCATGATTCCACTCATTTGTTTAAACAATTACCTCTGCGCGAGATTCAATTTATCATTGGACACATTTTCTCTAATTGGCTTAAATAGTGCTTACACGATTTTACCACAGTATGCCTAAATATTTCAGAGTGAAACACTTTACTTGCTACCAGTCATGCTGAATATATAATATTATATGGTGAAAGAACACCTGCCTCTGTCTGAAAGAGACAGGAAAGCTTTGGCCAGAATGAAAATAGAAAATGGTCAGTGCTTTATTTTAATTCTACTGTGTCATGGATTGCCTGATCTGCACACTTAATTAATGGTGTCGCTTTAGCTTTAAAGTGAATGATCCCCAATCACTTCACCATGGTTCTTCTTTTGAAGTTAGATTAATAAATAACTTGATTGGTAGGAAGGAAAATAGTGTTGTTGCATATTGTGTGGTGAATGTCAACTTATCTAAAACGTTGTTAGAAGACTAGGAATACTTCTCAACCAATTTGTATTTAAAAGGATTCAGCAACTCCTGAGATCCAAAGATCACTTGGTTGATTAGAAGCCAATAGCATAGACCATTTAGGGTTGAGAATAAGAAGAATGCCTGCTCTCAAAGGGTAATAAATCTTTCAAATGTTCTGTCTTGGCTCAGTCATTGAGTGCATTCAAAGCAGAGATTGATAACTTTCTGGATATTAATCAAATCAAATGGTATGGTGATAATGAAGGAAACTTGCACTGAGGAAGTAGTGCAGTCTTGATCTTGATAAACAGCAGAGCGGACTTGAGTAGCTGAATAGTCTACTCCTGAATGTTCTTAATATGACAAACAGTTGGAATAATAACACACACCTTTCCATGGGTAGCACATTGGTTCTGTTTAACTCTGGTTTGAAGAAGGCTTTTGACCAAAAACGTCTCCTATTCCTTTTCTCCAGAGATGCTGCATGTCACATTGTTTCGGTTGTTCTTTTCCATTTTACTCCAGTTCTCTTCCAAGAGCACAGACTTGCTAATGTCATATCATGAGTTTACGTGTTATAATGCCGCAAATCATTCCTGACTTGTGAATTCAGATCATCATCCTGTAAGGAGAATTGATTTTTGTCGTCGGATCACCAATAAGAGCTGGAATGCATTTTTTTTGTTTTTCATTCACCTCGTACAGGACACTGATAGTAATTGTTGGATGCATTTTATATTAAATGATCCTGTTTGCAATAAGACGCCAGAAATGTGTGTACTTTGCTCTCGATCGTGTCCAAAATTATGCAGTTAGCTCTGCATACATTTAAATCTTCTTCAGCGCATACCATATGTCAAGCAACATAAGACAAGTGCCATCATGGAACACCACACAGGAATTATTCACTGCAAGACCTGCAAAATAACACATGCAGAGAGTGACGAAGAGGTGTGGAAGTTATTTTCCGGAATTTCAGTAACACACAGAATATCTCCCTAATTGTGACATTTATTCCATCAAATATTGCAACACTATATTCTGCACTCTGTTAATTTTCTCTTTTTCATTACCTGATGTACTTTATGATATGGTTTGCGTGGATAACATGCAAAACAAAGATTTTCTCTGTATCTCGATAAATGTGATAACAATAAACCAATGCCAACGGCAATAAATGCAGCGTTATTTGTCACAGGAGCAACATTTCTGTTATTTAATTTATCGTGGGTACACAGCTTATTAGGACTCTGCCACATAACATCACTTTATTTGGCGCTACTTTGTGAAAGTGGCAGCAACTCTCCCATTTCCACACACATAAACTTAAATGCAGGAATCTCAAGGTTGTTGCGAGAGATTGAGAGATTTAATAAATGAGTGACTACTTAGAATAATTGCCACTATTTACCGAGTTGACACAAAACTCCTGTTTGAGGTCTGAAGGTGTTTATCATAGCTTTTAATAAAAGGGTATACCTTCAGGAGATTCAAATAATGGTTTAATATTAGAAAAAAAAATTACTCTGACTTGCCGATTAAAAAACAAACTTAGAATCTTTCCAACACATTTATGCTAGAAAGGCAGCTTCATCTACAGAGGCCTGCATTTTCTTTCCCTCCTAATCAAATACAGATTCAGTTTATTTTTGGAAGTTTCAATTGAATTGCAGTACATAAGTGATAGGAGTAGAATTAAGCCATTCAGCCCATCAAGTCTACTCTGTCATTCAATCATGGCTTATATATCTCTCCCTCCTAACCTCATTCTCCTGCCTTCTTCTCATAACCTCTGACACCTGTACTAATCAACAATCTATCTATCTCTGCCTTAAAAATATCCACTGTCTTGGCCTCCGCAGCCTTATGTGGCAAATAATTCCACAGATTCGCCACCCTTTCACGAAAGAAATTTCCCCTCCTTCCTAAACGAGAGTCCTTTAATTCTGAGCCTATGACCTTTAGTCCTAGACTCTCCCACTAGTGGAAACATCCTCTCCACGTCCACTCTATCCAAGCCTTTCACTATTCTGTATGTTTCAATGAGGTCACCCTCTCATTCTTCTAAACTCCGGCGAGTACAAGCCCAGTGCCGACAAGCACTCGTCATAGGTTAACCAACTAATTTCTGGGATCATTCTTGTAAACCTCCTCTGGACCCACTCCAGAACCAGCACATCCTTCCTCAGATATGGTGCCCAATATTGTTCACAATATTCCAAGTGCGGCCTTACCAGCCCCTTTGGACATTTTAGATTACAGCTACATGAGTAATAAATGATTTCCTTAGGTTGCATCTGAACTTTTTCCACACTTGGAAAGCTGTAGACTCTACAGACACCCAAGTATAGATGATGCCTAGAGGGATAATAGAAGGTTGACAATTTAAGCATTACAGGACTAGAAACATTGTATTCCAAGAAACATAGAGAGATTTGTTAGAATTTGCTAGATCTGTGGCTTAAAGAAAATCAGGTAAATCTTGTGCTTTGTTGATACTTCATGTCAAATAAATAGATCTCAAAATGGAGTCCGTACAATAAGAATTTAAAGTTATTTTGTAATAATTTGAATAAGGTAATGTTAAAGAAGTTGATATATTCTGTGAATATGCAAATAAATTAATTGCAAAAATGACTATCTTGAGGGAACATATTTGGTGCATAAAATTATGACTTACTGGGCAACTTAGTTTGCAGCATTACAAAATTAACTCACACTATTTGCCTGTGGAAAGTCGTATAACTGGCATGCAATTGCTTCTATGTTTTAAGAAGATTACAAAATTGTATTTAGGTTGTTATCCTCTCATTTTACATGTTGTCTTCATTGGAATACAGATTCTCACCAAACTGAATTAGCACTTGATTTTTAGATATGACTTGCGAATTACATAAAGACTTAAAAAATCAAAAAGCAGAGATGTTATGGCAACCTACTGTATATTAGTATTAACCAGTGTTGATTAAATCACGTCAAGAGTCAAGAGTGTTTTATTGTCATATGTCCCAGATAGGACAATTAAATGCTTGCTTGCTGCAGCACAATAGAATATGTAAACATGGTATATAACAGGAGAAAAAAATGTTAATTGTGTGTAGATACAGATGCGCACATACTCAATAAATAAACAAATATAATGCAATAATAATAATAGTCTGTTGTAGTTCAGAGCTTATTTGTTGTCGTGTTTAGTAGCCTGATGGTTGTAGGGAAGAAGCTGATCCTGAACCTGGACGTCACAGTTTTCAGGCTCCTGTACCTTCTTCCCAATGGCAATGGCGAAATGAATGTGTGACAAGGATAGTGTGAGTCTTTGATGATATTGGCTGCCTTTTTGAGGTAGCGACTTCGATAGATCCCTTTGATGGTTGGGAGGTTAGAGCCGGTGATGGACTGGCCAGTGTTCACAACTTTTTGCAGTCTTTTCCGCTCCTGGATGTTCAAGTTGCCGAACCAGGCCACGATGCAACCAGTCAGTATGGTCTCTACGGTGCACCCGTATCATAGGTGCTCTTGAGAAATTGGGTTTCTAATATTGGATCCTGGATAAGATTTGCATCCTTGTGAGTTCTTGGAGCAGTAACATGCAAAGTGTACAGATTGGTTTATTGGACGTTTTTAGACCTTGCAAATGCATGGTGTGCATTAATTATTATAGATATGATACAATGGAATTGTGTTTAGATATGCCCTTTAAAGCCCTTTGATTCTTTAAAGGTAAAAAAAGAAATTATTTTAAAAAAATGTTTACAAATTAACAAGTTTAACGGATTTACAGATGTTATGGGAACATGAGGACCTATATTTTCACACAGAAGGTGGTGGGTATATGGAACAAGCTGGCAAAGAAAGTAGCAGAGGTAGGTACAATAATAACCTTTTAAAATACACCTGGACATGTACAGTGCATGGACAGGAAATATTTAGAGGAATGTGGGCTAAACGCAGGCAAATGGGACTAGTTTAGACGGGACACTTTGTTCGACATGGATACATTGTGGCCTGCTTCTGTGCTGTATGACTAATAACTAAATGCCAAACAAGAGATTATTAAACAAAAGTAGTTCATATGTGATTTGGGCAAGTGCGTTGATGTGGACTGAGGGTTGCCAAATAAGCATAAGAAACAAATAGGTGATTTTTAAGTTCGGAGGCTGTGCCCAAGAGTTTCTCACAACTAGTTACAATTTATAGCAATGGTTCTTTCCTATTTAACCCAGTGTCAGAAGTCAGATCTGCATCCGAAGCTTGACATGTCAGAAAGTGGCCGACCTGGATGGAGTCCGAAGGTGGTTAATTTACTCGTGCACCAATTAACTGGACATCGCCTTCATCGGTATTTTCACCCTCTCATAGAAACATAGAAACATAGAAATTAGGTGCAGGAGTAGGCCATTCGGCCCTTCGAGCCTGCACCGCCATTCAATATGATCATGGCTGATCATCCAACTCAGTATCCCATACCTGCCTTCTCTCCATACCCTCTGATCCCCTTAGCCACAAGGACCACATCTAACTCCCTCTTAAATATAGCCAATGAACTGGCCTCAACTACCCTCTGTGGCAGAGAGTTCCAGAGACCCACCACTCTCTGTGTGAAAAAATTCCTTCTCATCTCGGTCCTAAAGGATTTCCCCTTTAGACTCTCATTTCAAGTCTACTGTCCCCACATACTTCAAGGAAACCTCCATCATTCCAGTCCAAAAGAAAAGTAAAGTGACTTATCTCAATGACTACTGCTTAGTAGCTCTAACGTCAACCATAATGATGAGCTTTCAAAGAATGGTAATGGGCCAGTGTTTTAGACAATCTGCAATAGGTCTGAATCCCTTGCATTACATTCTGTTCTAGGTCACCTGGACAATAAGAACACTTATGTCAGAATGCTATTCATTGACTATAGCTCAGCCTTCAACATTATAATACTGAATTAGCTCATTTCTAAACTGCACAATGGCTTTGGGCCTCCATCTGCAACTAGCATCTGGACCTCTTGACCGGCAGACCACAGTCAGTTCCTGCAACACTGGTGCCCTTCAAATTTGTGTGCTCAGTCCCTGGCTCTACTTCCTGTACACCCATGACAGTGTGATCAATTGAAACCAAATTCAGTCCTAAAGTTCATCAAATGAGTATGTCACTGTTGTCAGCCAGATCAACAACAAAGATGACACAAAGCACATCAAATAAATTCAGAACAGTCTGATGGAATCAGGACAACAACCTAGCTCTTGACACAAGCAGGACAGAAGAGTTGGCTGTGTAGGAAGGAACTGCAGATGCTGGTTTACACCGAAGACACAATATGCTGGAGTAACTCAGCTGGACAGATGGCATCTCTGGATTGAAGCAATTGCCAGAAACTTTCTTTAAAATTCTGGAAAACATTGATCCTTCTCAACTTATATGAACGTTTGTGTGGAACTGTGTTAATTGTGTGTTTTGTTTATTTTGCTGTTATGACTGCAGGGAATTACATTTTGTTCAAACCTTTGTTTGTTTGAATGACAATAAAGGCATTCTAATTCTAATTATTCTAATTCTAATTCTAATTCTAATTCTATTTTCAGTACCACCATTCAAAATTAAATTCTTTAAAATAAATCTGAAACCCTGGAGATAGTACCCATGGTTCAGATTCAGATTCAGATTCAGATTCAATTTTAATTGTCATTGTCAGTGTACAGTACAGAGACAACGATGTACTTAAAGGATCCAATTATCCTTCACCTGGCTGGAGAGCTTCCTTTATTTCCCTTATACATATTGCCTGTTACAATTCAGACTAGTATTTATTTGAACTGATACAAGTGGCACAATTCTGAAATCAGTAACTTGATCGTAAACAGGAACCTTACCTACATGTGCGCCCACTCACATCAGATAATTATGAAGTGCCTAGGACCACATGTATAGAAAAAAGGCTGCTCAGTATTGCTCCATTTAAAATAATGGATAGAAAATTACACAAATCCCAAAGCAAACTACACGTAAACATGCACAATCCTTTGATGTTCAATATACCTGGCAGCCTACTACTCTTAAGAGGAAACACAAAAACCTACTCCACTGACTTATCTTTTCCTAACGTCATTCCAATTATTTTAGGATATGTCATGTAATGAAATACCAGAAAAATTATCCTTTTATTTTGAAACCAAAATGAAGAAAACATAGATTTTAAAATAAAATAGCTTTAGAATGGATTCATTTCTTGGTCACCATTAGTTGACCCATGGAGAAGTAAATGTTGGCAATGGTTACTTTCCCATGAAAGACTTGAGATAGGATTAGGGTTAGATTTTGTCACAGGGTGCTAAGCAACATGATGGAACTGGGCGATGTGGAATGTAAGATGTGGAATGGTGGTAGATAGATAGTCCCGTTCATGAAATAGATTAATAAACCTGTTGGAGGAAAAGCCATCACATTCCTACTTAGAAAGAAACATGGGTAAAACTAGACGGTACAATGTCTCAAACCTCTACAGAATTTAATGTTGTATTAGAATTAATCCGAATTGGGATCCAGCAGCGAATGCACTTTACGACCAGTTATATCTAATGTCTGTTCATTAAATTAATATTACAGGTTAAATCAGATATTTTCATAACAAGCGAAACCATTATATTTATCTGTGAATTCATTATTTTCAGACACGTCAAATAGATGAGGAATTGAATTGTTCACTGCAGTTCTGGAAAGTGAGAACAATTTCAAAGACATTAATCAAGCAAGTTCGTCAAGCAAAACCCTTTCAATTCCTCCAACAGCATACAAGATGACATAGTTCCTACTAGGCATAAATAATTTGTTCTGCAGTGAGAGCGGAATCAAATCCTGAGGTGCGGTTTTACATAGGTTAACTCAGTTCCATTCATCAAGGCAAGATGAACAAAACATGATCAAAGTTGACATTTGAAAGAATATACTGTAGTTGTAGCTAATAAACGTTTTTCTTTTATCTTGCAAATGTACCATCCATCTGATTTTGGCTCCAATCATTTCAAACAGTATCTATATTACTAAAAGTCTGATGCTGACCACTTCCAAACGCTGCCACTGTGACCACTTCCAAACGCTGTGATTTTTGGCCATCTTACTCAGAGTCCCCCTCCGCCGCACAAGAGGATTTTCCCATCGATTAAAAATAAAAGAGTTATTAGTGTTTTAAAAATGTTGAGATTCTCTCTCCTGGTGGCCACACCCTTTCCGGCGGGACTATAAAACCCAGAAGTGTAGAGTGCCTCAGTCAGTCTCTGCAAGATGGGGGAACGAGAGGGTCACGTCTCTCAGTCTGAGCTGTGAATAACACTGAACACATGTTTACTAAGCTGTGAGTGGTTTTGCTGTCCTGCCAGTGCCCTTAATGTGGTTTGAAAATATAGTTTGGAAATGCAAAAGCTATGTTGCCTTTCGTTTGGAAATGCTAAAACTGTGTTGCCTTGGGTTTGGAAATGCTAAAGCTGTGTTGCCAAATTAAAGTTGCCTTGCCTAATTACAGTTGCCTTGCCTAATTACAGTTGCCTTGCATTCTCTATAATTAAAAGTCTAATCTTGACCACTTCCTGTTTGCGATTTATATTGATTTTAGAAAAAATGCTACCATGTGATTTTTGAACTATCTTACTCAGAGTTCCCCTCTGCTCATCAGGTGCCGAGGATTTTTCCCATCGATGAAAAATAAGAGTTATTAGTGTTTAAAAAATATTGAGAAACTCTCTCCTGTCAATCATGCCATGAAGGCCATGCCCCTTCTGGTGGGAGGGGGGGGGAAGGACTATAAAACCCAGAAGTGTGGGCGTGGCTCAGTCTCCGCAAGATGGAGGAGGGAGAGGTCACGGCTCGCTGTCTTAAGTGGCCTTGCACCCTGCTTGAAATGGTATGAAACTGCACTTGAATTTGGTGGCCTTGCACCCTGCTTGAAATTGAATTTCAAGGAATAGCCGTGAGTCAACTGCCAGTCCACCAGCCGTGAGTGAGTGAGCTGCCAGCCTAAGAATCCATTCAGCACAATGTCCATGCTAGCCCTCTGGAAACTTGTTCCTTCAGCCCATAACACCCATACTAGCGCTCCAGAAAGCCGCCCCCCCCACCCCCCCCACCCCCCATCACTGGCCACCAATATTGGAATTAGTGGAGAGGTGGAATATTGTGTTGGGGGACCTGCCCACCCGTGTGATGCTGGGACCAAATGGGTCCCACTTAGTCTAGTATTTTACTATATTTTGACTCTTGAGGGTATTGTCTTATCTAACACTGAAAATTTATATCCATACGATACAGAACTGGGAAAAAGACAAAATGTATGCTGAAATCAACATTCGGTGGTGGGTGTCAGGAAGTGAAAGGGAGTGTGGGTGTGGGTGTGAGAGTGGGCAACTGTTACTCCAAGAATCAGTGAAGCAACTGATGTAACATCATGCACTATGCCATTTGTAAGGCGGCAGTTCAAAATTCAGGCACAAATCGTGAGTGCAAGTTCAAGCGGGTTGTATCAGGTTTTTAGCAGTCTAACCAGAAGTCCTTAAAGACATAGAACAGATGCTGACTGATCTGATGAGCGTTTCCAGCAGTGTATGTTTATGTGTCCCATTTCCAACATCTTGGCATCATAGGTAAATAGGGTGGTTAAGAAGGCTTTCGGTACATTGGTCTTCATCAGTCATCATGTTATGTCATAGTTATTCAATAAATTGGTGAGGCTGCCTTTGGAGTATTGCATTCATTTTGGTCACCCTATTGTAGGAAGAATGTCTTTAAGCTGGAAAGAGAGCAGAAACGATTCATGATTATGCTGGCAGGACTTGAGGGCCCAAGCTATTTGGAGAATAGGAGAAGTTGGGTAGGCTAGGACTGTATTCTTTGGAGCGCAGGAGGTTGATGGGTGATTCTATAGATGTGAATATAGTCATGAGGGGAATAGATAAACAAATCCATCCTATCCAATCTGTTCTTGTAACTGAACGTCTCCAATCCAGGCAGTATCCTGATGAATCTCTCCAGATCAATCACATCCATTTATATTGTGATGACTAGAACTGCACACACTTCTCCAAATGCAGCATAAGCAGTGCTTTGTAAAGTTGCATCATGACATCCCAAATATACCCCATGCGAAAGAGAATGTATGAAGGACATAGAACATTACAGCGCAGCAACAGGCCCTTCAGCCCACAATGTTTGTGGCGAACATGATGCCAAGTGAAACTGATCTCATCTGCCTGTTCATGTCCCATATCCCTCTAATCCAAGCACTTCTATGTACCTATCTAAAAGCCTCTTAAACTCCACTATTGTATCTGCTTCCATTACCACCCCTGGAAATGCATTCCAGGCCTCCACCACTTGCTGTGTAAAACACTTGCCCTGCACATCTCCATTAAACTTTCCCCATCTTACATTAGTTATACCCTTTAGTGTTGAGAGAAAGGTTCTGACTGTCTACCCTATCTGTCCCTCTCATAATTTTACATACTTCTTCCAAGTCTTTCCACAGCCTCCAGCATTCCAAAAAACCTCAACTTCTGAAGGCAAGAACGCCACGTCTTCTTCAAACAATCTACTTGTGTTGCCATGTTCAGAGAAATATGGACTTGGTTTCTCTGTTTATCCACAATCCTCTGTATCCTACCATTTGTGGTATATGTCCCATCCTTATTTAACTTCTCAAAATGCATCACCGCGCATTTATCAAGATTAAACTCCATCTGCCAATCCTCTGCCTAATTTTCCTCCTGATCTATGTTCTGCTATAATGTTAAAAATCCTTCCTCGCTATCCCCAAAACCATAAATTTTCATGTCATCTGTAAACTCATGAGTGGTATATTTACATGTAAGTTGTTAATATATATCTAAAACAACAATCATCACAGCACCAATCCCTGTTGCACACTAAAGGTTGCAGATATCATACAGAAATGCAACCCCCATTTCCACCCACTGCCTCCTATTACCAAATCAATTTGGGATGTAATTCACTTGTTTCCCATGGATTACAAAACTACAATTTTCTGGGATAGGTCTCGTCCAGCCCTGGAGTTTGATCCAACCTAATGAGTCATTGAACATGTCCACCTTCGTAACATGGCATGGCCAGAGATATCATTACACCTTTCGATGAACTCATTATCTTCCACGTTCTTCTCGTTGGTTAATACAGATGAGAAGTATTAATTTAGGACCTCATCCACATTCTCTGTCTCCACACATAGATTACTACTTTGCTTCCTAATGTGAGATATAGCTTGTGCTCACAATCACTGCTCAGAGACTAAATCACGAAACAAGAGATGTTTTTTATTTATTTGCGAATCTGCAGAATCGGGTGCCTCTCCCAATTGAGACACACCAAAGTCAGAACAGTAAAGCCCCTTTATACACACAATTCTGCTGGCATAACCTCCCCTTCTGGCTCTCCCCAATCAGAGCACTGAGGTGCACAGTCTATGGGTACATCCCCCAGTACCTCCCACATCATACATAGCATGTTCATGATAATGAGCAATTTCTTGACTAGGGGCATATAACCAATATTCACTTATATCATTAAGCATGCCCAGTTGCAATTGACCTGGCCTAGTTTTCTCACCTCCAACTGACCCATCTCAGTTTTTTTATATCTGAACTAAAGCTAGTCTCTACTGACAAGGGTCCCTTTCATCCCTAGTCTCTACTGACAAGGGTCCCATCTATCACCCTCCTTCTTCGCTACACTATGCAATCCATCCTCACCCAAGGACAGTTCTGATAAACCCACTCCCAGCTATGTCAACATCTTCTCCCTGCCTGGCCTCTATCGGTTAGAATCCTGTTTACAAGTTAGAATCTTCGCCTGAATCCTTACAATAGTGGGGTTTAATCACTTCATCCCTCACAATCCTCCCTTTTTCTTTTGCTACGCACCTATTGATTAAACCTCAATTTCAAGCTCTTCAGTTCGAATTGAAGTAACATTCTCCTAATCTCCTCTTCCTATGGATCCTGGACCTTCCCTGGTCACATTATCATTATTTTCGGTATTGCCCCTCTCTCTCCCATAGGCACTACTACAGAATGCATCTGAAAGATCAGCCCAGCCATTGCACATAGAAATACGAGTCCCGCTGTTCTCCACCATGTTCCTCCGAGGATGGAATCCCACCATTGGGTTCCCATAATCGAATTCCACTTTTGGATTGGAACATGTGCCTATTTCCGGATTCCCTTTGATATGTCCATTACAGCCTGTCCATTGTCATCGATGTTTAGACAGCAATTAGAGAGGTTGAATTTCCCGCATACCCCTCCTTCTTCTGCCAGGAGGTAATCTAGGGCCAACCGGTTCTGGTATATTGCTGCTCTCATCTGTGTCTGCTGCTTTGCCAGCATCTCCAGTGCCGCCGCAGTTTGGTTGGTAATTACTTCCAGTACTGCCTGAAGTCTTATGATCCGGTTTAACATGTATACCGGGGTTCGGTAGCCCCAGGATCCATCCTGTGCCCAAGTGGCTGGTCCATAGTATGAGATGATTCTTGCGGGTGGCCATTCATCATCTTCCCATTCTCCAATGTCTATTTTCCTCTTCTTCCGATATCGGTCGTCAAATACAGGTGTTCCTAGCGACCGCCCTTCTTCAGTGTCTAACAGGAAAAATCCCGGTTGTACCAGTCCAATGAAGCAAGTCCCGCTCCAATTTGTTGTCAACACCGAGTATGCCTTGTGTCCGCATATCCATAACAGTCCTTCAGTCCTAGAGGTAACCTTGTTCCATATATCTCGCAACACCGGAATTCCTTGATAAGGGTTGTTCCCGGTGCAGTTCCATAGTCCAGTCGATCCCATTCCATCAGTCTTCTTCCAGATAGTGCAGTTTCTCCGTCTTTCTTAGTCGGATACCATCTAGGCTCCTCTGGCCACCACACTCGGGACTGATTTGTCCACTGAGTGACAATGCGCTGGCAGGGGCTGCTGCCTACTAGGACGGCATCCTTTACCCAGGGCCTAGAGATACACTCAGTCCCAACCGGAGCATCTGTCAGGACCCATGCCTGGGGATCTCTGTCTTGTCCAACTGTCAGGTTCCATTCCATCAGGTCCCATACGTCAACAATGGATCCTCTCCACGGCCAACGTGAACTCATCAGTGGTCCGCCACAGACCCAACAGTTAGTCACATTCAGGGTTCCAGCTATCCGGTGGGTCAAGTCCACAAACAAGTTTTTCCCTCCTTCAGGGATCTCAATCTGCTTCTTTATTTCTTCATACATTGTCTGGTGCAATTGAGGCTGAGTAGGTGGGGGAGGGGGAGGCTTGGTGACTACTACTTCCGTTAACCTTTGTATTACTTCCTCCTTCACTTTGTCTAATGTCCATCTTAAGGCATGAAAAGGGAGACCTAACTGTCCTATCCTAGTCATACAAACCCATCTCTTCCCCTTTTGGCAGGTAACGTGCCCACATCTCCCTACATATCCCCTATTCTCTACCATATAATACTTCTTTCCCCCGTCCTCACAAATAGTTCTAGTCCTCAGGCTATAGCAAGCAACATTCACATGGGAATGATGGGTAAATGATCTGGTTGTCTGCCCTCCGTATCTGATAGGATAACATTTATCACAGTTATTAATACTTTTTACCATGATCACATGCAGAGCAAACAATACCACGACTGCTGCTTTCATACTGTTAGTTATACATTTTTTCTAAAAGTTAATGTTAGGGGCTTATTCCCCGGCTTCACCATCCACTGTTCCTCTTTATCAGGAGCGGGTGGGTCAACGGGTCCTCTAACTCGGGTCGCGTGGGTCCACCCTTTTTCTTTTGTTCGTACTGCTGTCTCGGTTGTCAGTAATACTAGGTATTGGCCGGTCCACCTGGGCTGGAGTTTCTCCTCCTTTCAATTCTTGACCAGTACCCAGTCGCCGGCCTTTACAGCATGTATTGGAAAGTCGAGTGGTGGGCTTTGAACCATTAATCCTTTAGCTTTTAATTCTGTAAGAGAACGAGATACTGCCAGTAAATAGTTCCTTAAGAATACATCACTGCCCTCTATGGTGGGTATTCCTTCTATCTTCCCCAAATAAGGTAACCCAAACAACATTTCATAGGGGGATACTGCTAACTTTGCATGGAGTCTCCGTTGTTTCTTTCAAAGCCTTTCTGTTTCCCTACTGCTCCAAACATGTGCCAGACTCCATGTACATATGCTGCTCTTAAAACCTTAATTTCTGCCAACTGAGCTAAGCAAGATTGCAGGCAAGCTTCCAATTTGATTACCTTAAAGTCTAATTCATCCTGATGCATCACTTCAAACCCAGCATACTTGCTATTATGATCTCTTTAACAAGAAACATCCACAAGCAAAACCTTTTTGTCCCCTTCATTCAAAGGCTCTGACTGTAAAACATTTCTCAGACTTCTGTCCTTCTTCCTTCATTATTTTCCTTAATGGCATCACAATTTCAACAATTCCAATCTAGTCTGAACTATATTCTGCCATTCCCAAGATCATCATCATCATCATCTGTCCTACTGTCTGAGGTTTGGGAACTTCAATTATCACTTCAATTTGATCCTGCGCTATAGCTTTTACTTCTTTATATATTACTCGTCCAAAATATTCTACCTGCTGCTGACAAAACAACAACTTCTTCCTTGATACTTTATGACCTCCTGTGCCATCTTTTCCAAGATGCTTATAATGTCTCTCTCACATTGCTTCTCACTTGTGGAACAAACCAACAAATCATCCACCGACTGTATCAACACCTTCCAAATCTGCCTTTATCATCTGATTAAAAACAAGGGGCTAGTATTTAAAACCCTGCAGCATCCTAGCCTAGGTGTATTTAATACCTCTTCTTTATATTCCCCATTATCTTTATTATTATTCTTATTTCCTGATTACCATACCTGTCCACATCCCCAACACATCTTATCCATTACCTGTCTCCTTACTAGCCTTCCTTGACCTCTTCCCTGAGATCCCTCCTTCCCTTGGGGACCCCAGTCCTGTCTGGGCTTATATCCAGATTTATGTCACTCGTGATAGGGCATTTGAGGAAACACTCTTAGAAATACATTTATTATTGGCATGGAATTCTCTGGACCCTGTTTGGCTAATTCATTGGACTCACTGTGTGTCGGTGCATCACTTATTTCAGACTTTTCAACCAGGTCTGTTGTTACTGACAATATTGTCTTTCCTTTTTCACGCTCTTTCTTTTTCAGCTCTTTAAGTTACATTTGCATCACTTTTCTCTGCACCTCTTCCTGCTGGGCTGCAAGTCTTTTTCATATATTTGCGATATCTCTCAACCTCATTGCCCAAATGATCACTGAATCATGTTAAGTTTCCAGTCTCCAACTTCTCAGCTTGTTCTCCAGATAGGCTGCTGGATTATTGTCTGAGGGGCTGCCATACCCTCTGCCTGCCTGTGCCAAACAGCATGCCATTGTTTAATGCATTGTTCACAGCATTTTTATACCAGCCATCTTCAGGAGTTCTGTCAGTTTAGTGGTTCCTATCATTTTCACCAACAGTGCCTTCAAATCACACGTTCTCCTCCTCCAAAGCCATAATCCATTTCCTGCCCCATCATGAATATTGGGTAAGGTATTTTTTAGCCCTCTCAGTTTATGAGTGCCCCAAAGGATAATCTGTGTCTGGCCTGCTGTTATCGTTTTAAAACAGTCTCATTAATTTATCCCTCTGCTTCCCAATTTAATCCTTTCTGATATGCCTTCTTTCTCATTCTAACCTCAATTTGTTCACATACACCATTTGCCTCCACAAAAGCTGTTTGACCCATATAACCATATAACCATATAACAATTACACCACGGAAACAGGCCCTCTCGGACCTTCCAGTCTATGCCGAACATTTACTTCCTAGTCCCATCTACCTACACTCAGACCATACCCCTCTATTCCTTTCCCGTTCATATACCTATCCAATTTATTTTTAAATGTTAAAATCGATCCTGCCTCCACTTCCACTGGAAGCTCATTCCACACAGCCACCACTCTCTGAGTAAAGAAGTTCCTCCTCATGTTACCCCTAAACTTCTGTCCATTAATTCTCAAATCATGTCCTCGTGTTTGAATCTTCCCTACTCTCAATGGGAAAAGTTTATCCATGTCAACTCTATCCCTCTCATAATTTTAAAGACCTCTATCAAGTCCCCCTTAACCTTCTGCGCTCCAAAGAATAAAGACCTAACTTGTTCAACCTTTCTCTGTAACTTAGTTGCTGGAACCCAGGCAACATTCTAGTAAATCTCCTCTGTACACTCTCTATGTTGTTGACATCTTTCCTATAATTTGGCAACCAAAATTGTACACCATACTCCAGAATTGGAGTGCAGAATTTCTTACTGCTCAATAGTTTATCCTACTTTGCAAATGTATTCACCTTTTTTTAAAATCTTCCACTGACTCCTCCTGATTTATTACTTTCACACCCGTCGTTAGCTCCTGCCTGAATGCTTAACTAAACAAACCACCAAAGCTGGTTTTGTTTCAGCAATTAACTTATTTCCAATTATTTCAACCCATTTTCACCACTATTTAGTACTAGTAACAATTTTCCAAAATAACTTTACTGAAAAGAAATCTATAGAAACATCAGCAAAACCAAGCCACCTACATTTTCCAACTTTCCCCTTTTAAGTTGCAATGTTACAAAGCGTTGTTCGTTAGCTTACGGCTGCTCGTAACCTCTCCCATTGCTTAGAATTTCTTAAAGGAACACACACACCTACCCTTACAGCATGTGGCCTACAACAAACAAACTTATCACATATATGAACTTCCTCATTCATTCAAAACCGTTTTTTACACACAAATCATATTCGTTCCATTCTTACTTCAATGAAATTATGCAATTTCCTGCACAGATTAAAGTTTCAAAATTAACATTTATATAATTTTTATTGCTACTCTTCCTTCTGTTTTCTATAATATTTTGCACGAACTCCTCATGTACATGACCAATCTGTATATGAGTTTCTTCGATTTCCTGAAATTTCTTTGAGGTTTCTGTCAATTTTTTTCAAAATCTGTTTTTCCACATATAATTTATAGGTTTCTGTAGCTTTTTTAAAAAAAAATTTGAAAGTTGCCACTTCTATGTCTTTCTGTGTTGCTCCTTCCTTTAACTTTACCCCCGGGGCTTCCTTCTCCCCAAGATTGCCACATTCGCCCCAACGGACTATCAGGCAGAATGTTTGGCTCTTCACCATTGAGCCTTTTTAATTTCCCCCCCGGACTCTTACTTTTCCCGTTCCGGTTATCTGTTGTCTTATCAGACTATTCCCGTCCGACAGACCCTCGGTCGCCCGGGCAATACTTAATAGTCAGTTTTCTTACCCGGGTCCTGTGCACAAGAATCGCTCGACCATCCCTTGTTTATTTTTCCAACACTCCCTCTTGTTTCCCGAGTCTCTAGTCCGGATATCACTCGCTCAAACCGCTGATGGCAAGCAGGGAGATTAGAGACCGCTGAACTCAGCAGGGGTGCACCATCCCTTCCTTCCATGCTTCCACCGAGCGGCCGGAGTGGCGATCCCGGACGAGCCCCCACTTTGTGAGATATAGCTTGTGCTCACAATCACTGCTCAGAGACTAAATCACGAAACAAGAGATGTTTTTTATTTATTTGCGAATCTGCAGAATCGGGTGCCTCTCCCAATTGAGACACACCAAAGTCAGAACAGTAAAGCCCCTTTATACACACAATTCTGCTGGCATAACCTCCCCTTCTGGCTCTCCCCAATCAGAGCACTGAGGTGCACAGTCTATGGGTACATCCCCCAGTACCTCCCACATCATACATAGCATGTTCATGATAATGAGCAATTTCTTGACTAGGGGCATATAACCAATATTCACTTATATCATTAAGCATGCCCAGTTGCAATTGACCTGGCCTAGTTTTCTCACCTCCAACTGACCCATCTCAGTTTTTTTATATCTGAACTAAAGCTAGTCTCTACTGACAAGGGTCCCTTTCATCCCTAGTCTCTACTGACAAGGGTCCCATCTATCACCCTCCTTCTTCGCTACACTATGCAATCCATCCTCACCCAAGGACAGTTCTGATAAACCCACTCCCAGCTATGTCAACATCTTCTCCCTGCCTGGCCTCTATCGGTTAGAATCCTGTTTACAAGTTAGAATCTTCGCCTGAATCCTTACAATAGTGGGGTTTAATCACTTCATCCCTCACACTAACTCTTACCCTTGTTGCCCTCCTGCTCCTAATATACTTATACCTCATTGTTCATATCAATTATTTTCTACATTTTTGCCTCAAATTAGAATTCTCAGCCAGAGCTATTGAACAGGATCCAGTTTAAATGCTGGAGTCCTATTTCCTTCAGCTTTATTTTCACTTTAAGTTACAAATTCCTAGAAGGATACCTTTGTTGTTCATATATGTACTCTTACTATTTTTTTTCATAGGCCTCTGATTAGTTAATCAAAACTTCAACTGCTGCATTCCACAGGATGCCAGTATAAAAATGCAACAGAATTCAATACTTCCAAATCAGCCTGCACATTGTCTTAAAATAACTATTGCCCAAGTCAGTATTAAAAACGTTCTAAATGCCTCAACTGATAGCTATTAACCAGTTAACTACATACAGAACAAAACTGAATGCCTGACTGACCACACTGAGCATCACTGTCTTATTTGTTAAGTGCTGAGACAATCCTTCTACAGCAGAAATTACATTGTTGGAAATTAGTCCCACTTGGTTTAACTGATTTAACTACTCAATGGATTAAGATCCTGCTCAATCAATAAAATATAAATTAATCCTGAGGAAACACAGGGAACTGCAGATGCTGTAATCTTGAGCAAAAAAACGCAAAGCGCTGGTGGGTCAAAGCTAACTCAGTGGGTCAGGCAGCATCTCTAGAGAACATGGAAAAGTTATATTTCAAGTCTGGACCTTTTTTCATAATGTATGCTCTTGATAAATTAAATCCTGCTTTGTTTTAATTCATAATAAAAATGACTTATCTCTGATAAGGTAGAACAGGGGTCAGCAACCTTGTTCTGCATAGGAGCCAGGACCCATGTCTATGAGCGGATGGCGGGCGACATCTATCGCCATAGTTAATAAATAATTAATGACAGTTTAAAAAAATAGCGACAAAAATGTAACAAAAAGACAATTACCTCCACGACAAACTACAACTAAAGTGCAACACTGTGGCCGGAACGGAATTCCTCACCGACCCCGCCGATGCTTCACTTTTCTCCAGCCCGCACACCGCTGGGCTCCCGAGGGGAGCGGGGGTGGGAGGGTAGGGACGGAGAGAGAGAGAGTGAGTCGACAGGTGTTGTTATATGGAATTGGCTGTGTGTGCGTGTGTGAGAACGAATCTCGGATAATTGTTGTTTATGTTTTGGGTTACGCCTGCGGGCTGGGTGAGTTTGGTTTACAGGCCGGATTCGGCCCGTGGGCCATAGGTTGCCGACCCCTGAGGTAGAACATTGTTCCAGTAATTATATTGAAATTCTAAGGGAGACAATGCATTTCACTCACAAATAATTCTTGATGGAGAAATGTTTTACCTTAATTTGGTACTTAGCAATTGTCTCGATGAGATCTCATGATGTAACATTCACATGGAGCTAAACTTCAATCGTTACCCCAGTTTCTCCAATGTAAGGACCTTTCTGATATCTCTAATCAGGATATCAATCTTATATAGAACATGTGGTTAGATAATTCAGTCAGTCACCAGTAAATTGCCATCACAGACTCCAAAATTAATTATAAAAGTCAAGCAATGTTACATTGAACAGGATCCAAACTCCGGAAAAACTATTTTGGAGGCTTTCCTTTAGTTTAGCAATGAAGTAACTCAGTGGGCTCCAACTGATCTACGGGAAATCATTCTCCTCCCAAATGAAATAAAGAGCAACTGGGACATTGTGATTGATAGTGTGTAAACTATCAACTACAACAGCACAATGACAAGTTCACCTCTTAGCTGAACTTTCACAGTGGAAAGATTTGTCTCCCATTAAGAAGTGAATAGAGTTGCACAGCTGCTGTGGTTGGCTACAAAGTGACAAAGGTTTCAGTGAGAAATGTTATCTCTGTTGATTCACCTATTCCTGCAGCTGAATCTCTCAATTTAAAAAAAAATGAAGAAGAATCCTTTTATAAATTCTTCTCTCCAATAAGCAATTTCATCACTTCATAAGGTGATTTGTTAACATTGAATTGAGCCCAAAACGGGAGCCCAGAAAAAAGTTCACTGTGTGAGTTGGTACTGTGACTAACTACCCCTATTCAGTTAAACCCTATCCAGTTAAATCCTGACCAGCCTCAGATCAATACTGATTCCCAATCACCAGTTAGAGTGAACCAAATTATTAAACAATGTAAAGAAACGTATTTGGATAAAGAAACCAAAAGCCAAAGCAGATTATAATGTTACCGTGCCCTAAAAAGAGATTATAAATTGGCAGACTATCTCTCGACTGTTGGAGACATAAAGCAGAGACAGACCGTAACCAAATACAGGTTAAGTGACCACTATTTGGCAGTTGAAAAAGGAAGACCGAAGAGATTCTGGCAACCAAGATAAAATAGAATATGCGGCCACTGTTTGACAGATGAGGTTGAAACAGAGGTGCACTTCCTCTTAACCCCAAATTCGCGGGGTTGTGCAATGCATCTGCGATGTCACCACCGAGACAGATGTTCGGTGAGGACCTGCCTAAACAGGTCAAGAACCTGGACGAGGACGCGAAGGCAGTCGGTTTGATGAACCCACCTCCCTCCAGCAGGCCGGCAGCGCACAGACAAACGCCATACGTAAGACCTCGGGGGCCACCTGAAAGACCAGCAAGGACCTACATGCCGGCCGCACCCCAACAACAAAAGCCTTTTTTAGGGCTGGGCCAACAGCGACTGGCGTGGAAGATGCGCCAACCCCACAATCCAGCAACACAACGGAACACCAAAGCCCAGAACGTCAGGCCCCGCCGGTAACCATGGAAGTAAAGGGGCCTGGTTCTCATGCAAGTGCTGCATGTTTAACCTTACAAGTTGGTGGGAGGTTACGTCTATTCTGGGATGCATGGAGCTCTATGACTTCAGACTCGTTTATTTTACAAAGTATTCAGGAGTATGAAATTGAATTAATAAATTATCAACTTTCCCCGCCTCAACATGTACCAGACCGGAAATTTGCGCTTTCCCATAAGGAAATAGCGGAAGGACATGAGGAAATTTTGAGGCTACATGCAAAAGGGATGATAGAGAAAATGATCCACGAACCTTTTGAGTTCGTATCCAACATCTTTACCAAAACTAAAAAAGATGGGGATGTTGGATTATTATTGATTTAACCCATTTGAATACTTTTGTAACATATACCCATTTTAAAATGGACACGTTTGAAACAGCTAAATCACTGATTTCCAAAGGGTGCTTTATGGCATGCATCGATTTAAAAAATGCATACTATTCAGTATGGGCTTACTACAGCCCCTAGGTTATTTACAAATATTTTGAAACCAGTATTGGCATCCCTGAGAAAACAAAACCATATTGTCATGGCATATTTAGACAACATCTTGATAGTAGGAAAGACCATGGAATCAACAAATTTAGCAGTAACAGCTACTAAGACATTGTTTAAAAAATTAGGGTTTGTCATCCATCCAGACAAATCTAAGTTCTACCCTTCACAGGTCATGGACTATCTGGGGTTCACAATTAACACCAATGATAAGATTGTTACCATCCCAGATAACACGGTAATAGATGTTATTGAAGCATGTAACAACCTTGTCTGCACCAGGAAACCAACAATCAGACATGTTTCTAAGGTAATTGGGAAATTAGTAGCTACATTTCCAGCTGCACGATTTGGCCCTCTACACTATCAAAATTTGCAAAGAACAAAAATTGCAGCATTAAAAACATATGCTGGACATTTTGACAGGCTTATGCAGCGGCCAATCAAGGCATAAGTTGAGCTACAATGGTGGATTGATAATATTCGAGACTCATTCAATCCCATTATTGTACCGAACCGGTCAGTCGTGGTACAAACCGACGCAAGCGCCCAAGGTTGGGGAGCTACCGACACTACTTCCAGTTGTGGCAGTAGATGGGATTTACACAAATCTACCCTTCTATTATCACAAGGGATAAACTATTTGGAGATGCTAGGAGCATTTCACAGACTACGAGCCTATTGCATGAATTTACGTCATACGCATGTCCATCTTCAAATAGATAACACCACTGTGGTGGCATACTTAAATCATATGGGTGGTATCAAGTCAATATCTTGTGATGAATTGGCAAATTCAATCTGGCTCTGGTGCATAGAAATAAATATTTGGATATCAGCTACCTACCTTCCAGGTAAGCTCAATACAGTGGCGGACACGAGGTCACAAGTGTTCAACGATAACATTGAGTGGATGTTGAATCCCAAAATATTTGCTAAAATTATCGTTAAATTTGGAACGCCAGATATCGACCTTTTTGCATCCAGATTGAACCATCAGATACCAACATATGTATCTTGGGAACCAGATCCTGGGGCAGTAGCGATGGGCGCTTTCTCGCTGCACTGGGGAAAATTGTTTTTCTATGCATTTCCTTCATTTTACCTCATCAGTCGGGTGTTGCAGAAAATAAAATCAGATTCTGCAACAGGCATTTTAATATTACCCGACTGGCCTACACAACCATGGTATCCGGTGGTCCTTGAGATGATCAAAGAACCATGGGCACATATTAACAGGTGCCTGGATTTGGTGACTAACCCCACAACAGGGGAATCCCATCCATGCCATGGTCATCTGAACCTGTTGGCCTGCAGATTCTGAAGAGGCCACTCCTGCAATATGGACTAACACCTAGGACCATGGACACCATTGCAACATCGTGCAGAATATCCACTAGACGACAGTATCTCACCCAAATCAGGAAATGGGAGGCCTACTGCAGCCGGATTAACATCACGTATGACTGCTATGATTCCCCATGTGCTGGAATTCCTCGCGAAGCTGCACCATGATGAGGGCCTCAGCTACAGCGCCATCAACAGTGCCAGGAGCACACTGTCATTCTATCTTTGCATAGGAGTAGGATCTCACCAGTTTGTGTCCAAATTGATGAGGGGTATCTTCAATTTGAACCCTCCCCGACCACGATACAACATCACCTGGGATATAGGGGTAGTATTGACCCTACTCAGGAATCGGTCGCCAATGATTGGACTACCATTGGATAAACTCACCCTGGAGATGGTGATGTTAATGGCGCTAACATCGGCTCAGCGGGTTCAGACATTGCAAAAGATAAAATTGTATAACATGGTCTCAACTCCTGAGAGAGTAACCTTCTTTATTGATGAGTTACTCAAGCAGCACAGACCTGGGACTACAGGCCTGCAATTAATATTCCCAGCATACCCCATTGATGTGAGGCTCTGCATAGCCACCGACATTTGTCACTATATAAAAGTGACACATACCATCAAAAAAATGGAGAAAGGACTGCTGATCAGCCATAAGAAACCCCATCACAGGGTGGCTCAGGGTGGTATTGGATGCAGCAGGTATTGATACTAATATCTTTAAAAATGAATCTACCAGGGCTGCATCCACATCAGCGGCGAGGACCATGGAGGTTCCCATGGACCATATCCTCGCTACAGTGGGCTGGGCCAGCGAACCTATGTTCCAGCGGTTTTATAATAAACCTGTGGCCGCTCCTGCTATGTTTGCGGAGACAGTGTTAAGTACTGGTCCCCAAGAAACGTTTATCCCAAAGTGAGGGTTTTTTTTTGATTTGTGTTAATAAATACTACTTTATTTTTCAGTTTGTCAAGTCTGAAATACATTAACATACTCCTTCCATCAGAATTGCAGCAGTGTGTGAGCATGGACGTGATCCAGGGCATGTAATCACAGAGCTTTGAAATCTTCACAAAGTCACTCACGTGACTCCGAAATGAAATAGTAAGATTAAATGTGAACTTAATAGTTTGAAGTTTGATCTTTATTTTATGAGGAGTTGCGATGAGGGCTCCCAACCCTCTACTATAAGGCAACTGGTAATTAGAGTCTCTTCAATCTTACTATATTAGTCATTGTTGTTTAATTCTGTGATTCCACACCGCTGCATTGACAAATGTCGCACATGCGTGCTGGCTGGGTCTTCACGAAATCCCTCATCAAACTCCTCATAAAATAAAGATCAAACTTCAAACTGGTAAGTTCTCGTTTAATCTTACTATTAACTGACACTAAGAAATTAATATTGAATTGCTAAACTTGCTATTTGGTAGTACTGCTTACAGCTGCAAGAACGTGTAGCAATCAATAAAGGGCTTTAGGCCTATTGCGAGTTTATGTACGGGGACATATCTATCCATGCACTGTATATTTATGTATTTATACTTATGCATTTTAAATATGTATGTCATGTTTTATACTTTGGCAATATAACGATGTATTTTATCATGCCAATAAAGTTTTTAAAATTGAAATTGAAATTGAATTGCCAGCCACTGCTTTTCTGAAATAAAGCTTCAGAGCGGTACAGTGGTGTAGCGGTAGATCTGCTGCCTTCCAGTTCCAGAGACCTGGGTTCGATCATGACTACGGGTGCTGCCTGTATCAAGTTTATACGTTCACCCTGTGACCGCCTCTGTTTTCACTGGGTACTTGAGTTTCCTCCTACACTCCAAAGACGTTAATTGGCTTCAGTAAAACTGTAATTTGTCCCTGGTGTGGAGGACAGTGTTAGTGTACAGAATGCTCACTGGTCAGCGCAGACTCGATGGACCACAGGGCCTATTTCCACAATGTATCTCTAAAGTCTGAATTATGTCAACACCTCTGCTGCAAAGGATTCTTCATGGAATTCAGCAGTTTTGCATGAAAGGGTTGGTTTTAATATAGAATTGTCAGACTCTTGAATGAAGGTAGAAGTCTCGAACTTCAGAACAGTTGAACACCACTATCAGCATAGGTATTAACTGCCATTAGACTCCACACAGCCTATTGAGGAAGCACAAACATTCACAGATTCCCCAGCATTTAAGTCAGAAAATCAGTACACGTCTATAGGGATATTTCAATTAAATTGGAAAGAAGCTTTGCAGACATAATGGTAAGTACAAGGTAATTTCCATTTTCTTTATTTAATTGATTTGATTTAAATTTACTTAATTGCTTTTTGGATATTTTTAATCTTTTTAATTTTTCAGATGGCTTAATGAAATAATTAAATAAATATTTTCGATTTATAATCCAAGATACTCACAGATATGTAATCTCCTTGACAGCCAGTGGAAGTGGGGCATGGGATATTATGCCATTAATGTAATTAACCAGCTGGTTTGACAGGAGAGCAATCTGACAAAGATTGACACTGTGCTAAGGACAGCTGAAAGTGTGGCTGCCAATTATGATTGAAAATAGTGAAAGAGCATTTGTGAACATCCAGAGATAAAAGTGAGCACTGACTGTAACTATATGCGGATCAGAACAGGACTGAAACATTATTATACACTTCTGCAACCGTTGTTCTCACTGATGAATTTGTACCAATAATAGACAAGGTTTCTACATGATGTTGGGCTAAATTATAAATGGAGCAGGGCGGTCACCTTATGTAGCCAAAAGAAATTCCATGGTGCATTAAACATTAACGAGCTCTGATAATGTGGGAGTAGCAAACTTTTTGCAACGCTCTAATGAAAAAAAATTGCCTTGCTTACAAAAAAAGCAATTTTCCAAACCTCTAATGGTGGCGCAGAATCTCAATAATCATGAGCACAGAAACATGACCAGATCCTTATAGCATTATCTCTACATTGCATCTACCATGCCTCTATATTCATTATTTCCTGCTCCACACAGACTACAATGGAGTTAGAAGGGAAAATAATTTTGTTTCACTGTCAGATCCTCCAAATGTTCCTCTTTTTCTGTAAGGATGACCAGCACTTGGGTTTCGAGTACCCCCAACATACGTAAAGTCAGTGCCCAGCAACCGAAGTAGGAGTGGAGATGATAGCTTGCAACAATAAATAGAAGAATTAGAACTCTCCTGTGCCAATTGGAGGACTTGCAGGAACAGTAGTAAATGGTTAACCCTCAGATTTAGATTTAGATTGATTTATTGTCATTTACATTGTCAAGGTAGGTCATTTGGATACAATGAAATTTCTTGTTCACGTGAAGCTCACAGCGTAAACAATTTGGCCCACAATGTTTGTAACTAACATGATGCCAAGTTAATCTTATCTTGTCTTGCCGAATGTGAACCAAACCTCTCCCTTCCCTGCATATTTGTGTGCCTATCTAAATGCTACAATTGTATCTGCTTCCAGAGGTTGGTTGTATTAAATTGGGAACATGAAACTGAATCTCACTAAGCTAGTTGGGAAGTTTAAATTCATGTAAGAAATAGGTAAGCCTGGGTACTGGATAGAACATAAAACTAATTGTACTTGATTTTTGTGGGTGAATAATGAGTAGCAATCACATTTGCCCATTTCCAGCGTAAATTACATCCATCTGGAGAAGAGATCAGGCATTTTGTGTCCTGGTTCATGTTTGTGCAGGTGCCAACTACCCATTGTATTCCGTGCAAGAGTCGACAAACAGACAGTATGGAAATATTTTTAAAAGAATGTCAAATTAATAGTTTAGACCAGGAAGGTAGAGAATTGTTAAATGCTGAAATAACAGTAAAGGATATTGTAGAATCGATTAGCTCGTTGAAGAATGGAAAAGCAGCGGGCCCAGATGGCTTAAGTGCAGAATTTTATAAAAAATTTCAAGATCTGATCTCACCAAGATTACAGACAATGTATAGATATGCTTATGATCAAGGTAAATTACCAGAATCATTAAATGAATCTACAATTACACTTATCCCTAAAGCAGATAAGGATTTGGAAGATCCAGGATCATATAGAGCGATTGCCCTTTTAAATACAGACCAAAAAATATTAACTAAGATTTTATCTAGGAGATTAAGTATAGTGATCTCTAGATTAATACATTATGACCAAACAGGTTTTATCTCAAAGCGTTACTCATCCCATAATCTCAGACGCCTGTTTAATATTATATATTCAAAAAGAATACGAGATATGGAACTAGCGGTTATATCACTAGATGCAGAAAAAGCGTTTGATCAGGTGGAATGGTTGTATTTATTTAATATAATGGAAAAATTTCAATTGGGGGATATTTTTTGTAAATGGGTAAGAATTTTATACTCGAACCCTACCGCTAGAATTTTGACTAATCAAATTCTATCATCTAAATTCAAACTCTCTAGGGGATGTAGACAAGGATGTCCGTTGTCGCCCTTACTGTTCGCATTGGTAATAGAACCTTTGGCGGAAAAAATAAGATCTGAACCTGAAATATATGGTTACACTACTGACACAACAATTAATAAAATCTCTCTATACGCAGATGACGTCTTGATTTATATTACAAAACCGGAAACTAGTATTCCTAACTTACTAAATGTTATAACTAAGTTTGGTGCATTTTCCGGATATAGGATTAATTGGAATAAAAGTGAGATTATGCCAATAACAGGTATACATTACAACAATACCCATTAAAGATAGTTACAGATAAATTTAAATATTTAGGGATTAATGTAACTAAAACTCATAACTCATTAATAAAATCCAATTATCCTCAACTATTAGATAAAGTTAGAAAAAATATTTCATATTGGAAAACACTTCCTATATCTATGATTGGTAGAATAAGTGCAATAAAGATGGTCTTTTTACCACAATTGTTATATTTGTTTCAGGCTATCCCTTTTTTCCTCCCAAAAACTTTTTTTAAAAAAATTGATAATATTGTTAATAGTTTTATTTGGGATTATAAAAACCATAGAATAAGTAAAACACATCTATGTAAATCTAAGATAAATGGAGGTTTAGCACTCCCAAATTTTCTATATTATTTTTGGTCTGTTCAGATTAAGAATATGAATTACTGGTGGGTAAATACGGACCATGCACCAACATGGTTAAATATAGAAAAGGAAGATTGTCTTCCTTTTAAAGTAGGTTCGATAATTTTCGCACCAATGGAAGTACAAAAAAAAAACTATAAGGACAACATAATAATATATAATAATAGACGTATTTGGAAACAAATTGTTAAGACTTTACATTTAGATAATCTCTCATTTAGATTATCAATTAGGAATAACCCATCGTTTAAGCCTGCCATGTTGGATGGGGGGTTTAGACAATGGGATGATTTAGGAATCACAAGAATAGAACACCTTTATAGAAAAGGAAAATTTCTTTTATTCCAAGAGGTACAAGATATTTATGGACTATCTCAACAACATTTGTTTAGGTATCTACAAAATAGAGATTATATTAAATCAAATACACAAGATTATAAAAATAAAGAAGCAGGATTGTTAGACGACTTATTTAATTTACACCCAAATACAGAAAAACTAATAGCTTATATATATAACATCATTTTGGATAAGGAGAATCCAATAACGGAAACATATCGTCAAGCATGGGAAAATGAAATAGGATCAGCTATAACAAAAGAAAACTGGGAAGAAAGTTTACAACGTATACACCGATGTTCATTAAACGCCAGACATATATTGATTCAATTTAAAGTATTATATAGGTTACATTATTCAAAAGCTAAATTAAATAGTATCTTTCCGAAGCTTTCCGCTATTTGTGACAAATGTAAGAAAACAGAGGCAAATTTAATACATAGTTTTGTCACATGTCCTAAATTAAATCATTATTGGACAGAAATTTTTAAAGTTATTTCTGAAGTTATAAAAGTTAAATTGGACCCCAACCCAAAGTCAATAATATTTGGAATTCCGGACTTACAGTTATCACTTACAGTAAATCAAAGAAATTTCTTTGATTACTGTTTGATAATTGGGAAAAAAATCATATTGAAATTCTGGAAGGGAACACTATCCCCCACAACTAAAATGTGGGCAGCAGAGATGATGGAGACGCTACATCTGGAAAGAATTAGATTTGTCCTATTGGACAGGTATAATTCTTTTGAACAGATATGGTCTCCATATATACTGTACCTAGATAAGTAGCTGTTCTTGGCAACATGGCTCGACGTGCCCCCTGCGGGATTTGATGAGAATAATACATTTTTAAAATGGAAGTAACATGTCTTTACTGATATCATCATTTGTAGTAGAGTTATTAACAATACATATTGTGATCTTTTATTTATATATATATAATATAGGCAGAGGTTAAATTTTTTTTTATTTTTTTTTTTAATTTCTTTTCTCTTCTCTTCTTTTTTTACAATTATTAAATCATTAGTTAACCATATCCTTATTGATTTATAAGCTACTTTCTCTTTATCTTTATTTCTAAAAAAAATAATAGATAAGTATTATTAATGTTTTACATGAATGAAAAATGAATTAATTTGATGTTTGTAAAGTTGTTTAAGGTATCGTAATTGATTATCTTTAATAAAAAAATATTACACAGAGTCGACAAAATCAATGTCTGGTGTGTATTTTTGAGTCTTACTGACAGAAACTAGTTGAAGAGGTCGTGACATACGACCTTGGTCACCTTGGACAAGACAAGGAGCATATTATGCATCAAGTCGTGAATCATAACTGAATTGAATAGTCTCCACTGGAAATTTATTTTATATTTATTTTCCACTTTAATTTCCACGTGCTGGCTTTTTGTGACCTGCCTACATTGATAAAGACTGCAGCATCACCGTGCCAGAGGCGCCATAATGTTACATGATAAAGTCAATCAAGTTAGGAAATGTAGACACAAGGAATGACAGATGCTGGTTAACAAAAAAAAGACACAGAGTGCTGGAGTAACTCCGCAGGACAAACAGCATCTTTGGAAAACATGGTTGGGACCTTTCTGTAGACTGAATCTGGTGAAGAATGCTGGAAGAGTGGTGGGAGCAAGATAAAGTCTGGCAGATGATAGGTGCATATTGGTGGGGGTGGGATTTGATTGGCAGATGATTGGATAAAAGTCAGAGATAAAAGACAAAGAGTGTGGGCTAAGGAGATTGTGAACCAGAGGAAGGAATGGGATGGTGGGAAAGGGAGTAATGGGTGCTCATCCAAGCAGGGCACAGGGAAGAATGGGGTTAAAAGGGGTGGGAGTAAAAGGAGGGGGGGGGGGGGTTGTTTGTAGTTAGTTACCTAAAATTGGAGATATTAATGTTCATACCATTGGATTGTAATATACCCAAGTGGAGTATGAGCTGCTGTTCCTCAAGTTTGCGTATGGCCGCACTCTGACAATGGAGGTGGCTCAGGACAGAAAGGTCAGTTTTTGGGAAGGGGAGTTAAAATGGTTAGCAACTGGGAGATTCAGCAGGCTGTGGTGTACTGAGCACAAGTGTTCGGCAAAATGGTGGCCTAGTCTATACTTAGTCTCGCCGATGATTGAACTCCAAGCAGATTAAGCAGATGTGACTATGTAATTTATTTGGTTTACAAATGTCCTTCGAGAAACAAAATATGTCCTCTCTACCTGGTATATCTGACTCCAGATCCACACATTTGGTTTACTCAAAACTGCAGTTTGAAGTATTTAAGATGATGATCAGAGTTTGACAATAAATGTCTGCTTTGCCAGCTATATCTATATCAACCAAAAAATTAAAAAAGCAAGTTGCTCATGAGATCTCAGTTTGTACGTTCTTATACCATCTGACCGCTATAGTATCCAACATTTGCAGCAATGACTCATTACATTTTTTATGTTTTTAAATACCTTTTGTTACTGAGATTTGCTATTATTTCCAGTAATTAAGTAAGATGAAAATATCAGTCTCCAGCAGAAATGCTACCATTTTTAAATATTTCTGTACAACATGGAATTAGACCATTTGACCCATCAAATCCATGCTGGTTCTCAGACCAATCCATCATATAACCATATAACAATTACAGCATGGAAACAGGCCATCTCGGCCCTTCAAGTCCGTGCCGAACAACTTTTTTCCCTTAGTCCCACCTGCCTGCACTCATACCATAACCCTCCATACCCTTCTCATCCATATGCCTATCCAATTTATTTTTAAATGATACCAACGAACCTGCCGCCACCACTTCCACTGGAAGCTCATTCCACACCGCTACCACTCTCTGAGTGAAGAGTCAATTCCATTACATCACTTACATCCTTGTAATCTGTTCTGTCTCACATACCCAATTTAACTTCGGAGTTACGTGAGTGACTACATGAAGAAGGCCGTTAGCCCGCATGCACGTCATTACGTTGACTCGCTTTGTGCAAACGAGCTGACTGGCAGCAGTGTTGCTCTGTCCAGCAGTAAGTTTAAACCTACAAGTTAAGTTTTCAAACTTACTTCCAGAGTTGTTTTTGTATTGCAGGAAGCTCTTTACAGAGTTTGGCTGCTGGATTCAGGGCGAGGTCCGGACGGGCCGTGGGGGAACTTTATGGACCGCGGGGAACCCCAGTCACGGACCATAAGGAATCCCGGTCATGACCTCGGGGAATCCCGGAAACGGACCGCGGAAACTCGCCAGGGAGATTGCAGAAGTGCGAGTAGAGGGCAGTGGTCGAATTCGCCTTTCGAGTCACTGGCGGTGGAGCCAGCAGCGTCAGACCGGTGCCGGTGGCACCTAGGCAACCCCGCTTGGAGGGTTAGCCACTAAATTATATCTCCCTCTCTGAGGAGGGGAGCGTAGGGAAGAGGGCCATTGACTCAAACTAGTTGAGCCAGGAGGATCCCTGATGGAGAGGATCCCCTCCTCCATGGGTAACATCTTAAAACATTCAAACCCATAGGGAGCACCTGATGGAGAGGTGCTCAACAATGATATACTCCAAAGGAGGGAGTTACCAGCCCGGGTATTATGGAGAACACACAGGCAGCGGCACCTTTTTCAGGGCTGCACAATGTCTCCCTCTCTGAGGAAGGGAGCATTCAGGGTCAGTTTTAGTCTGACCAGGAGCAAAAAACCTGATATTGGTCCGCTGGAGGGGCCACGTCAGCGTAGGTATCCCCAGGGGCATGTGGCAGCACCTGGTATCAAAGCTGCCTACGAATCTCCCTCTCCGTGGAGGGAAGTGCGGGTGGTCAGTATGTAACTGACTTCAAATTCAAAGTATGTCCATGGAACATACTGGAGCACATGCATATGGCTTCAAGAGATACTCGCTAACGAAGGTGTTGCTGCCGGAAGAGTTGGTCTCCAGCTGTTGGCAGAATACCCGCAAGGGGCCAGAGATCCCCTCATGCTAGAAGTGCCGGCAGTGAACAGCGCCATCAGGGTGACATTGGAGGGCATGAAATCCAGGAAATGAAACCAGCCGGTGAATCCTCTCTTCAGGTATGACTTATCCCACAGGTAAGACCAGGATTAGGAAGCAAAAAGCTGTCGGACTAATCAAGGTACCGATGATAAGCAAAGCTTCATCGGTAGGCAACGACACACCCCACGCCTCCATCGGGGGTAAGCGTTCACTGAAGCCGGTGGCAGCTTGAAAGCTGGGCGCGGAAATTTGGTGAAAGTTGTCTTTCGAGGCAGGCTCAGAATTATGGCCAAAGTTGGCTTATGAGGCAGGCTCAGTACGATGAAGTTTTCAGACCAAGGCCCAATCCGGTCTCAGGGGAAATGTGGAATCCACACACCCTACCAGTCCTACTCTACAATCAAGGAGGGGAAAAAGAACCTGCATCAGTGGCCTTTGGGCTTGCCATCAGACCACCGGTAGCCATGGAGGTAGGTGGGTCTGGTTCTTCCGAAACATGGGGTTGTGGACCATTTACATGTTGGTAATATTTACACGTGTTTTTTGTACAAGTGACAATAATAACATGAGATTCAGATCTGGTTTTAAAAAACTGATGATAACATGTGATTACTTTATACTGCACAACATACATAGGTTCCAAGCAGGCTTGGATTTGGGGCCGGAGTTGTCTTTCGAGGCAGGCCCAGTATATTATGGGCAGGATTGCCTTTCAAGACAGGGTGACAGATGGAGGACGTCACTTCATCCAGATTTAACTTGCATGTGCAGTATACTTTCCAGAATAGGATACTTTGTTACTGTCTAACTTGTTTTCTATAGGAGCTATATGGCAAGCGTCGATCTCAAAGATGCATGCTATTCAGTTCCCATTCACAGGGATCACCGGGTATGTTTGAAATTTATCTGGATGGGTCAATGATAACAGTTAAAGTGTTGCAAAATGGGCTAACTTCAGCTCCCAGGTTTATTTACCAAATTACTAAAACCGGTGCTTGGGCTGCTCAAGAACATTTGTTATCGCCTATCTGGATGATGTTTTAAATGCTGTATTTTAATAAAATTAACTGTTGCAGCGCCAAACTATATATATTTTTGAGAAATTGGGGTCCCTCATCCATCCAGTTAAATTTAAGTTGATACCAATCAGAACTATTGATTATTGGGATGCAATTAACAGAAGCTAGAGATGCAATTAACAGAAGCCTGTAACAACCTTGTATACATCAAGTTTAATTGGCAATATAGCAGCTGTGTTTCAGCAGTGCAAATTGGGCCCTTGCATTATCAGAACTTACAACGTGCAAATGATTAACCTCTCAAGTACCATGTAGGTCATCATTAATAGACCTATGCAATTACCAGCTGAAACTACCAAAGTCATAATGGTGGCAGTATTCAGCATTGCTCTAGTAATTTTGGTCAGTGATCTTCAGTAATTACAAACTGATGCTAGTGCTCAAAGATGAGAAATTACGAATGCCATCTCCAGTTACAGAGGTGGATGCGGGTTGCATGAGTTACCAATTTTTTAGTTATTGGTATCAACTACCTATAAACACTAGGTGCATTCTATAGGTTAAAGGTTATTTTGAGAATATGCATAATCCATACTGTATCAACTCCAAGTTGATACAGTATGGTGGTGGCATATGTGAGTCACATGGGTGCAATCAAGTTAAAGTATCCTGTGATATTTACCTAACCTCATTTTTGTACACGTGAAATCAATTACAACACAGAATGGATGTTGGATCACAAAGTATTTAATGTCATTTAGGCTCAATGGAACACCGAATATCCATATGTTTACATCCAGGCTCATTTGCCAGTTGCAAAATATGTCGAATACAGTGGTGAGAGATACATTATCGCCACACTGGGGAGGAATGTTCTTGCATGTCTGCCTCATCATTTGGGTCTTGCAATAAATCCAGCAAGATACCGCTTCAGGCTTTTCGAACTGCCTGACTGGCATATGCAGCCATGGTTCCCGCTAATGTTGGGAATAATATAGAATCTTATATGGTTATTCAAAACATAAAACTTTGCTGGTTCAGCCTGTGACTCAGGAAATCAGCCTCTGCATGATACATCAATTCATTGACTTGCAGACTCTGCAACGACTATTCCTGCGGCTCGGGTTGTCAGACCGATCCATGTAGTGCTCACTTCAGAGTGCAGGGAAAGCATCAATAGGCAGTACATTTCCACTTCAGCAGATGGGAAGCATTTTTGTTTGAATACACGTTATATACTGTACAGCACGGATAACTGAGTTCATGTACAAATGGGTCTTTGACAATAATTAAGTTACAGTGCCATTAACTGTGCCAATGTGCCTTCTCATCATGTTTGCTGCAGCAAGTGGGACCCACACTGTCCGGTCTCACCCTCTGATATCCAGAATTATATAGGATATCTTTAACACAAGTTCTCCCAGGCCCGGTTACATGGAAGTATAGGACATTGATGTTATGTTAACATTACTTCATCAGGGAGCTCAAGCTACATCTTTATCTTTAGCCGGCTCTCATAAGGTAGTTATCTTCATGGCACTGGCCTCAGTGCAACGGGTCCAGTCACCAAGAGCCTCAAAGGCTCCAAACTAGCAATGTTACACTCACTCCACCAGGGCTGCTACTACATCAGTTCCAAGGGTTATGTACATTCCACTGGACCACATCCTAGCAGCTGCAGGATGATCAAACGAACATACTTTACCAACGTTTTATATAACCCATTGCCAAACCGGGGGGATTTGCCAACTCCATTTTAGATTCTGTTTTATAGTTTCCCCCTTGATGAAAGGGGTCACTATTATGATTAAAGCATCAGCATTTTAACAAACTAAGTCATGTCTGAATGCATTAATCTTTTTCACTCATCCATGTTCACTTCATGCAGTGTGTAACGCATGGACTCGTTTCCGGCATTAAATCACAGCTTTGAAAGCTTCACGTAGTCACTCACGTGACTCCAAAGTAAAATAGTAAGATAACTTACCAGTTTGGAGTTTGATCTTGATTTTATGAGGAGTCACGATGAGCGATTACGTGCCCACCGCTCCCAACCCTCATATTATTATCAAGGTCATCTGGTAGTTCCAGTTCTCCAAATCTTACTATCTTCAGGTCAACTACTCTTATCTATGATTTCACACCGCTGCTTTCAAAATATTGACGCGCATGCGGGCTAACGGGCTTCTTCACGTAATCGCTCATCGTATATATATACACATAAAAACAAGCAAACAAACAATAATAGTGTAAACAGACAAAACCAATGACCCCAAGTCTATGTAGTTCAGAGCTTATTTGGAGGTTGCAGTGTTTAATAACCTGGTGGCTGTAGGGAAGAAGACCCCATGACCTGGGAGAAAGACTGACCATTTGCCTTATCTACATCAAACATGATTTTATATACCACTATATGCTCACACCTCAGCCTCCTATGCACCTCGAGGAGAGTCATGTGGCTGCAGTCAAAACATGCAAACTCCACACAATCAGCTACAGAGGTTGGGGTTGGAGCCAGCCAGTCCTATCAGTTGTGCAACTGTGCTGCCCGAAAATAGAATAAGATCTGTTTTTATAAGTAACATTTTGATTATATTGAAATCTACCAGGAGTCCAATTTCAATTTAACTTTGGAACTATCTGATATATTAACTACCACTTAAAATCCACGTGATTTGTGTTTTTATCTAAAAAGTGGATTGTTTTTGTCATGCTCTGTGATGAATCAGAGATTTTACTTCGGAGTCACGTGAGTGACTACGTGAAGAAGCCCCGCCAGGCGCATGCGCGTCATTACGTCCGCGCATGTCGCACCGAACGGGCTGAAGAGCACAGCTCCACCAGCGGTAAGTAGGAACTTCACAGATAAATGTTTGAAAAACTTTGCCTAGAAGTATTTAAACTCCGTAAAGCTGGCTCGAGCAGTCAGTAGGAGTCGGTGGTATGGAGAGGTCAGGTAGGAGAGTTTGCAGTAAACGTGGATCCAGCGATGCGGATTCGCAAATTAGATCGGGCCGGGAGATTAGAGAGGCAACGCTGGTTCCGATACCGGGTGCTGTTTTACCGACATCCGTTATACCAGCTAGTGAACTTTCCACACCAGCTCCAGGGACTCAGGAGCCTGAGGCCACTGATAGCCATAGGAAAGCTAAAAGAAAGTCTATCAGACCCGTTTTGTCTGACGGGTCTGAAGAAGAAGGAGACTCCCGTCCGGGTAATAAAGGAATGCGGGGGAGAATGCAAAACATAGAGAAAATGCTCCAAACTTTGATTAACCAAGGGTCAAAGGCCCCATTGATTCCGCAGACAGCTGCTCAAGGATGCACATACGAGGAAGAATATGTGGATTATCAGCATGGGGATTTCCTTCCAGTGCCTTATATAGGACTGGAGGATGCCTCCCTACAGTATGACTTGGGAAAAGCATGGCAGGATGAAGCTGACCCTGATTCTTGTGTCCCTGCTCATGTGTATACACCAGAGCACAAGAGACACGCTCCGGGTGTCCCGGAAATAGCAATGAGTTTTGCTAATCCGGAAGGGACTGGTGAGGAAATGGACGAGTGTCTTGCCAACAATATAAATTATTTGGTGTTTCCATATAACCATATAACCATATAACAATTACAGCACGGAAACAGGCCATCTCGGCCCTTCAAGTCCGTGCCGATCAACTTTTTTCCCTTAGTCCCACCTGCCTGCACTCATACCATAACCCTCCATACCCTTCTCATCCATATACCTATCCAATTTATTTTTAAATGATACCAACGGAACTGCCGCCACCACTTCCACTGGAAGCTCATTCCACACCGCTACCACTCTCTGAGTAAAGAAGTTCCCCCTCATGTTACCCCTAAACCTCTGTCCCTTAATTCTAAAGTCATGTCCTCTTGTTTGAATCTTCCCTATTCTCAAAGGGAAAAGCTTGTCCACATCAACTCTGTCTATCCCTCTCATCATTTTAAAGACATCTATCAAGACCCCCCTTAACCTTCTGCGCTCCAGAGAATAAAGACCTAACTTATTCAACCTATCTCTGTAACTTAGCTGTTGAAACCCAGGCAACATTCTAGTAAATCTCCTCTGTACCCTCTCTATTTTGTTGACAACCTTCCTATAATTGGGCGACCAAAATTGTACACCATACTCCAGATTTGGTCTCACCAATGCCTTGTACAATTTTAACATTATATCCCAGCTTCTATACTCAATGCTCTGATTTATAAAGCTAGCATACCAAAAGCTTTCTTTACCACCCTATCTATATGAGATTCCACCTTCAAGGAACTATGCACGGTTATTCCCAGATCCCTCTGTTCAACTGTATTCTTCAATTCCCTACCGTTTACCATGTACGTCCTATTTTGATTTGTCCTGCCAAGGTGTAGCACCTCACATTTATCAGTCTCACCAGCTCCAACAAACTATGACAAGAGACTACTGGTAAATATAAAACACCAAGCAATTGTGCATCACTCAAGGTGCCCACGGTAAACCCAGCAATCTGGGCACCCATGAGTGCATCTATGAGGGGACAGGAGGTTCGGTTTCAACACGTCCTCCAACAGGTGGCTGCAGCAATTACTGTATGTGGCAAAATGGTCAAAGGGACAATGATCACGCAAACCCAGAAAGATATGTTGGCCCTTTTATGCAATGCATTTTTTGAGGTGAATTGCATCAGGAAAATCGCCATCAGGCCAACACTAAATAAAAAATTTGCTGCTTTCTGTAAGGCGACTAATGTGCAAATGCCTGAATTCCTATTTGGAGCAGACCTCGTCAAACAAATTTGAGAAATCGATGATGAGGCTAAGACAATTGGTTTAATGAAGCCAAACATCTCAAGGCCACCGATACGAAAGCCTGGTTTAATGTACCAAAGATCGGATCCAGGTGCAGGGCCCAGCAGGGGAGGCCAGTGGGGCAACGAGTTTACCCATCGAGACAGACCAGCTACAACCCCAATATGGGCAGACAGCAAACTTACAGGCCAACTGTAGAGGTACATGGAACTTTTGTTAAGGATAACGTTTCTGGTGGACAACCTCCTATTGGAGGTAGATTACAATTGTTTTATAATGAATGGTGCTGCATAACATCTGATATGTTTATATTAAATACTGTGTTAGGTTCTACCATTGATTTTATCTCAGGAATAGATCCACCTCAACAGCACAAGCTTAATAAAATGTTGGTGTTTTCTGCTCCAGAGATTGAACAGGTGAACGATGAGATTAAGAATTTATGCCAAAAAGGAGTGATTGAGAGAACCATTAATCATCCTCAACAATTTGTGTCTAATATATTCTCCAGACCTAAAAAAGATGGAGGTTGTAAAGTAATTCTGGACCTCACTCACTTAAATTCTTCTGTTCTATATAGGCATTTTAAAATGGACACATTCGTTACTGCTAAACAGCTGTTATCACAGGACTGTTATATGGCAACTATTCTTTTCTTTCTTTCTTTCTTTTTTCGGGTTCTGGCAGTGTAGACGCTGCTAGGCGTATTACTGCCTTCCACAGTTCAGAGTTTGAACTAGATTCTTACATACAATCCTGTCACATGCAGGAATTGAAGAACAGCCCTGGATATCAATTGATGTTTCTCATTATGCCCAAACAAAGGTAAAACAGAAAAAGCCTCAACACCAAGTCCCATCAGTCTAACTAACAATACTTTTCTTTCTACCCTATACTTTTTACATTCTAGGAAAACATGCTTAAAGGGCCTGTCACACTAGCGCGCGATTAGACGCGACAAGCGCGACCTACCGTGGTCGCTTTAGTCGTCCGGCCTCGCGTGACCCTGTCCCACTGCGATCGCCGGAGTCTTGTGGAGTTCCGCGGACTCGTGTGGAGCTGGTGTCGACATCGCGCGTAGTGTCCAAAAACCGACACTGCTTAAAAATTACGCGCGGCAAAATCCTGTCGCGCAGAACGTGATGACGTTTTGACGTTGTGCGTCTTCAGCGTGGCGTTGCGTGATGACGTCACTGCCCGACGTCGTGCAACGCGCATGCTCATGCGCATCATCACGTGATGAAAAATAACGTCCTTCCTTCGGACGTCGCGCGTGTAATCGCGCGCTAGTGGGACAGGCCCTTCACTCGCACCGGGATCGCCTGACCCCCACGCGACCCCCGCGTCCGAATTTGTCGCGCTTGTCGCGTCTAATCGTGCGCTAGTGTGACAGGCCCTTAACTGTCTCATCACTCCCACATTCACACAAGCCAGAAACATGTTTCCCGATAATGTACAAATAATAATTTAACCCAGTGTCCCAATTTCAACCTACACAATTTAACTGAGTCCCTACAAGACAGAGATGTACAGAAACATATTTTTCTAACTTCAGATTGAATAGAAAAGTAATGTCTACCCCTGACTTCCTTTTCCCATCCTCTCTGCCATTCTTTTATTAAGCCCTCTTTAATTATTTCTCTCAATTCCACTCTCCCCAATGATACATGAATATCTATTTCTCTTTTTAAACTTTCGTTTGCTACGAGGTCCACCTGCTCATTCCCCCTCACTCCAGCATGTCCAGGAACCCAGCAAAAGGTGATATTATATGCAAACCCAATTCTGGAAAACACACCCAAGATTTCATTTAGAATGTCAGGACGAGCTTTAGATTTCCCCGCTCTTAAAGTTTCAAGAGCAGCTACAGAATCGGAACAGATAATGACTTCTCTAAAACTGGCTTCCTCAATCCACCATAGAGCCCATTGAATTGCCATGAATTCAGTCGTGAGAACAGAGCTTCCATCAGAAATGTGTCGACCAAACCTCAACCCAAGCTGCTCCACATACACTCCAAACCCAGCTCTCCCACTAACTGGGTCCTTAGATCCATCTGTGAAAACAATCAAAGTGCTCTCACGAATTAAATTAAAATATTCCATTATTCTTGGAGTCACCTCACGCTTAACTTTTCCCTCAAGAAACTCAAGCTCAATAACCAGTTCAGGAAGAACCCAATAGGGCACAGGTAGCCATAACATATGCTCTATAATACCCCCTTGTTCCAAACCCAACTTCCTAGCCCACTGATTTATAATTACAAAAAATGTGTAATATTTGTTACCATCATCCTCCTCTTGCAACAAACACCTCGCTGGGAAGGTATCATTACACCCACAAAGTTTAGCCCAGTAATGTAACCCTAACTTAATGTGCCTTAACCATAAGGGCATTTCTCCCATTTCAACAATCAGGGCAGGGACTGGGGAAGTTCTAAAGGCTCCACAGCAAAGCCTCAAAGCCTTTGCCTGCAACACATCTAGCCTAGCCAGAACTGTTTTAGACACAGACCCATACACAAAACACCCATAGTCAGGAGAAGATCTGATCATGGCCTGATAAATTAGTATCATTGTCTCCCTGTTGGCCCCCCACTCACACCCAACCAGACTTCTCATAACATTCAGAATTTTTCCACACTTCAACACAATTTTACCAACATGTACAGCCCAAGTCATATGCTCTTCAAACCAAATACCCAAAAACTTAAAAACCTTTACTTTCTCCAAAAGAGACCCATACATATACAGCCCTAACTTAGACAACTTTCTTTTAAAACTAAATACCATATATTTAGTCTTAGAGGCAGAGATTTTAAAGCCCCATGTGTCCCCCCACTCTGCTACAGACTCTAACACTTTTTGAATCTGTTTTAAAACAAACTCTACATTACGACCACTTTTCCAGATGGCCCCATCATCTGCAAACAAAGACAGACCAAACCCTCTCTTTACTTTACAAAATATGTCGTTGATCATGATATTAAATAAAACTGGACTGATAACACTTCCCTGCGGGGTTCCATTCTCTATTTCTACAGTCTCTGAACTGACACTACCAACCATTACTTGTATTGTTCTATTCAATAAAAAATCCTTAATCCAGTTGAACATTCGCCCCCTGACTCCCAAGTCAAAAATTTTAATCATTAATCCCTCCTTCCACAAAGAATCATATGTATGGCAACTATTGATTTGCAAGATGCATTTTATTCAGTGCCAATTCATGCTCATTATCGCAGGTACTTAAAATTTAATTGGATGGGACAGCTGTGGCAATACAAGGCATTGCCTAATGGATTAATTTCAGCCCCAAGGCAATTTACAAAATTGATCACGAAATGCCTCACCAAAATAGACCGTGACTCCACCACAGGTGTTTTGGTGGTCCCAGATTGGCCAACACAACCATGGTTCCCATTAGTACTCAGAATGATGATTCAGCCATTCATGACGATTCCCAGCTGCAGTAATTTGTTGGTGCATCCGGTTACAGGAGAAAGTCACCTGTTACATGACCGTATTAATTTGTTGGTCTGCAGGTTCTGACCAGACCGTTCCAAGGCCTTGGATTATCGAACAGGACCATGGAGGTTGTCACTGCAGCCTGGAGGAATAGTACTAAAAAACAATATGTGGTTCATATAAAGAAATGGGAAATGTTCTGTGTACAGTCAAATATATCTTAAATACTGCAAACATAAGTGATGTGTTGGAGTTCCTTGCTAAGTTGCATTTTGATGAGCACTTGAGTTATAGTGCCATTAACAGTGCTCGGAGTGCTTTGTCCTCGTATTTTCAGAACAACAACCTATCGAGTCTCATCCGTTAGTATCCCGATTTATGAGCGGAATTTTTAACAAAAACCCTCCTAAACCTAGATATACAGAAATCTGGGATGTCAGTATAGTTCTCACACTGCTTCGGCAATGGGCTGCAATTACATCATTATCCGTGCAGAGATTAACTCTTAAAGTGGTTATGCTAATGGCGCTGGTTTCAGCACAACGTGTACAAACATTACAATTGTTACGAAGAAATTGCATGCAATTGTCTGTAGATGACATTACATTTTATGTCTATGATTTAATCAAACAAAGCAGGCCAGGAATGGCAGGAACCAAGGTGACCTTTAAAGCATATCCTGTTGACCAAATGTTATGTGTAGTTAAACACTTAAGTCAATATATTGAATTGACAAGGAGTCTCAGAGGTTCTGAGACAGGACTGCTCATTAGTCACAAAAAGCCATATAAAAGAGTGTCAGTACAAACTATTTTTAGATGGTTGAAACAGGTTCTGAATTATGCTGGAGTAGACATTTATGTATTTAAATCTCACTCCACCAGGGCAGCATCAACATCCGAAGACTCAGGACGTGCCGCTAGATCAAATCCTCGCGGCCGCAGGATGGTCTAGAGAATCACCATTTTCACAATTTTATGACAAACCTGTACAGACAGTGCCGCGGTTTGGGCATGCTGTTTTGGGTTCCATTTAATTTATTTGCTTTGTTTTATATCATTGTTTGTAATTTCCCCCTGGGACAGAGGGGTTATTACTGTTTTTTGTTATTATTAAAAATAGTTATTGAATCTTTCGAAGCAATGTTCAATATATTATTTATTCACTATTCTGTCAACCGAAGCAGATTGTCATATGGAGTGCATCTACGGCATGAAACCGCAGAACTTTGAAATCTTCACGTAGTCACTCATGTGACTCCAAAGTAAAATAATAAGATTAAATTAGAACTTACCAGTTTGAAGTTTGATCCTTATTTTATGAGGAGTTACATTGAGGGATTACATGCCCTCCGCTTCCACCCTCATAATCTAAGAGATCATCTGGTAGTTCTAGTCTTCTTAAAGCCTTACTATGTTACTTTGGCTATTTGTTTTCTGTGTTTTCACGCCGCTGCTTTGAAGTATGACCCGCATGCGCCTGGCGGGGCTTCTTCACGTAATCCCTCAACGTAACTCCTCATAAAATAAGGATCAAACTTCAAACTTGTAAGTTATCGTTTAATCCTACTATTATACTGTGGTGCCAGGATGAGTTTTAAAGTACAAATATTCTTCATTGTCGTGACTTAACTTGTGAGATTCCTCAATGACAGTTGTGAACTTGTCTCACACTCACAACAGACATGACGTTCTCCATCCCTTTTCTGCCCTGGAATACACCTTGTTTACATAATCTTCATATTTCAATGAACCATAGATTTCACGCACAGATTGCTATAAGTCCTAATGAATTGATAAGTCAAGTTAAAAAATTCTCGAACCACTTAGAGGGATATGGGTCCAATGCGGCTGGGTGGGACTAGTGCAGATAAGGCATCTTGGTCGGCATGGGGAAGTTGGGCCTGGTTCCATGCTCTTGACTCTATGACTTAGTGGATCGGATAGTACCTATGGAAACAGAAATAGCTAATTTTTCAGGCTGAAGATCATTCAGATGTTAATCTTTTCATAGCTGCTGCCTGACTTGCTAAGTGCTTTCAGCATTTTCTTCTTACATCTCAGACTTCCAGCATCTGTTTTTGTTTCCATTGCGATACCTGGAAAATCTGCAGGCATTTCTAAATAATTCATCTGTAACTTCTATGGCTGACATTCACTAGTGCTGTGTTTCTAAATTAATAGAGCTGTATCACTTGAGAAAAGACACGCAAATTGGAATCTTGGCAGCTGGCTCCTTTCACATCAGTGCTGGCTGAATCCTAAATCCAAAGTGCTGGAGGAAATCAGCAAGTCAAGCTACATCTGCAGACACAAAGTGCTGGAGTAACTCAGAGGGTCAGGCAGCATCTCTGGAGAGCATGGACAGGTAACATTTTGGGTTGGGGCTTTACAGGTTGAGGATCCCAACCCTAAATGTCACATATCCAGCTCACTAGAGGTGTTGCCTGACCCATTGAGCTACTCCATCACTTGTGTCATTTTTTGTAAACCAGCATCTGCAGTTCCTTGTATCCACATCTGTGAATATTGCCTGATCAGTCTGAAGAAGAGCCCCAACATATGACATTGACTCAATTTTTTCCGCAAATACTGCCTGATCCGCTGAGTTCCTACAGCACTTTGTGTTTTGCTCAAGATTCCAATATCTGCAGTTCATTGTGTCTCCCAGTGTTAATGGTTTATAATGCTGATGATTCAATTTTTATAGTTTAATCCTGTTAACTGCAGACAAAAGAGGTGTAAACTGAATTGGGAATTAAAGCATAGATCTAATCTGAAGTTTATTTCACCTTTTGTTTCTCTTGGGGAGAGGGAAACATTAATGGAATGAGATGATAGAGAATAAATAAAAGCTGTGCCATATTTAAGGAAAAAGTACTATATGTCAGTGTCATGCAAAAATATAAGCTGTGGTTCAATTACCCCAGGGGACCCATTGCCATTATCAAAATCAATTATTCAGTGGAAGTGTTAAAAACACTTTGAAGGAATGGGTTTAGATATTTTGGGATAAGGGTGGAAGTGCTATTTCTCCAACGTGAACTTGTCAATGGAAAATGACAGCTGCAAAAGTGAAAGTGAATCAGAAAGGATAAAAGCTTCCTCACTGTACAGCTGCTAGCTTATGTGACCTTCCACCAAACAATAGGATCTGCAGTCCTGTCTACCGTCTACAGGTCCCAACCCGAAACGTCACCTATGCATGTTCTCCAGAGATGCTGCCAGACCCACTGAGTTATTCAAGCACTTTGTGTCTTATGTATTACATTCTGTTCAGCTTCACCTGCTGAATCTCTTGTAATAGCTCACCATCAAACGGAAGCCAGATTGGCTCCAATGGGAAAATGTGTGCAGATCAGTCCCTATTACCCAGACAAGTACCTCCTGATCTTGCTCTCGATGATGGAGAGCTCCTCATGGGGACATCTCTGACTTTATTCATGCTGGCAATGGATGCAAGACATGCTAATAGTTTGAGGATGGGGATTGGCAGGATTTCCGCAGGCTACCAGATTCTTGCATAAATATTCCTTTAGGATCAGTAAAAATACTTGTTCAAGAAAATCTGTTTGAGTCGCAAGCTGTGAAGAGGAGCTGCCAATCAGGTTCCCCAGTGGCTGAACTGTTAAGCATATCATGCGTTGTGGAACTGAATCATTTGTAAGTATCTTTGGCTGTGGACTTATATGATGATTGAAATGGTTGATCTTAGCCAAAAAGTCAGTTCAATATTTGTTCTTCCTTTCCACCAGCCTAAATACAATCCCATAATGTTGATTGTATTTTACTTCTTTATCTAGAGTAGTAGAGTAGTTGTAATGCCAAATTTCTCACGTTTTCTTAGAAAATAGGAGGTAAGTCTATCAATTTTCTGCTGACTCTTTGATCAACTCCTTTAATCACATTCACACTTCTCCCACTTATCTCCCTGTAACTCAAATGGTCCTATTTACTTGCCCAATTCCAAATCTGCCACATCTTTCTTTCTACGTGGTGCCAGTTGGTTACATTATTCTCTGTCGAACTTTTCTGGTTTTGAGTTCCACTGTAAAACCTGCAATGATGATTGAGGACAGTCTTGCGGGGTTGACTTTCCGATGAGACATTTAACCATGTTCTGTTATTTTCTCGAATGAAATGCAAATCCCAGGTTTGATTCTGACTATGGGAGCTATCTATGGATTTTGTACATTCCTCATGTGACACGAGGGACAATCTACAATTTACAGAAGCAAATTAATTTACAAATGTATATGTCTTTGGAGTGTGGAAGGAAACCGGAGCACCTGGAGTTTTCTGGGTTTTCTCCTGGTGCTCTGGTTTCCTTCCACACTCCAAAGACATATAGGTTTGTAAGTTAATTGACATCTGTAAATTTATAAATTATCCCTACAGTGTAGATGGTGTTCATTGGTCAGGCCGACTCAGTCGGCCGAAGGGCGTGCCTCTAAGCTGTATCTATAAAGTAAAGTAAACCAAAGTAAAGTCTAAATAACCTCATGTTCCCAACACCAAAGGACACAAAGTGCAAACTCAGTAGGTCAGCCAGTATCTCAGGAAAAGATGGATAGGTGACATTTAGGGTCAAGACCCTTCTTCAAAGCCATTTCCAATTAAACAATTTTTTTTTGAGGGATAACAAACAACATTATAAGGCTGACCATTGTACGCTGTAGCTTCACTCATTCTATTCTGCATCCAATACTGACTTCCAGTGATGATTTTCTCTGTACCTTATATTTCTGATGTTGGTGGATTCTGGGCCTTAGGAACAGGAGTAGGAAGAGCAATACGTTCATTTTTTTTCTGCATGACAGACTTCTCCAAATGCAGCTATTTATAGACTCCAATAAGAAATATTACTCCTACGATCTCCCTCCAGGAATAACTGACTGTATCCAAAGACCATGCCTGCTGCATAAAATGTTGTGCACCAGCTTGTCTAGTTGTAACCCCATGAAAGGACTCTCTACCCTTATGCTATCATTGCAACGTCCATGCTTGAACAACAGTGTGAAGAGTACTGCATGTTTAGTTTCTATGACCAAGTAGAGACTTCCTCCCAAGGTCACACCTGAAATGCAAATACTAGCAGCCAATCACATTCACAATAAAAAAATGAATAATATGAACTGAAAGTGGCAACAGTGAAATAATATTGTCCTAGAAGTCTATTAGAAGTTTGAGATTTTTAAATCGTGTTGGCATGACATGTAAATCTACTTTACTACAAGTAAAATAATAAGAAAATAATTTGTTGACTTTTATGTATTTCTTCAAAATATTCTGGCTAATATTTAATCTTCAGTCAGATTATCTACAGATAATGTCAGATTATCTACAGATAATCTAGACATTATCTTACTTCTAGTTTTTTTAATTTGCAATGGGCAAATTGGCGTTCATATTTCCTACTTGTTAAAAAAAGATTAAGCTTCAACATTATTTAATTTGCTGCAATATGTTTGTGGTGTTTTGGAAGGACACTATAGGAATGCAATTTTTAAAAGACTATGTAAATACAATATTATTGTAAATGACTGTATTTCTGTTCTAATGCAGTGTGACTGACGTCGCAGCATTATTTTTGCTAACACTAACCATCAGCAATTATAGAATTAGAAACCATTAAAATAGATGCCCCAATAACAAATTTGGCTTGGTGTATTGTGCTCCAGCCTTAAAGACTTGCTCTATGCTCAAACACCTCAAACCTTACTGACACTCCATTACAATTAAAAGTGAGTAATGCATTTGCCTAAAGGTGCTGAGGTTAGATCAGTGATTCTTACTCTTTTTGGCACCAGTATGCGCACATGTGAACAAAATACTGTATGTGGTATGTACCTTTGTTAGGTTCCTAAACATGGGCTCAACAAATTGATATGTTATTTGTGTCCCCTTCATGACCCCCGGTAAAGCCCCAAATGACCCCCATAGGGGGTCACGACCCCCAGGTTAAGAACCACTGGGTTAGATTGATCTTGGGCCCAATCAATTACTGAAATAGAAAATTCTTTGGAGTGTAAACAGACTGCTAATTTTCTATTGTTCAAATGCTTGAGGTAATCTATCGCAGTCGATGCCTCAAAAAGGCTGGCAGTATCATCAAGGATTCACACCATCCTGGCCACACACTCATCTGCCCACTACCTTCAGGTAGAAGGTACAGGAGCCTGAAGACTGCAACAACCAGGTTCAGGAATAGCGACTTCCCCACAGCCATCAGGCTATTAAACTTGGCTTGGACAAAACTCTGAACATTAATAGCCTATTATCTGTTTATTTGCACTATATCAGTTTATTTATTCGTGTGTGTATATATTTATATAATGGTGTATGGACACACTGATCTGTTCTGTAGTCATGCCTACTATGTTCTGTTGTGCTGCAACAAAGCAAGAATTTCATTGTCCAATCAGGGACACATGACAATAAACTCTCTTGAATCTTAAGCCTTGGATCTTACTGCTATAGCCAAGACTAATTTTACATATGTTATTCTTGAAATAAAGCCTCACCTCAATGTTTTTAGAGTTGAACTGATATTAAACTTGGCCTGACAATATTGCAAAGCAGGCAAGAAGTGTCAATCCAGGTCAGAGGTCCTTCCGGTACTGACCATGCAAAAAAATATATATCAATCCAAATGGATTGCATTATGAACAAAATGGATTTCATATTAGATTCCCATACGCCGGGGAAGGGACTAGAGCTATTCAAGTTATCTATGCCCCTCATGATTTTATAAATATTAATAAAGTGTTCCCTCTGCCTCCTATGCTCCAGGGAAATAAATCCTTGCCTATCTAGCAAGAATGCACAATGTTATTGTCACTTTTAGCGAATGTAGTATTTTGACAAGTCTGATAATAAAAACAATTAATTGCCATTTTCCATGTTCTTCCTTGCTTTAATTATAGCACAGGAGGGACAAATGGATAGCCAACTGGTTCACCAAATGAAAGATGAAAGTGTGCAAATATGAAAAACAGCAACTAATATTAATTAGCTGCTCATGAAATCAAGGGATATGGGGAGAAAGCAGAAACAGGATACTGATTTTGGATGATCAGACCTGATCAAATTGAATTGTGGCGCTGGCTTGAAGGGCCAAATGACCTACTCCTGCATCTATTTGATAGAGTTAACTTATGTATATATAATATGGATATTTACTTTCAGAAGGCTTTCGACAAGGTCCCGCATAAGAGATTAGCATACAAACTTAAAGCACACGGTATTGGGGGTTCAGTATTGATGTGGATAGAGAACTGGCTAGCAGACAGGAGGCAAAGGGTAGGAGTAAACGGGTCCTTTTCAGAATGGCAGGCAGTGACTAGTGGGGTGCCGCAAGGCTCAGTGCTGGGACCCCAGCTATTTACAATATATATTAATGATTTGGACGAGGGAATTCAATGCAACATCTCCAAATTTGCAGATGATACCAAGCTGGGGGGTATAGTTAGGTGTGAGGAGGATGCTTGGAGGCTGCAGGGTGATTTGGATAGGCTGAGTGAATGGGCAGATGCATGGCAGATGCAGTACAATGTGGATAAATGTGAGGTTATCCACTTTGGTGGCAAAAACATGAGGGTAGACTATTATCTGAATGGTGGCAGATTAGGTAAGGGGGAGATGCAACGAGACCTGGGTGTCATGGTACACCAGTCATTGAAAGTAGGCATGCAGGTGCAGCAGGCAGTGAAGAAAGCAAATGGTATGTTAGCATTCATAGCGAAAGGATTTGAGTATAGGAGCAGGGAGGTTCTACTGCAGTTGTACAGGGTTTTGGTGAGGCCACACCTGGAGTACTGCGTACAGTTTTGGTCTCCAAATCTGAGGAAAGACATCCTTGCCATAGAGGGGGTACAGAGAAGATTCACCAGACTGATTCCTGGGATGTCAGGACTTTCATATGAGGAAAGATTGGATAGACTCGGTTTGTACTCGATGGAATTTAGAAGATTGAGGGGGGATCTTATAGAAACCTACAAAATTCTTAAGGGGTTGGACAAGCTAGATGCTGGAAGATTGTTCCCGATGTTGGGGGAGTCCAGAACAAGGGGTCACAGTCTAAGGATAAGGGGGAATTCCTTTAGGACCGAAATGAGGAAAACATTCTTTACACAGAGAGTGGTGAGTCTCTGGAATTCTCTGCCACAGAAGGTAGTTGAGGCCAGTTCATTGGCTATATTTAAGAGGGCGTTAGATGTGGCACTTGTGGCTAAAGGGATCAGGGGGTATGGAGAGAAGGCAGGTACGGGATACTGAGTTGGATGATCAGCCATGATCACATTGAATGGCGGTGCAGGCTCGAAGGGCCGAATGGCCTACTCCTGCACCTATTTTCTATGTTTCTATGTTTCTATATATATGGATTCCCGAGGAGGGGAAACCCAGCAGCAATACAGTTCCCAAACCGCAGTCATCCCCAGGATGTGGGGACAACTGACAAAAATGGTCAGCCTGGATGTTGGGAGGGTTCCCCTCCGGGAATGTGAATATAGAGACACTCCTACAGCAGGAGTTGGGCCAGCGTGGGTCAATGTGATAGCCCGCGCCAGCAGCATCTTGTTACAGGGCTGTTTCATGGGGATGCCAAATTATGGCAGTGCCAGCCTATTGGAGAAGTTGTGCCAGCAGTACCTTTGCTGAGGATGCTCCAGGGGGATGCCAAGTTATGGCAGGCTAGCCTATTGAGGACGCCAAATCTATGGAAAATACTCGACTATGGGAAAGGCCGCGCCAGCAGCACCTTTTCTCAGGGCTGCTTCATGGGCGCCAGCAGTACCTTTGTTCAGGGCTGCTTCATGGGAGTAGGCTGCTTAGTGGGGATGCCAAGTCTAAGGCAGTGTAGCAAATGATGGCAGGTGTGGCCTCTTCAGTATGAAAGATGGTAGATTAACAATTGATTTCATAGTGTATTCCCATTTACACTGATCATGGGGAATATTTGAGGAGGCATTGCTAGGATAAGGCAATATAACAGAATGATGACAAGAAAGCATTCAAAGAGGACTACTCAGAATTCAAAAACACTGGTTATGTATTTGCTAAACTCCACTGTATAAATCTCAAACAATATTTGAGAAATTGGGCTCCTCTATCCAGTTAAGATTAAGTTGGATCTATTTGGACTAGTAGGACATTGGGATTTACCTTTAGCTATTCAATTGGCCGTTGACGCTGGCCTGGTCAACAGATTGCAGTCAATAGACTCCTGTAACAGCCTTGTTGTTATAAAGCAGCCTTCTATTCATTTGACTAATTGGCAATAGTATAGATGGGATTCAGCTGTGCAAGTAGGAGAACTGGCATCCTGTTAAATGGTACACTATAAAGTGCCATGTAGGTCATTGTTAACACGACTTGTTATTACTAGCTGAAGTTGCTAAAGTCATAATGATGGACAAACAGTATTCATTACTGCTCCAGTAGTTGTTAGGTAAATATTTCATTATATTGCAAAATGGTGTTAATGGCCCTAAAAATGGGAAATTGTGCCAGCAGGGCCTTGTAGCAGGCCTGCCTAATGTCTCCCTCATGTAGGAGGAGAGCATGCCATGTCAGTATTACTCTGACACCGGGTTGATGGCAAAGTCGGCGTATTGCTGAAGCTGCGCCAGCAGCGCCTTATTGCAGGGCTGTTTAATGTCTCTCTCATGTAAGATGGGAGCATGCCGGGTCAGTATAATCGAATGCTGAGTCTGTGGTATAGCCTTGGAGCATACCCAAGGGATGAAGGGCACATGCCAGGCGTACCATGCCTGGCAGCAAGGTTGCCATTCAAACACATATGCAGTGAACATCGCTATTGGGGGACAATAGAGCCGGCCACCAAATCTTCTATTCAGGTAAGACCTGTTTCATAGGCAATACCTGGAGCGCGAAACACAAGCTATTGAACGAGTAAGGCTTCATAGTTTTGGCGACAACGCACTGCACATCTTCATTGGCAGTAGTGATTCACTGAAGCTGGTGGCAGCATGAAAGTTGGCCAGAGGTTCCATGCATATTTCCTGTGTGTTACTCTATAACTAAGGGACCACTTACAGTTTGGTAAGATGTACACTTGGTTGGACAATACAAATGATTGAGACATTATCATCTACTTTGAGTGGTCTAACCATGTAAATCTGGACAATACTAGCATTCCAAGCATTTTATAATTGGGCAGGCTCAGTATAAGGGCCAGGATTGTCTTGCAAGACTGACTCAGAAATCGGACCACAGTTGCTGTTCAGGACAGACACTAAATTGCGAATATCATCTCGAGTTTGGAGGTGGAGCAGATTTCCATGACTCTCAATTCTTCATTTATTGGTATCAACTATCTAAAGACCCTATGGGCATTGTATGGGTTAAAGAGTGATTGAGCAAATATGCATGTCTGCATGCTCAACTTCATGTTGATACATTATGATGTTGGCATATGTTAGTCACATGAGTGCAATCAATAAAGACTCCTGTAATGGTTACATAATCTTGTTTTCCACAGGAGAATCATCAAGTATAGGTCAATGGCAACACAGAATTGTTGTTGAATCACACCATATTATGAAACTGTTGTTCCATGGAACGCCAAATATAGATATGTTTGTTTTTTATGCTTATTCACAGCTTGCAAAGTATGTGGCATAACAGTGGCGAGACATACATTCTCGCTACAAGGAGAAAGAAGGTCTTTTATGTCTTCCTCTATTTGCTTCATCAATCGGGGCTTCAAATAAAGTCATTAAGAGCCCGTTTTAGGTCCTATTGTGTGATTGGTTTATGCAATGTTGATTCCCGATTTGACGGGAATAATAATACAACCTTATATGGTTGTTTTAAAACATAACTTTGCTGGTTCAGCCTGAGGCTTGGGAAATCAGCCGTTGCATGATAAATCAAATTATGTTCTGCAGATTCAATAAACTGCCCTAAGGCTTGGGTTGTTACATCTATCCTTCTATATGTTCAGAGTGCTTGAATAGCACCAAAAACCAGGAGTTTTTTTCTTTTCCAGGAGATGAAAAGAATTTAATGCTCATGCTACATTGTAAACGGTAAAGATTATTGATGTTTGGAGTTCATGTTAAATGATCTTTTGTCAATAATTAAGTTGTACGGCCATTAACTGTGCCAACGTGCCTTTTCATTGAATTGGCTGTAGCAAACAAGACCCGCTCTGTCGAGTTCACCCCGGATATCAAGTTTATAAGGGTATCTTAACACATTTGTGTTAAGATACCCTTATGGGATGTTGACATTTGTGAAAACAATTTCACCAGGGGGCTCCAGCTACATCCTTCACTTTGACAGGAGCGCATTAGGTAGTTATCCTTTTGCCGCTGGTTAGCGCAGCAGGTTCAGTCGCTACAAAATTGCGACGGTACAGGATGATTACATCTGTAAATAATAATATAATTTGTGTTTATAAATACGTGAGTAGAGCAGAAGGGGTGTCAGGTCTCAAAATAGTTGCTGGCACGCCAGGGGACCTTTGGTAACGTAAGCACACATATATACAACAATACGTCAAGGTCACCAAGAGCCTTTGAGGTTCTGAACTAGCAATGTTTGTTAGTCACAAAAAACTTAGAAGAACATATTTGTTCAGGCCACTCCAGATGATAAAACGGAGTTTGCGTTATGTAGGAATGGATTCTGGTTCCAGATCTCATTCCACCAGGGCTGCTACAACATCAGCAGCAAGGGTATTTGCGTTCCACTAGACCACATCCATACAGCTGCAGCATGGTCCAATGAACGAATCTCCAAACATTTATAATAACCTATTGCTAGGCCAAGGGCATTTGTCAAATCTATTTTATGTTCTAGTTATACTTCCATCTGGGTGAGAGATGTGAATATTATTACTTCAGTTAAACAGCATGAGCATGTTTTAAATCTATGTCATGACTCTATGCATTATGAATGTTTTCCTTAATTTGTCAATGAAGCAGTTGTGGTTGTGTAGACTCGTTTCTCACTGCATGAAATCACAGAGCTTTTCTTCATGTAGTCACTCACGTGACTCCGAAGTAAAATAGTAAGATTAAAGGAGAACTTACCAGTTTGAAGTTTGCATGTAGATTGGGTGAATCAAATTGGCAAGGGTGCTGAGGAAGAGGATTTCTTGGAATGTATGCGGGATAGTTTTCTCAACCAACATGTGGAGGAACCAATGAGAGAGCAGGCTATTCTAGACTGGGTATTGAGTAATGAGGAAGGGTTAGTTAGCAGTCTTGTTGTGCGTGGCCCCTTGGGCAAGAGTGACTATAATATGGTTGAGTTCTTCATTAGGATGGAGAGTGACAAAATTAAGTCAGAAATCAGGGTTCTGAACTTGAACAAAGGTAACTTTGAAGGTATGAGATGTGAATTGGCCATGATAGACTGGCAGGTGATTCTTAAAGGGTTGACAATGGATGTGCAATGGAAGGTATTTAAAGACTGCATGGATGAAGTACAAAAATTGTTCATACCAGTTTGGCAAAAGAATAAATCAGGGAAGGTGGTGCATCATGGATAACAAGGGAAATCAGGGATAGTATAAAAACAAAAGATGAGGCATACAAATTGTCCAGAAAAAGCAGCCTACCGGAGGACTGGGAGAAATTCAGAATCCAGCAGAGGAGGACAAAGGGCTTAATTAGGAAAGGGAAAATAGATTATGAAAGGAAACTGGCAGGGAACATTAAAACTGACTGCAAAAGTTTTTATAGATATGTGAAGAGAAAGAGACTAGTTAAAACAAATGTTGGTCCCTTGCAGTCAGAAACGGGTGAATTGATCATGGGGAACAAGGACATGGCAGAACAATTGAATAACTACTTTGGTTCTGTCTTCACTAAGGAACACATAAATAATCTGCCAGAAATAGCAGTGGAACGGGGGTCAAATAAGATGGAGGAACTGAGCGAAATCCAGGTTAGCCGGGAGGTGGTGTTGGGTAAATTGAACGGATTGAAGGCCGATAAATCCCCAGGGCCAGATAGTGTGCATCCCAGAGTACTCAAGGAGGTAGCCACAGAAATAGTGGATGCATTAGTGATAATTTTTCAAAATTCCTTGGATTCTGCAGTAGTTCCTGAGGATTGGAGGGTAGCTAATGTAATCCCACTTTTTTAAAAAGGAGGGAGAGAGAAAGCGGGGAATTACAGATCAGTTGGTCTAACATCGGTAGTGGGGAAACTGCTAGAGTCAGTTATTAAAGATGGGATAGCAGCGCATTTGGAAAGTGGTGAAATCATTGGACAAAGTCAGCATGGATTTACGAAAGGTAAATCATGTCTGACAAATCTGATAGAATTTTTCGAGGATGTAACTAGTAGAGTGGATAAGGGAGAACCAGTGGATGTGTTATGTCTACTTTCAGAAGGTTTTCGACAAGGTCCCGCATAAGAGATTAGCATACAAACTTAAAGCACACGTATTGGGGGTTCAGTATTGATGTGGATAGAGAACTGGCTAGCAGACAGGAAGCAAAGGGTAGGAGTAAATGGGTCCTTTTCAGAATGGCAGGCAGTGACTAGTGGGGTACCGCAAGGCTCAGTGCTGGGACCCCAGCTATTTACAATATATATTAATGATTTGGACGAGGGAATTCAATGCAACATCTCCAAATTTGCACATGACACCAAGCTGGGGGGGGTATAGTTAGGTGTGTGGAGGATGCTTGGAGGCTGCAGGGTGATTTGGATAGGCTGAGTGAATGGGCAGATGCAGTATAATGTGGATAAATGTGAGGTTATCCACTTTGGTGGCAAAAACATGAGGGTAGACTATTATCTGACTGGTGGCAGATTAGGAAAAGGAGATGCAACGAGACCTCGGTGTCATGGTACACCAATCATTGAAAGTAGGCATGCAGGTGCAGCAGGCAGTGAAGAAAGCAAATGGTATGTTAGCATTCATAGCGAAAGGATTTGAGTATAGGAGCAGGGAGGTTCTACTGCAGTTGTACAGGGTTTTGGTGAGGCCACACCTGGAGTATTTCGTACAGTTTTGGTCTCCAAATCTGAGGAAAGACATCCTTGCCATAGAGGGGGTACAGAGAAGATTCACCAGACTGATTCCTGGGATGTCAGGACTTTCATATGAGGAAAGACTGGATAGACTCGGCTTGTACTCACTGGAATTTAGAAGATTGAGGGGGATCTTATAGAAATTTACAAAATTCTCAAGGGTTTGGACAAGCTAGATGCTGGAAGATTGTTCCCGATGTTGGGGGAAGTCCAGAACAAGGGGTCATAGTCTAAGGATAAGGCGGAATTCCTTTAGGACCGAGATGAGGAAAACATTCTTTACACAGAGTGGTGAGTCTCTGGAATTCTCTGCCACAGAAGGTAGTTGAGGCCAGTTCAGTGGCTATATTTAAGAGGGTGTTAGGTGTCGCACTTGTGGCTAAAGGGATCAGGGAGTATGGAGAGAAGGCAGGTACGGGATACTGAGTTGGATGATCAGCCATGATCACATTGAATGGCGGTGCAGGCTCAAAGGGCCGAATGGCCTACTCCTGCACCTATTTTTCTATGTTCTATGAAGTTTGATCTTTATTTTATGAGGAGTTGCGATGAGGGACTACGTGCCCTCTGCTCCCAACCCTCATAAATGTAATCTGGTACTTCTAGTCTTCTGTTATCTTACTATTATACTTCACTATTACCTGTTATTTCACACTGTTACTTTGAAGATTGACGCACGGGCGGCTGGACGGGGTTCTTCATATAGTCCCTCATCATAACTCCTCATAACATAAAGATCAAACTTCAAACTGGTAAGTTCTTATTTAATCTTACTATTTTACCGTGCATATCCTTCCCTTGTTTGTCTTACCAAAGTGCGGTACCTCACATTTTTCTCAATTAAACTACATCTGCCATTCCTCAGCCCCTTGGCCCTGACATCAAGATCATGTTGCAATCTGAGTTATTCACAGCCTTCTGCAATAGTTAAAGTGATAAAAGAGTAGGACGAGAGATTGAAAGAACAGAGAGAAAGTTTGTGGAAGTGTGTAGAGCAAGTGGAACTGAATAATGCTGAAGGCAGCGGCTTTGTGAAGGTAGAGATCCTTTGTTAGTTACAACTGCTCTGACTAAAAGAGGTGTATGAGGACAGACTGAAGTGGAAAACAAAATGCTGAAACTATGTTTCCAGATACACAGGACAAGATGTTAAAAATGCAAAGTGCCAAATGTCAACTTGCTCCTGGTGGTGATGGGAGCCTTATGCACTCACCTATGGTCCTTCGATGTTGAGAAAGGCTAGGCAGACACGTCATTTGGGTTGTCAAGTGGGCACCTACTTTCATCGACGTTTCACTGATTAAACCCACGTCTCCAGTCGGCTCAGCTGTGCATTCTGACGTCCCGGAACCACCCCACTGTGCATCTGTCTAGTCGGTTATTAGGGAGACCAAATGGGGTCTTTCGTCTTCAGCCAGAGCCACTTGCTACTCCGCTTTTCCACCTGTGATGCTTCCTTGATGGCCTGGCCTAGGACTTGTCTGCTGATCCCCAAGTCCTTCATCAGTCTTCCAGTTGATGTTGCCACGAATCCTCGACATCCAACTTCTGCCGGGCATATCTTGGCTCTCCAGCCCCGCTGTTCTGCCTCCGCTGCAAGCTCTGTATATCACAGTTTCTTTCTTTTGAAAGCTTCCTGCACAGCATCCTTACAAGGTACTGTGAGCTTCACAAGATACACCATGCGCTGAGAGTTTGACCAGAGGACAAGATCAGGCCTCAAGTTGCTTCTCTGATGGAACTGTAACCCGTTGGTCCCATCCTCCAGCGTCTGCCAATCTCGGGCTGACTCCAGCTGTCCAAACCTGGTTCTTGGTGGAATTTTCCATTGCCTTTGTTCCCACTCCCAAACAAAGGCAATTGGCTTAATTGGGTTGGTTGTTCTAGGCGGCAGGGCATTGGTGGTTGTTCTGCTGCTTTCCAGAGTCGCTGCCAGGCATTTGAGCACTTTATTATGTCTCCAGGTGTACCATCCTTGGGCGATGCTTACTTTACACCCAGTAATGATGTGCTTAAGCGTGGCTGGTGTTAAACACAGGGGGCATGATGGATCTTCGCCCAGCCATTGGTTAAGTTTTTTGGGCTGTGAAGGACATCATAGGTTGCCCGAATGAGGAAACTTATCCTGCTCGCCTCCATCTCCCACATGTCCTTCCAGCTCAACTTCCTCTGTTGCACACCCTCCCATCTAATCCACTTGCCTTGTTTAGCTTGTGACACAGCCTTGGCACCTAAAGAAGCAAATACTTGATTCCTCCTGTTTGCGGACTTAAGCCACGACCAAATTCCAGCGCTCCAGTGATAAAAGGAATTAATATTACAGCTTCAAGATCTTTCATCAGAACAAGCTGGTCCTGACGTAGTCTGGTAAGACTGATATCTGAAATTGTTGAGTCCACAGAGATGTGATGAGCATGGTTGGAGGAGAAGCTTCCCTAGCTTACAGTGAATTCTATTGAATCACAATGGGTTGCAAAAGTATTCGTACCCCTTGAACCTTTCCACATTTTGTCATGTTACAGCCACAAACGTAAATGTATTTTATTGGGATTTTATGTGATAGACCAACACAAAGTGGTGCATAATTGTGAAGTGGAAGGAAAATAATACATGGTTTCCAAATTTTATTACAAATAAACAAACTGAAAAGTGTGGCGTGCAAAGGTATTCAGCCCCCCTGAGTCAATACTTTGTAGAACCACTTTTCGCTGCAATTATAGCTGCAAGTCTTTTCGGGTATGTCTCTACCAGCTTTGCACATCTAGAGACTGAAATTTATGCCCATTCTTCTTTACAAAATAGCTCAAGCTCAGTCAGATTGGATGGAGACTGTCTGTGAACAGCAATTTTCAAGTCTTGCCAGAGATTCTCAATTGGATTTAGGTCTGGACTTTGACTCGGCCATTCTAAGACATGAATATGCTTTGATCTAAACTATTCCATTGTAACTCTGGCTGTATGTTTAGGGTCGTTGTCCTGCTGGAAGGTGAACCTCCACCCCAGTCTCAAGTCTTTTGCAGACTCTAACATGTTTTCTTCCAAGATTGCCCTGTATTTGGCTCCATCCATCTTCCCATCAACTCCGACCAGCTTCCCTGTCCCTGCTGAAGAAAAGCATCCCCACAGCATGATGCTGCCACCACCATGTTTCACAGTGGGGATGGTGTGTTCAGGGTGATGTGTCGTGTTAGTTTTCCGCCACACATAGCGTTTTGCATTTAGGCCAGAAACTTCAATTTTGGTCTCATCAGACCAGAGCACCTTCCTCCACATGTTTGCTGTGTCCCCCACATGGCTTGTGGCAAACTGCAAACAGGACTTCTTATGGCTTTGTTTCAACAATGGCTTTCTTCTTGCCACTCTTCCATAAATGCCCGATTTGTGGACTGCATGACTAATAGTTGTCCTGTGGACAGATTCTCCCACCTGAGCTGTGGATCTCTGCAGCTCCTCCATAGTTACCATGGGCCTCTTGGCTGTTTCTCTGATCAATGCTCTCCTTGCCCAGCCTGTCAGTTTAGATGGACGGCCATGTCTTGATAGGTTTGCAGTTGTGCCATACTCTTTCCATTTTCGGATGATGGATTGAACAGTGCTCCGTGAGATGTTCAAAGCTTGGGATATTTTTTTATAACCCAACCCTGCTTTAAACTTCTCCACAACTTTATCCCTGACCTGTCTGGTGTGTTCCTTGGGCTTCATGATGCTATTTGTTCACTAATGGTCTCTAACAAACCTCTGACGCCTTCACAGAACAGCTGTATTTATACTGAGATTAGATTACACACAAGTGGACTCTATTTACTAATTAGGTGGTTGCACTGGATTTTATTTAGGGGTATCAGAGGAAAGGGGGCTGAATACTTTTGCATATCACACTTTTCAGTTTTTTATCACATGGTCTATCACATAAAATTCCAATTAAATACATTTACATTTGTGGTTGTAACATGAGAAAATGTGTAAAACTTCAAGGGGTATGAAAACTTTTGCAAGCCACTGTATGATGATAAAGATAATTGGCAGCTCATGATCTGCCAACTTCATGCATCCACATATGTTATGGCTTGCCACTAATTTTAACTCCAAGAAATCCACAATTGGAGAGGGAGAAGAGTAGATTGGAGGTGTCAGTGTTGCAGTTGAATAAAGAGGACTATGGGGCCATGAGGGAGGAGCAGGCCAAAGTTGACTGGAATGACAAACTAGCAGGGATGACAGTGGAACAAAAATGGCAGGTGATTCTCGGAATAATACAGAAGGTGCAGGATCAGTTCATTCCTCGGAGGAAGATTCCTGGGGAGAAAGGGACTACCATGGCTGACAAGGGACGTCGGGAACAGTATAAAAATGAAAGCGAAGAAGTACAACGCAGCAAAGATAAGTGGGAAGCAAGAGGATCGGGTAATGTTTAAAGAACAACAGAAGATAACCAAAAAGACAATACGGGGAGAAAAGATGAGGTACGAAGGCAAGCTAGCCAGGAATATAAAGCAGGATAGTAAAAGCTTCTTTAGGTATGTGAAGAGGAAAGAATTGGTTAAGACCAAAGTTCGACCCTTGAAGACTGAAAAAGGTGAATTGATTATGGGGAACAAGGAAATGGCAAATTAGTTGAACAGGTACTTTGGATCTCTCTTCACTCAGGAGGACACAAACAATCTTCCTGATATAGTAGTGGCCAGAGGATCGGGGGTGACAAAGGAACTGAAGGAAATCCACATTAGGCAGGAAATGGTGTTGGATAGACTGATGGGACTGAAGGCTGATAAATCCCCAGGGCATGATGGTCTGCATCCCATTGTATTTAAGGAAGTGACTCTAGAAATCGTGGATGCATTGGTGATAATTTTCCAATGTTCTATAGATTCAGGATCAGTTCCTGTGGATTGGAGGGTAGGTAATGTTATACCACTTTTTAAGAAAGGTGGGAGAGAGAAAACGGGGAATTATAGACCAGTTAGACTGACATTGGTGGTGGGGAAGATGCTGGAGTCAATTATAAAAGATGAGATAGCCGCACATTTGGATAGCAGTAACGGGATCGGTCCGAGTCAGCATGGATTTACGAAAGGGAATCATGCTTGACTAATCTTCTGAATTTTTTTGAAGATGTAACTAGGAAAATGGACAAGGAAGACCCAGTGAATGTAGTATACCTGGACTTTCAGAAAGCATTTGATAAGGTCCCACATAGGAGATTACTGGGCAAAATTAGGGCACATGGTATTGGGGGTAGTGTGCTGACATGGATAGAGAAGTGGTTGGCAGACGGGAAACAGTAGGGATTAACTGGTCCCTTTCAGAATGGCAGGTAGTGACTAGTGGGGTACTGCAAGGCTCGGTGCTGGGATTGTAGCTATTTACAATATACCTCAATGATTTGGATGAAGGGATTCAAACTAACATAAGCAAATTTGCAGATGACACAAAGCTGGGTGGCAGTGTGAACTGTGAGGAGGATGCTATGAGAATGCAGGGTGACTTGGACAGGTTGGGGGAGTGGGCAGATGCATGGCAGATGAAGTTTAATGCGGATAAATGTGAGGTTATCCACTTTGGTAGCAAAAACAGGAGGGCAGATTATTATCTAAATGGCGTCAAGAAGGGAAAAAGGGAAGTACAACGGGATCTGGAGGTCCTTCTATGAAAATAAGCATGCAGGTACAACAGGCAGTGAAGAAAGCGAATGGCATGTTGGCCTTTATAACCAGAGGAATCGAATATTGGAGCAAAGAGGTCCTTCTGCAGTTGTACAGAGCCCTAGTGAGACCACACCTGTAGTATTGTGTGCAGTATTGATCCCATAATTTGAGGAAGGACAATCTTGCTATTGAGGGAGTGCAGCATAGGTTTACAAGATTAATTCCCGAGATGGTGGGACTCTCATATGCTGAGAGAATGGAACAGCTGGGCTTGTACACTCTGGAGTTCAGAAGGATGAGCGGTATCTCATTGAAACATATAAGATTGTTAAGGGCAGGAAACGTGTTCCCAATGTTTTGGGGGGGGTCCAGAACCAGGGGCCGCAGTTTAAGAATAAGGAGTAAGCCATTTAGAAAGGAGAGAAGAAAACACTTTTTCTCACAGAGTGGTGAGTCTGTGGAATTCTCTGCCTCAGAGGGCGGTGGAGGCAGGTTCTCTGGATGCTTTCAAGAGAGAGCTTGATAGGGCTCTTAAAAATAGCGGAGTCAGGGTATAAGGGGAGAAGGCAGGGACGGGGTACTGATTGGGGATGATCAGCCATGATCACATTGAATGGCGGTGCTGGCTCGAAGGTCCAATTGGCCAACTCCTGCACCTATTGTCTATTGTCTAAATCCAAAGGGAATAACTTTGAAGGTTGATGGCATCTCTGGAGAGACAGAATGTTGACTTTTTGGGGTCCAGACCCTCCTTCAGACTGAGAGTCAGGGGCGAAGGAAACTAGAGAGATGGAAGGGTGCAAAGTGAAGTAAGGTGTGAAAAGGGCAGATCAATGCAGACAATGTTCAAGGAAATGTTCAATGGTTCATTGCTGGCTGAGGGGAAGGTGACAATGAGGCATGCAAACAGTAAAATTAATCAGGTCAGTGAAACTAGTTGGAGAACTCGGGTGGGGAGGACGGAGGGAAAATGAAAGCAAGGGTTACTTAAAGTTAAAGGAATCAATAGTCGTACTGCTGGGTTGTAAGCTGCCCAAGCGAAATATGAGATGCTATTCTTCCAATTTGCGTTTGGCCTCACTCTTAGAAAACCAACAAGCTAGAAAACCAACAAACCTTTCCCCCAAGTTTGAATCGGCACAACCATCAATAAATCCCCCTTACTCTTCACCCTATCACAGACTTTCACTTTGTTCTGCCCACTGCCCACCTGACTCCATCTCTGCTACCTTCCCCATCTTATTTCTCTCTTGATCTGTCCTGCTTAAGGGCATCTGACCTGAAACATCAACGGTTTCTCTTTCCACAGATTTTCTATTTCCATTTTAATCTCAGATTTTCTGCACTGTGTTATTTTTATTCCTTTAAATGTAATGCTTTGCACTTGTATATATGAAAGATACATACCACCTATGTCAATTCTCTATCAGTGTTACATTATAGGGGAATAAGTATCGCAGCTGCACTAACAAGAGAATTAAAGGAAACCTAAACAAGCCTTGGCTTCAATTGGCAGCAAGGAATTTATTTATCAACTATGAAATTTTGTGGGATTTTCCACCTGACTGTTGGTGAGACTCCAGTGACCCTTTATGAGAAAAGATAGAGGCTTTGTTTGTATAATTTATGCTGATTGCCTGCAAGGCTTGCTATTTAAAAAATGAACTGCGCAATGCTTCAATACGATCCAGTGATTCTTTGCAACATTAATTTAACTCAAAATCAAACAACAGTGTTAGGGCGCCACCTGTGGGATTTATTGCTGATAACAGGAACTAAATTAATGTGTGATGTAGTTTTTTGAAAGGGGCAAGCTATGATTCATAATTAAATATAAGCAAAAGTTGTGGGAACTACTCAGCAAGCACAGAGACACAGTAGAGAGGATAATAGCATTAACCTTTCAGGTCAATGGTCTTTCAACTGAACTAAAAAGTATATATACAAGAGTTGGCTATTTCACCTCACAAACCTGTTCCATTGTTTAATGGATTGTGGTAGATCTATGACTTATCTTTCTGTACCTGTCTTTGCACATATCCTTAAATTGCTCCATTTGTAAAAACTCTACCTAAACTGACCTTTCAGTCCTGGGCCTCCTCCATTGCCAGAGTGAAGTCACATGCAAATTGGAGGATCAGCGCCTCATATTTTGTTTACTTATACTCCCCTCCCTTTGTTTTTTTCCCCCCTTGCTCCCTTTCCGCCATTAAAAGTCAGTTAACCTGTTCCATGGTTCACAATGATGTATCCCTCTTGGGATACTTCACTTTTGGACAGTGGGCAGGTGCTATAGACCTGCACGGGGAGGTAGACGCTCCTGCCCCCATATGTCTCGGGCAGATGGGGCTCATCAGCCTGGGAAGGCAGTCCATTTAGGAGAGGGAAAACTCTGATTTAAAATCTCCACTGCCTTGTGGCCATAGCCAGTCATGGAAAAGCCTCCTGGAGTAAACCTCAAGAAAATCCAGAGTCGGAGCCCCTAAGGCAGCTTGTTGTTGTCTACAACCTCGCTCTGGCAACTCCTGCAATGACGATGGTGCCAAACTGTAATGGCCCTGCTGTTTATTTGGATCGATCAGCGACGTGGAGAGGGGGGGGCATGCTGCATGGGCAACAAGCTATCCTCCATATGACTGTATCTCCCAGGCTGCATTCGACCACACATCACCTGCAAACTAGGATGCATCACCCATGGTCAGTCAAGACCAAGAGGGGCCTACTACTATCCCTCTTGGGATCACACCATCCCTAGCCAACAATTGGTCTATAAGGGAACATCCTGCACAGGGTCATCACAGGGTCATCTGTTGCCAGCCCTAGTCTATCCTGGTCTTTCTTTGCTTCCTTTCCCCTCCCACCCTCACTAGAGTCATCTGAAGAAGGGTTCCAACCAGAAACGATACCTATCCATTTTCTCCAGAGATGCTACTGACCCGTTGAGTTACTCCAGCATGTGTCCATCTTTGGTATAAATCGGGCTGCATGGTTCGGATTTTTTTCTCTATTCCAATTTTAATACAAACTAGAAGAATTTTTCAGGACTGAGGAGGCCCCAAGAAGTTTGTCAAGTACAGCTAGATGAAACGGAAAGTAATTTTGTTATAGTGCTTGTGGACTAGGAAGATGTGAGCCCTTCTCTCTGTCTCTCCAAGCATTTCACTGAGCACACAATATGATCACTACTCTTCACACTCTTGAAGTCTGCCAAGGAACATGAAATCGTCCCAGGCCATGCCAGTCCAAATAATCTTCCTTCCTCTATATGGTTGACTGAAAAGATGTTCAATAATGGTACAAAACGTTCTGCAATTAACTTCAGCAAGACCAGCAAAACCTATCCATAATATTTCATTCACATGAAAGCCCACCGCTTGTTCCCTGCTCCTCTCAATTAATGTATGATACATCATACGCAGTGTGCATTCGAACATCGGTTCCCTATGGACTAAATCCACATTGGCACAGATCTCTTAAACCAGCATCACTACAAAGGAAAATAATTTCCAGGTCTAAATCTATTTGTCATGCATTTCTACAGTGGTTTAACAACACACGCCATTACTAATGCACACATCAGCTAGTACATGAAAGAGAATAAGAGATATGCTTTGAGTTACTAATCTTCTGATGCTGCTGGCAGATTTACAGTATTCCCTCAAGTACATCACATAAATGACTTCTAGCTCTTCACCTGCTAAGTTTTAAGAACTCAATAGATTTTTAGATTGTTTATTAAATTCACAACATAAAGCAAGAACTTTGCCTTTAATGCCTTAATAATTATTGATTCTGAAAGAAATATTAGGTTCCTGTATGAATTCATTTGCCATTAAGGATGTCTTCATCTTTTAAAGCTTCTTTCAACAACTTTTTCCTTCTCTGTTCTCTCAATAGTTTCTCTTACCTTTCTTAATTTTTGGATCCCATTTATTAAGTATATATTGTTGATCTTAACATTCAAATGCCCCCTTGTGCTTGCAATTTTGCAATCATTATACAATTCCAACAAAATATTTTTTTTGAGCTCTAGGATTCAGGCATTAGTCATAGTGACATAGTCATAGAGTGATACTGTGTAAAACAGGCCCTTCAGCCCAATTTGCCCAAACTGGCCAACATGTTCCAGCTACACTAGTCCCACCTGCCTGCACTTGGTCCATATCACTCAAAACTTGTCCTATCCATGTACCTGTCTAACTGTTTCTTAAATGTTGGAATGGTCGCAGCCTCAACTACCTCCTCTGGCAGCTTGTTCCTTACATCCACCATTCTTTGTGTGAAAAAGTTACCTATTAAACCTTTTCCCCTTCACCTATGTCATCTGGTCCTTGATTCCCCTACTCTGGGCAAGAGATTCTGTGCATTTAGAAACATAGACATAGAAACATAGAAAATAGGTGCAGGAGTAGGCCATTCGGCCCTTCGAGCCTGCACCGCCATTCAATGTGATCATGGCTGATCATCCAACTCAGTATCCCGTACCTGCCTTCTCTCCATACCCCCGATCCCTTTAGCCACAAGTGCCACATCTAACGCCCTCTTAAATATAGCCAATGAACTGGCCTCAACTACCTTCTGTGGTAGAGAATTCCAGAGACTCACCACTCTCTGTGTAAAGAATGTTTTCCTCATTTCGGTCCTAAAGGAATTCCCCCTTATCCTTAGACTGTGACCCCTTGTTCTGGACTCCCCCAACATTGGGAACAATCTTCCAGCATCTAGCTTGTCCAACCCCTTAAGAATTTTGTAAGTTTCTATAAGATCCCCCCTCAATCTTCTAAATTCCAGCGAGTACAAGCCGAGTCTATCCAATCTTTCCTCATATGAAAGTCCTGACATCCCAGGAATCAGTCTGGTGAATCTTCTCTGTACCCCCTCTATGGCAAGGATGTCTTTCCTCAGATTTGGAGACCAAAACTGTACGCAATACTCCAGGTGTGGCCTCACCAAAACCCTGTACAACTGCAGTAGAACCTCCCTGCTCCTATACTCAAATCCTTTCGCTATGAATGCTAACATACCATTTGCTTTCTTCACTGCCTGCTGCACCTGCATGCCTACTTTCAATGACTGGTGTACCATGACACCCAGGTCTCGTTGCATCTCCCCCTTTCCTAATCTGCCACCATTCAGATAATAGTCTACCCCCATGTTTTTGCCATTTGCGTGATCTATTCCTCTCATGAGTTGATACACCTCTATATGATCACCCCTCATCCTCCTGCACTGCAAGGAATAGAGACTCAACCTACTCGACCTCTCCCTGTAGCTCGTACCCTCTAGTCCTGACAACATTCTCATAAATTTTCTCTGAACCATTTCAAGCTTAACAATATCTTTCCTATAACATGGTGCAGAGAACTGAACATGCTGTTTCACCAGCGTCTTATACAACTGCAACTTCTATCCTCAATACGCTGACTGTGAAGGCCAATGTGCCAAAAGCCTTTTTGACCACCTTATCTGTCTGCGACTCAACCTTCAAGAAACTATGCATATGCACTCCTAGATCCATCTGCTCTACAGCACTCCCCAGAGGCCTACCATTCACTGTGTAGGTCATGCCCTTGTTAGACGTCCCACAATGCAACACCTCACACCTCTCCTCACATTTAATTTTAAACTTTTAAACATTTTAACTTTTTGTTATATTTAGCACAGACGTTGTGCTGTAAAAGGCATGTTTGAGTAACTCAGTGGGTCAGGCAGCATTTGTAAGAAGGAACTGCAGATGCTGGTTTAAACCAAAGGCTGGCGTAACTGCGCGGGTCAGGCAGCATCTCGGATAGGTGATGTTCTGGGCCAGGATGCTTCATGTGCAAATGAGAGGTCCTAAGCAAGCGACTCCAAATAATGATTTTAAAGCGGGTGTATATTGATTAACTGCTTAATAATTCCAAATGGACACATTCCATAAATTTGATCTTCTTCCATAGCTAGGTTCTGAAAGGTAATTTGTGCCAGGAATTCTAATGGACAACACCAAGGTACTAACGCCTTTCTTTGCTCTGTAGATACTCATCATATTCCAGTTCTAAACTCTTCAAGTTATCATGTTTCTTCATTTCTGCCTGCCATTCTTATGGAGAACTGTGAATTTTCTTTCTAAATCCTGACACATATTTAAAATTAAAATTCATAGACCTTCCTACAAGATATTTGATGGCATTGAAGCCATGCCGGAGGTGTGATAAATATGCAACATATGTAATTTATCTTAATTGTTACCCCGTAGACTGAAATATTAGCTTGCTTTTCTAGTTCATATAAATGCCTGGTCTAGAACATGCAAAATAGTGGACAGTATTTAATTTTGACGTAGGTACAAGATTGAACAAAATGGCCTTTCTGAAATATAAATTGTGTTTTTAGCACTTTCATCATCCATTTCCTCATATGTTCAGTCATGAAAACTACAGTCCTTAAAGTAAAGCCACTCACAAACCAGTTAATTGCATGGGATGAAGTAACGTTCAGTTAATGCTCGTGAACCTATTAGAATCCTTGAGACATGAATCCTCCATTCAAATCCTTTGCCAATGTTCTTCCCTCCACCCAGAATGCAATGCTTCTTCCCACCCTCTACTCACCGGATCTAACTTCTTGGTAAGATCTTATAATCAGCTCACTGGTCAGCTTATTGGATTTGAGGAAGTGAATCAGTACACCTACCCCAGGATACATTGATTACAGTGATGTAATGCTGAGGCTCTATAAGGTGCTGGTCAGGCCGCATTTGGAGTACAGTGAGCATATCTGAAAAACCATGTGCAGGCTCTGGAGGGGGTACAGAGGTTTACAAGAATGATTCCAGGAATAAGTGGGGTAGCATATGATGGGCAATTGACAGCACCGGGCCTGTACTCGCTGGAGTTTAGAACATTGAGAGGGGACATTGAAAATTACAATGAAAGGCATAGATAAAGTGAATGTGGAAAGGATGTTTCCACTGGTGGTAAAGTCTAGGACCACAGGTCATAGCCTCAGAATTAAAGGGCGCTCTTTTCGAAAGGAGGTGAGGAGGAACTTCTTTATTCAGAGGGTAGTTAATCTGTGGAACTCATTGCCACAGAGGGCTGTGGAGACCAAGACGGTGAATATTTTTAAGACAGAGATAGACAGATTTTTGATTAGAACGCGTGTCAAGGGTTATGGGGAGATGGCACGAAAATGGGATTAGGAGATCAGCCATGGTTAAATAGCGGAGTAGACTCGATGGGCTGATTGGCCTAGTTCTGTTCCTATGACTTGTAAACTTGTGAACATTGATGACACCGAAGTAGAGATCGTTGAAAGCATCCTCAGGAATAACTATCAGCAACTTGTCTTGGACCAGCCACACAAAGCAATGACTAGGAAAGCCCACCAATGACCATACTTCCTTGAAAGGCTTAGGAAGTTTTCATGTCCCCAACAACCCTCACCAATTTCTACAAATGCACTGTAGAATGTATTTTACTTCGGAGTCACGTGAGTGACTTCGTGAAGACCCCGCCAGGCACGCATGCGCGACATATCGTCGACCGCATGCGAGCGACAGGCAGGGAGGAGCGTTGCTCCTCTACTGCTGGGACCTGCAGGTAAGTAAAACACTAACCTGCGGTCTTTTTCTTCTAGGTGGCCCTGTCGCAGGGTCTCGCAGCCGCCTCGGATCTGACTGCTGCGGCAGTCAGCGGCGGCTCCAATAGTTGGAGTCGGGAAGCCCGTTGACCCAGGAGGGTCCGGGCTCATACACTCGCCGGCGGAGGACGGCAGAGGCAGCCCGACTCCACACCGCAGCCCGCAGGGGACGCCGCGGGCGAAAAGGAATGGGGCTTGCCGGCTCGCTGTCAAAAGTTCGCGACGGCAGCGCGGCAGCCCCGACTCTACACCTCAGCCCGCGGGGAACACCGCGGGTTGGCGGTGTACATGTAAGCGTGGGGCTTGCAGGCTCGCCGTTCAAAGTAGGAACGGTAGAGCGGCAGCCCCGACTCTACACTGCAGCCGCGGGGGATACTGCGGGCTGGCGGTGTGCATGCAGGAGTCGGGCTTGCAGGCTCGCCGTCAGAAGTTTCAACGGCGGAGCGGCAGCCCCGACTCTACACCACAGCCCGCGGGGGTGATACTGCGGGCTGGCGGTGTGCATGTGGTGTAGGGCTTGCTGTGCTTGCCATGGGCAGCAGCCCGACTCTACACCGCAGCCTGCAGGGGTTCTGCGGGTTGCTGGCATTCAGGGAGAAGCAGGCTTGCAAGCAAAGGCAGCCTGACTCCACACTGCAACTGCAGGGATTCTGTGGCCTGGCTACATTAAAGTGCCCTGCTACTCTAGGGTATGCATTGTCTTCAAGAAGTTCCGACTGCCAACATATAAAAGTTATTAAAGCATGAGAGGCTGGTCACCATACTTCTTAAAGACCCTCAGGTAAGATACTAACTTTGAATAGCTAAGCGTCTGTATTCGAGTTTGCTTACAGAGGGATGGAGACCAGAATGAAGGCAGCGAAGCAGGTCTCCAAGGGCCGTGCGACTTCAGATGGGAGTCAGCGGCCACCATTCCAGAAGAACGCGGAGGTCGGGGAGCCCTGCGCAGCCAGGACCCGTCTCTCCACCACGGCTGACCATGGGGCCGCAAAATGGTGGAGCACCGCGTGGGAGCAGGATGGGCAAGACCTGGACTCCCTACCACTCTCACCTATGCATAGTGACTGTGGGGCAAAGGTGCGTAAACATGTGACCCGCTCGGCGGCTCGTCTTGTCTCTCCTACTATGCAGGTATCAGAGATGGGGAGAGCTGCGCACAGGTCATGCCCCGCTGCAGTGGGAGGCATCGACATACCGCCGGGGGTAACCTGCTAGACTGCAGGCCGGTGATGGACCTGCTGGAAATCAGGGAGCCCTGCAGGAGCAGGAGGTACCGGTGTCCACCGGAACAGGCTGCCGGAGCGCAGACCGGTGGCAGCAGTTTACGGCTAGGCAACCCCATTGCTACGGGTAACGCCGGCTATGCGCCCTCATGGACCCGTGTGGTTAAGGGTGACGGCAAGCCTGCACGGACAGCGGAGCCGGTATTGGGGACCGGTACCGATCCTTCCCTCTGCCTTCCCACCAGGCAGAGGTGCCGCTTAGGTCCAAACGACGGCGGACTAGCGGTATGTCCGTGCAGGAGTCGTACAGCCTGCGGGAGCAGGAGGTACCGGCACTGCACCGGAACAGGCTGCCGGAGCGCAGACCGGTGGCAGCAGAATACGGTTAGGCAATCCCGTTGCTGCGGGTAAAGCCAGCCAAGCGCCGTCACAGACCCCTGGGGGTGAGGGTGACGGTGTGCCTGCACAGACCACGGACCGGTATTGGGGACCGGTTCCGACTCCTTTCCTCTGCCTGCTCGTCAGGTAGAGAGGCCGCTAAGGTCCGAGGGATGCCGGGCTAGCGGGTTGTCCGTGCGGAAGTCGTTCAGCCCCGCAGGAGCGGGTGCTGACGAGTACCTGTCAGCCACTTCGTTGAGGTGTGACCTACTGGCAGAAGCCCCAGCGACTCATCAGGGCCTGGGGAAGTCGACCTGTTGTCCGTGTGTAGCGGCAGCGGTCGCATGGCTAGGATGGAGCTAATGGTGGAGCAACTATATCAGCAGGACCTGGGTCGGCAAGAGCAGGAGTCTCAGCGGTCTGGGAGTTCGGATCATGACCACCACCTTCAATCTCACCTTCGTCCATCGGGAGTGCTAGCATTCAACAGATGGCCGATTTGACAAAGCAGCGGCAGCAGAAGAGCCCACTGCTCTCGATCCAGAAGAAGAAGTTGGAGGTGTCGAAAATCCGAAACCTGTTTTCAGGGGTACCGCTGCACTCTACATTGGCAGTAAGTATTAATTCTTGACGACACACCAGTTCCTAGACCAGGTGCTTTCAGAAACACGGAGAAGTACAAGGATCCTGGAAACTGTGTTACCCTGAACGTCCCGAGGGTCGACTCAGCCATCTGAGGGAACATAATTTCCAATGCGAGGGAACAAGAGATGAAGAGGCAGAAAATTCTGAAGCTATTGGCGTCGGGCATCACGGCGCTCATCAGGACCCTCGATGGGGCAGGTGCATCCGCAGAGCAGCAGGATGCTCTAGCCCTCCTGTGTAGCACACTTCGGGAAACTGTTTTAGTCAGAGCTCCATCCGGCCCGACATTAACCCTGAATTCGCTGGGTTGGGTCGTACCTCCACCACACCTCCAAGACAGCTGTTTGGGGAGGACCTGCCCAAGCCGGTCAAAGACGAGGCCATCAAGAACACATCCGCACCAGCTCCCCAACAGCAGAAGCCTTGTTAGGGCAGAGCCAGCATAGACTACCTCACCACACACCAGCTGCAGGAACAAGGATTTACCGAGGCGATCGAGCAGCACCCAGCAAAGAAGGAATACTAGAAACCAGAACGTCAGGCTCGCCGGTAACCATGGAGGTAAGGGGGCCTGGTTCTCTTGGAAGTGCTGCATGCATAACCTCACAAGTAGGAGGGAGGTACATACATTCTGCGGCTTTGTTTGTCACTATCCAGGGAACAGAGCTATAGCCATAATAGATTCATGTAACAGCCTTGCTTGCGCCAGGGAACTGACTTTCGACATGCTGCTAAGCTATGGGTAAATTGGAGCTACATTCCAGCCACATAATTGGGTCGTTACGCTATCAAAGCTTGGGTGAATAAGCAAAATCTCGGCATGTATAGCGAATGCTTACAATTACGAGCTTAAGCAGCTGCCAATCCAAGCATAATTGAGGTACAACGGTGGATTAGCAATGGTTGTGATTGTTAAATCCCATCATTACATCAAACCTAGTAGTCGCGTTACAAACCGACGCAAGCGCCGAGGGCTGGGGAACTACTGACACCATTCCAGGTGGGGCGGTAAATGGGATTGCATGAGTCTACTTTCTTCAATCACAAGGTATAAACTGTTTAGAAATGCTGGGAGCATGTCCAGGGCTGCGCATTAATGTACTAATCTGCAGCATACGTATGTTCGTCTTCAAAATAATACCACTGAGGAGGCATATTAAACCTTATGGGTGGCGTCAAGTTAATATCTTGGGATGAATTGGAAACATTAATTTGGCTCTGGTGGATTGAAAGAAATTTGAGTTCAGCTATGTACCTTCTGGATAAGCTCAATATAGTGGCGGACACCAGGTCACAAGTATTAATAACGACATCAAGTAGATTGAACCTCCAAATATCTGCTAAAATTATAGCCTAATATGGAATACCAGATTTCGACCTCTTTGCGTCCAGGTTGAGCCATTGGATACTAACATATGTCTTGAGAACTAGATCCTGGGGCAGTGGCGATGGACGCGTTTTCGCTACGTTGGGGGGAAATGCGGGGTTTCTATGTTTCCCCATTCTGCTTCATCAGACAGGTGCTGCAGGATACGCAACCAGGCTCTGCAACATAAAGGACCATGGATGTCAAACAGCATCGTGCAGAGAGAGTCCAGTAGGAAGCAGTACCTCGCCTACATAAGGATATGGGAGGTTTCTGTAGTCGGACCTAGACCATCTACATATCTGCTATACTCTCCAAGGTGCTGGAATACTCATGGGTCGTCATTATGACGAGTCCCTCAGTTACAGTGCTGTATACAGTGCCAGGAGTGCATTGTCGTCCTATCGCTAGATTGGACTGGGATGAGGTAGTGTTGACCCTCCTCAGGAGCTGGTCGCCTATGATGGACTTACTCACCTTCAAAGTGCTTATGATAATGGCACTGAACACAGCTCAACAGGTCATGGCTTTACAGGAATTAAACCTGGATAGAATGATCGGACCATACTAAGGTAACTTCTTTACAGAAGAATTACTTACACTACACAGACCTGGGACTACACGTCTGCAAATGGGCATCAGATGTATGGAGACGGGTCTGTTTCAGCCATGGTAACCCACGTCACAGGGTGATTGTGCAGACTATCTCCAGATGACACGAGGTGGTATTCGGTGCAGCAGGTAAGACACTAATATTTTAAATGTCATTCTATCAGGGCTGCATCCACATCAGTGGCAAGGACTATGGCGGTGTTCATGGATTTTGGCCTCGCAATAGCGAGCTGGGCCAGTGAATCTACACTTCAGCGGTTTTATAACTGATTTATAACCGCTCCCGCAACGTTGGCGGATTCAGTTTTAAGTGCTGTTCCCTAAACGTTTGTCCCCGAGTTCAGGGGGTTATTGTTGTATTAACAAATGTTATTATTTTTTCAGCTTGTTCAAGTCTGAAATACGTTAACATACTTCCTCCATCAGAATTACGGCAGTGTGTGAGCATGGGCGTGGTCCAGGGCATGTAATCACAGAGCTTTGAAATCTTCACGAAGTCACTCACGTGACTCCGAAGTAAAATAGTAAGATTAAACAAGAACTTACCAGTTTGAAGTTTGATCTTTATTTTATGAGGAGTTGCGATGAGGGATTTCGTGCCCTCCGCTCCCAACCCTCTATTATATATTCAACTGGTATGGTCAAGTTTTAATCTTACTATCTTCGGTTTGTGATCTGTGATTCCACACCGCTGCTTTGAAGAATGTCGCGCATGCGTGCCTGGCGGGGTCTTCACGAAATCCCTCATCGCAACTCCTCATAAAATAAAGATCAAACTTCAAACTGGTAAGTTCTTGTTTAATCTTACTATTTTATTGGGATGCATCACAGCATGGATTGGGAACAGCTCCATCCAACACCACAAGAAAGTGCAGAGAGTTATGGATATAGCCCTGACCATCACACAAACCAACCTCCTTTCCATCACCCCAATTGCACTTCACATAGAAACATAGAAAATAGAAAAATAGGTGCAGGAGTAGGCCATTCAGCCCTTCGAGCCTGCACCGCCATTCAATGTGATCATGGCTGATCATCCAACTTAGTATCCCGTACCTGCCTTCTCTCCATATCCCCTGATCCCTTTAGCCACAAGTGCCACATCTAACACCCTCTTAAATATAGCCAATGAACTGGCCTCAACTACCTTCTGTGGCAGAGAATTCCAGAGACTCGCCACTCTCTGTGTAAAGAATGTTTTCCTCATCTCGGTCCTAAAGGAATTCCCCCTTATCCTTAGACTGTGACCCCTTGTTCTGGACTCCCCCAACATCGGGAACAATCTTCCAGCATCTAGCTTGTCCAACCCCTTAAGAATTTTGTAAGTTTCTATAAGATCCCCCCTCAATCTTCTAAATTCCAGCGAGTACAAGCCGAGTCTATCCAATCTTTCCTCATATGATAGTCCTGACATCCCAGGAATCAGTCTGGTGAATCTTCTCTGTACCCCCTCTATGGCAAGGATGTCTTTCCTCAGATTTGGAGACAAAAACTGTACGAAATACTCCAGGTGTGGCCTCACCAAAACCCTGTACAACTGCAGTAGAACCTCCCTGCTCCTATACTCAAATCCTTTCGCTATGAATGCTAACATACCATTTGCTTTCTTCACTGCCTGCTGCACCTGCATGCCTACTTTCAATGACTGGTGTACCATTACACCCAGGTCTCGTTGCATCTCCCCTTTTCCTAATCTGCCATCTTCACACTGCCTCAACAAGGCCACAGTCATAATCATGGACCAGTTTCGCTCCCTGGCCATTTCCTCTTCCTCCCTCTCCCATCAGGCAAAAAATACATTCGTTTTAAAACGTATACCTCCAGATTCACGGACAGTTTCTTCCCAGCTGCTCCCAGGCAATTGAACCAGCCTCTCACCAGCTAGAGTGCATTCTTGCCCTCCAGTCTACATTGGAGCCTTTTGAATGATCTTTAATTGGACTTTGTCTTGCACTAAATGTTGTACTCCTTTATCTGTACATAGTGGACAGCTTGCTTGTAATCATGTATAGTCTTTTCTTTGACTGGATAGCATGCAACAAAAAGCTTTTCACTGTACACAGGACCGTAATAAAGTAAGCTAAACTAAGTTAAATATGTAGCTCATTGGCAATATCTAAATGAGACATGAAAACAAACTATTTGACTCCAGTTTCAGGAAGATATCAGCCTGAGGTGAGTTTCCACACTGCAACTCCAGCCCCAACCCTTCCCTTCCTGTTGCAGCTTTTTATTCGCCATTCTAACTTCTGGCAATGTACATGTACCACTTTTGACAGAACCACCTTTCTCATAGATTTACATTGATAACGCCCTCAACATTAAGAAACATGAAAAGTATGACAACTTGAATCACATCCCAAGACAGTAAGTTCAGAAGTCATATGGGTTCTTGGTTCTTGGTCCTCCGAAATATTCTAACTGGAATTTAAACTGGAGGTGGTGAAGGGAGGGGTTTAGCCAGAGAGGGTTATTGGGAAGAAAGTGCCACTTTAAATTTTGTTGCATCTGGCTGGGCAATTGTTGTTTGGTGGAGATTGTTCCATGCTTTAATAGTGCGTGGGAAGAACGAATTGCTGTACACATCTGTCTTTGTGGATGGCACCACAATTGGATCGAATGCCCTCATCTGCTCCTAATTGGTTTGGGGTTAGTGTAGGTCTTGTGATCTATGTCTAGCTGACCATTTAACATTTTGTAAAAACAGGTCAAATGGTGAGCTTCACGTCTGTCTTGGAGAGGGTTCCGCTGCAGAGAATTCAGAAGTTTGGTGACACTCGCTTCTCTCTCATAGGTGTTAGTAACAAATTGAGCGGCCCGTCTATAGGACGATCTATAGAATATTCCCGGAGAGTTATAGACATAGCATCTAATATGAAGCAGTTTGTTTCACATCACTGCCGACAGATGAAATTACTCTCTTATGCTTCTTTCTCACACTTTCCTATAGAAACATAGAAACATAGAAAATAGGTGCAGGAGTAGGCCATTCGGCCCTTCGAGCCTGCACCGCCATTCAATGTGATCATGGCTGATCATCCAACTCAGTATCCCGTACCTGCCTTCTCCCCATACCCCCTGATCCCTTTAGCCACAAGTGCCACATCTAACGCCCTCTTAAATATAGCCAATGAACTGGCCTCAACTACCTTCTGTGGCAGAGAATTCCAGAGACTCACCACTCTCTGTGTAAAGAATGTTTTCCTCATTTCGGTCCTAAAGGAATTCCCCCTTATCCTTAGACTGTGACCCCTTGTTCTGGACTCCCCCAACATCGGGAACAATCTTCCAGCATCTAGCTTGTCCAACCCCTTAAGAATTTTGTAGGTTTCTATAAGATCCCCCCTCAATCTTCTAAATTCCATCGAGTACAAACCGAGTCTATCCAATCTTTCCTCATATGAAAGTCCTGACATCCCAGGAATCAGTCTGGTGAATCTTCTCTGTACCCCCTCTATGGCAAGGATGTCTTTCCTCAGATTTGGAGACCAAAACTGTACGCAGTACTCCAGGTGTGGCCTCACCAAAACCCTGTACAACTGCAGTAGAACCTCCCTGCTCCTATACTCAAATCCTTTCGCTATGAATGCTAACATACCATTTGCTTTCTTCACTGCCTGCTGCACCTGCATGCCTACTTTCAATGACTGGTGTACCATGACACCCAGGTCTCGTTGCATCTCCCCCTTACCTAATCTGCCACCATTCAGATAATAGTCTACCCTCATGTTTTTGCCACCAAAGTGGATAACCTCACATTTATCCACATTGTACTGCATCTGCCATGCATCTGCCCATTCACTCAGCCTATCCAAATCACCCTGCAGCCTCCAAGCATCCTCCTCACACCTAACTATACCCCCCAGCTTGGTATCATCTGCAAATTTGGAGATGTTGCATTGAATTCCCTCGTCCAAATCATTAATATATATTGTAAATAGCTGGGGTCCCAGCACTGAGCCTTGCGGCACCCCACTAGTCACTGCCTGCCATTCTGAAAAGGACCCGTTTACTCCTACCCTTTGCCTCCTGTCTGCTAGCCAGTTCTCTATCCTGGCCTATTCTCTATCTCTATCAAAATCCTCTCCCAAAAGGTCTGGTGTAATGTGAAGTGTGGAATCTTATGTTCAATTTGTTTGTTCTGTTCTGATTAAGCTTTTATTAGTTCATTGATAGCTTTTCCCAGACACACAACCTCCAACACTTAAAAAGCAATTCCATCACGGGTTCCTTCCCAAATAACACACTATCCTGATATGGGACTATCTTCACGTTGCTCAAGATCATGGAAATTAATATATAACAGCACAGAAGGCTGAGGTTTAGGTTTATTATTGTTACGTTTCTGAGATACAGTGAAAATCTTTCTCTTATATGCTTCCAACAAGATTAGGTAATACTGTACATAAATACAATCAAATCATTCTTAAGTACAATAGATAAACCAAAAGGTGCAGAATATAATTATCAGCACAGTAGTGCACTAGTTCCATAGACAAAGTCCAATGTCTGCAAAGGGGTAGAGGTGAATCAGACAGTACCCTAACTTTTGGAAGGTCAGTTCAGAACTAGGAGTTTGGAAAGAAGGAACGACTGGGGTGAGACAAGTCTTTAAATTATGGATACACAAAGGCTGGGGAAACTCAGCGGGTGCAGCAGCATCTAAGGAGCGAAGGAGATAGGCGACGTTTTGGGTTTTTGATTATGCTGGCTGTGTTTCCAAAGAAGAGTGAAGTGTAGATTGAGTTAATGATGGGGAATCTGATTGTGTGATGGACTGGGCTACATTCATAACTTACTGCAATTTCTTGCATTGGGCAGAGCTGTTCACAAACTAAGCTGACAGTGTGCTTTTTATTGTGTATCTGCAGAAATTTGCAAGAGTAATTGAAGACGTTGAATTTCCTCAGTCTCCTCAGGAAATGGAGCTGTTGGTGTACCTTCTTGGCTATTGCTTCTATGTGATTGATCCATCTCAGGACATTTGTATTGGTAATGCCAAGGAACTTGAAGTTCTCAAACATTTCCACTTCATTGATTCTGATTAAAGCATGTACTCCACCAGGTTAATTCCTGGGATGGTGGGACTGACATATGATGTAAGAATGGGTTGACTGGGCTTGTAGTCACTGGAATTTAGAAGGTTGGGAGGGGATCTTATAGACACATATAAAATTCTTAGAGGATTGGACAGGGTCAATACAGGAAAAATGTTCCCGATGTTGGGGGGAGTACAGAACCAGGGGTCACAGTTTAAGAATAAGGGGTACGCCATTTCGGGCTGAGATGAGATAAAACGTTTTCACCCAGGGAGTTGTGAATCTGTGGAATTCTTTGCCACAGAAGGCAGTGGAGGCCAATTCACTGGATGTTTTTAAAGAGAGAATTAGATTTTGTTCCCAGGGCTAAGTAAATAAAGCGATATGGGGGAAAAGCCAGAATGGGGTACTGATTTTGGAAGATCAGCCATGATCATATTGAATGGCAGTGCTGGCTCAAAGGGCCGAATGGCCTACTCCATCGATTTTCTATGTTTCTATACTTCCTGAAGCCAATAACTAGGTCATTCATCTTCCTGACAATGAGGGAGAAGTTGTCTTGATACCATGTTACTAGGTTCTCTATATCCTTACTGTATTCTGTCATCCATCCACAAGACTGGTGTCAAGTGCAAATTTGTTGATGGAGTTAGAGCAGAATTTGGCTGCATAGTTTTGAGTTTATAGGGATGTATAGTAGGGGACTGAGAACACATTATTGTGGGGCAACAGTATTGTGAAGGGGTTGTTGTGATCTATCCTCACTGATTGTGCTTTGTGGGTCAGACAGTTGGGGATCTAATGGCTCAGGGGGTGCTAAGTCCTAACTCCTGGAATTTAGAGATGAGTTTTGATGGGATTACGGTGTTTAACGTAGAGCTATAGTTGATCAATTGGAGATTAACATAGGTGCCTATGATGTCTAAGTGTTCTCGAGATAAGGTTGTAAGTGATGGGAGTAGAATTAGGCTATTCGGCCCATCAAGTCTAGTAGTCATGGCTGATCTATCTCGCCATCCCAACCCCATTCTCCTGCGCATCGCCCCCCCCCCCCCCCCCCCAATAACGTCTGACACATGTAGGTTTAGGGTCAGGGAGATGGTGGTTGATGAGGACTTGTTGTGACAAGAAACAAACTGTGGTGTATTTTGACACTAAGAGGCTGGAATAATTTGTACCATCACCAGCCTTTTGAAGCCCTTTAGGATGGTGGATGTCAGAGTCACTAGACAGTAGTAATTTAAGCACGCTACCTTACAATCCTTTCATACCAGAATGAGAGTGTACTTCTTGAAGCAGGAAAGCCTTTGTAGGTGCCACCAGCAGTGTCCAGATCTGTCCTCAGAGTAGTGAGAAGTTAAAGATGTCTGTGAATACCTCCGCCAACTGATCCGCGCACATCCTGACGATTCATGTTCATAAATTCATGTGATAGGAGCCGAATTAGGCCATTTGGCCTATCGTGTCTGCCATTCGATCATGGCTGATCTATCTCTCCCTCCTAACCCCATTCTTCTGCCTTCTGCCCATAACCCTTGATACCCCTGATGCAGGCAGGGATTCCATCTTGGCCAGTTGCGTTCTGTGGGTTCACTTTCAGGAAGGCCAATCTTCCACAGTGACCATTGGTGCAGATGCATCTGAGCCACACGTGGCGATATTCTTCCTATGCTATCTTCCAACAAATCAGAAGGCTAGCTCTACATCGCCCTTTAAGGGCAGTTGAGAATTGGCAATGAGTGCCAGGGTACACAGCAATGACCTTGTCTCATGTGTGAATAAGAATAAATGCCAGGGAAACAATTTGAGATCCTTGCAGATGGTTAGTGAGATTTTCAATAGGAAAGAGAAAATATCAGGTTTCACACTCCTAAAGAGACTGATGGAAGATATTGGTGCTGGAATAAAAGCAGGACATTCTGTGCAGAATCAGTTAATATATCAGGCCCCCGACCTTTTATCCCCCTCTGATGATGGTCCCAAACCAAAAATGTTTTTTTAATTTCTGATTTCCAGCATATGCAGATCTTTTTTTACATTTTTTCTGTTATGAGTGGACAATGATGAGGACAATGTTCAACTCTGATATCATCTGTGCCATCCACTTTCTGAGCAAAATTGCTGAGAGTCAACGTTCAATAACTTGTCATTGAATTGCCATGCAGCAAATTGATCAGGTGAAATATTCTGTTTGAAGACATTTTAAAGCCTGCTGTGATATATTTCATAACAGGTTCATACCAGAGATAATGGAAATCCTGGCTTCAACAAATAATAAATCAGAGATGCTGATCTTCCTCCAGGGCAAAATAAACTAAAAATAGGAAACAGTAAGGCCCATCGCTTCAAAGAACAATTACACCATATCATTTTACTACAATGATTTAAGTTCTCTCTGTTAAATAAATTAAGCCATAAAATAAACTGTAAACATTTCTGTTTCATGAAATTTGGATCAAAAATATGTGTTTCCATTTGAAGTAATGTTTCAGCCACAGTAGCATGTAAGTCTAATTTACTATTGACTGATAAAGTGAATATGCCAACTACTGCACAGCAACAGTTTAGGTAAATGTGATAAATTAAATGTTTCTTTTTAAGAATGTGTAACCTTGCTTTTATTAAATAGTATTCATATTCTGTGGCATGAATTTATAAATAAAAATTATGACATCAAATGAAATGTTAATATAATGCCTAGGAGTGGAAAATTACACATTTAGCATTTATACAAAATGAGAAGGTACATAAAGTGCATCTGAGAAAGAAGTAGATTATTTATATCTGCTAAGATATTATTGCCTATAAATTTGTACCTGGCGCTATAAAGTAGAGGCAACACTTCGGCAAAATATTCGGCATCTACATTTCTGACTGAAATTCTGCATAAATACATAGATTCAAAAATTATCTGCAGCGTTCTGGTGGTGTAGCATGGCATTAACTGCAAATCAGAAAATACTCGGGGGATATGGCAAGAAGGCAGGAAAGGGATACTGATTATGGATGATCAGTCATGATTATATAGAATAGTGGTGCTGGCTCGAAGTGCCAAATGGCCTACTCCTGCACATTGTCCATTATCTATTGTCTATTGGAAGGGATGAGTTAATCAGGAAGTTGTGGAGGGAACGGTCTCTGCGGAATATTGCAGTTGTGGGAGAAAGGGTAACACCCTGGTGCCCATTTACCTTTCAACGGGATAGTGAAATTTCTTGTTAAACCACAGTAATTCTTGTGCGAAAGTGCTTCTAGAATTGTGCAACACAGAAAAAGGTAATTTTGCTGGTAGTCACAAAATGCTGGAGTAACTCAACGGGTGAGGCAGCATCCATGGAGAGAAGGAATTGGGTATGTTTCGGGTTGAGACCCTATAAGGTAATTTTGTTCATTGTCAAAGAACAGCAACTAAAAAAAATCATCTTTCAGCATCTGGTCTGTAATCCTAAGTGTCAGAGCATTTAAACCACACCTTCATATTTTATTTATTCCTTGTATTTGGATTTCTGCATCAGCTGATTGTGGTTTCATGACCTTTCTCTTCGAAAATCAACAAACTTGTCTTCATTGAAGGATCGATGGTTGAGAGTCAACAACTTCCAGTTCCTGGGTGTGCATATTTCTAAAGACCTGTCCTGAACCCAGCATATTCATGCGATCATAAAGAAAACCCATCAAATGTCATCGCTTTACGGTGCCAACCTTTTTCTAAAGCGGTGTTGTTTGATGCTTGATATGCTGATAGGTGAAACATCCATTGTATATTAATCCTGTCAAGCCCTGTAAAAACTGTATTTCAGTCAGAACACTTCTCATTCGACTAATCTCTCGAGATACATATCCAAACTGATTAATCTCACCTCAATGATGAAACGCCAAACCCAGCAATTAATTTGTTGTATTTCCCCTCTCACAACATCAGTCACTAAACGTGACCTTCTTTTGACCTTAATACTTTGTGTCCTTCTATAAATTAACCTGAACAATGTATTTATCTAGCCTGAATTTATCTAGACCCTCAGGAGGGCCCTCAACAAACCCAATTGCAATGCTGATTAGTTCCAACACTTTTCCAAACTTTCTTGTATCAATGCTTTACCTCGCCTCCAACTCATTTGAATGATGATGATGATACTTTATTGTCACAAGTACCTCGGTGCGGTGAAATGCTTTGTTTTGCATCCAACCCAGTAAAATTGTACGGCAGACCACACCTAGACAGTACACACGTGTCACCATGTGTCTGGCACCAACAAAGTTACAAAAGTTCACTGAACAGTCCTCCCCTCACCGGGTCCCCCCCTTCATTCTTGGCGGATGGAGATGAACAAGTCCACATTTCCTCTACTCCAAAACTGTTAACTCTAAAATGTTGAGCTACAGGATGCAGATGCTTGAAAGGCAAGTTCCAAGTCATCTTCAATATACTCACTGAAACACGTGAGAGACTGAGTCAAAGACTGGATATCTCCAACATTTTGGGACTCCACAATAAGCCACTGCTGCACAATCCTTTCCTTCCCCTATAACTCACCCCCCCCCATGTAAAAGTCCACTAAAATAACTCGGAAAACTTGGTCCCCTTCACACATTTGAGGAACCATCCTTTGCTATAGATAGGCATTAATGGAGAAATTTACTGTTCATCTGAGGCTCTGGGCTTCTGAGGAAAAGAGAATTTGAAGGTTTTAAGCATTTGCTTTCCACACCGATTCTCTGAGTTTGTATTCATCTGGATGCAGTGCAACTAGTCAACACTCGGGGAGTAGTAAAACCTAGAATGTCTTTAAATGTTTTGTCAAAACCCATGAATATGCTCTCTACCATACAACTGTAGAAGTTCAAGAGAGTATTAGTCAACATACCAAATCAACTCACTTTTCCGAGGAAGTAGAAGTGTTGATGGGCTTTCTTTATGATTGCATTAATGTGCTGAACAGAGATCTTCAGAGATATGCATGTCCTGGAAATTGTCTCCACTGCCAATCTATTGTGCAGTTAAATTCCACACTTGAATGAAGGTCATAGTGCAAATACAACAAAAACAAAACAGCAGATAAAATAATATAAAATACAGCAAAATACTGATATAATTTCTGTATTCTTACACGACTTAATATTAACTGTTAAAGCCCTGTCCCACGGTACGAGCTCATTCCAAGAGCTCTCCCGGGTTTGCCCTGATTCGAACTCGGAGATTTACGGTAATGGCCACTCAGCAGTACTCGGGGCTCTCGTGGACATTTTTCAACATGTTGAAAAATCTTCACGAGTCTTCCCGTGCTTACCTGCCATTAGCGAGTCTTCCCGAGTACCTGCCGTTAGCGTTACGAGTCGCTAAGAGACGTCCCAGAGCTCCGACGTACCCGCTATGTTCATTCTCCGTGTTTACCACAAGTTTGATTTTTTTTTTAAACTCGGAAGAGCTCTTGAAATGAACTCGTACCGTGGGACAGGGCTTTAACTGTAACTTCAACTCACGAGAACCTATCTGACTTTGAATATATCTCAAGCCAACAGTCATTTGAAGAAGCACTTTATGATTCTGTATGGTTGCTGGAGGTTTTTGTCAATCCCCCTAATGGTTGAAAGTGGTTTCCGCTTCTATGTTCTATAGAAGAAGCGGGAACCATACGGAAACCTTGGGTGGGGCTCAAAGTCTCCAGAGGTTTCCGTTCAGGTTTCCTAAGTGGAACAGGGGAATTACAGTCGGTCTGAAGAAGGCTCCTGACCTGAAACATCACCTATCATTGTTTTCCAGACATGCGGATTGACCCACTGAGTTACTCCAGCACTTTGTGTCCTTCAGTGATTTAGTCTATTGTTTTCTCAAGGGAATGTCATCCTGGTTGATGTTTGGACCATTGTCTTGCCAATATGTTCTGAAAGGGAAGCTGATGAATGGGTTTCACTCCTGTAATGCCTTGAGCAGCAATTTCTCCTTGGGTATGGAGATGAATCCAGATTAGGTGAAACCATAGCCATTACTTACTATGGATTTGTAAGCCCTGTGTCATTCAATATACCCATCACTCTGTCTGATAAAGTTGCACCTCAGATTCCTATTAAAGTTCCCTTCCCACTTTAAACCTAAGGTCTCTAATTCTTCTAAGAAACAAGGAATTGCAGACGTTGGTTTACAAAAAAGGACACTAAGTGCTGGAGTAACTCAGTGGGTTAGGCAACATCTCTGGAGAACATGGATAGGTAATGTGTCAGGTTGGGTCCGAAGAAGGATCCCAACCCGAAACAATACATGGAAGTGCAGGATTAGAGGACTATGGATCATATATAGGCAGATAAGATCAGTTTAACTTGGCATCATGTTCAGCACAAACATTGTATGCCGAAGGGCCCATTCATGTGCTGTACTAGGTTCTAGGTTTATCATCTATCCATGTTCTCTAGAGGTGTCACTTCACCTGCTGAGTCACTCCAGCATTTTGCGTCCATTTAATTCTTGATTCCCCTACCCTTGGAGAAAGACTATGCATTCATCCCATCTATTTTCTTTATGATTTTATACACTTGTATAAGATCACCCCCTGGATCTCCTACAGTCCAAAGAAAATGTCCTAGCTTTCCCAGCCTTTCGCCATTGCCCAGGCCCTTGAGTCTTGGCAATATCCTCCTAAATCCTCTCCACTAGTGGATAAAGACATTCAAATAGAGATGATTACTGACATTAAAAATATGCTACACATTGAAAATGAAAGAGATCTGAAATGCCCACAATATGGTAACTGTTCCAGCAATACCAGCAAGCAGACAAAACTGATGTTGGAAAATATCAATATATTGTGCTGATTGTTTTCCCAAATTGTAATAATACCTCGGAGGCAACTACTATACAATGAACTGTGATTATTTCCAGTTTAGCAGTGTCTTCCACTTCCCATAACCATCACTTACTCAGAACACAATAGCCTCCTCCTGCACCTATTTTCTATGTTTCCATTTTAACCCTTCATGTGCATTTGCTGACATTGGACCCAACTGAAAACTTCAGGCCCCATTTCTATTTGTAGGAAGCTTTTTGTTTAAATTTGACGTGAATACACACTGAATCATTATTTTACCACATCTCTATCCAAACAATAAAAAAAAATAGCTTCAACTTCTTCCTTACTGTTTTTTGAAATGGAAGGAGGGAAAGAAGAAATGGAATTAGAAAATAAGTCGCATAAAACTGCAATTGAGTCCAGAGAGAAACATCAATGAAATTTAGAACTGGGCACATTTTAAAACCTCACAGCCATAATGTCCCAGGGATCCTATTTATTGTCATTAGTGACACAGTAAGTCAAACATTATAGAGAAATGTAATGAGGTGTGTGAGTTATAATAGCCATACTTCCTGCAGGTTGTAAATATCTTATGCTGTATATAAATATTTTTTGCAAATCATTAATACATCAATAGTTCTAGTTAATGGTTAAGTGCACAACAGTTGCTGTGAATTTAATCTCACTGAGTCCATTTAATGACAAATACTGCTCTTACATTCAAAAGCACTATCGATGATCATGCAATTTGAAAGCATAAGATTGTGCAATGTTGCATGAATGCAACAAATAAATGTTTATTAAACCTAACCTTATTCTTCATTCAACCTATTTCATGGCTGAAGGACATTTTGTGAAAATGTTTATGTGTTTACAGGCTAATGATTTTAGAGGTCATTAGTCCTGCAAAATACCATGTTATGGTATCCCTCAGTGACAGACTGTAAGCTGGGGACATTTGTTCTGATTGAATGGAAAGGATTATAAACGTGATAAGCATAGCTAGAGCACAATGTGCACAGAAGTAATACAATGTAGACAGGACAAACATTGAAGACTTTGAGCAGCCAGTTCACTTAGGCTGATGGTACATTAACATTTATATTAGGGAAGTGTTTGAATCAACCATTTTTGCATTACACACGATAGGTATTTAGTGACACAAAGTGCTTGAGTAACTCAGCAGGTCAGATCGCAGAATAGGTGACTTTTTAGGTTGTGACCCTTCATCAGACGTAGAATGTGACAAACTGGTTCATTCATCTCAAATGCTGATCACCAGCATCAAACATGACCACAGGGAGAATCAATCGGTCCCTGTAGAATGAATGTTGACTTGACTTAGTCTGAGCAAAGGCTGCAGCTAGAATCCATAAGAGGGTAAAGTTATGCCCCTGTCCCACTTAGGAAACCTGAACGGAAATCTCGGGAGACTTTGCGCCCCACCAAAGGTTTCCGTGCGGTTCCCAGAGGTTTTTGTCCTCCGGCAACCACCTTCAACTAGCATTGCAACTGGCTTCCACTAATAAATCACCTATTTTTAAAACGGAAACCACTTTCAACCATTAGGAAGACTGACAAAAACCTCCGGGAACCGCACGTAAACCTTGGGTGGGGCGCAAAGTCTCCAGAGTCTTCAGGTTTCCTAAGTGGGACAGGGGCATGAGGATAATTGGAAGAGGGTAATATAAACAAGTTGTGGTCATTTCTGGCTAGCCTGTCTGCCACCTGATTCCATAATAATATCAGGGAAATTATTTTTGTCTGCCAAGTTGCTGAAAATGCTGGATATAGAGGAAAAGATACAGGGTGCATGATGCAAATAGTTGGAAAGTAATTTGGAAACAAATCCTCAGTAACAGGTAGTTCCAAACCCAAACCTAAATCAAAGGGACAACTGTTACATTTGCTGGAGTATATAACGATACAAGTTTTTATTAAGCAAAACACTGAGTGCAAAAGGAACTCAACAGGCCATACAGCATTTGTGGAGGGAAATGGACTGGTGATGTTTCGGATTAGAAACCTTCTTCAGATGCTGCCTGACCTGTTGAATTCCTCCAATACTTTGCCTATGCTGAAATCTTAAGCAAAAAGCAATCTCTTATGTCTCCTGAGTATTGATAGAAACATAGAAATTAGGTGCAGGAGTAGGCCATTCGGCCCTTCGAGCCTGCCCCACCATTCAATATGATCATGGCTGATCATCCAACTCGGTATCCTGTACCTGCCTTCTCTCCATACCCTCTGATCCCCTTAGCCACAAGGGCCACATCTTAAATATAACCAATGAACTGGCCTCCACTGTGGCAGAGATTTCCAGAGACCCACCACTCTCTGTTGGGTGGCATGTGTCAGGCTTGAAATTTCTCTTTTCACAGTGATTACTATGAAGGCTCTTAAGAGCAGGTTTAATCCCTCAGTAGGGAGTTGGTAGAATGTGAAAATGAGATAACATGGAACGGATGATCAAGTCGGTGTGGATTTGGTGGTTCAAATCACCTGTATGCACCCTTTATTTCTAAACTAAACATCCCAAATCCATGATTACTACTACCTAAAATTACAAGGCTGTCAAACATATGCAGACACCATTGCAAGTTCCTCTCCAAGTAATACACACCCTGACTTGGATATACAATGCTCTAGAGAGAGGCTGGTGAGGCTAGGGCTTTTTTTCTGGAAGCACAGATGGTCAAGGGTAATCTTACAGTGGTGTATAAAATCATGAGGGGGGGTAGATAGAGTATATGCACAGTCTTTTATTCAGAGTAGGGGAATCAAGAACCAGAAGATAGAAGTTTAAAGTGAAAAGGGAAAGATTTTACAGGAATCTAAGGGGCGACTTTTGAACACAGATGTAGTGGATATATGGAATGAGTTTCCAGAGGTGGTAGTTGAGGCTGGTACTATAACAATGTTTAAAATACACTTGAACAGGCACATGGATAGGGAAGGTTCAGAACAAAATATAGAAAACATAGAAATATAGGTGCAGGAGTAGGCCATTCAGCCCTTCGAGCCAGCATTGTCATTCAATATGATCATGGCTGATCAAATAAAATCAGTACCCTGTTCCTACTTTTCCCTATATCCCTTGATTCCTTGAGCCTTAGGAGCTAAATCTAACTCTTTCTTGTAAACAAGAGTCCCACCTGCCACCAAACGCTGGCAGGTGGGACTAATAAAGATGAGGCATCTTGGGCGGTATGGGCAAGTTGAGCCGAAGGGCCTGTTTCTGTGATGTATAACTCTTTGACTCTGACGCTATGACCCTATGCTATATTTAGCATAAAGATCACAGCACTTTGAGAAGGATGCTCTCGGGAGCAATTAGCAATGGGCAATAAATTCTGGCCTTGTCAGCTATCTCTTTATCCTCCAAGTGATTTATTAAATTGTTAAAATTATTACAGACACCCCAAAATGTTTTTTTTTTTAATTTTATTTAAACAAAACAAGACAAAAAAAGAGAAGGAAACAAACAAAATAAATAATTTTTTTTAAAAAAAAGACATCAAAGAAAAAAATAAAAATAACATAAGAGCCGCCAGACATAACAGTTTGGTGCAATTCACATGGTGCTACACAGTCAGGTATTGCAAGAGCACAAGTAAAAAGCACAGGACTACATCACTGCGAATAATATGAGCTTATGAAATTATTGGTCTTTGAGGTGGTTGACAAATGGTCCCCAAACACTTAAAGTTGTGGGGTATCTTGGAGTTGCAGAAGCGTATCCTTTCCATCTGTATGATTGTTATCATTTCATTGAGCCATTTTTTGAAGCAGGAGGGTGTGGGAGATTTCCAGTCTGTTAAGATCATTTTCTTGGCTGCCACCATACCAAGCATCAGTGCTTGCTGTTCTTCAGATGTGAAGTACAAAGCAGTCTCTGAGCATCCAAAAAGTGCCAGTTCTGGATCAGGGGGGGATATCTTTTCCATAAACCCCAGAGAACCATGTGAATATTTCAGACCAGTATCTTTGTCTATGAGGACAGAGCCAGAAAATGTGTGTTAATGAACCATCTGCACCTTTGCATCTGTCACATAGTGGAGAAATAGCAGGGTAGATTTGATGTAATTTGGTCTTTGAGTAATGAAGTCTATGGATGACTTTAAACTGGATCAGTTTATACCTGGCATTGATCGAACAAGTTTGGATTCTGGTTAAACCTTCATTCCAATGTCGTCAGACACCTTGAAATTCAGCTCAGTAGACCAGGCTTCTTTTAGATGGTTAGTGGATACAGAGGTGGTGAATAGACCCACAAAGTGAGATATTAGATTTTTGAGAGTATGGAGGAAGCTGCAGGAGCTCGTAGAGTGGGCAACTGTCAGGCATGGTTTGAAAATTTGGTCTTTAACGTAATGCCTAATTTGGAGATAGCGAAAAAAATGAGAGTTGGAAAGGTTACATTTTGATTTCAGCTGATTAAACAAAGCAAACTTGTTGTCTATATATAGATCTCTTAGGGTTGCAAGGCCCCTGTCCCTCCAGACAGCAAACACCCCATCTGTCTGTGATGGCAAAAAGGAGTGGTTGTGACATATGGGGGCGTAAATAGAGATGTTTGACAATGTACTGAAACTTCTTATCTGATTTAAAATTCGAATAGAATTTCTTAACATAAAATTCTCACAAAACCAACTTGTGTGGGGATTCTGTTTTGGAAAAGAGCAAAGCACAGAGGGAAGAATTTTTCACTGCTGTGCTTTCAATGTTTAGCCACAGGGGGTTATTGTTATTCAAAATTTCATCTGGGAATCCCCTTTGCCAGTAGATCAAGGCTCTAGCGTTGGCTGCCCATAGTAGTGCCTAAATACAGGAAGGCCCATGCCTCCCTCATTTTTTGGCTTTTGAAAATGCTCCTTTGATATATGGTGGGCTTTATAGCCCCAAATAAATGGAAGGATAATGGAGTCCAGTTTTTTAAAGAATGATGCAGTAAGAAAAATTGGAAGGTTTTGAAACAAATATAAAAATCTAGGAAGAGACACCATCTTGATAGCGTTAATACACCCCACTATAGACAAGGATAAAATCCTCCACTTCTCTGTTCAGTTTTAACTGTGTAATCATATCAGCATAGTTGAGTTTGAATATGAGTTTGGGGTTTAGGGGTATTTTGAGTCCTAGATATGTAAAATGGTCATATACTATCTTAAATGGTAGAGCCTCAAGGAAATCTGAATCTATACTGTCTGATAAAGGCATAAACTTGCTCTTACTCCAGTTGACTGTGTATCCGGAAACCTTGCCAAATGATTTTATAAAATCTAACAAGGGAGGGACAGAGGCTTCTGGATAGGAGAGATATAATAATGTGTCATCAGCATAAAGTCCCACATGGCTTTCCACATTCCCCACCTTAATACCCCTGATGTTAGGGTGACTCCTGATACCTATTGCTAGAGGTACCAGAGCAATATCAAAGAGTAGGGGGGACAGAGGAACCCCAAGTTGTAAGTCAAAAGGTTCAGATTTATCATTATTAGTGAGGATGGCTGTTGCCGTACAAAGATACATCATTTTGACCCATGTAATAAAGGAATCCCCAAACCCAAATCTTTTAAGTGCTTCTAACATATAGGGTCACTCTATCTGGTCGAACGCTTTTTCGGCATCTAAGGATAAGATGGCTGCTCTGGAATCCCCCCTCCTGGTGGAACTATATAGATTATTGAGGAGTCAACGCACATTACAAAATGAAAATCTACCTGGAATAAACCCTGTTTGGTCAGGGTGTATAATTCAATTGCCTGACCTTTGATGGTGGGGAATGTGCCAGCGGAACATGATGAGTAAGTGCAGCATCACCAAATGCAACGAGTGCACAACCTTTCTTTATCATGGCAACTTTATTTTTGCATATCTTTCATTCATTTGTTCTATATCTCTCTACATCTCTTTTTTAGAAGGGCGGTGAGGAGGAATGTCTTTAGTCGGAGGGTAGTGAACCTGCGGAACTCATTGCCGCAGACGGCTGTGGAGGCCAAGTCGGTGGATATTTTTTAGGCCGAGATAGACAAGTTCTTGATTGGAACGGGTGTCGAGGGTTATGGGGAGAAGGCAGGAAAATGGGGTTAGGAGGCAGAGATCTGGGGGTGCAGCGCAGGTTCACCAGGTTAATTCCTGGGATGGCGGGGCTGTCATATGCTGAGAGAATGGAGCAGCTGGGCTTGTACACTCTGCAGTTTAGAAGGATGACGGGGGATCTTATTGAAACATATAAGATTATTAAGGGTTTGGACACGCTAGAGGCAGGAAACATGTTCCGATGTTGGGGGAGTCCAGAACCAGGGGCCCCACACACAGTTTAAGAATAAGGGGCCGGCCATTTAGAACAGAGGTGAGGAAACACTTTTTCACACGGAGAGTTGTGAGTCTGTGGAATTCTCTGCCTCAGAGGGTGGTGGAGGCCGGTTCTCCGGATACTTTAGAGCTAGATAGGGCTCTTAAAGATAGCGGAGTCAGGGGATATGGGGAGAAGGCAGGAACGGGGTACTGACTGGGGATGATCAGCCATGATCACATTGAATGGCGGTGCTGGCTCGAAGGGCCGAATGGCGTACTCCTGCACCTATTGTCTGTTGTCTGTCTGTCTGTTGTCTAATTGATGAAATACGCTTCCCCAGTCTATTAGCTAATATTTTTGTGATAGTCTTTTGATCAAAGTTGAGGAGAGCAATTGGCCTATAGCTGTCAGGTTCAGTTTTATCCTTGTCTTTTTTTAACAGGATGCATATATTTGCCTCATACAGGGACTTCGGAAATCTGTTATTCTTAATTGAATCATTGATCATCCTAATTAGAAGTGGGGCAAGCAACTTATGAAATGCTTTGTAGAATTCACAACCAAATTCATCCGGTCCAGCTGCTTTACCGGAGGGAAAAGATTTAATAGCCTCAACTAGCTCGCTTTCTAAGAAATTTGAATCCAGTTCTAGCCTGGCTGATTCATCTAGTTTTGGCAAACTGAGGGAGTCAAAGAGACCTGCAAAATCTGAATTAGTGGCCCGTTTTAGCAGTATATAATTCTGAGTAAAATACTTTGAAGCGGTTGTTTATTTCTTTAGGATTGGTAAGCAAATCACCTGTTTTGGATTTAATTTTATGGATTGCATGACTCGCCTGTTCCACTTTTAATTGTCTGACCAGCAGCCTCTCTGGTTTATTGCCCAATTCAAAGTGTCTGTCTGAGCTTGAGTAGAAGCTTGCCAACATTTTCATTAAGAATACGATTATATTCATATTTTAAATTCAAGATTTTGTTACAATCCTCTTGTAGGAGAGAATTCCTATAAGTTTGTTCAGGAGTTGGAAGTGCATTTTCAATTTCTACTAATTGATGACTCCAAATCTCTGGTCTCCAAATCTGAGGAAGGACATTATTGCCATAGAGGGAGTGCAGAGAAGATTCACCAGATTGATTCCTGGGATGTCAGGACTGTCTTATGAAGAAAGACTGGATAAACTCGGTTTATACTCTCTAGAATTTAGGAGATTGAGCGGGGATCTTATAGAAACTTACAAGATTCTTAAGGGGTTGGACAGGCTAGATGCAGGAAGATTGTTCCCGATGTTGGGGAGGTCCAGGACAAGGGGTCACAGCTTAAGGATAAGGGGGAAATCCTTTAGGACCGAGATGAGAAGGAATTTTTTCACACACAGTGGTGGGTCTCTGGAACTCTCTGCCACAGAGGGTAGTTGAGGCCAGTTCATTGGCTATATTTAGGAGGGAGTTAGATGTGGCCCTTGTGGCTAAAGGGATCAGGGGGTATGAAGAGAAGGCAGGTACAGGATACTGAGTTGGATGATCAGCGATGATCATATTGAATGGCGGTGCAGGCTCGAAGGGCCGAATGGCCTACTCCTGCACCTAATTTCTATGTTTCTATGACGCTGTTCCCTTCTTTTGGAGGCTACGTAGGATATAATGTGACCCCTTATTACCACCTTAAGGGTCACCCAGAGCGTAGAATCTGATACATCCCCTGTATCGTTGGTCTCAAAGAACTCTGTAAGCCTTGCAGTCAAAAAATCAATAAACACTTGGTCTGTGAGCAAATATGGGTCAAAGCGCCAACAATAGCTTTGTTTAGGCAGAGCAAGCTTCAAATCTAGGGATACTGGACTGTGGTCTGATATCAATATATTATGATATTTGGTATTTTCAATGCTCGATATTAATTTTGCATCCACTAGGAAATAGTCAATTCTTGTGTATGATTTGTGGACATGAGAAAAGAATGAATAGTCTTTGTCTGTTGGATGTTGTATCCTCCAGATATCGACAATATTTCTAGACTTAATCAGGTTATTTAATGTTTGAACAGATGCAATTGCAGGTGGGCTGCGGGTGGAGAGCCTGTCAAGAAATGGGTCAAGGTAACAATTAAATTATATTCTAGCCCAACAGCAAGAATCCTAACAAATCAAATGTTATCAGTCAAATTTAATCTCTCTAGGGGTTGTAGACAAGGATGTCCGTTATCACCTTTATTATTCGCTCTTGCAATAGAATTATTAGCCAAAAGGGTTAGATCGGAACCAGAAATTTATGGATATAACACCAATACCACAATGAATAAAATATCTTTATATACAGATGACGTCATAATATAGATAACAAAACCAGAGATTAGTATCCCTAAGTTAATGTTATAACTGAATTTAGTATGCTCTCAGGATATAGAATTAATTGGAATAAAAGTGAAATTATGCCTATAACAGGAATAAAATTGAATAAATTACAAAAATTTCCATTTAAAATAGTTACTGACCAAATTAAATATCTTGGAGTTAATGTATCCAAATCTTATAATTCTCTATTTAAATCAAATTTCCCCAATTACTGAATAAACTAAAAAATAATATCTTATATTGGAAAACATTACCAATATCAATGATCGGCAGAATAAATGCCATTAAAATGATTTTTTTTAACCACAACTACTATATTTATTTCAAGCTATCCCGCTATATCTTCCTAAACTTTAAAAAAAAAAAAAAATTGATTTAATTGTCAATAGCTTTATTTGGGATTATAAAATTCACAGAATAAGTAAAAGACATTTATGTAAATCTAAGATAAATGGTGGACTAGCACTACCTATTTTTTAATATTATTTCTGGGCGGTTCAGATCAAGAATATGAATTTTTGGTTGGTAAACATGGATCAGGACCTAGCTTGGTTAAAAATGGAAAAGGAAGATTGTTTACCCTTTGATATAAGTATGATACTCCTTGCCCCAAGGGTGGTACAAAAAAAATTATAGGGAAAATCCCTATAATAGAAAATATGTCGCTTTGCTTACCAATTATGAATAATCCTTTGTTTAAGCCCTCTTTATTGGATGGGGGGGTTTAGACATTGGAAAAATTTAGGAATTATCAGGATAGAACATCTTTATAGGAATGGGAAATTTCTATCATTTCAAGAGTTGAAAGATATTTATGGATTGCACTCAAATAACTTACTTGGGTATTTACAAATCAGAGATTATGTTAAATCAAATATGCAAGATTATAGGAATAGGGAACCAGGATTATTGGATGAAGTGTTTAATAAGCATCCAAACACTTAGATATTAATAGCGTATATATAACATCCTTTTGGACAGGGAAATACCAACAACAGAATCATTTCAACAAATATGGGAAAATGAAACTGTTTTACCTATATTAAAAGACTTTTGGGAAGAAAGTTTACAACGTATACATCGTTGTTCGTTAAATGCCAGACATACTTTGGTACAATTCAAAGTATTACATAGATTACATTATTCAAAAAAGAAATTAAATAGAACTTTTCCTAATATATCCCCATTGAGTGATAAATGTCAGCACATAGAAGCTGATTTAACACATAGTTTTGTAACATGCACAAAACTTAATAGTTATTGGACTGAGATTTTTAAAATTATTTCTATAGTTAAGATTATATTAAATCCTGACCCAAAGCTAATAATATTTGGTGTTTTAGATTCAAATCAAACATTAACAGTAAATCAAAGACATTTTCTTGATTACTGTTTAATTGGAAAAAAATTAATATTAAAATTCTGGAAGGGACCATTATCCCCTACAATCAAAATGTGGACAGTGGAAATGTTGGAAACGTTGCAATTGGAGAGAATTAGGTTTATCCTAATGGATAAATACAAACTTTTTGAACAAATATGGTCTCCATTCACTGATTATATGAAGGGGTAGCTGGGCTCAGCATTGTAACTCAACAAGTACCCGGTGGTAAGATCAGATGAAAAGGTTTAATCTGAGATTTTGATACTCGTCTCCATATATATTGTTATTAGAAATTGTTCCATTCATTGTTAAGATGTATACTTTTTTTATTTTTAAGTATAATAATTGTTTGTCAGTAATATGGGTTTTTTGTGTTTTTTTCTTCTCACATATAATCAAAATTATAATCAATATTAGTTAATCACACTTTTTAAATTAAACATCTATCTCTTTACTCTTTTTTCTTTTCACTATCAAAAAAAATTGAGGCTTATATATATTGCTTTGTAATATTCATATAACTTTGGAAATATGTAATATGTATATCTGAAAAACTGTTATTATTTGTAATACGTATGGCTTCTAATAAAAATATATTATATATAAAAAACACCGCCCATTAGTAGATTGGTGGTATTGAGGTCTGGAATTAAATTTCAAATGTTATTCATGGATAACCCCTTGAGATGGACAATCATCTCATTTTCGAGAGGGTCCAACATAGAACATACAGCACAAGACATAGCATACATAGAGGCTCTCATTGACCAACTTATCCACAAACCAATCCCAAAACCCCTCCATCCCCATATTATTTCATAATACAATATAAGACCTTGTTACACTATGCAATACAATAATATATAAGTGTACTGGCCATGCATATACAATAGCTATGACAAATGATCACACACAGAGCAAGCTGCAAGCTAGATAAAGGAGCTCGAAGACTCTAATACTAGAAACAGGTACATGGTTTTATAAGTATGGGTAAAAGTGTATTTTTAAATAGACGAAATGAGCTAATAGTTCTTATGGTACTAGGCAGAGCGTTCCAGTCAGAAGGAGCTTTGAATTTAAATGCACGTCTCCCAATTTCTTTGTTAGTTCTTGGAATGAAAAAGAAGGGTTGCTGAATATGTCTTAGTGAATATGAGGGTGTGTAAGGTAATAGGTCTTGTTTTAAATAAGAAGGGTAATTGAGATGGATGCATTTAAAGATGAACTGGAACCAGTGGTAGCATCTTCGAGCGTGGGGGGATAACCAGTTTAGAGTTTCGTACATAGAACAGTGGTGAGTTAGATATGGACACCTTAAAATAAATCTGCAGAAACTATTATAAACTACATTGAAGGGTTGAAGATGTGTATCAAATGTATTCTGATAGACAATATCAGCATAATCCAGTGTTGGTAGTAGTAGTTGAGAGACAATTCTTTTTCTCATCTGAAAGGTGAAACAATTTATATGGCGGTAAAAAATAGCTAGATCACAGCTGAGTTTTTTAGTAATCGTCTCAATATGCTGCGTAAATGAAAGCGTTGGGTCGAGCCAAACACCAAGATATTTGAAGTTCAATACTTGTTCTAATGGTGATCCTTCATTAAATGATATAGTCAGATCTACAGAATTACCAAGGCCTTGTCTGGTACCAAATAACATACTGCATGATTTATTTTTATTTAAAATTAATTTGTTAAATAATAGCCATTTCTGAACAGAAGTAAGGTCTGATTGAAGGGATCTTTCAATTTCAGACTTGTTAGTACTAGATGTATATAACACTGCATCATCAGCATATAGTTGTGTTTGACAGTTAGAACAAATATTAGGGATGTCGTTTTATGAAAATAGAGAAAAGGAGTGGTCAATCAAACACTTTACCAAAAAAATGTGGATCATCAATGTTTGGACCATATACATTCAGTAGTGTGACAGGAAGTGAATTAATATTTCCAGTAATCATAATATATCTTCCATTTGGGTCTGTAACCATTGAAACAAGTTGAAATGGAATATTCTTACGAAAAAGAATGGCTACACCTCTAGCCTTGGATGTAAAAGGCGACTGATAAACTTGTGAGATCCAGTTAGCTCTAAGTCTCCTCTGCTCTGTAGGTTTGATGTGCGTCTCTTGAATGAATATTATGTCTGGCGCTAGAGATTTCAAATGCATAAACACTTTACTCCGCTTAATTGCATGCCCAAGGCCATGTACATTCCACGAGACCAATGTTATCTTACTGATATCATCCTGTTTTACACTGTTAATTCCTGACATATTCAGCTAAGAGGAAAAAACAAGGCACACCATGGTGAAATAAAATAATGTAAAAAATAAAAAGTCTGGCAGCTCTGGAACACATTGAACATTAACGAACCCCTCCCCCTCCCCCCCCTCCCCCCTCCCCAAAGACACTTTCCCAAACAAAGCGTCACCTTCCCCCTCATTGTTTAACAAGGACCGCCGGGCGTATGGCAAGTAAGATTGCCTCTCAGGTTCACGACCTAACCAGTCTATAAACAAATAGACCAGCTAAGGCAAGCCAAGGGCTCCCTCCACTCATTCAAATAATGTTGAAAATGTCAAATTATACCATCTTTGGGTGTGTTGAAACAAACTGTTCTTTGATGCTCTCAGTGACTAATTTCATTTCGGAGTCACGTGAGTGACTCACGTGACTTACGTGACTTTCGGAGTCACGTGACTTACCTCAGTGGTTCCCTTATGAAGGGCTGGCGAGGAGCGAGGCGCTCCTCGCCAGCCCTTCATAAGGGAACCACTGAGGTAAGTATCCTACCTTAAGTTGGTGGTCCTTGTTGTGTTACTTTGTTTTTTGCAGCAAGGACATGGATGGGAGTTCGAAGGGCCGGAGAACGTCTGGACGAGGTCGCCGGTCAGCAGTCCCGGAGCCATTTATATCGGCGGTACCTGCAGCGCAGGCCGGGACACGGGCGGGAATGTTGGTAAGCCCTGTGTTTACAGGTCCGGATCCGCCAGCACACCACAGTTCGGAGGAGTTCGACGAGGAGGAGTGTGGTGTGCCGCCAGAGCAGGAGGACCCTGCTTCGGCGGCTGTTAGCGACGACTACCGGCACCGGGTGGGCCTCGATGAGGTGCGGGCCGATGATAGGGGCCCCGGCAATTTTTCAGAGCCGGAGGACTCCGACCACCTGAGTGTTCAGGGTGAAGGGCGTATTGACCGTATGGAGCGGCTGCTGGAGCTCCTGCTTCACGGTCAACAGCAGCAAGCGTCCAGCAGCGACAGGCACAGGGCTGTTTCACCAACTTCCACCTTCAGTCTGGAGCAGCAGGATGAGGAGGTTTTGGTCTATCCCATACCACCTCCGTCAGATTTACCAGCGGAGGAACTTCTCGATGTGGCCGCTAAGTTCGCGGCCCCACACTCGTCTGGGCTTCCCCTGAACTCGAAATTGGCAGCCACAGTGGACTTCCTCAACAACCATCAGCTCCAGGAAGAAGTTCTCATTCAGGCCATGAGCCGTCACAAGGCTCCATCCAACTGCAACTCCCTCAACGTGCCTGTGGTCAATACGCCGATATGGGGCAACATCAGTGCGGCTATCCGTCAACAGGAGCTGAAAATTCAGCGGATCCTGAAGCTCCTCACGGCCGGTATTACCGCCTTTGTGCGGTCGGTTGATGGGGATGAATTAAATTTGGACCAGGAGGATGCTCTGGCTCTATTGTGCGCAACTCAACATGAGATCAATGGGTTCCGCAAAAGCAGCATCCGCCCGGCGCTCAACCCTAAGTTTGCAGGGTTGTGCAAACCACCGCCGCCGCTGCCCCGTCAGCTCTTTGGAGAAGACCTCTCGAAGAGGGTCAAAGAGCTTGACGAACAAGCCAAAACGGTGGGACTCATGCGCTCTCACGGTGCCCCCAGGCCGTTGGGCTCGAAAGCTCTGCTTGTTCATCCACGAGGGTCTGCCAGCACCTCTACAAGGACCTACCCTCCAGCTCCACCCCGTTACCAACAGCCCCAGCAGCAGGGGGCTTTTTTAGGACAAGGTCGGCAGAAACCCTGGTGGAAGATGAGGACGCCGCGCCCTCAAGCCAACCCAGCACCTCCACGTCCACCCACACGTGTCAAGGACTGCCGGTAACCACGGAGGTGAGGCGGTCTGGTTCTCTCTTTTCTCTTTGTCTAACCTCACATGTTGGTGGGCGCCTTCAGTTCTTTTTGGGTGCATGGGGTGATATTACTGGTGATGAGTATGTGTTACAAAATATTCAGGGTCATAAAATTGAGTTTCTTAATGGGGACATTCCTCCATCCCAGCACAGGCCTGGTCGAACATTTAAATTGTCTGCTGCAGAACAGGCAGCAGGCTATAAGGAAATTTTGAGGCTAGAACAGAAGGGAGAGATAGAGAAAACGGTTCATGAGCCAGTTGAATTTGTTTCTAATATATTCACTCGACCCAAGAAGGATGGAGGCTGTCGAGTCATCATTGACCTGACTCGTTTAAATACTTTTGTAACATATACTCATTTCAAAATGGACACTTTTGAAACAGCCAAATCATTGATTTCACATGGTTGCTTTATGGCATGCATTGATTTACAAGATGCGTACTATACTGTATCCATTCAAAAATGTTATAGGAGGTTTCTGAAATTTATCTGGATGGGTCAACTCTGGCAATATAGGGCTTTGCCAAACGGGCTTACCACAGCCCCTAGATTATTCACTAAATTGGTGAAGCCAATTATGGCTTATTTACGACAACGACATCATATAGTAATGGCCTATTTAGATGATATCTTAATTGTCGGCCACACCCTGGAATTGGCTCAACAGGGTGTTGCAGCTGCTGTCAATATATTTCAGCAGCTGGGGTTCATTGTCCATCCAGCCAAATCAAAGTTCTGCCCCTCCCAGGTAATTCATTATCTGGGGTTTACGGTGGACTCTATTCACACGAGGGTCACCATACCAACTAATAAGGTTGAGGAGGTCACCCAGGTGTGTCAAGGTTTAATCAGCGCTAGTATACCATCGATTCGACATACAGCTACAGTAATTGGCAAGCTTGTAGCATTGTTTCCGGCAGCCCGATATGGGCCTTTGCATTATCAGAATTTGCAAAGGGCCAAGATCGCTGCGTTAAGACAGCACGCTGGTCATTATGATCGACCAATGCAGCTGCCGCCCGAAGCGAAGGATGAGTTACGATGGTGGGTGCGTCACATTAGTAACTCATTTAAGCCTATTATTGAGGCTAATCCGGTGGTATACTTGCAAACTGATGCGAGCTCTTATGGCTGGAGAGCTACGGATCATTACTCTAGTTGCGGGGGCAGATGGGATACCCTTGAGGCTACTATGTTGTTGTCTCAAGGGATAAACTATTTGGAGCTACTTGCAGCATTCCACGGACTTCGTGCTTATTGTTCCAAGGTTTTTGGAGCACATGTCCATCTCCAAATAGACAACACCACTGCGGTGGCTTATTTGAACCATATGGGCGGTACCAGGTCAGTTTCATGTGATAAATTGGCTAACTCAATTTGGCTCTGGTGTGTTCAAAGAGACATTTGGATTTCAGCTACCTATTTGCCAGGTGAGCTTAATATTGTGGCGGACACCAGGTCACGCAAGTTTAATGACAATATTGAATGGATGTTGCATCCTGAAATTTTTGCCAAAGTTACAACCAAATTTGGGAAACCGGATATTGACCTTTTTGCGTCACGGTTGAACCATCAGGTACCAACATGCGTCTCGTGGGAACCAGATCCTGGGGCTATGGCGCTAGATGCATTCTCGCTGGACTGGGGGAATTGGTTTTGCTATGCATTCCCCCCGTTCTGCCTCATCAGTCGGGTATTACGAAAGATTCAGATGGATGCAGCCAAGGGCATCCTTATTATACCCGACTGGCCTACACAGCCGTGGTATCCGGTGGTCTTTGACATGCTCAGTGAGCCTTGGGTCCTTTTGAAGGGTTGCCCAGAATTGGTTACTCACCCTGTCTCAGGGGAGCCACATCCCTGCCATGGCTATTTAAATTTGTTGGCTTGCAGGTTTTGAACAGGCCGTTAGTCCAATACGGTCTCTCAACTCGGACCATGGATACCATTGGGGCGTCGCGTCGAGAGTCAACAAGGCGAAGATACCGCTCACATATCAAGAAGTGGGAAGCCTACTGCAGCCGCTCTCGCATCATGTACGATGACGTGACTATAACCGACGTCCTGGAATTCCTCGCGGGGTTGCACCATGATGAACACTTAAGTTACAGTGCCATCAACAGCGCCAGGAGCGCGCTGTCATTCTACCTCAAGATTGAGGTGGGATCCAACAGGCTAGTGTCCAGACTCATGCGGGGTATATTCAATATGAATCCGCCTGCACCACGCTACAATATCACCTGGGATGTCAGGGACGTATTAACCCTGCTCAGGACGTGGTCTCCCATGGAAGGGCTCCAGCTGGACAAACTCACCATGAAGCTGGTGATGTTACTAGCGCTGACTTTAGCACAGAGGGTAGAGACACTGCATAAACTACGTGTCGACAGAATGATGTCTACCCCTACAGAAGTAGTCTTCTTTGTTGATGAGCTACTAAAGCAGCATAGACCTGGGTGCACAGGGCTGCAGCTGAAGTTCCCGGCATACCCCGCAGATACTAGGCTGTGTTTAGCCTCACATATCCGTCACTATGTCAAGGTGACGGCATGCATCAGAGGAATGGAGAGATACCTGCTTGTCACTCATAAGAGACCTCATCATCGAGTGACAGTCCAGACGATATCCAGGTGGCTCCGGGTCGTCTTGGGTAAGTCAGGTATCGACACTAATGTGTTCAAGTCTCATTCCACCAGGGCTGCATCGACGTCAGCGGTGAGGATTATGGAGGTGCCTATGGACCATATTCTCGCCACAGCAGGATGGGCTAATGAAGCTGTGTTTCAGCGATTTTATAACAAGCCTGTTGCTGCTCCTCTACAGTTCGCGGAAGCCGTGCTGAATGCAGGTCAAGAACGTGGAGGTGTCCCCGCATGAGGGGTTTTTTGATTTGTTGTTAATAAATGTGCTCTTGTTTTGCAGTATGAACTATTTGAGCAAGTTTGTTCCTCCCATCCATCCCTGCTAGTGGTGTGTCAGCATGGACGTGGTCCAGGGCGTGTAATCACAGAAGCTTTGAAGTCTTCACGAAGTCACTCACGTGACTCCGAAATGAAATAGTAAGATTGAACGAGAACTTACCAGTTCGAAGGTTGATCGTTATTTCATGAGGAGTCGCGGTGAGGGATTTCGTGCCCTCCACGCCCAACCCTCAATCACCTTCACCTGGTAATTTGAGTCTCTTTCATCTTACTATGCCAAGTCATTTCTGTTACTGGTTTCTGTGATTCCACACCGCTACTTTGAAGAATGTCGAGCATGCGCGCCGGCGGGCTCTTCACGAAATCCCTCACCGCGACTCCTCATGAAATAACGATCAACCTTCGAACTGGTAAGTTCTCGTTCAATCTTACTACTCCTCTGTCCTGCAGGGTTATCCTGTTTGTTCATTTCCAGCGTTGCGTCTCAAGTACACTTCCACAAATTTCTTTGCTTCTCCAGGAGAGGTGAAGACCTTCTGTTGCCCGTTGTGTTGAAGCTGGAGTTTAGCTGGGAAGCACAGGCTGTACTTCACCTCCATCTCTCGCAGGGTCTGCATGTCCCGCATAAGAGATTAGCATACAAACTTAAAGCACACGGTATTGGGGGTTCAGTATTGATGTGGATAGAGAACTGGCTAGCAGACAGGAGGCAAAGGGTAGGAGTAAACGGGTCCTTTTCAGAATGGCAGGCAGTGACTAGTGGGGTGCCGCAAGGCTCAGTGCTGGGACCCCAGCTATTTACAATATATATTAATGATTTGGACGAGGGAATTCAATGCAACATCTCCAAATTTGCAGATGATACCAAGCTGGGGGGTATAGTTAGGTGTGACGAGGATGCTTGGAGGCTGCAGGGTGATTTGGATAGGCTGAGTGAATGGGCAGATGCATGGCAGATGCAGTACAATGTGGATAAATGTGAGGTTATCCACTTTGGTGGCAAAAACATGAGGGTAGACTATTATCTGAATGGTGGCAGATTAGGTAAGGGGGAGATGCAACGAGACCTGGGTGTCATGGTACACCAGTCATTGAAAGTAGGCATGCAGGTGCAGCAGGCAGTGAAGAAAGCAAATGGTATGTTAGCATTCATAGCGAAAGGATTTGAGTATAGGAGCAGGGAGGTTCTACTGCAGTTGTACAGGGTTTTGGTGAGGCCACACCTGGAGTACTGCGTACAGTTTTGGTCTCCAAATCTGAGGAAAGACATCCTTGCCATAGAGGGGGTACAGAGAAGATTCACCAGACTGATTCCTGGGATGTCAGGACTTTCATATGAGGAAAGATTGGATAGACTCGGTTTGTACTCGATGGAATTTAGAAGATTGAGGGGGGATCTTATAGAAACCTACAAAATTCTTAAGGGGTTGGACAAGCTAGATGCTGGAAGATTGTTCCCGATGTTGGGGGAGTCCAGAACAAGGGGTCACAGTCCAAGGATAAGGGGGAATTCCTTTAGGACCGAAATGAGGAAAACATTCTTTACACAGAGAGTGGTGAGTCTCTGGAATTCTCTGCCACAGAAGGTAGTTGAGGCCAGTTCATTGGCTATATTTAAGAGGGCGTTAGATGTGGCACTTGTGGCTAAAGGGATCAGGGGGTATGGAGAGAAGGCAGGTACGGGATACTGAGTTGGATGATCAGCCATGATCACATTGAATGGCGGTGCAGGCTCGAAGGGCCGAATGGCCTACTCCTGCACCTATTTTCTATGTTCTATGTTTCTATGACCTCGCGGAACCCGCGTCGCTGCTCCATTACCTCAGCTGTGTAATCCGGGAAGATAAAGACTCGCCGTCCATTGTATTCCAGAGTCTGTTGTCGACCAAGTCTTATTATCATATCTTTCTCGTGAAAGAAATGGACTCTGGCGATGAGTGTGCAAAGCCTGACTCCCTCCACGGGCTTCGGCTGTTGGGTGCGGTGTGCACGGTCAATAATATTTGGTTTTTGCAAGTGTAACTCACCCAGCAGTTTTGGGATGAGGGTGCTGATAATCTCTGTTGGTTTCCCCGTCTCTTCTTCTGGAATACCTACGATTTTAATGTTATTTCGACGCGAGCGGCCCTCTAGGTCGTTGATTTTTGCTCGCAGGAGGGCGTTTTCCCTTTGTAATTTGCTTTTTTTTTCCATTAACGTCAGGCGGGTGTCATGCTCACCAGCTATGTCATCCATGGAATCCATTCGGACAGTCAGGGCATTTTGTGAGGACTGAAGAAATGTAAACTTGGCTTCAAATTGATCAAAGCAGTCGTTGATGGCCTTTAAAATCACATCTGACATCTCTCTCAGCATTGCATCTGACGGTGTGGAGTGGCTGCTTGCTTCGTTGTTAGTCACTATCTTCTCCTTTGCTGGCCACGGTTGCTAGCGTTTTTTGTTTAGCTCTTCTCTTACGTGTGTCTGACATTTGCAGGTCTTTTTATGCAGGTCTGCACCATGCCGAGGTTGATAAACAGACTGTGAAAAGTACTGAGAGCGACCTTGACTGGAAAACGGTATTTTAAAATCATTTTAAACTGAGTAGAGGAGATTTCTTGAAAGCACGTCTTACTCCATCTGCTGTACACTAGCGCTCCCCACCACAAAAAATATTTGCCCAGAATCAGACATTGACAAATTTACCGATAGAAATATTCCAAATTTGTCAAAGGAAATAGTTTTAGTTGGGGTTTTTTCAGTAGCTCTGATTTGTTTTTTTTGTGTGTCCTTTCATCCAAAGAAACACAGTAGTTTGAAAAGAATCATCGACATCTAAAGTAGGGCAATTGGGATAGTATTATCCACTTTGAATGCATGTTTTTGAACTTGATTTTTATGTTCATAAGGTGGCAATAATTATGACATTAGTTGATATTAAATAAGGAATTTCAAATCATCTCCCTGTTGTACAGTTGTACTTATGATATTATAATAAAACCTCATTGGAAATTAAAATCAAGATCTCCAGGCAACAGTGATGTCAGATCAAGTGACTGTTATTTATTTATTCCGATTTTAATTTGCACTGAAAATCATTCTCCACTGTAATACCAATGGTCCAGGTTAGAAAAAAATGTGGATTGTCACCTTGTCGTGGTGGAGAAGCTTGTGTGGACCTGAGATCCTGAGAGCGATGCCTTCTGGAGCTATGCACCTGGTAGGGCCAACCATGGCGGTAAGGTCGAGGGGAAGGTCTCTCACAAAGAGCAATCCAACCAAGACCTCAATGGTGGAACAGGCGGAGGATGATGGCTGGCCTTAGTGGAGCATCACAACGACTGGGTAGGCTGCGCAAAAAAGGGTCTCCGGTCGTCTTGGGCTTCATGCCAGTGGATCCTGACCCAAATCTGTCAAGGACCGTGGGGTGGCTGTCTGTGCACCAGTCTCCCCACATTAAACAAAGTCACGCACAGGTATCCTCCATACAGGCAATAACACACCGGAGACACCCATGGTCAGCCATGACCGAAGGGAGCCTAAGAAAAAGAAGAAGGTTAGAAACATTTGAATAAAATATGTATGTCCTTTCATTACTTCAGCTAACTTTACTATTTTAAGTCCCAGTATCAACATTCCACTTTAATCAGCATCATCTGACTGAGGGCTGCAATGTATGCAGAACAATATAAAAGTAAAGAGGTACTGGAACATTTGGATGAAGCATTGCCTTTGGGTTTAAGTCATCAATTTTCCATTAAGCTTTTTTTAAATAATGAATATTAAATTCCGTGCTGGTTAAAGATTTCAGGTAATTCAAATAAGTTTTAGTTGCTCAGACTGACATAATTTGTCTGTAAGAACCTGTTTAAGCAGTGATCCTAATCTTCATGTAATTATCTTACACTGGCATTTATAGATCCCTTATCCATAGTAAAGTCATGCTGAGAGCACATTGTTGGCTTACAGCTGCATAATATGCAGATGAAACCTGCGAAGAGATGATCAAAAAAGACCAAGGCAGGAGCCATTGGGGAAGCAAGTGAGTCAGTGATTGTCCTTTTAATAGCAGCTGTTCACCTCTAATTATTTTTCTCCGTCTGAGTCTGTCTCTCTGGTTATCCATTATCTATCTTTGCCTTATTTATTTCTAACATTTTTTGGACAGAATCTGTAACCAACCAAATGAAATATTTGCTGCTCTGCTGTTTTAAGGAAATGTCTCTGCTGTTTTAAGGAAATCAAGCAATTCTAATAAGTTTCAGATGCTCAGACTATTTTGATGTCTTTATATTGGACAATTTCAAATTCAGAAAGTATTAAATTACACATTTCATTGAATCAATCCAACCTGCAGTTATAACCACTTTTGAATTACACCATGTGAATACTTTTTTCACAAATGTTTATTTTTATCTAATTCCTACATCTGCAATTATGATGGAAATATTCTCATTGTAAATGTCACAGAAACATGTTACGTTTTGTATACAATTGCTAAACAATTAATTTGAAGCCAAGTGATATTTTCAAGCCATTATCATTCATACAGAAACTATTGTTACACGTGTTATTGCCTTTTATTGAATTGTGATCATTTGACCTGATCATTTAGAGATTTGTTGATACCCCACCTCAAGGAACCTTGAGAATGATTCTGAAACTGAGTCCAAAATTGCATGGATTTTCGTCCTTACAACAATGAAATTACACTGTGAGCTATTTTAATGCCTATTGCGAAATATTTTGCTATTTTAATGGCGGTGTTAAGACATTTGAAACTAAAATATCAATGTATTTGAAAAATTCCAGGCAAGGGTGTTTATTCACCTGTGGCAGTCATTCTTGGACTAATAACACCAAGCTTCATGTCAAATCATATTAATCAATTAAAATCTTTTGTCTTCCAATAGCTTATTCTTTCCCTGCATGATGAATGCAGTGATCGGTTCCTTATGTTGAAATTATTCAGCTATTTCATATTTCTTACAAAATGTATATATTTTCTCTTTTTCTCGCATTTACCATTTTCTTACAGTTGAAGCCGATTTACTCTCACTCTGGTTCTGTGGATTCCGAAGTAGCCATTTGGGCCAATGTGCTGGGAACTCAAGTCTAATCCACCGATAGGACAGGAGGTGCCTTACTTTGAATAGTTTGTGAGTTGCTTTTTTTCTTCCACTGTTTCAATAAGACTTCTGTGTCTGTAAGTACATGAAACACTGGAGGCTCTTAATGTCATTCAAAATGCCCCTTTTGTACTTTGAACATAAAAACTCAACGAATGAAGGATGAATGAATACAATCACCATAACTGCTAGGGAAACTATACTAATATGTCTACTATGATGTAGATCAATAAATAGTGTATAATAGATTGTCACTGATAGAATGCTAAATTTGGGGAGAAGTGAAGGGAATCTCCTGGTTATATCAGAAAACCTAATCTCATGTTAAAAGCACCAAATTGCATCCGTAAAACAAAATCGGTTTCAGGTTATACTCATAAGATTGACATGTGATATCAGCATTTCAAAAGCATCTGGGGTTTCGAAACACTCAGCAAAGGAAATTGTCAGCAATAATGCAACATTTTTCATGTCATTTTTCCCTTATTCTGTCTTACCCAATCTCTACACTAATGGTTCCATTGCCACATAAACTAATTTACAGTTTTGCTATGTCAAGAATTTAAAATAAAACATGACACCTTCAGATCAGCTAAAGTGTTCCAAAAGTCATCTGCTTGTAAAACATTGATGGATTTAACTGTAGCTTTTCCACTTGAAAGCTTTATAATCTGAAAATTCTATTTAAAAAATGTACTTGGAATGAGTTTTCCAAATGTATCAAGAGCAAAGTTTTGCAGATGCTGGAAACATGAAATAGAAGAAGAAAAGGCTGGATTTCAGGTATTTTTTAATGGGGCAGGTAAGAGCTTATTTGGTTCATTGGCAAATTGATTGTGTTCTTCCTTTTACAAACATTCTATTCAATGTACAGTAAAATTAACAGAAACTTCTTTGTAAATTGAGAGAAAGCTAAATGAGAAGTTCTTTTGAGGTAGAGCAAATGAATTACTCCTATAAATGTAACAGTTCATTCCAACAGGGATCAAAGACAGTTACTTTTCAGGAGTGCTGGTAGCGATTTACAGATATATCTGCACTTATTAGTGGGCAGTGAAGGTACTGCTATGTACTAATGATTAAGGGGCATGAGGAGGACCAATCTTACTTTAACATTCTTCACATTATTGTAAATCAATATTTTGGAAACAAAATGAAAACTAAATTAACTACTCCCACATTTTTTTGCTTAATTTACTTTACGATTCAAATTTCAGCTCAAATACAAACTGAATTGCCTGTAATATGAACAGAACATACTAGAAATCCAGAAGATCAGGTGAAATCTACATTTCAGTTAATAGCGTTTATTGTGCATCTCAAAATGCCGTTGAATAGGTGATGATAGGCTGCCTTCTTAAATCATTGCAATCCCTCTGGCAAAGGTGCGCACTGTGATATTGGGAGAGAGCTTAATGAGCGAGAACAAACGTCAATGAGATAATGGTGATATGTTGAGTTGAGAAGGAACGATAGATCAGCCATAATTGAATAACGGAGCTGTCTCGATGGACCAAATGGCCTAATTCTGCCACATCAGGGTGACATGCGATATAGAGGGAAGCACACGGGTGTCCATCTTCCCTCATGCCTGAATTGAGTAGAAAGAGTAGTCTGGATTGAGTAGGAACAGACCAACTCCCACAGTTATCTGAACTACCCTTCCTCGTACCCTGCTTCTTGCAAATACACTACTCCCTACTTTCAATTTCACCATGTCCGCCGCGTCTGTTCCCAAGATAAAGCCTTCCATTCCAGGGCATCCAAGATATTCTCTTTCTTTAGTAAACATGGTCCCCGTCCCCCCCCCCCCACCCCCCCACTGTCAAAGATGGATCCTCATCCACATTTCCTCTGTCCTGCAATCATCTTTCACTAGCCCCTCCCTCCCCAAACGGAACAAGGATAAAGTTCCCATGGTCCTTACATTTTACCCTATCAGCCTCTACATCTCACACATCATCCTCTGACAGTTCGATCACCTCCAACGTGATCCCACCACCAGTCACCTGTTCCTATCCCACACCCTTTCTGCCTTCCGTTGAGACCATTCCCCCTCTGCAGTCCTTGGTTTACGGGTTCTTTCCCACCCAAACTACTCCATCTCCCGGTACTTTCTCCTGCAACAGCAGGAGATGTAACGTCTGTCCCTATACCTCCTCTCTTATATCCAGCTGTCCTTCCAGGTGAGACCGGGGTTCATGTGCACATCCTCCAACCACATCGACTGCATCCAGTGTTCCCAATGTGGTGTCCTTTACATTGGTGAGACCAGGCGTAGACTAGGTGACTGTTTTGCCAAACACAGGTCCACCAAGGCCTGCTGCATCTCCCAATAGTGAGCCATTTTAACTCCCCTTGACATTCCCATACTGATCTTTCTGCCCTTGGCATCCTCTATTGCCAGAGTGAGGCCACACACAAACTGGACAAACAACACCTCATATTCTGCTTGGATAGCTTACAAAACCTTGGTATGAACAGTGAATTCTTCAATTTCAGGTATCTAACCCACTAACACAAAAATAGAAAATAGGTGCGGGAGTAGGCTATTTGGCGCTTTGGGCCAGCACAGCCATTCAATATCTGATCATCCAAATTGAGTACCCCGTTCCTGCTTTTTCTCCATATCCCTTGATTCCGTCAGCCCTAAGAGCTAAATCTAACTCTCTTTAAAATCCCCCCCTTCACCTTTTTATTTTGCCCCTCTCTTCCTTATGCCCCACCTGGATTAGCAATTATTTCTCACTCTGCTTTTCCACCGATATCCCTCTGGCTTCATAATTTTCACTTCTATACTTATCTCACTTTTTGTCTCTTCATCTCTGGCCTTTGTCCAACCATATATCTATCAAATCTCCCCCTCACCTGTCTCAATTCGTCATTTGCTAGACTTTGTCCTGCCCCAGCTCTCTTCCAGCACACTCTGACTGAAGAAGAGTCCCAACCCAAAATGTTGCCTAAGCATGTTCTCCAAAGATGCTTCATGATCTGCTCAGTTACTCCTGAACTTTTGTGTCTTTTGTCTATTTTTTTGTAAACCAGCATCTCCAGTTCTTTGTGTCTTTGTAAAACCTGGGTGTTTTGTGCATAATTAAGAATGATTCATTTTGAGATAAGTGGAGCTGAAAATATAATAACAGATTAACTTTACATGGTGCATTACTATTGTCAAAAGATCAACAAGACATCCTGAAATGTGCAAAAAGTTGCTATGCTGCAGGCATCCCAGTTTTTTTTTCATTTCCAGAAAATGTTTTTGCTAACACATTTTTAGCATATTGGCTTTCAGACAAGGCATTAACCCGAGAACCTCCCTGCTATCGGTGGCCAATGCTAAATACACCATGACTTCATTCTGAGAAAGAGTCACGAGTTTCCTTTGCTCTGCTGACCTATATTAACCCTTCAAACATCACTGGGACAAGATTTCAGAAGTAAAGTTAGGAAATACCTTTATTTGAAAAGGTTAGCAGGAGTTCAGAAAGTTCTTCTGCAAGTGACAGCTAAAGGCAGAACAATTGATATTTTTATACCTCAAATTGATAATATTTTGTTTAGTAGAGGAATATACTGAATAAATACACTGAATTATAGCAGAAGCTCAAATGATAAAATAGTGTTACCTGGGTCCTATACAGTATTCACGGACTTTCAGGGCATTATGTCATAACTTTTGGCAAACCTTAGTCATACATAAATTGTCATGTTTCCTACAATGAATAAATTATGACACTTCAGACAGATTTAATTTGTTGTGAACCACTTTGGAAACCATCCTGAGTTTGTAAAACATTCTGGGTGTATGATACATGCAAAGTATATGAATTGTATATTTTCTTTCTCTTTCAATTGGATAGCACAAAAATAGCATCCGGTGCAAAAAGCAATTTTTGCCAGACCTTCACCCTTATCATGATAAATAATATTATTGTTATAGTGGAATTAACATTTGTAAAAGTAAATTATTATAAATTGAATCTTAATCACTATATGTCTAAAATTATATCATTTCTCGAGAGATTAAAGGGTTGTAATAAATCCTCGGCTTAGTTTAGTTAAGTTTTAGTTTAGTTTATTTAGTTTAGTGATACAGCACGGAAACTGGCCATTTAGCTCACCGAGTTCACGCTGACCAGCAATCACTGTACACTAGCTCTATTCTACACACTAGGGACAATTACATTTTTTTACTGAAGCCAATTAACCTACATCTTTACATCTGTACATCTTTGGAGTGTGGGAGAAAACCCGAGCACCCAGAGAAAACCCACATGGTCACGAGCAGAACATACAAACTTCATACAGACAGCACCCCTAGTCAGGATCGAACCTGGGTATCTAGGACTGTTAGGCAGCAACTCTACTGTTGCACCACTGTGCTGCCCTTGGCATTCTTACGGCAAGTTTCTGTAAAACGTTTTCAAGACCAAGTAACTTGCAAAACTTGCAATTTCAGAAAAAGATTTTAAAATCATTTGTTCTACCCTCATCAGTTTACCACAGGTAACAGTGCATAATTATTACCTCCTTTTATATGTCAAAGACAAATAAGATAATGTACATATATTTTGTTAAATGATAACCAAAGTTCAATCGATGTTTTTAAGGGATTTTCAAATGAGAGATCAGAATCCAAATACAAAAAATTATTTAATATACTGCACATTCTCAATCACAACAAAACTATGGAGAAGAAGAAATTACATAGTACCAAACACTTGTCCACAAACAACAACAATCTAAAAGAAGAATCCTTATCTGCCAGTTGCTTTGAGCATCAGCACAAGGCGACATCATCTGCATCATATCAAGGAAATGAGGGGGGATTGAAAGAACTTACTCGTAAGAAGCCAAATAAACTTGCACCATTAGATCTCCCTGAGGACATTAAGGAAGCCCAGCTTGCAAAGCTCAAAGATGTTCAAATTGAAGCTAAGATGGCTGCAGAAAGGTTAGCTACTTGTGGGGCTACCTACATGGAACACCAGCAGAAAAAGGTGAGAAATTACAAGCAGTTGGACAACTTAGAGAAAATAAGACAGGCTGAAAATGCAATATTAGAAAATCAGAAACCTTCAAAGTCTCTCCAGCAACAAACATCATTTCTTCCTATTAATATTTCAAAGTCCATTGTAAATCAGAAACTTGAAGAGAATTATATTCCAAATAAACTCTTGGTTCCTATTAAGAGCATCAGTGATAAACCGGAAATGGTGCATGAAGTACAAAATTATATTGCTGATGGAAATCTCGAACCAACACATAAGGCTGTAAGAGATGGATTAAGGATAAAGGAAGGAAAAGGCTGTGAAGGTGGGACACGTGGTAGGTCTAAGCCTTTAAAACCATCACGATTAACCTCTAGCAATGTGAGCATCAATGAAGACTTTAATATTGCAAGACAGCAGGCACGAAGAGAAGCCAGCAAGGCACCTAAGCTTCTTAACAATGGAATCAGAAGAGAATGTATGAAATAACCTTGAGAATGGTATACTGTTAGAAGCTATATCAGATTAGTACATGGCAGAATGTTTCCAATGAACAATATTGATGTTATATACTTAAAGTTAGAGTACACTGATGCTTAGAGAAGTGTTAATACCACCTTCCAAAGAATTCTGTGATAGTTAAATGTCAAATTACTGGGAAGCTGATAGCAAAGAAGAATACCTTTGGACTATCATATAAAGGAATGTCTACTCCACAAGAGATTTTTTGTTCAGTTCACTTCATTTCATTTCATTTTTCCATGTATTGTAACTCCAAAATATAAAGTTGTTGATGGAGATGAATAATGAAATTAGGAATCTCTCTGTAAATGGGAAATCTGAATAACTAGCAGAAAGTAATTTTGAATATGATGAAAGGAACACGACAGGCAATAAACTAATTCCATTAGAAAGTTAATCATCCAAATGGAAATTCAGATGTGAATAAAATAGATATGGCAACCCATTTAAAATCTCAACAATTTCATTTGTCCCTTAGGTTATGAATATGCAGACATAGTTTAAAGTCCCCAAGGATAATTATGCAATTCCTGCTGATTATAGACATCAGAATAACAATAGGCCAGTTTGAAAATTGAGCTTATTAAAGTTTGATCTGTTTTGTGGCTTGCAAAAAAATAAAAATAATCTGTGCAAAGTTCCGTGCAGTGCGAAAATGAATAACAAGGCAGAACCTCGAAGGAATGGTTAAAATTCAAGAAGTCTTTCTCGAGACCAAGCAACTGGGTGAATTGCAAGCAATATTTAACACTTGATTTACCAAATCGCATTGTGTTTCAGTACCTTCCCTTGCATTGCTTATAAAAATCACACTAAATAGGAGATTCTTCGGTTCATTTGTATTTGTCAACATTATTAAAATTCTACCAGTTAATCTCATGTTTGCTCTTTAGCCTTGCACATTATTGAACATCCCAATCCCTTTTGAAACACAAACAATCTTCCTGATATACTAGTGGCCAGAGGATCTGGGGTGACAGAGGAACTGAAGGAAAATTGTGTTGGGTAGACTGATGGTCTGCATTCCAGGGTATTTAAGGAAGTGGCTCAAGAAATCGTGGATGCATTGGTGATAATTTTCCAATGTTCTATAGATTCAGGATCAATTCCTGTGGATTGGAGGATAGCTAATGTTATCCCACTTTTTAAGAAAGGCGGGAGAGAGAAAACAGGGAATTATAGACCAGATTGCCTGACATCGGTGGTGGAGAAGATGCTGGAGTCAATTATAAAATATGAAATAGCGGCACATTTGAATAGCAGTAACAGGATCGGTCTGAGTCAGCATGGATTTACGAAGGGGAAATCATGCTTGACTAATCTTCTGGAATTTTTTTTAGGATGTAACTTGGAAAATAGACAAGGGAGAGCCAGTGGATGTAGAGTACCTGGAATTTCAGGAAGCATTTGATCAGGTCCCACATAGGAGATTAGTGGGCAAAATTAGGGCACATGGTATTGGGGGTACAGTGTGGCCATGGATAGAAAATTGGTTGCCAGACAGGAAACAGAGTAGGGATTAACGGGTCCCTTTCGGAATGGCAGGCATTGACTAGTGGGGTACCGCAAGGCTCGGTGCTGGGACCGCAGCTATTTACAATATACAGTGGTTTGCAAAGGTTTTCATAACCCTTGAACTTTTCCACACTTTGTCACATTACAACCACAAACGTAAATGTATTTTATTGGGATTTTATGTGATAGACCAACACAAAGTGGTGCATAGTTGTGAAGTGGAAGGAAAATGATACATGGTTTCCAAATTTTATTACAAATAAAAAACTGAAAAATGTGGTGTGCAAAAGTATTCTGCCCCCCTGAGTCAATACTTTGTAGAACCACCTTTCGCTGCAATTACAGCTGCAAGTCTTTTGGGGTATGTCTCTACCAGCTTTGCACATCTAGAGACTGATATTTTTGCCCATTCTTCTTTGCAAAGTAGCTCAAGCTCAGTCAGATTGGATGGAGAGCATCTGTGAACAGCAATTTTCAAGACTTGCCAGAGATTCTCAATTGGATTCTGGACTTTGACTGGGTCATCTAACACATGAATATGCTTTGATCTAAACCATTCCATTGTAGCTCTGGCTTTATGTTTAGGGTCGTTGTCCTGCTGGAAGGTGAACCTCCACCCCAGTCTCAAGTCTTTTGCAGATTCTAACAGGTTTTCTTCCAAGATTGCCCTGTATTTGGCTCCATCCATCTTCCCATCAACTCTGACCAGCTTCCCTGTCCCTGCTGAAGAAAAGCATCCCCACAGTATGATGCTGTCACCACCAAGTTTCACAGTGGGGATGGTGTGTTCAGGGTGATGTGCAGTGTTAGTTTTCCACCACACATAGCGTTTTGCATTTAGGCCAAAAACATAAATTTTGGTCTCTTCAGACCAGAACACCCTCCTCCACATGTTTGCTGTGTCCCCCACATGGCTTGTGGCAAACTGCAAACAGGACTTCTTATGGCTTTGTTTCAACAATGGCTTTCTTCTTGTCACTCTTCCATAAAGGCCCAATTTGTGGAGTGCACGACTAATAGTTGTCCTGTGGACAGATTCTCCCACCTGAGCTCTGGATCTCTGCAGCTCCTCCAGAGTTACCATGTGTCTCTTGGCTGCTTCTCTGATCAATGCTCTTTGCCCGGCCTGTCAGTTTAGGTGGACGGCCATGTCTTGGTAGGTTTGCAGTTGTGCCATACTCTTTCCATTTTCGGATGATGGATTGAACAGTGCTCCGTGAGATGTTCAAAGCTTGGAATATTTTTTTTATAACCTAATCCTGCCTGAAACTTCTCTTCAAGTTTATCCCTAACCTGTCTGGTGTGTTCCTTGGGCTTCATGATGCTGTTGTTCACTAATGTTCTCAACAAACCTCTAACAACTTCACAGAACAGCTGTATTTAAACTGAGATTTGAGTACATACAAGTGGACTCTATTTACTAATTAGGTGACTTCTGAAGGCAATTGGTTGCACTGGATTTTATTTAGGGGTATCAGATTAAAGGGGGCTGAATACTTTTGCACGCACACTTTTCAGTTTTTTATTTGAAAACCATATATCACTTTCCTTCCACTTCACAATTATGCCGCACTTTGTGTTGGTCTATCACATAAAATCCCAATAAAATACATTTATGTTTGTGGTTGTAACGTGACGAAATGTGGAAAAGTTCAAGTGGTATGAAAACTTTTGCAAGCCACTGTACATCAACGATTTAGATGAAGGGATTCAAAGTAACATTAGCAAATTTGCAGATGACACAAAGCTGGGAGGCAGTGTGAACTGTGAGGAGGATTTTACTTCTGAGTCACATGAGTGACTACGTGAAGAAGGCAGTCAGTCCGCTTGCATGTCATTACGTCTGAAGCATGCACCAATGACTGACTGGCAGGCGTGTCATGTCCTTCCAGCCATAAGTTTAAAAACTTCAGGTAAAAACTACTGAGGTTGTATTTGCGGGTTCTTTAATTCTTGTGTTCCAGCAAGTTAGAACCATAACCATTTTGAAGGTGAAGAGACGGTCTACGGGGAAGCCGGCTACTGAAGACCGTGGAGGTGTGGGTAGCAAACGACTGTCTAAATCGCCTTCCATGTCGCTGGTGGTGGACCCAGCGATGGCAGACTTGGTGCCTGAGGAAAACACTGTGGCAGTCCCGCCGGGGCGCAAGGCTACTCACAAATCTGCTAGGCCCAGATTCAGATGAGTCTGGCCCGGAGAGATCCCCTCCTTCACTGGGAAGCGTCTATGGATGACTTCCCCAGATGGAGCACCTTTTGGAGAGGTGGCTCCAGAACGGTATGCTCCGGAAGAGGGAGCAATATCAGCACGGGTCTCCACAGGAGCCCGCGTCAGCAGCACCGTTCACTGGGCTGCGAAGTGTCTCCCTCTCTGGAGAGGGGAGTACACAGATTCAGTATATCCCTGTCTCAGAGTATGGAGGCACAGCTGGTGAGCACTCCCGGGGACATGGCCCTGAGGTGCCTCTTTTGACATCCAAATTTGCCATACCTACACCATCAGGAGCACCCCTGGATGAAGACCTGGCCACCACAATTAACTATTTGGCATCACACCAGCTCAAAGACCTGGCAATGAAGGTGACCACAAATAGGTACCATACTCCTGCCAACTGTGCCTCCCTTAATGTGCCGGCTGTCAACCACTCCATCTGGGGTCATATTGGAGCGGGTGTAAGAGCCCAGGAAATCAAGTTCCAAAAAGTTTTTTAAATTACTGGCCTCTGCCATAACGGCCTTTGCAAGATCTGTAGATGGGGGGGCTGCTGTCGGAAACACAGCAGGACGCAGTGGCGCTTATGTGTAATGCCCACTTTAAGATAAATTGCCTGTGTAAAAACGCAATACGGCCGGCACTAAACCCCACATTTGCAGTGCTGTGCAAGGCCAGCAACGTCCAACCGGCCAATTATCTATTTGGAGCAGACCTGCTGAAGCAGGTCTGAGAGCTGGACGATGAGGCCGAGACCAAACAACACCCAGGGGCTCATCATACCGGGCTCGTCCTTATTCCCACTTCAGCTTCGGGCAAAACCAGTCTAGGTGCTCCGGAACCCGAGGAAGACTCAAGCTGGAGGCACCGAGGTCTTTTTTAGGGGTAGGCCCCAGCCGGCCCACTTCTCGGATGCACGGAGGGCACCCACCATCAGCCCCCCTTCCCAAGCCTTGAGGACGGAAACCGGCACTGTACCGCCAGTAACGTAAAAGGTAGGAGAATCTAGTTCCTTGTGGAACACCTTACACATCACGCACTCACAAGTTGGGGGCAGATTGTGACATTTCTTGAATGAATAGAGTTGGATCACAGCAGACCCGTTCATACTGCACAGTATACAAGGTTTCAAAATTGAGTTCCTTCTTGATTCCACCCACCCAACATTTACCAAACTGCACATATGTGTTTTCACAACAGGAAAGATTTGATGTACAAGCTGAAATCCAGGCTTTATATAAAAAATAGGTTGCAAGTCGCATCAGGAACGTCACCAATTTGTATCCAACATATTCACCAAGAAGAAAATTGATGGAGGATGTCGTATCATCCTAGACTTGATGGAACTCAATACCTTTGTGAAGTATAAACATTTCAAAATGGATAACTTTGGCACTGCTATGCAACTGGTTTCTAAAGGATGTTATATGGCATGCATTGATCTAAAAGATGCATACTACTCAGTATCCATTCACAGGTAGCACAGGAGATATTTGAAATTTAACTGGATGGGACAATTGCGGCAATTCAAAGCATTGCCTAATGGGCTGACCAGCTCCCAGACTATTTACAAAATTAATAAAACCAGTTCTGGGGTTACTATGAGCTCAGAATTACATAGTCATGGCATATTTGGATGACATTTTAATAGTTGGGGACACCAAGGAATCAGCTGAATCATCTGTTTCAGCCACCAAACAATTCCATACCACCCAGGCCATGGTACACATACATTTGGGATGTGAGCGTGGTGCTATCACAGCTTCGCCAGTGGGCATCAGCTTCCTCCCTATCCTCATCTAAGCTCGCCCTCAAGGTGGTCATGATCATGGCAAGAACTTACCAGTTTGAAGTTTGATCATGATTTTATGAGGAGTTACGATGAGTGATTACATGCCCACCACTCCCAACCCTCATATTATCAGGTCATCTGATAGTTCTAGTTCTCCAAATCTTACTAACTTCAGGTCAACTTCACTCATCTGTGATTTCACCCCGCTGCTTTGAAGATTGACGCGCAAGCGGACTGATGGCCTTCTTCATGTAGTCGCTCATCGTAACATCCTCATAAAATCAAGATCAAACTTCAAACTGGTAAGTTCGCATCTAATCTTACTATTTTATGAGAATGCAGGGTGACTAGGGCAGGTTGGGTGAGTGGGCAGATGCATGGCAGATGCAGTTTAATATGGATAAATGTGAGGTTATCCACTTTGGTTGCAAAACAGGAAGGTGGATTACTATCTAAATGGTGTCAAGTTGGGAAAAGGGATCTGGGGGTCCTTGTCATGAGTCGATGAAAGTAAGCATGCAGGTATAGCAGGCAGTGAAGAAAGCGAATGGCATGTTGGCCTTTATAACAAGAGGAGTTGAGTATAGAAGCAAAGAGGTCCTTCTGCACTTGTATAAGGCCTAGTGAGGCCACACCTGTAGTATTGTGTACAGGTTTGGTCCCCTAATTTGAGGGAGGACATTCTTGCTATTGCGGGAGTGCAGCGTAGGTTAACAAGGTTAATTCCCAGGATGGCGGGACTGTGATATGCTGCGAGAATGGAGTGGTTGGGCTTGTGTACTCTGGAGTTTAGAAGGATGAGAGGGCATGTTATTGAAACATATAAGATTATTAACGGTTTGGACACACTAGAGGCAGGAAACATGTTCCCGATGTTGGGGGAGTCCAGAACCAGGGGCCACAGTTTAAGAATTACGGGCCTGTCCCACTTAGGCGATTTTTCAGTGGACTGCCAAGTGACTGTCAAGAGCGGAACACACACACAAACACATCGCAAAGGCGGGGACCAGCGAAAGCGGGGGGAGCGCTGTCTGAAATTCATATGGTGCAAAGCCAAGACAGACACATACCGCGATGAACAGGAAGGTTAAGATGGCTAGCACAGTGTACGGTAAGTCCTTTCAAAGAGGAGAGGGGGAGAGGGGTGGAGGGAGGAGAGGGGTGGAGGGAGGAGAGGGTTGGAGGGAGGAGAGAAGGGGGGAGGGGGGATAGGGGAAGGGGAGGGGGAGAGAGGAGAAACTTTTAATAAGCCAGAGATACACAGCTGTGAAGTTTGGCGGGTATTCAACATTACCGGTCGGTTATCCTTGGTTCTGAAAACTCGTGCTTACGTTTTTTTTTCCCCAATGAGCCAATGAAAATGTCTGGTCAGCAAAGACGATTAACTAGAACTACCTATGACTACCTGGACTACTCATAACTACATGGCGACCCCACGATAGCTGCACCTACAACAGCAGGATTATCGATTGTCTCCATGGCGACCAATATGTTGAAACATTTGCGGCGACCATACTGAGGTCACGACCAGTTCCCAGAATGCAGGAACTCCTCACGATCACAAAGGAGACTCACCAGAGACCTCGGCGAGCATGTAGCGAGCGCAGAATATCCTGCACTCGCCTAAAAAGTCGCCTAACTGGGACAAGCCCTTTAGGGGTATGCCATTTAGAACAGAGATGAGGAAACACTTTTTCTTTCAATTGTGAGTCTGTGGAATTCTCTGCCTCAGAGGGCGGTGGAGGCCAGTTCTCTGGATACTTTCAAGAGAGAGCTTGATAGGGCTCTTAAAGATAGCGGAGTCAGGGGATATGGGGAGAAAGCAGGAACGGGGTACTGATTGGGGATGATCAGCCATGATCACATTGAACGGCGGTGCAGGCTCGAAGGGCCGAATGGCCTACTTCTGCACCTATTGTCTATTGAAAATATTTGTGAATTTAAATTCACAAATATTTCTGATAGTGCATTAACTTGCCAGACCATAACAATTCAGTGACCCCCCCAAAAAAATCTTTCCCCTTATTTGCTTTCTGTCTCTTTTACCAATGATGTCACTGACTATGATGTCACTGACTAATGTAATTGTTTCTCCTTTCAAATACCCCTCAAAACTCTCTGTTCTTCATTTGATGCTTGGATGAATATAGGAAATATAGGATCTGATATAGAAAATTGTAGGGATATTGATCCTAAGCTGTTTATCGCCTGAAACACATTCAAACCAAGGGACTCAATGATCAGTCAAAACTAAGTCCTCAAATGTCATCAGTGAGCTAATGGAGCTCACTTTGTAATCAAAGCAAATTCATGTATTTGAAGATAAAATGCAAGTCATCTGCTTTGTGGGCAATGGGACCTCGGGGAAGGCTGAAGTGTTTTGGAGTGACCCATTGAAGGAGATAGGAGCTCTCATTGAGAACACATTCCAGCTCAACATTGTTCAATTATATATATTTATTTCCATTTTATTATTGATAAATGCTTAGAAAGGCAGGAAGAGCACAGAGAGAGTTTTTTCTGTTATGTGTATGCTTACGGGAACTCGGAACATATGCTGTCATTCCAAAGAACGTTAGTTACGACCTGGACATTGCAGAAAAGACAAGCATGCATTTACTCTTTTACTAAATTAAATTTTCACCCAGTGTGAAGATAAGTACTACAACCTACCATGCAATATTTGAGGGTCTCACACCATGAACATTCATCCAAATAGTATCAAACATAGGTAGGCCTGCTATAATACAATAGTCGTGTTCATAAGAAAATGTGTTACAGAAAATCATGTTATAGAAATAATTATCTCAATATGAAAAAGAGGATTCGGGGCTAGAAAGTTTCATCTTCACTATGACAACGTTATTTGTCTTGAAGGGGTTTCAATGATAAAGGATTTTTTAATAGCTCTGTTTATTTTATTACTGCAAGCTAAAATGCCAAAGGCTGTATGTTACATTGTTTAATAGAATATAATTGCACAAGTATTAAAAGAATCGAGTGCTTGTCAATTTCCAAAGTAAATCTCTTAAGTGGCCATCTGCATTGAAGCGGGCAATGATATCAAAGAAACAATGATATCTGTTCACGGTTGGTTTCCAAATTTGTTGGAATGCAATTCAGGCTAAAACAAATGTAAATAATATTTTCCAGATAAATAATACACAAACAGTATATTTTAAGTGCTCAATTTAATCCCATTAAAATATAAACACAAACGCACTTTTTCTACATTACCTGTCAATGATACTTGATCCTTGGAACACTGTCATTCACAATATGTCAAATTAATCTCTGTGCTGCTTTAGACAGCTGCAAGCCATTCCAGACTCATATAAGCTCAAAATGATGTGTTACTAGCTACACAGCTGCTTGTCAAATGGGCTAGAAAAGTCATTACCCCTCAGTATCAGATTTATGTAATACCACATCAGTTCCCCAGGCCATCACAAAGTATATTATTATGAAGGGCTCATATTCTAAACAACTGAATTGCTGCTCTGGGGCAACCAAGCTATGGATGACTGAGTAAAGACTCCTGGTCAGAAAATCTACTGCTGCCACCAAATAATACATGCAACTCATACATAACAAGTCTGATCAAAGAGGTGACATTTTCAATAAACATGTGGTTGAAGTAAATTTGCCACCTTTCTGGTAAGGTAGAACCGTGACAGTCAACCCACTTCAATGGCGCTGAAACTTAACCAGAAGGCTGTGGTGGCCAAATCAATGGATATTTTTAAGGCAGAAATAGATATATTCTTGATTAGTATGAGTGTCAGGGGTTATGAGGAAAAGGCAGGAGAATGTGGTTAGAGGGAGAAATAAATCAGCAACGATTGAATGGCAGAGCAGACTTGTTGGGCCGAATGGCCAAATTCTGCTTCTATCACATGACCTTTTGACCTTCTGCAAAGAAAGACTCTCAGCTCATGGAAAATTTGGTAGCAAATGTTGACCTCATCAGTTAAGCCTTGAGATCAGATAGTAACCAAACCCTGTTGTGCCTGATTATATTCATATAAATTATATCAGAAGTGATTTTAAAAACATTCTAGGCTCATTTCAACTCATTTCTAGGTGAGCTCACTATATATCGTGATGTTTGACTGGCAACTTCTTAATATGATTCACTTTAGCGTTGACGTTAATTCCTTGTCATACTCTGCATGTGTTCTGGCATCGTCAATGTGCACAGCATGAATTTTTTACACAAACAAGAAATGTGGATAACAAAATAACATTAATATTCTGGATAATTAACATATAATTCAAGCAGCAGTGAGTCCCACTCCAAAGTAATGAAACCTGCATCATTTAAAATATTCCCCAAGGATATGATTTTATATATTGAAACCTGCAGTTCAAGGGTCCCTTGTACCGTCATTATGGTTCATGGGGGCACGTAAAAACTCCCTACGGATGGCAGACGTAGTCAGGATCGAACTCGGGTCACTGGCGCTGTAAGGCAGTAACTCTACTGCTACACCTCCGTACCATGCCTGTACAACCAATAGTGGCCAATTGATGTTTGTGATTTATATCAAATATTTGAATTAGAATCTGCAAGGCATGATTTGTTAGTTTGCAGATGAAATTAAAATTGGTAGCAATGAAGACAACGAAGATGATTATCAAGCATTATGGCGGGATCTTGATCAGCTGGGCAAGTGGGCTAAGGAATGGCTTATTGCATTTCATTCAGATAAATGAATACCAAACCAGGGCACAATGTTCATAGTGAATGAAAGGGCCTTGGGGAAAGTTGCAGAGCAGTAGGATCTGGGAGTGCAAGTACATGGTTCACTGAAAGTGGTGTCACAGTAGATCGGGTGATGTAGAAAGCTTATGTCACGTTACATAGAAACATAGAAACAAAGACAATAGGTGCATGAGTAGGTCATTCGGCCCTTCGAGCCTGTACCACCATTCAATATGATCATGGCTGATCATCCAACTCAGTATCCTGTACCTGCCTTCTCTTCATACCCCCTGATCCATTTAGCCACAAGGGCCACATCTAACTCCCTCTTAAATGTAGCCAATGAACTGGCCTCAACTACCTTCTGTGGCAGAGGACTCCAGAGACTCACCACTCTCTGTGTGAAAAATGTTTTCTTCATCTCGGTCCTAAAGGAATTCCCTCATATCCTTAAATTGTGACCCCTTGTTCTGGACTTCCCCAACATCGGGAACAATCTTCCTGCATCTAGCCTGTCCAACCCCTTAAGAATGTTGTAAGTTTCTATAAGATCCAAGAAACATTGTTCTTCATCAGTTCACTAACTGAGTATGGATGTTATATTACAGTTCGACAAGATGTTGGTGAGGCTGTACTTGAACTATTGTGTTCGGTCATGCTGCTGTAAGATAGATGCCATGAAGCCAATTCTGTATTGAGTTAGTTAGCCCTCTCTAGATTCAACATAATCTTAGGGATGTCCCAGGAAAATATGCAAACTCTACACAGACATTAGGTTGGAAAGGGTGCAGAGAAGATATAGACAATAGACAATATCCAATAGACAATAGGTGCAGGAGTTGGCCATTTGGCCCTTCGAGCCAGCACCGCCATTTAATGTGATCATGGGTGATCATCCCCAATCAGTACCCCGTTCCTGCCTTCTCCCCATATCCCCTGACTCCGCTATTTTTAAGAGCCCTATCTAGCGCTTTCTTGAAAGCATCCAGAGAACCTGCCTCCACCGCCCTATGAGGCAGAGAATTCCATAGACTCACCACTCTCTGTGAGAAAAAGTGTTTCCGTATCTCCTTTCTAAATGGCTTACTCCTTATTCTTGAACTGTAGCCCCTGGTTCTGGACCCCCAAAATCGGGAACATGTTTCCTGCCTCTAGTGTGTCCAAGCCCTTAACAATCTTATATGTTTCAATAACATGCCCTCTCATCCAAGAGTGTAAACTCAAGAGTGTACAAGCCTAGCTGCTCCATTCTCTCAGCACATGACAGTCCCGCCATCCCGGGAATTAAACTTGTAAACCTATGCTGCACTCCCTCAATAGCAAGAATGTCCTTCCTCAAAATTAGGGGACCACAACTGCATACAACACTCCAGCTGTGGTCTCACCAGAGCTCTGTACAACTGCAGAAGAACTTCTCTGCTCCTATATTCGATTCCTCGTGTAATAAAGGCCAACATGCCATTCGCTTTCTTCACTGCCTGCAGTACCTGCATGCTTACTTTCATAGACTGATGAACAAAGACCCCAGATGCCATTGTACTTCCCCTTTTCCCAACTTGACGTTATTTAGACAGTAATATGCCTTCCTGTTTTTGCTACCAAAGTGGATAACCTCACATTTATCCACATTAAACTTCATCTGCCATGCATCTTCCCACTCCCCCAACCTGTCAAAGTCACCCTGCATTCTCATAGCATCCTCCTCACAGTTCACACTGCCACCCAGCTTTGTGTCATCTGCAAATTTGCTAATGTTACTTTGAATCCCTTCATCCAAATCATTGATGTATATTGTAAAAAACTGCGGTCCCAGCACCGAGCCTTGTGGTACCCCACTAGTCACTGCCTGCCATTCTGAAAGGGACCCGTTAAACCCTACTCTTTGTTTCCTGTCTGCCAACCACTTCTCTATCCATGTCAGCACTCTACGCCCAATGCCATGTGCCCTAATTTTGCCCACTCATCTCCTATTTGGGACCTTATCAAATGCTTTCTGGAAGTCCAGGTACACTACATCCACTGGCTCTCCCTCGTCCATTTTCCTAGTTACATCTTCAAAAAATTCCGGAAGATTAGTCAAGCATAATTTCTCCTTCATACATCCATGCTGACTCGGACCGATCCTGTTAGTGCTATTCAAATGTGTGGCTATCTCATCTTTTATAATTGACATCTTCCCCACCACCGATGTCAGGCTAACTGGTCTATAATTCCCCATTTTCTTTCTCCTGCCTTTCTTAAGATGTGGGATAACATTAGCTAGCCTCCAATCCACAGGAACTGATACTGAGTCTATAGAAAATGGGAAAATTATCACCAATGCATCCACAATTTCTAGAGCCACTTCCTTAAGTACCCTGGGATGCAGTCCATCAGGCCCTGGGGATTTATTAGCCTTCAGTCCCATCAGTCTATCCAAACACCATTTCCTGCCTAATGTGGATTTTCTTCAGTTCCTCTGTCATCCCAGATCTTCTGGACACTACTATATCAGGAAGATTGTTTGTGTCCTCCTTAGTGAAGACAGATCCTAAGTACCTGTTCAACTCATCTGCCATTTCCTTGTTCCCCATAATCAATTCACCTTTTTCAGTCTTCAAGGGTCCAGCTTTGGTCTGAACTAATTTTTTCCTCTACACATACCAAACGAAGCTTTTACTATCCTGCTTTATATTCCTGGCTAGCTTACCTTCGCACCTCGTCTTTTCTCCCCGTATTGTCTTTTTGGTTATCTTCCGTTGTTCTTTAAACATTACCCGATCCTCTTGCTTCCCGCTCATCTTTGCTAAGTTGTACTTCTTCGCTTTAATTTTTATACGGTCCCTGACGTCCCTTGTCAACCATGGTCGTCCCTTTCTCCCTTTGGAATCTTTCTTCCTCCTAGGAATGAACTGATCCTGCACCTTCTGCATTATTCCTAGAAACATCTGCCATTTTTGTTCCACTGTCATCCCTGCTAGTGTATCTTTCAGTCAACTTTGGCCAGCTCCTCCCTCATGGCCACATAGTCCCCTTTATTCAACTGCAACACTGACACCTCCGATCTACCATTCTCCATCTCCAATTATAGATTAAACCTGACCATGTTATGGTCACTGCCTCCTAATGGCTCATTCACCACGAGGTCCTTTATCAAATCCGGTTCATTACATAACACTAAATCCAGAATTGCCTTCTCCCTGGTTTGATTTGATTTGATTTGATTTTATTATTTGTCATTTGAACCTCAGAGAGGCTCGAACGAAACTCCGTTTCTACATGCCATACATAAATCATAAAAAAAATACACAGACAATTCAATTCACACAAACATCCATCACAGTGAATCTCATCCTCACTGTGATGGAAGGCAAAGTCTTCTCTCTCCCCCGCACCATCTCACTCCCGAGGTCGAAGCTGCAGGCGGGCGGTGTTAAATCCCACGGCCTTTGAGGTAGCGCCGGGCGATGTACGGCCCCGCTCTAGGCCCAAAGGTCACAGTTGGAGCCCCCGGCGGGCGCTGGAATGTCCCGCGGCCATGAAAGCCGCGCCGGGCGATGTACGGCCCCGCTCCAGGTCGCTCCAACCCCGTGACACGAGCTGGAGATGTTGTGTTGCGGGAGCTCCGGAGAGCGGTCTCCCACCCGGACCCGCGAGCTCCCGATAGTCCACCGGTCTGCAGCTGGAGCTGAAACTCCAGAGTCGGGCCGCAGCCGCGAGCCACCACCGCTCCCCACGCTCTGAGGCCAGCCAGCCCCATGACGGTGAGTCCGCAGCTCCGTGAATGGAGCACCCAGGTCGTCTCGGTCGAAGGCCGCTCCATGGTGCTAGGCCCCAACAACAACGGAGACCCGACAGGGAAAAAGTCGGGTCTCCCGTGCAGGGAAGAGATTCAAAAGTTTCCCCCTCTTCCCCCCCCCACCCCCCACATATACACAGTTACAAACAATACAAAAAAAAACACGAACAACTACATTTAACTAGACAAAAAATAAAAAAAAGACAGACAGGCTGTAGGGGCCGCTGCAACGCGAGTCGCGCCGCCCACATGTGTTGTGGTAGGCTCCACATGGTAGGCTCCAATACAAGCTGCTCTAAGAATCCATCACAAAGGCACTCTACAAAGTCCCTTTCTTGGGATCCAGTATCAACCTGATTTTCCCAGTCTACCTGCACGTTGAATTCTCCCATAACAACCACAGCATTACTTTTACTACATGCCAATTTTAACTCCTGATTCAATTTGTGCCCTATGTCCAGGCTACTGTTTGAGGGCCTGTAGATTAGTCCCATTAGGGTCTTTTTACCCTTACAATTCCTTAGTTGTATCTATACTGACTCCATATCTCCTGTTTCAATGTCACCCCTTGCGAGGGACTGAATTTTATTCCTCACCAACAGGGCAACCCCACCCCCTCTACCATTGAATATTCAGTTCCCAGCCCTGGCCCTCTTACAGCCATGTCTCAGTAATTCCCACAACATCATGCTTGCCAGTTTCTAACTGAGCTTCAAGCTCGTCCACTTTATTCCTGATACTTCGCGCATTCATATACAGTACTTTGACCTTCGTATTCACTCCCCCCTCGCAATTGCCCCTGATGTTACTCTGTTGTCCATTCTCAAGCTTTCCTTTCCATTAATTTGAGAATCTTTTGTAATTTTTCCTGTGGCCACTTCCCCTTCAAATCCACCTTTATACTCCCAATTTGTCAATCCCTCCCCCCCACTATTTAGTTTAAACCCACACATGTAGTATGTGTGCATTGTATGCATTGCCAGGACTCGAGCGCCTGAGCTATAGGGAGAGGTTATAGGACTTTATTCCTTGAAACACAGAAAACTGAGGGTTGATCTTATAGAGATATATAAAATCATGAGAGGGTAAGAACATTTCCCAGGGTAAGGGAATCAGGAACTAAAGGGCATAGGTTTAAGGTAAGAGGGGGGAGATTTAATAAGGCCCTGTAGGACAATGTTCACACGGAGGGTTGTGGGTATGTGGAGCAGGTTGACAGAGGAAGTAGAAACAAGGAACTGCAGGTGCTGGTTTACACAAAAGGACACAGTGCCGGAGTAACTTACGGTGGCTTGCAAAACTTTTCATACTCCTTGAACTTTTCCGCATTTTGTCACGTTACATCCACAAACGTAAATGTATTTAATTGGGATTTTATGTGATAGACCAACACAAAGTGGTGCATAATTGTGAAGTGGAAGGAAAATGATACATGGTTTCCACATTTTATTACAAATAAAAAACTGAAAAGTGTGGCGTGCAAAAGTATTCAGCCCCCCGAGACAATACTTTGTAGAACCATCTTTCGCTGCAATTACAGCTGCAAGTCATTTGGGGTATGTCTCTACCAGCTTTGCACATCTAGAGACTGATATTTTTGCCCATTCTTCTTTGCAAAATAGCTTAAGCTCAATCAGATTGGATGGAGAGCATCTGTGAACAGCAATTTTCAAGTCTTGCCAGAGATTCTCAATTGGATTCAGGTCTGGACTTTGACTGGGCCATTCTAACACATGAAGCTTTGATCTAAACCATTCCATTGTAGCTCTGGCTGTATGCTTAGGGTCGTTGTCCTGCTGGAAGGTGAACCTCTGCCCCAGTCTCAAGTCTTTTGCAGACTCTAACAGGTTTTCTGCCACAATTGCCCTGTATTTGGCTCCATCCATCTTCCCATCTACTCTGACCAGCTTCCCTGTCCCTGCTTAAGAAAAACATCCCCACAGCATGATGCTGCCACCACCACATTTCAAAGTGGGGATGGTGTGTTCAGGGTGATGTGCAGTGTTAGTTTTCCGCCACACATAGCGTTTTGCATTTAGGCCAAAAACTTAAATTTTGGTCTCATCAGACCAGAGCACCTTCCTCCACATGTTTGCTGTGGGTCCTCCACATTGCTTGTGGAAAACTGCAAACAGGACTTCTTATGGCTTTGTTTCAACAATGGTTTTCTTCTTGCCACTCTTCCACAAAGGCCTGATTTGTGGAGTGCACGACTAATAGTTGTCCTGTGGACAGATTCTCCCACCTGAGCTCTGGATCTCTGCAGCTCCTCCAGAGTTACCATGTGTCTCTTGGCTGCTTCTCTGATCAATGCTCTTCTTGCCCGGCCTGTCAGTTTAGGTGGACGGCCATGTCTTGGTAGGTTTGCAGTTGTGTCATATTCTTTCCATTTTCGGATGATGGATTGTACAGTGCTCTGTGACATGTTCAAAGCTTGGGATATTTTTTTATAACCTAACCCTGCTTTAAACTTCTCCACAACTTTATCCCTGACCTGTCTGGCATGTTTCTTGGGCTTCATGATGCTGTTGTTCACTAATGTTCTCTAACAAACCTCTGAGGCCTTCACATGGAAACATAGAAACATAGAAAATAGGTGCAGGAGTAGGCCATTCGGCCCTTCGAGCCTGCACTGCCATTCAATGTGATCATGGCTGATCATCCAACTCAGTATCCCGTACCTGCCTTCTCTCCATACCCCCTGATCCCTTTAGCCACAAGTGCCACATCTAACGCCCTCTTAAATATAGCCAATGAACTGGCCTCAACTACCTTCTGTGGCAGAGAATTCCAGAGACTCACCACTCTCTGTGTAAAGAATGTTTTCCTCATTTCGGTCCTAAAGGAATTCCCCCTTATCCTTAGACTGTGACCCCTTGTTCTGGACTCCCCCAACATTGGGAACAATCTTCCAGCATCTAGCTTGTCCAACCCCTTAAGAATTTTGTAAGTTTCTATAAGATCCCCCCTCAATCTTCTAAATTCCAGCGAGTACAAGCCGAGTCTATCCAATCTTTCCTCATATGAAAGTCCTGACATCTCAGGAATCAGTCTGGTGAATCTTCTCTGTACCCCCTCTATGGCAAGGATGTCTTTCCTCAGATTTGGAGACCAAAACTGTACGCAATACTCCAGGTGTGGCCTCACCAAAACCATGTACAACTGCAGTAGAACCTCCCTGCTCCTATACTCAAATCCTTTCGCTATGAATGCTAACATACCATTTGCTTTCTTCACTGCCTGCTGCACCTGCATGCCTACTTTCAATGACTGGTGTACCATGACACCCAGGTCTCGTTGCATCTCCCCCTTTCCTAATCTGCCACCATTCAGATAATAGTCTACCCTCATGTTTTTGCCACCAAAGTGGATAACCTCACATTTATCCACATTATACTGCATCTGCCATGCATCTGCCCATTCACTCAGCCTATCCAAATCACCCTGCAGCCTCCAAGCATCCTCCTCACACCTAACTATACCCCCCAGCTTGGTATCATCTGCAAATTTGGAGATGTTGCATTGAATTCCCTCGTCCAAATCATTAATATATATTGTAAATAGCTGGGGTCCCAGCACTGAGCCTTGCGGCACCCACTAGTCACTGCCTGCCATTCTGAAAAGGACCCGTTTACTCCTACCCTTTGCCTCCTGTCTGCTAGCCAGTTCTCTATCCACATCAATACTGAACCCCCCAATACCGTGTGCTTTAAGTTTGTATGCTAATCTCTTATGCGGGACCTTGTCGAAAGCCTTCTGAAAGTCTAGATATAACACATCCACTGGTTCTCCCTTATCCACTCTACTAGTTACATCCTCGAAAAATTCTATCAGATTTGTCAGACATGATTTACCTTTCGTAAATCCATGCTGACTTTGTCCAATGATTTCACCACTTTCCAAATGTGCTGCTATCCCATCTTTAATAACTGACTCTAGCAGTTTCCCCACTACCGATGTTAGACTAACTGGTCTGTAATTTCCCGCTTTCTCTCTCCCTCCTTTTTTAAAAAGTGGGGTTACATTAGCCACCCTCCAATCCTCAGGAACTACTCCAGAATCTAAGGAATTTTGAAAAATTATCACTAATGCATCCACTATTTCTGTGGCTACCTCCTTGAGTACTCTGGGATGCAGACTATCTGGCCCTGGGGATTTATCGGCCTTTAGTCCGTTCAATTTACCCAACACCACCTCCCGGCTAACCGAACAGAACAGCTGTATTTATACTGAGATTAGATTACACACAAGTGGACTCTATTCACTAATTAGGTGACTTCTGAAGGCAATTGGTTGCACTGGATTTTATTTAGGGGTCTCAGAGTAAAGGGGACTGAATACATTCGCACGCCACACTTTTCAGTTTTTTTATTTGTAAAAAAATTTGAAAACCATGTATCATTTTCCATCCACTTCACAATTATGTGCCACTTTGTGTTGGTCTATCACATAAAATCCCAATAAAATACATTAACGTTTGTGGTTGTAACGTGACAAAATGTGGAAAAGTTCAAGGGGTATGAAAACTTTTGCAAGTCACTGTAGTTGACCAGGCAGCATCTCCAGAGAACACGGATAGGTGATGTTTAGGGTTGGGTCCTTCACCCATTTCCCCAATCTATTTAGATCCAGTTTTAATTTAAAATAACCTTCTTCAATCTCCATTAAACCTTCAAGATTATACACATATGTCTCCATGGCTGTTCGAAGGGGGGTGCGAAGGGCGCGGCGCAATATTTTTTTATTCTACATCAGGCCAGAGGGAACCTTGCCTTTGTGCTCCTTGGTACTCTTGCAACCGTACAGCCACTGGATGACCCTGGTGTTGCGCTCGATGACCGAGAGGGCAGAGGCTTCATCTTTCCCCGGAGCGGCTTGTTGCCACTGTTGCTGCTCGCTCTCCGAGTCTAGGGAGCTCACACTGTGAAACTTGAGGGCAAGGCTTTCGAAGGCAACATTAGCATCAAACTTCTCCCTGGCCAGGTTCCCGATCACCTCGGGCTCGTGTCCTGAGTGCTCAAAGAAACTGTCCAAGCCCGACCAGGCTCGGGAGAAGCGGCAGCTGAGGTTGGGGTGCGAGCACCGCAATCTACCTTCATCAAACACGCCACTTGAGCGGCTCCTTAGGGAAACCTGCTGCTGCTTCCTGGGGCGCTGCTGGCATGGTTACTTGTGCACCCTGGGATCCTGCTGCTGTGGTGAGTGGGGGAGAGGGGGGGGAGAGAGGGGGCGAGAGGAGGGGGGAGAGAGCAGAGAGGCTGGTGGAGAGGATGGGGAGGGAAGAGGAGGGGGTGGAGATGAGGGCGGGTGGAGAGGAAAGGAGGGGAAGGGAGGGGAGAGAAGGGGGGAGGGGACGGGGAGAAGAGTGGAGAGAGGAGCAGCAGGCAATGGGTAGTGGACGGCAGGGAGCGGGTGTCAACCATAGGAGGAGGGAGGGGTGGGGAGGGTGACGACACTCGCAGCGCAAGCAAAATGGCACAGACTTCAAAGTTTGACAGATTTTTGAAGATTTTAATTAATAACACGTGAAATAAAGCATGACATATTCAGATAGGGCGATTTTGGACTCCAGGGGAAAATCTCTACAGGAATATGTAAAAAATAAAATTTGACACCAGGACAGAGGAGGGAGAAAGGGAGGGGGAGAGAAAGAAGGGGAAGAGAGAGAGGGGAGGGGGGGGAGAGAGAGGGGGGAAAGAGGGGAGGACCGAGAGGGGGAGAGAAAGAGGAGGGGAAGTGAGGGGGGGAGAGAGTAAAGGAGAGAGGGGGAAAGAGAGCGGGGTGAGAAAGGGGGGAAGAAAGAGAGGGGGAGAGAGGAGGGGGGAGAGAGAGGGGGGAGAGAGAGGGGGGAGGCCCGGAGGGTGTGGTGAGAGGTGGGGGTAGCGAGAGAGAGGGGGGAGAGAGAGAGAGAGGGGAGTGACAGAGAGGGGAGGGAGCGAGGGGAGGGGGAGAGAGGTGAGCAGGAGAGACCCGAGCCGAGGCTCAAGTGGGCAGACGAGCGAGCGAGTGTCGACCAAAAGAGCGCCGGTTGGTCCGACACAGTCCTCAGCTAAGATCTTTGGTCTTCAGTCTACAGGGCGACTTGTGAACAATGGGGGGAGGAGGGAGGGGTGACACAGCACGAGCAGATGGCAGGCAGTCAGATCCGTTGTCACGTCATCAGCGAAGAACAGGCGTTTTGATTTCAAAGACTTATCGGATTTGGGAACATTTTTATTAATACTCAAGAAACAAAGCACAAAATGTTCAGGTAAGCCGATTTCAGACTCCAGGGGGTAAATCTTTACCAGTAGATGTAAAAGTAATTCTGTGTGCGTGTCGTTTTTTTTAGATGATGTGGAAACACACAAAGAAAAATAAATACACACACACATCCACAATCAGAGTTTTATAGTTGTAAGGAAATGATTGAATCAAAATCAAGAATTATAAATTTACATTTCAAAAATGGTTTCACAATTCAGTAGTACTGATTTTCAGTATTCCATACTGATATTTGAGTACATGAGGTTGCATAAAAGATACTGATTTTCAAAAATCAGTTTCTGTGTAGTACGTTCTACTGCATTTATGTGAGAAATACCAATTTTCTCAACTACTGATTTTCAGCCGACAAAATATGAAAATTCTCGGTGAAACTTGGCAGCTCTGCAATTATTCACAATCACATAGTGAGAATTAAAAAGTTGATTTGTGATCATGTTTATGAGTCATCATGGAACTAGAATTTCTTATAATAATATGACAGTAAAATAGGTTAGTTTGAAAGCGATCATAGTAATGTAAATGCACCATGGAAATTGACGTTGAACTAAATGTTGTATTCACATCACTATTCCATGTTGATATTGATGTAATGTGAAGTTGTTAGGTCACGACGACCATTAAAGGTGCACAGCACACACTAAAACAGTCGAACAGCAACAGGCAATCAAATCAATTCAACAGACAGGATTCAAGAATGGTGTGCTGCCTTCCTGGTGCCAGAATCCAGGATGTCACGGACAGAGTGCAGACAATCCTCAAGGGTGAAGGTGAACAGCCAGAAGTAGTCGTGCATGTTGGCACAAATAATGTTGGAAAGAAGGGGATGAATATTTTGCAGCGGGACTTCAGAGAGCTTGGAAAAATGCTGAAAAGCAGGACTTCTAGGGTTGTTATCTCCGGTTTGCTTCCAGTTCCTCGTGCTGGTGAGAGCAGGAACAGGGAGATACGGGACCTGAATGTGTGGCTGAGGAACTGGTGCAGGGGGCAGGGATTTAGATTCTTATATCACTGGGATCTGTTTTGGAGTAAGGGGGAACAGTACAAAAGGGACAGATTGCATCTTAACAGGTGGGGGACCAGCATTCTGGCCGGCAGGTTTGCCACTGCTACACGGATGGTTTTAAACTGAATAAGGGGGGGTGGGGTGTCAAATGGGATAGTCGAGGACGGAGTTAAAGGGAAAGAGAGTAAAGGGATGGTTAATAACCCCAGAATTAATGGGAAAGAAAGCTCACAAAGGGATAGGAGAGTATGGCCAAGTGTAATAGGGATCAATGTGAAAGGGGCCACTTGTCAACATAATTGTATAAGGAGTAAGAATGTTGTAAAAACAAGCCTGAAGGCTTTGTGTCTCAATGCGAGGAGCATTCGTAATAAGGTGGATGAGTTGAAGGTGCAGATAGCGATTAATGACTATGCTATAGTTGGGATCACGGAGACATGGCTCCCGGGTGACCAAGGCTGGGAGCTGAACATCCAGGGATATTCAATATTCAGGAGGGATAGAAGAAAAGGAAAAGGAGGTGGGGTAGCGTTGCTGGTGAGAGAGGAGATTAATGCAATAGAAAGGAAGGACATTAGCGTGGAGGATGTGGAATCGATATGGGTAGAGCTGCAAAACTCTAAGCAGCAGAAAACGTTAGTGGGAGCAGTGTACAGGCCACCTAACAGTAGTAGTGGAGTTGGGGATGGCATCAAACAGGAAATTAGAAATGCGTGCAACAAGGGTAACACGGTTATAATGGGTGACTTTAATCTGCATGTAGATTGGGTGAATCAAATTGGCAGGGGTGCTGAGGAAGAGGATTTCTTGGAATGTATGCGGGATAGTTTTCTCAACCAACATGTGGAGGAACCAACGAGAGAGCAGGCTATTCTAAACTGGGAATTGAGTAATGAGGAAGGGTTAGTTAGCAGTCTTGTTGTGTGTGGCCCCATGGGCAAGAGTGACCATAATATGGTTGAGTTCTTCATTAGGATGGAGAGTGACAAAATTAAGTCAGAAACAAGGGTTCTGAACTTGAACAAAGGTAACTTTGAAGGTATGAGATGTCAATTGGCCAAGATAGACTGGCAGGTGATTCTTAAAGGGTTGACAGTGAATGTACTATGGAAGGTATTTAAAGACTGCATGGATGAAGTACAAAAATTGTTTATACCAGTTTGGCAAAAGAATAAATCGGGGAAGGTGGTGCATCCATGGATACCAAGGGAAATCAGGGATAGTATAAAAACAAAAGATGAGGCATATAAATTTGCCAGAAAAAGCAGCCTACCGGAGGACAGGGAGAAATTCAGAATCCAGCAAAGGAGGACAAAGAAACAAAGGACAAAAAAAAAAGAAAAAAAAAAAAGAGGACAAAGGGCTTAATTAGAAAGGGAAAATAGATTATGACAGGAAACTGTCAGGGAACATAAAAACTGACTGCAAACGTTTTTATAGATATGTGATGAGAAAGAGACTAGTTAAAACAAATGTTGGTCCCTTGCAGTCAGAAACAGGTGAATTGATCATGGGGAACAAGGACATGGCAGACCAATTGAATAACTACTTTGGTTCTGTCTTCACTAAGGAAGACATAAATAATCTGCCAGAAATAGCAGTGGAACGGGGGTCAAATAAGATGGAGGAACTGAGTGAAATCCAGGTTAGCCGGGAGGTGGTGTTGGGTAAATTGAACGGATTGAAGGCCGATAAATCCCCAGGGCCAGATAGTCTGCATCCCAGAGTGCTCAAGGAGGTAGCCACAGAAATAGTGGATGCATTAGTGATAATTTTTCAAAATTCCTTAGATTCTGGAGTAGTTCCTGAGGATTGGAGGGTAGCTAATGTAATCCCACTTTTTTAAAAAGGAGGGAGAGAGAAAGCGGGGAATTACAGACCAGTTAGTCTAACATTGGTAGTGGAGAAACTGCTAGAGTCAGTTATTAAAGATGGGATAGCAGCGCATTTGGAAAGTGGTGAAATCATTGGACAAAGTCAGCATGGATTTACGAAAGGTAAATCATGTCTGACAAATCTGATAGAATTTTTCGAGGATTTAACTGGTAGAGTGGATAAGGGAGAACCAGTGGATGTGTTATATCTAGACTTTCAGAAAGCTTTCGACAAGGTCCCGCATAAGATATTAGCATACAAACTTAAAGCACACGGTATTGGGGGTTCAGTATTGATGTGGATAGAGAACTGGCTAGCAGACAGGAGGCAAAGGGTAGGAGTAAACGGGTCCTTTTTGTGAATGGCAGGCAGTGACTAGTGGGGTGCCGCAAGGCTCAGTGCTGGGACCCCAGCTATTTACAATATATATTAATGATTTGGACGAGGGAATTCAATGCAACATCTCCAAATTTTCAGATGACACCAAGCTGGGGGGTATAGTTAGGTGTGAGGAGGATGCTTGGAGGCTGCAGGGTGATTTGGATAGGCTGAGTGAATGGGCAGATGCATGGCAGATGCAGTATAATGTGGATAAATGTGAGGTTATCCACTTTGGTGGCAAAAACATGAGGGTAGACTATTATCTGAATGGTGGCAGATTAGGAAAAGGGGAGATGCAACGTGACCTGGGTGTCATGGTACACCAGTCATTGAAAGTAGGCATGCAGGTGCAGCAGGCAGTGAAGAAAGCAAATGGTATGTTAGCATTCATAGTGAAAGGATTTGAGTATAGGAGCAGGGAGGTTCTACTGCAGTTGTACAGGGTTTTGGTGAGGCCACACCTGGAGTATTGCGTACAGTTTTGGTCTCCAAATCTGAGGAAAGGCATCCTTGCCATAGAGGGGGTACAGAGAAGATTCACCAGACTTATTCCTGGGATGTCAGGACTTTCATATGAGGAAAGATTGGATAGACTCGGCTTGTACTCGCTGGAATTTAGAAGATTGAGGGGGGATCTTATAGAAACTTACAAAATTCTTAAGGGGTTGGACAAGCTAGATGCTGGAATATTGTTCCCGATGTTGGGGGAGTCCAGAACAAGGGGTCACAGTCTAAGGATAAGGGGGAATTCCTTTAGGACCGAGATGAGGAAAACATTCTTTACACAGAGAGTGGTGAGCCTCTGGAATTCTCTGCCACAGAAGGTAGTTGAGGCCAGTTCATTGGCTATATTTAAGAGGGCGTTAGATGTGGCACTTGTGGCTAAAGGGATCAGGGGGTATGGAGAGAAGGCAGGTACGGGATACTGAGTTGGATGATCAGCCATGATCATATTCAATGTCGGTGCAGGCTCAAAGGGCCGAATGGCCTACTCCTGCACCTATTTTTCTATGTTTCATTTCACAACACATTGTTTAATAAAAGGTTTTCTTTATTGCAAAAACGTACAGTATTTTATTTGCAGTTTTTGCATGCTCCTTTATTACATTTTACTTAACATTTTACAACAGTACAACTTGATTATTAAAAGGACAACTTCAATTCTTGATTTAAAAAAATGTATACAACAATGACCCCAATCACCCCATTCGACCCATGCATTACTCTTGACTCAACCAAAATTATTTCTGAAATATTGGTCATACATTTGGTGCAAAAATGCTCCAAAATAAGGCTCAAATGCACCAGAGAGCATCTAAAACCCCAGAGTTTCCAGTGTCCTTAAGCGGGCCCTGGACCCCGGCCATAAGGGACTTCGAGCTTTTCACTCGTGATGTGCACAGCATGCACATTATTTAACATAAAATTTGGGTCATCCTGTCATGCCAACCCCCTTTTTGAAACTTCGTACAGGCCTGCTCTCCCAACATCCTTGTAATATCTTCCCTAACTTCTCACATCAAGTGAATCCTCGGTTACACTTGGTCACGCCATGGGGATTTATTTACTTTAATATGCCTCAAACCTGCTGACAGCTTTTCTGTTGTGCTGTGGTAATGTTCTGATACATCGCTACTAATTTCCTTTCATTCCTTAGTTTCCATGTCCTTCTCAATGGTCAGCACAGATGAGAAATATTAATTTAACACCGAGTCCATCTCCTGGGACTCCAGACATAGATGACTACATTTGAGGTGCTGGATTTGAGTTGTCTTTTGCTCTGGGCCATTTATTATTTACCTTGAGAGTCAGGCCTGAACTCAGCAGCTAAGCAGGAGCCAGATGTGCTGTCACTTGACTGTTCACTTCTGTGTTGTAAATGAACATGTGCTCAAATCAGGAAGGAGTTTACCTGTGCACTGCACAATCAGACTTTTACTTTCAATTGCTTGAATCTACTTTAATAGTTTATTAATTTAAATTGTTCTTCATGTCAGAAACATTGACAATTAACCTACAAACCAGCATGTCTTTGAAGTGTGGGAAGAAACCAAAGAGCTCGGAGAAAACCCACGTGGTCATGGGGAGAACGGACAAACTCTGTACAGACAGCACCCGTAGACGGGTTCAAACCCTGATCTCTGATGCTGTAAGCACTGCAAGGCAGCAACTCTACCACTGCACCACCATGCTGTTTCCGTTGAGGTGCATTGAGCCAAAGTCCAGTGCACCAGCTGGTGCCTTCTGAAATGGCTGTACATGGATTTCAATTCAAAGGATGGACAAAAAGTAATGATGCAGCTTTTTGGGACTTTGGTTAGACCACATATATTTCTGGTTACATTACAGGAAGGCTGAGAAGGCTTTGGCAAGGGTGCAGAGGAGATTTACCAGAATGATGTCTAAATTCTGGAGTACTTGCTATATGGAGAGGTTGGACAGACTTGGATTGTTTTCTCTGGAACACGGATGTTATGGGGAGGCCTGATGGGTGTATAAAATTATGAATTGTATAAAATCATAACATTATTAAATGACTTCCCAATCTTAATTTTTGCACGTTCAATCATTTTATGTTCCTTTGACTTTGACCTCTTTATTTCTCTCCACAAGCATTGATAGCTTCATTTGCAGTCTCAGGATAAGAGCAAATTAGTTTTTGAAGACAACATCCAGCCATCGAATAGTGTTGTGTGATGTGTGGTATCTTTCAATAATTTATGGAACAGCCGAATATCTCATGCAATGGCTGTTTTTTTCTAACAGCGCACCACTCTTGTCAAAGACAACCATGGTAGTGCGATCCAGTATGGCATATCGCAGTTTCTTCTGAGTCGGCATTGAACCTTTCATGTTTTCTGTTGAATTTACTGAATTAATGTGGACAATTAATTTATTTCAAAGACAGAAATATTAATGTGTAGGAAAGAACTGCAGAACAAAAGCTTTCTTCAGTCTGAAGTAGTGTCTCGACCTGAAACGTTGCCCATTCCTTCTCTCCAGAGATGCTACCACACCCGCTGAGGTACTCCAGCATTTTGTGTCTACCTTCGATTTAAACCAGCATCTGCAGTTCTTCCTTACACCAAAGTACTGCAGTGTTGGTTTATACCGAAGATTGACACAAAAGCTGGAATAACTCAGCGTGTCAGACAGTATATCTGCAGAAAAGGAATAGGTCAGAGTTTGAAGAAGGGTCTCGGCCGACCCGCTGGGTTACTCGAGCATTTTGTGTCTATTTTTCTCTGAAATGTGATTGGTTTATTGACAGAAAGAACATTAGCTGGGATCTGTGAGTGGTTCAAAATGTAACATTTGATTTTATATAATTATGTATTTACCACGGTAAATTCGTTAAGCTTCGCGTTGTGCCATTAAGATGAGTCTGCACGGTGACAATTCATGAACTTTTGCAACCGAATTCATTTTATTGTCAATTTAATGCCTGAACACAAGGTGGCGCATTTTCTCTGCAGAGTTGCCTGAAGGCGAGATTATCACTTGTAGAAATTGTCAGTTCTGAAATAAAATACCCTTTTAACCAGATTACTGGCGTATCATTACAATTGTATTAAACTTGGAAAGATGCGGACAGTGAAATGAAACATACCTCATACACCGACGAAGGAGGGCAATTGTGTTCTCTTTTTATGGATTAAACATGAGATGGTTTCAGATGCACAAGGACCAAAATACCCCAAAGTTTGCTATAATTGGATGGGCTGACAGTATGGTTAATCCTTGCACTGCCTCTGAAACTTAATACAGCGACACTGTCCCATTCTAGAGGGACTGGAAATGACCAAGAGATGAGGGATTTACTAAAGGAAGGAAACTTTACAGTGAATGGGCCACAGTCATTTTTCACAGATTGGTACCATTTATGTGTGTAACTTAGTCTACTTCTGTGTAGTTAGAATTCAATCTGACGTGCGACTCTTTGGAAAAGCGTGGTCGCTTGGATCGTGATTGGAGAATTGTCACTTTACCAGAACTGAGTAGAAATATTTTATTTGTTGCCTTTTGCTGAGTTTTTTTTCTCTCGTGATCCATAAAAATTGATGGTGGGACTTATTTTCAAGATAAACTTTGCTTCAGGTAAGAATCTGACACGAATACAATTATTTAACCATTTATGTCACAGGATGCCCCTTTAATGGGATTTACTTAAGATTGGTGGAGTGCCAAGTTTAGAATTATGTTTTTACATGCTTAGTGCAGCACGATTTGTTTGCATATGTATTTAAATAATATCCAGCAGCGATTGGATAACCATGTTTTCTAAAATAAGTCATTTTACTTTACGTTCAATAATCCCAAGTGGTGTAATGTGATCCAGCTTTAGTGTCGAGAACACTTCAAGCAGCATAAACTCGGAAACAATGTTGAGAATTAGGCAAAGATTAAGTGCAGCCTGCTTGCTTCAGAACGTGAAGAGCGAGCGCTGTTGAGAGACGTTGTCAGCATCGTTCGAAGATAGCATTTCATTCCTCACGTTTGTAGCATTGAGTTTGCTATAAATTTCCAGGAGCCGTTGAGACGTTGTCTCCAGTAACCGAGCAACGTCTCGAGGGTCCTCCTGCAGCTGCATATAACAGAAAAGCCAGAGTAATTCTGGCTAAAAATGTTGTAAGCCGTTTTTAGAATTGTCTTGATGCTTGCGTGTGTGTGTGTGTGTTTGTAGCAGGTTTATTGTTTGCAAGTGTAGGCGAAGGCAGTGTTACCCCGTTTGGCCACACAGTGGTCATTGCAAGTCAGAGGCAGAACATAACAATGTAGAGGAGCTGAAAATGACCAAGAGATGAGGGATTTGCTGAAGGAATAAAACTTTACAGTGAAAGGACAACAGTCATATTTCACAGATTGTTACCTTTTGTATGTGTGTAACTTGGGCTACGTCTGGGTTTGATGTTAGAATTCAATCAGACGTGCGTATCTTTGTAATCACTTCCGGCTGTCTCCCCTCCACAGCCTCCAACCTTATCGTTCTCCAGCCCCACACAGCCTGGTTTTATCTTCTCCCCAAAATCAATGAACACAATTGCTCTGGCAGACGCATTGTCCCTGTCCCCAGTGGGTAGCTAATGTTATCCCACTTTTTAAAAAAGGCGTGAGAGAGAAAACGGAATTATAGACCAGTTAGCCTGGCATCGGCGGTGGGGAAGATGCTGGAGTTAATTATAAAGGGTGAAATAGTGGCACATTTCCATAGCAGTAACAGTATCCGAGTCAGCATGGATTTACAAAGGGGAATCATACTTGACTAATTTTCTGGAATTTTTTGAGGATGTAACTAGGAAAATGGACAAGGGAGAGCCAGTGGATGTAGCGTACCAGGACTTTCAGAAAGCATTTGATAAGGTCCCACATAGGAGATTAGTGGGCAAAATTAGGGCACATGGCCTTTATAACAAGGGGAGTTAAGTATAGGAGCAAAGATGTCCTTCTGCAGTTGTATAGGACCCTAGTGAGATCACACCTGGAGTATTATGTATAGTTTTGGTCCCTAATTTGAGGAAGGACATTCTTGCTATTGAGGGAGTGCAGCATAGGTTTACAAGGTTAATCCCCGGGATGGCAGGACTGTCATATGCTGAGAGAATGGAGTGGCTGGGCTTGTATACTCTGGAGTTTAGAAGGATGAGAGGGGATCTTATTGAAACATATAAGATTATTAAGGGTTTGGTCACACTGGAGGCAGGAAACATGTTCCCGATGTTGGGGGAGTCCAGTACCAGCGGCCATTTAAGAATAAAGGGTAAGCCATTTAGAATGGATATGAGGATACACTTTTTCTCACAGATAGTTGTGAGTCTGTGGAATTCTCTGCCTCAGAGGGCGGTGGAGGATGCTTCTCTGGATACTTTCAAGAGAGAGCTAGATAGGACTCTTAAAGGTAGCGGAGTCAGGGGATATTGGGAGAAGGCAGGAACGGGGTACTGATTGGCCATGATCATATTGAATGGCGGTGTTGGCTTGTAGGGCCGAATGGCCTACTCCTGCACCTATTGTCTATTGTTTCTGCTTGCTCCTGTCCCCACTGAATTAACTTCCACATAACTCTAATCTATCCTAAGGCCCCCCCCCCCCCCCCCCCCAGCCCAGCCCAATTTATCCCTACCTATGTTGAAAGCACCTCACATGCCCTTCGTCTCTTCAATTACTTCCTTTTACCAAGCCCCCAATCCCTGATCTTTGCTATGGATGTTCAGTCACTCTACACCTCCACTCCCCACCAGGAAGGTCTTAGAGCCCTCGTTTTCTTCATCGACCGCAGAACCTGCCAATTTATCTCTACCTCCGCCTAGCTTAGCTGGTCCTTACTCTTAACTTCTCCTTCGACTCCTCCCACTTTCTCCAAATCCACGGCGTAGCCATGGGCATTCATATGGGCCCCAAGCTGTGTCTGCCTCTTTGTAGGGTACATCAAGCAATCGCTGTTCCAGGTGTACACTGGCTCTATCCCTGAACTCTATCTCCGCTACATTGACGACTGCATCAGGGCTACCTCCAGCCTTCATGCAGAACTAACGGACTTCATCAACTTTACTATTCATTTCCATCCTGCACTCTAATTCACTTGGACCATCTCTGATATCTCCATACATTTCTTGATCCCATCGTCTCCATTGCAGGAGATAAACTCTGTTTAATTTGTAATTTCCCATGCAAACTACCCCCTCCCCAGGTACTTTACCCTGCAACACAGGAGATGCAACACCTGTCCCTATACCTCCTCCATCGACTCTGTCCAAGGACCTCGACAGTCTTTTCAGGTGAGGCAGAGGTTCATTTGTACCTCCTAGAACCTCATCTACTGTGTCTGCTGTTCCTGGTTTGGACACCTATATATCAGTGAGACACCTCCACTCAGTCCACCTAAATCTACCTGATCTCCCGATTGCTAAACAGTCCCCCTCCCATTCCAACACTGACCTTCCTGTTCTGGGCCTCCTCCATTGTCAGGGTGAGGCCCGGTGCAAATTGAAGGGACAGCACATCATATTTTGCTTGGGCAGCTTACACCCCAGCAGTATGAATATTGATTTCTCTAACTTCAAGTAGCCCTTGCTTTCCCTTTCTCTCATTACTTCCCCCTTCCCAGTTCTCTGACCAGTCAGACTGTCCCTGATTGCATTTTATCTCATTTTGCTTTGTTGTTATCTTCTCCTAGCTAACAATGAACAGTTCTACATTTTCCTTGATCTCCACCCTCTTTGTCGTCTCATTCTCACACCTGACACTTCATTGTCTCTGTGACTCCCCCTCCCCTACCCTCTCCCATGACTCTCAGTCTGAAGAAGGGTCTTGACCTGAAACCATTCCTTCTCCCCAAAGATGCTACCTGTCCCGCTGAGTTACGCCAGCATTTTGTGTCTATCTTCGTCAGAACATAACACTCTGTGCTGCAGAAAATGCACCGCCTAAGCAACTATTACTGTTCCTCATTATGATAGTATTTTGGTTTCCAAATGAGGGTGTCCATAGTTAACCGTCTCCTACCCCAAGTGTGAGCAAGGTCATGTGTCAGAGGACATAATTTTTTGGTTTAGGGTTATTATTGCCTCGTGTAGTAGCTACAGTGAAAAGCTTTGTTTTGCATGATATCCAATCACACCAGTTAAGGGCCTGTCCAACTTTCATGAGGTAATTCACAAATTCTCCCGTGTTTTCCCGATTCAAACTCGCAGAATGTTCGTAACAAGTCTGTAGGAGGTCGTAGGAGTTCGTAGATATATCGTAACGGCTCGTTATGCTAGCCGTAGGTACTCGTGGCATCCGGTAAGTCGGGACGTTTTTTCCAGCCCGATAAAAAATGTCCATGAGTAAAAAAATGGTTGGGATGAAAGAATTAAGTCGTGAAAGTGGGACAAGCCCTTGAATACTATACATACATACAATTTGACGAAATTCATGTACCAAGGGAGAGTGAAGGGAAAGATACAAAGTGCAGAATAGAGTTCTCAGCATTACAGCGCAACAGTTACAGAGACAAAGTTCAAAGTCCGCAATGAAGTAAAGTAGAATCAGACAGTATCCTAGCTTGTGAAGGAAACGTATATCTCACTTAGGGCACATTGGACGTACAGCATGGAAACAGGCCCTTCAGACCACTGAGTCCGTGCTGACCAGCGATCCCCATACACTAGCACTATCCAACAAATCAGGCACAATTTACAATATTTTTTACCAAATCCAATTAACCTACAAACCTGTACTTATTTGGAGTGTGGGAGGAAATTGGAGCAAACCCATGCAGTCACAGGGAAAGTACACAAATTATGTGCAGACTGCACACATAGTCAAGATTAAACCAGGGTGTATGGTGCAGTAATGTAGCAACTCTACCGCTGTGCCACTGTGCTGCCCTTAATCCCAAAGATCTCACGACCCATTCATTATTTTTAAATCAGCGCCAGTGACCTGTGTTCGATTTTGACTGCGGGTGCTGTCAGTGTGGAGTTTGTGCGTTCTCCCTGTGACCAGGTTGACTTTCTCCGGGTGCTCAGGTTTCCTCCCACATTGTAGGGACATGCAGGTTAATTGGCTTCTGTAATTGCCCCTAGGATGTAGGATGCAAAACTTGGATAACATGAAACTAGTGTATGGGTGATCATTGGTCAGTGTGGGCATATTGGGTCGAAGGGCCTGTTTTCTCACTGTATCTTAGTTTAGTTTATTGTCACGTGTACCGAGTAAAGTGAAAGTCAACCAGTCATTTCTAAATTTGAGAATGATACATTTCTATTATCCGATGGTGATCAAGGGATACTGGATTGTTGTGTTTGGCCACAAAACAATCACTGAACAATGGATCAAACTCAAGAGGATTCATGGCCAACATCTGCTCCAATGGTTCTATATCCATGGCACCCTGTGTATCCAGTAACGGCAGATAGCTGTATTGTAGGCCTTGGTCAATATCACTATTGTTGGCCTTGGTCAATATTTCCTCACAAGTAACCATGTGAGGTAATGTTTTAGAATGCCTTTAGAATGAAATTATCTTTCAGTGAACTATAGACCATCTAACGTGAGTGAAGAGAATGTGTTAGTCTCATGACATAAACCTGATTCCATTCACAAAAGAGGTTGTGTGAAGAAACTGCCTTCAAAATTGGGCTTTTATGTGGCCTGTGAAATAGTTCACCTACATTAAGGGCGGTACAAATAGTTGTCAGTGAATATGTGACAATACATGATCTGTGTTGGGAAAGATTTGGAAGGAAAAGTAACCTATGATATCAAAATACATTAATCAACAGAAATTATACTGGATTTATATACTAAGTGCAGTCAGCAAGTCTGTGGCTGACAAAAGAAAAGGGTTTTTGAAGATGAAAGCCTTAAACCCAGCACAATAACATGGTCTACAGGGCAATAGTTATTCCTCGAGGCATTGGAGAAATACCACCAACGGGTCTGTAAAATGCTTCAAACAATCTGTAGTTAAGAGAATTATTGTTTGTGCTTTCTCCCAGGCCACCACACCAACAGCAAGGCCTGTATTTCATTCTGTTAGGCAAGCACAATTTTGGTCCCCTTTTTGGTCTCCAAAACAGAGCTCATGAGAGGAATACATCTGGTAGATGCACAGAATCCCGTGCCCAGAGTAGATGAATCGAGGACCAGTAGACATAAATTTAAGGTGAAAGGGAAAAGATTTAATAGGAATCTGAGGAGTAACCTTTTCACACAGAGGGTGGTGGGTGCATGGAACAAGCTGCCAGAGAAGGTAGTTGAGGCTGGAACTTTCCCAATGTTTTATAAACAGTTAGATAAGTAGATGGATAGGAGAGGTTTGGAGGGGATATGGACCAAACATGGTCAGGCGGGATTAGCGTAGCTAGGGCATGTTGTCTGATGTCCGATAGTTGGACCGACGGGCCTGCTTTCACGCTGTATCACTCTATAACTCTATGAGAAGAGACAGGAAAGGAATCAATGATGAGCCTAAAAAGTTCCTTGCAAAAATCAAACATCTCTGCTGACTCTTGAGAATGCCACGGTCTTGGCTGCTCAAAGTGGCAAAAGAGCATTTGAGAAGACAAGGAGTGAAAAGTCCATGAATTGGGAGCACTTGGTAGTCCAGCACTTCAGAAACTAGCCAGTTTAATTTCCTACATGCTACATCCAGTATTGTTTGTGGGTCACAATTTTATATCTCCACCAAACTGGTCCATAAGGTTTTACAGAGTTGAACGATCTCAGACTACTGTCTCTGAGGGATCTTTCAGCATATGTGAATTACCAAGAGTTTGTTGGTTTTCTCCTCAAGCTACTGATTCCACCCGGTATATAATATTGGCAAGTTAAAATCCTATTAAACAAATCTTTTTATAGCACACCAGTTAAAAATAAACTTTGCTGTAGTGTGTAATCAGAGGGCCTGTCTGTTTCCTATTACAGTACCCTCCATAATTTTTGGGACAAAGACCCATCATTTATTTATTTGCCTGTGTACTCCACAATTCGAGATTTGTACTAGAAAAATCACATGTGGTTAAAGTGCACATTGTCAGGTTTTATTAAAGAGTATTTTTATACATTTTGGTTTCACCATGTAGAAATTACAGCTGCGTTTATACATAGTCCCTCCCATTTCAGGGCACCATAATGTTTCGGACACATGGCTTCACAGATGTTTGTAATTGCTCAGGTGTGTTTAAATGCCTCCTTAACGCAGGTATAAGAGAGCTCTCAGCACCTAGCCTTTCCTGCAGGCTTTCCATCAACTTTGGAAACTTTTATTGTTGTTTATCAACATGAGGACATGCTGTTTATCAACTATGAGACTGAGAAACAAGAATAAAACTGTTAGAGACATCAGCCAAACACTAGGCCTACCAAAATCAACTGTTTGGAACATCATTAAGAAGAAAGAGAGCACAGGTGAGCTTACTAATCGCAAAGGACTGGCAGGCCAAGAAAGAGCTCCACAGCTAATGACAGAAGAATTCGCTCTATAACAAAGAAAAATCCCCAAACACCTGTACAACAGATCAGAAACACTCTTCAGGAGTCAGATGTGGTCTGTCCGCAGAAGACTTAATGAAGAGAAATACAGAGGCTACACTGCAAGATGCAAACCACTGAGAGCAACCACAGTTCTGCAAAAAGGTCTTGTGGACAGATGAGACGAAGGTTAACATATCAGAGTGATGGCAAGAGCAAAGTATGGAGGAGAGAAGGAACTGCCCAAGATCCAAAGCAAACCACCTCATCTGTGAAACACAGTGGTGGGGGTGTTATGGCCTGGGCATGTAACTGGGCTGAAGGTACTGGCTTACTTATCTTCATTGATGATACAACTGCTGATGCTAGTAGCATAATTAATTCTGAAGTGTATAGACACATCTTATCTGCTCAAGTTCAAACAAATGTATCAAAACACATTGGCCGGCGGTTCATTCTTCAGCAAGACAATGATCCCAAATATACCGCTAAAGCAACAAAGGAGTTTTTTAATGCTATAAAATGGTAAATTCTTGAGTGGCCAAGACCATCACCTGACCTGAACCCAATTGAGCATGCCTTGTATATGCTGAAGAGACCAGGCCCCAAAACAAGCATAAGCTACAGATGGCTGCAATACCAGCCTGGCAGAGCATCACCAGAGAAGACACCCAGCAAATTATGATGTCCATGAATCACAGGCGTCATGCAATAATCGCATGCAAAGGATATGCAACAAAATACTAAACATGACCATTTTTATTTACATGACATTGCTGTGTCCAAAACATTATGGTGCCCTGAAATATGAGGACTATGGATAAACAGTGCTGAAATTTCTACATGGTGAAAACAAAATGTATGAAAATGGCCTTTATTAAAATTTGACAATGTGCACTTTGATTTGTTCTATTACAAATCTCAAATTGTGTGGTACAGAGGCAAATAAATAGATGATTGGTCTTTGCCCCAAACATTATGGAGGTCACTGAATGTTTATTGAGTAGATCCATTGTCTACATTACTTTGGAAACCGCATTAACCATTTAATCATTTAATCATTTGAGCAATACATGCCTGTTTAATTATACAAAGATCTTTGGTGCAAGAGAACAAAACTGAAAGAAAGATCCGTATTTAAAATAACAAAAGGTTTCTATATAACAGATATTAACAATCAATTTCTCCTGCAGGCACAAGGAACTGCAGATGCTGGTTTACAATAAAAGACACAAAGTGTTGGAGTGACTTAGTGGGTAAAGCAGCAACACTGGAGAACATGAACCGGTGACATTTTGGGTCTGGACTCCTCTTCAGTTTGATTGTTGTAGTGGGGAGAAAGCTGAAAGAGAGGTGGGATGCGACAAAATCTGGCAAGCGATGGGTGGATACGGAAGAGGAGGGTTTTACCAATTGCAAAGTTTGAGATGGAACTTGCATTCTAATGAAACTCCCCACTGGCTCTTATTTGCATTTTACATTTAAAGCATATACATCTACAGTATTGATTCTGAAGTAGTTGCTTTCACTAAAGCAGCTGTTATTTTTTATTAAAAGTGGATTATTAAATCTTAGCTAATTAATATAAACTTGATTTTACACTTGGGGTTGCTGAATACTAAATTGGGATAAAAATCTTTTGATCAATATAATACAATCCAATACCATTTATTGTCATTTGAACCTCATTTGAACCTCATTGATGTTCCAACGAAATTTAGTTTCTGCAGTCATACAAACAAGAAAAGAACCAAGACACAACACAATTGACACAAACATCCATCACAGTGACTCTCCTCCTCATTGTGATGGAAGGCAAAGTCTTATCTCTCCCCTGCACTCCCCATTCTCCTCCTGATGTCAGAGTCAAAGCCCCCGGCGGGCGATGGTAAATAAGTCCCGCAGCCATTCAGGCAGCGCCGGGCGATGCAAGGCCGCGCTCCAGGTCTTGATGTTGGAGCCCCCAGCGGGCGCTAGCAAGTCCCTCAGCCATTAAAGCTGCGCCGGGCGTTGTAAGGCCCCGCTCCATGTCATTTTCAACCCCGCAACTCGGGCAGGAGAAGTTGCCGTTGCGGGAGCTCAAAAAAGCGGTCTCCCACCAGGGACCCGCGAGCTCCCAGTGTTACCATCCACCGGCCTGCAGCTGGAGCCTCCGAATCTCCGGGATCGGGCTGCAGCAGCACGCCATCACAGCTCCTCCAGTTCCTAACTCGACCAGCCCCACGATGGAGAGTAGTCCGCAGGCTCTGCGACTGGAGCCCCAGGTCCGGTCGGAGGCCGCTTCATGGTGCTAGGCCCCAACGGCAACGGAGACCCAACAGAGGAAAGGTCAGGTCCTCCGTACAGGGGAAAGATTTTAAAAGTTTCCCCCACCCCACCCCACCCAACCACACATACCCAGCTAAAAAAAAAACACTAACTACACTCAAACAAGACAAAAAAAAAAGACAGACGGACTGCAGAGGCCGCTGCGACGAGAGTCGCGCCGCCCACCGGGCGTACTAACTAATCATACGTACTAACGTGAGCTATCATCTTCTGACTGAGCCAAGATTTAATCTAGGTTTTTCCTATCTTCATCATACCTCTTCAAATAAAATTGTGGAATTATTTTAAGTATTCTATTAACAAAACATGTGAAAGCAATTGAATGGTTATGACATCTGGAACCTAAATTATGAGAGATTGACAATGGTGAACTGACTTCCTTTAGAATGAAAAAATAAAATATTTGAAGGGTGAGCCAGCAGTACAAAGAAGAAAATACATTTATGAGTTGTGTGAAAGGATCCCCAACCATTTCTGTTCTTAGTTCATATATTTGCCATTTGTAGGGGCGTTCCCATATTCATTGAGAGATAACTCATTGGGTAAGATGGACACAAAATGCTGGACTAATTCAACGAGACAGGCAGCATCTCTGGAGAGAAGGAATGTTTCGGGTCGAGACCCTTGGTCCATCTTTGGTGTAAAAGAGCATCTGCAATTCCTTCCCACATAAATTATTGGGTAATATAGGCAGTTTCATGCTAAATCATTGGCATTACTATCATAAACAGTGTAAACATACAGCATTTACCCACCAGTAACCTAGTAACCATGTTCCAGCTTGTGTTTTGTCAGGTCCGCTTGACTCCTGACCTCTTTCAAACCTTGGTGTAAAATTAGATTGAAAAGCTGAACTTCAGAGGTGAGACTTACTGTCCTTGACATCAAGGCAGCTTTTGATATTCATTAAGTACAGAAATGGTAAATTCCATTGCACAATGTTAAATTCTATTCAACACAGCTCAGCAATTTAAGCAGTCCATGAGCTGATAAGTCCTAAGTAGAATTTACATCACAAAGATGGTAGGGAATGACCAACTCCAACAAAGGAATATAACCACCTACCCTCATTGCCATTACCAAATCACCATTATCAATATCCTTGGCAAAGGTGAGTAGGGTGTCACCAAAGACCAGAAACCCAGCTGGACCAGGCACTAAATACTGTGGCTACAAGACCAAGTCAAAGGGTAGGTTCTCTGCATAGCTAACCCTCCTTGTGAGAGCCTAAACCCATTTGTTCATCTACATCACAATACAGGAGTGTGATGGAATTCTCTTCACGCCTTTGAATGAATGGAGCCCCAACAACCCACAAGAGGCTTAATATCATTCAAAACAAAGCAGTGAGTTTAATTGGCATCCCATTCACCATCCTAAGTCATTATTTCATTTTCCAGAATAGTTGGAGCAGTGTCTGCCATCTACAAAATACTCCACTCTTACTAATCCAGGCTACTCAACAACAGCTCCCACATCCCGGCGTGGCGGAACTGCCACAAGGGGGGGGGGGGGGGGGGGGGCAGTGTGGAACAAAGGAGGACCTAGAGCAGGATACTTTGTAAATTTGTGGGACTCTTTATGTGGCGACTCTTGGCACACCTTGGGTATGTAAAACCAAGGGTATCAGCAATCTTAACTGCAATGATAAAGGCGAGTTGCAGACACTGATATGCAAGTACCAATTTAGATTAAGTTACAAATCAGCACAAGTAATTTCCTAGTAGGAGTGTTCCACTTCACTGAATCCTGTTCAAAAATAATATAAGTTATTACTATGCCATGAGCAGTTTTATTTCTTGTTGTACGCCTTAATTATTTCACAATTTTTCCTATGGATTTTGAAATTATTCCTCTTGATTGTTGGGTAAAAAACAATACTCCACTCTTTAAGAAAGGAGGGGAAGAGAGATAACAAAGAATGGCTGATGTTAGCCAATTGTTAGTGGAAAGGGAAACATTGGAAATTATAATGAAGGATGTAACGCTTTGAGCAGAGTCAGCATAGATTCACAGGAAAATTATGTTTGACAACCCAACTGAATTTTTTGACCATATGACTAGCAAAAGTGATAATGTGGGTGTGGTTTATTTTTAGTTTAGTTTAGCTCATTATTGTCACGTGTACCGAGGTACAGATAAAAGCTTTTTTGTTGCATGCTATCCCGTCAGCGAAAAGACTATATATACAACCAAGCCGCCTACAGCGTGCAGATTCAGGATAAAGTGTAAACACACTTCCTTTCTTACAAACAGTCCAGTAGAATATCACCATATCATCCCCCATAAGCAACTGTACAGAAAGAGTCTACTGAGCCCGTTTGCAAGAGGCGCCGTGTTTTGACACTATTTTCAAAGCCCAGTCCTCGCTCTAGTTGTTATGAGCAGTGCCATATTCAGACAAGTCCCAAGCTGCTGCGGGCTTCCAGCCCTTTGTCTTCCCTGGGACCTGCAGACCGACCTACAAACCAGCGTTCCTCTCCTCGTCCGTCCACCTTTGTTCTGCAGGGGCGCTTAACGCAGCCAACGTTGAAGCCAGACCCCGGTTCCCGTTCCTCTCCTATTGATGTCATTCCTCTCCCATCACATTCGTCGTCGTCGCCAACTCCCTCTTTCGTGGGAAGTTGCAGCGGCAACTTGCCTGGCTCTCCCTTCCAGCCCACGTTTCGCCGGTTACTCGCCGGACCGGCGGATACCTCCTGCAGGCCACAGAATGCATGGGCTTGCATTCAGCCATGGTCTGCACCAAGTTTTGCGTCCAGACACGGTCAGTCAACCCGACGGCTTCCCCTGAGGACTAGCTGGGAGGATAACCCTTGCGAATGACTTGTTCCATTGGTAGCACATATTCAGAACAGGGAATAGCAGAGGATTGCCTGTAATGCAACTGTCCCAACTCTTCTTCTACCAATTAGGACAAGACATTTACAGGGATTGTCATAGAGGTGGCAGGCACATTGTCTGTACAATATTATTTAGCGAGTAACATTGTGTCAGGCTTCACTGGTCCAGTGAGGAGGATTTGCAAAGTTGACTGAGCTATCAAAATCTGAAGCCTTAATCAATGCTGGGTGAGTTGTTGTGGGTTTTATTCATGTTTTATTTTCGAATGCAACTATAATAGTATAACTAAATAGCTTATAGATTATTTTAGAAGCATTTATGAGTGAAGCACATTATTGCTGGCATGGAACTACATGTAGACCAGACTGCGCAAGGATAGCAGTTATTCTCCCCCAAAAGGCATTTGTGAACTGGATGGTAATTAAGTAATTTTGTGGCGGTTTGATACTATATTTTTTCTAAATTCCAGATAATTACCAGAACTTAAATTCCACAGCTGTCTTTTACTTTAGTTTAGTTAAGAGATGCAGCATGGAAACAAGTGGTTTGATACACTGAGTTTGCGCCGACCAACGATCATCCCTACACTATGTTATCTCAATTTTGCACCCTGCACACTAGGGGCAATTTACGGATACCAATTAACCAACAAACTGCAGGGTCTTTGGAATGTGGGAGGAGACCAGAGCACCTGGAGAAAATACACGCGGTCACAGGGAGAACGTGTAAATTCCATACAGACAGCACCCAAAATCAGGTTTGAACCCGGGTCTCTGGTGCTGTAAGGCAATAACTCTACCGCTGTGTCACTATGCCGCCAGTGACAGCTGCCATTATAGATTATGAACGTGTGTTTAGAATTGTTAGTTGTTGCCTTTGGGTTACTAGTCCCATAATGTAACTGCAGCAGCACTTCCTTCCATGATTTCTTATTTAATTGGAATGAATGTTCTTAGCCACGACCTGCAGTTGCAAAGTGAACCATTAGGTTCAGTCATGGAAGTCCGCAATTTACGTTGGCTAGTTATAAATCTGGGACTTACTGACTAACAAATGATGCTTACCTTCAGTTTAAGTTTAGCTTTAAGTTACGGCATGGAAACTGGCTGGCTCGCCGAGTCCATGCCAATGATCGATTACCCATTCACATTAGTTGCCACGGGGCAATTTGGCAATTTGAAAAAAACTCTGATATTATTTCTGTGGGTGCTGACCTGCTGTGCAAATGCAACATTTTCTGTGTTTTAGAAAAAATATATACATTCCAGATGCTTATGGTATTAACATTGCTCTGTTTATTAGCTCAACCAAAAGGATGAGAACTTTCTTCATAGCTGCTTGTGCGATCGCTGTCCCAAGTCATTTTGGTTAATCTCATTTGAGGGAATATTTGCAGTTCTTTTTTCTCAAAAGAAGAAAGATAGATCAATCTATTAAATCTTCATGAGAGGAGAGAGTGAAAATACATTAAAATGTCTAATTGTATCTAATAGGGTGATACAATGGCGCAGCTGTAGAGCTGCTGCCTTACAGCGCCAGAGACCCGGGTGCGATTCTGACTACAGGTGCTGTCTGCATGGAGTTTGTATGTTATCCCTGTGACCACATGGATTTTCTCTGCTTCCACGCTCCAAAGACGTACAGGTTTGTAGGTTAATTGGCTGCTGTAAATATTCCCTTGTGTGTAGGATAGAACAAGTATATGAGTGATCGATGGTCGGCATGGATTCGGTGGGTCGAAGGGCCTGTATCTCAAAAATTTAAAGTCTAAAGCCTAAAAGTTTATGATTCACAAATAGTTACATGGAACATAGACGATAGAAAAGTAAGCACAGGAACAGACCCCCAACCCACAATGTCTCTGCCGAACATGATGCCAAGCTAGATTGATCTGATCTGCGATCAGATCTCTTCAGATTGGGAACATACAGAACAGAAAGGACATCTGGCTGGTCTTCTGTTCTTTCAATAGCAATCCAAAACTGATCTGTGACTTAATAATTAATATCATTCTATTTTGTTACAGGTTAATGTCCTAATATTGTTGACCAACAAAAAGGGATGGTACTTCGAGCTATGTCTCGAGCGTTATATGTCATCGTAGTTCTGTCATTATGGTTTGGAGGGGAGACTACTGCAGAAAGAGCAGGTTTGTAGCCAACTTCATTATTAAAATTGCATCCAGTCTGATATGAATAATCTTCTTTGTTTTCAGGTATCCTTTGCTTCAGATCTCTGCAGAGTTGTTGAAATTACAGAATAGAGAAACTTCATCCTTTTCAAAATTTGGGGATTTTGAATATATATTTTTGTTCAGTTCATCATTGTTGTATTCAACATATTTTACATACTAATTTAATTCAATTTTTAAATGATTTTTTGTCCCAACAAGCATTTGTAATTATAAAAAAAGCCAGTGTAAAGCCTTTGAAATTCCCATTTTATGCAACTTTTTCCACTATATAACACTTGATAATGTAACATTTTTCTCTCTTATTGAACTTTCTGTTGAGAGTGGTTAAACATTATCTTTTGAACATTCTGATATCCTCTTGGGCAAAAGACTATGCGTTTACCCGATCTTTGAACTTTGATTGAAATTCAATCTTCAATCTTCAAGCTTCAATCCACTTGAGAACTCCACAACTTTTCCTGCCTTTACTTGCAATTTAAGTCACTCATTCCAGGAACAATTTGAGTAAATCTTCATCTGCATCTTGCATCTTGCACATGTGATGCCTAGAATGGGATGCAAATTGCTAGTGTAAATTGGTGTTTTATAAAGGTTCACCATAACTTTTTAGTTTTTGTATTTGGACCTCTATTTATAAAGTGTTGGATCAATATGTATTTCTTAACTTGCCCTGTCATGTTCAAAGTTAATGGCCACATACACCAGGCCTCTGTTCTTGCTCATCCTTTGTAACTGCACCCATCATATCATGTTGTCCAGCTTTTATCTGAGAAACTTTCAGCTGAATGTCAAAGGTTCTACCACACTATTTGCAGAAAATCAAAGGAGAACATGCAAGTGTATTGATCAATATTTACCTTTACCTTTCAACGTTATCAAAAGTAAATTATCTGTACTCTCTCTGTTCAAGGAACCTTGGGGTTGCAAATCTTCAGTTACAGCAACTTGAAAGGCACTGAATTGTTTATGAAATTCTTTTGGATGTCCTGAAATGTTACAGAACACCATATGAACATTACTCTTTCTTAAATTAGGCTAAGCTCAATGTGACTGGGTGCAGTACTTGTGGTTCGCTGCTTGTGGTCTGGCTTCCACCACTAGTTCTATCAAAATAGGCTCTGTAGTTTCCAAGTTGTAAAGTAATACATTTTGTAAGTTAAAAATAGGGAAAGGATTGCACCATAAATAGTCTGAATTTAAATGAACAGAGAGACCAATGCGTGCAAATGCATGGTAGTGATATGTGGTAGCCAAAGCCAATTTCATCATAAAAAAAAAAATTATATAATTTTTTTAAATCTCTGCAGATGGAATTTAGAAACAAATAGGTAATGTTTAATTTACACAGTTAAACTGCTGTCGTTGACTTATGTGTAGATTTAACTCTGCATTTACAGGACGGTTAAGAAATGAAGAAAATGTGCGGAATAGTTTATGAAATCATCAATGGGGTTTAATAATAAACATACAAAAGCTAGGGTTATACAGCACAGCACAGTCTGAAGAAGGGTCCCGCCCCAAAATGTCACCCATCCTTGTTCTCCAGGGATGCTGCCTGACCCGCTGAGTTACTCCGACAATTTGTGTCTATCTACAGAAACAGATTCTTTGGAACACTGAGTCCATGCAAACTCTCAAGTACCCATTTAAATTAATTCTACACTAATCCCAATTTAATTTTCCCACATTCATATAAACTCTCCTCATATGCCACCACTCACCTGGATGTTTGGGGCAAGTTACAATGGGCAACTAAACTACCACCTAGCACATCTTTGGGATGTGGCACAAAATTGGTGCAGCTGGAGGAATCCATATGGTCACAGGGGAACATACAATCTCCACATGGACGGCTTTTGAGGTCAGGATCAAAACTGAAGCATTGAAGCTGTGAAACAGTAACGGTGAGGTTATAGCTATTTACAATAGATCACAAGTTGCAACAAACTGCTGTTCAGGGAACATTATTGGTGTCTACTCTGGGAGGTGTGACTGCCTTCTCCGTGAACAGAAGCCAATGGACTCTGTAGGATTTACGAGGATTGCAAACTTCCAAAGGGCTGAGAGAAAGATAGACTGTACTGTGATGATGTTTTAGATTTTCATTGATAAGCGGGACTTCATTATGAATCACAAGAGATAGACACCCAGATTATACAACATGCATATGATGTGAGCAGTGATCTTTCATGGCGAAAGCATAGCATTCAAGAAACTCACCTGACTCAAAAGGCTTCAGATGCTAATATTACATAGAAACATAGAAAATAGGTGCAGGAGTAGGCCATTCGGCCATTCGACCCTGCACCCCCATTCAATATGATCATGGCTGATCATCCAACTCAGTGTCCTGTACCTGCCTTCTCTCCATACCCCCTGATCCCTTTAGCCACAAGGACCACATCTAACTCCCTCTTAAATATAGCCAATGAACTGGCCTCAACTACCTTCTGTGGCAGAGAATTCCACAGATTTACCACTCTCTGTGTGAAAAATGATTTTCTCATCTCAGTCCTAAAAGACTTCCCCCTTAAACTATCCTTAAACTGTGACCCCTTGTTCTGGACTTCCCCAACATCGGGAACAATCTTCCTGCATCTAGCCTGTCCAACCCCTTAAGAATTTTGTAAGTTTCTATAAGATCCCCCCTCAATCTTCTAAATTCTAGCGAGTACAAGCCGAGTCTATCCAGTCTTTCTTCATATGAAAGTCCTGCCATCCCAGGAATCAGTCTGGTGTTGATGTTGCTAAGATGGAAAGGGTGCAGAAAAGATTTACGAGGATATTTCTAGGAATCGAAGGCCTGAGCTATCGGGACAGGATGAGCAGGCGAGGACTATATTCTTTTTAGGATAGAAGAATGAGCAGTAATCTTATAGAGGTATGCAAGATCATGAGAGGAATAGATTGGGTAAATGCATAGTCTTTTGCCCAGAGGAGAGGAATCAAGGAGCAGAGGACATAGGTTTAAGGTGTGGGGGAAAAGCTTTAATGGGAACCTGAGAGTAACTTGTTTACACAAAGGGTGGTAGGTATATGGAACGAGTGGCAGTAGGAGGTCATTGAGACAGGTACATGGATAGGATAGGATAGGTGTAGAGGGATACAAGCATGGATTCTGCACCCACAGAAGAAAAATATAAACTTGCTTACTTAGGATTTTAATATGTCAGGTAACATACTTTTCCTATAAAATTGAGAACATGAACTATTTTTAACTGTTAAAAAAAAATTTGGGAGCTTTATAAATCAAAAGTTTAACACCGAACCACAAAAGATGATATTAATACTAATGACTAAATACTTGGTCAGATTGGTAGATTTTAAGAAGGAAGAGACTTTGAGAGGGAAAAGATTTCAGAAGTAATTTTCGGAGGGTGGCAGTTGAATGGAGCAGCAATGAAAAGTGAAAAAAAAACAAGTGCTGAGATATCGAAATTGCTTTGGGTTTGAGAAAGGATTAGTGAATAACAACACACAGAAAATGTTGTTAACCTCACTTTTGTTCAGAGTTCCCTGCTCAATGGAATTACATTTGCTGAGTCAAACATATACAAAAAGGGCAGGTTCAAAGTTAAAAAAATCAGCCTCAAGGCGGCATTATTAAACATCAATCAAGATCAACAATGTCTGCACCATTGTTTTATTCTATGTCAAAAGTTTGGAAAATAAATTGTGTTGCCAATCAATCCTAGTTAAAGAATCAACACATACATACTCCAAACAAATTTGAGTTGAACACATTATTGTTCATTTATAAGAAAGATGTTCAGAAACATGACGAGAAAGCTAGAGTGTGACTACCCTTTTTCTTAAGCAAATAGCAACAGAAATAGATATTTGAAACTCCAGAATTGTGAAAATTGACAAAGTTTGACCTGTTCATAAGTTTGGGGACATGTCCACTTTTTTGGAACTATTTTTTTTTATCATTGTGTGCATAAGGGCATGCTGGCAGCAGCACCAGAAATATCTAAAGATGAGCAACTATCCTAATGAAGCTACAACACTAAACTACATGCAGGGTAAGCAGCAAAGATAGCAGGCAATAGACAGAGTGGAGTGATCTCCCAGCCAACATATCAGATCATATCTCTGTAGCCTGACCACATTAAGCCATCAATGATGGTGGACAATTAAACAGCTAGTGGGAGGAAGATACACCAAGAGTATCCCCATTCTCAACTATGTCAGGGCTTAACACATGGACGCCAAAGGCAAAGCTTATAAATTGCAACCATGTTAAATCTAAATCAATAATCCATGAAATCACCACCATCATTTAAATCAATTGTCAGCTATTTGATCCATCCAAACTTTTATGAAGAGATGGCTGTGGTCATTGAATACAGGAAAGGCTTAGGTCTAGAGAACATCCCAGCTGCAGTGTTGAAAACTTGTACTCCAACCCAGGACTAGATATTGTTGGAAGACTGGCTTTCATCTCTGGCTTTCATCATACTCAGCTGTGAAAATTGCCATCATTTGACCTGTTCATAAAAAGCAGGAAAAATTCAAGTCAGCAATTTAAAGGCCAATTAGACTACTCTCAATAATCAGGAAATTTATTATTTGCATACTGCTAGATACGATCTACCACAAGCTTTGTCCAAACATAGATCAAAGAACTGAATTCCAGGTGAGACTGACTGACCCTGAAGGGTATATGTAATGGAGTGTGGCATTCAAAAATGGTGGTAGTGTTGATGTCAATAGACATGAAGGGAAAACACTCAAATGCAGTCACACTTTCCACAAAGGAAGGCAGTTGTGGTTGTCAGAGGTTAATCAACCCAGTCGAGGACATCACTCCAGGAGTTCCTCAGTGCAGGGGCAGCACAGTGGCATAGCGGTATAGCTGCTATCTTACAGCGCCAGAGTCCCTCAACCTGCAGTGTCCTGAGATAACAATCCAAGTCCGTCCAACTCTCTCTATAGCTAATACCCACTAATCCAGCCATCATTCTGTTAAACCTCCTCTGTACCCTTTGCCAAAACCTTCACATCCTTCCTATATTGTGGGCGACTAGAACTACATGCAATGCTCCAAATATGGCCGAACCAAGGTCCTATAAAGCTGCATCATGGCTTCCTGACTCTTATGCTCAATGCCCAAGCAAAGAAAGCAAGAATACTATATGCACCTTATTGAAACAAGACTACAACCTACGGTAATTTTTCTGATAAGCATAAAAGACATGGTTTCACTTCAAATAATAGCATGGAAGCTATTTTTTTTCTCTCTCATTGAATTTGAGATAAACTGTTTATCTGTTCACTATTGTCAGTGTTATGAGATTTCGCTTTCCCCAAAGTTTAGCTTAGTTTAGTTTAGATTAGTTTAGCTTAGTTTAGTTTATTTTCTTGTCCCGTATGCCGAGCTAAAGTGAAAAGCTTTTGTTGCATGCTAAACAGTCAGCAGAAAAGGCCATACATGATCACAATCGAGCCATCCACAGTATACAGATACATGATAAAGAAAATAACATGAATATTTAGCACAAGATAATATCCAATAATGTCTGATAAAATAAAATCTGCAGGTCTCAAATGAGGTAGATAGTAGCATAGGAATGATCTCTCAATAGACAATAGACAATAGGAGTAGGCCATTTGGCCCTTCGAGCCAGCACCACCATTCAATGTGATCATGGCTGATCATCCCAAATCAGTACCCCATTCCTGCCTTCTCCCCATATTTCCTGATTCTGCTATTTTTAAGAGCCCTATCTAGCTCTCTCTTGAAAGCATCCAGGGAACCTGCCTCCACCGCCCTCTGAGGCAGAGAATTCCACAGACTCACCACTCTCTGTGAGAAAAAGTGTTTCCTCGTCTCCATTCTAAATAGCTTACCCCTTATTCTTAAACTGTGGCCCCTGGTTCTGGACTCCCCCAACATCGGGAACATGTTTCCTGCCTCTAGTGTATCCAAGCCCTTAACAATCTTATATGTTTCAATGAGATCCTCTCTCATCCTTCTAAACTCAAGAGTGTACAAGCCCAGCTGCTCCATTCTCTCAGCATATGACAGTCCCGCCATTCCGGGAATTAACCTTGTAAAATTACGCTGCACTCCCTTAATAGCAAGAATGTCCTTCCTCAAATTAGGGGACCAGAACTGCACACAATACTCCAGGTGTGGTCTCACTAGGGCTCTGTACAACTGCAGAAGGACCTCTTTGCTCCTATATTCGATTTGTCTTCTTATAAAGGCCAACATGCCATTTGCTTTCTTCATTGCCTGCTGTGCCTGCATGCTTGCTTTCATAGACTGATGTACAAGGACCCCCAGATCCCTTTGTACTTCCCCTTTTCCCAACGACGCCATTTAGATAGTAATCTGCCTTCCTGTTTTTGCTACCAAAGTGGATAACCTCACATTTATCCGCATTAAACTTCATCTGCCATGCATCTGCCCACTCCCCCAACCTGTCCAATTCACCCTGCATTCTCATATCATCCTCCTCACAGTTCACACTGCCACCATGCTTTGTGTCAACTGCAAATTTGCTAATGTTACCTTGAATCCCTTCATCCAAATCATTGATGTATATTGTAAATAGCTGCGGTCCCAGCACCGAGTCTTGCGGTACCCCACTAGTCACTGCCTGCCATTCTGAAAGGGACCCGTTAATCCCTACTCTTTGTTTCCTATCTGCCAACCACTTCTCTATCCATGTCAGCACTCTGCCCGCAATACCATGTGCCCTATCTTTGCCCACTAATCTCCTATTTGGGACCTTATCAAATGCTTTCTGAAAGTCCAGGTACACTACATCCACTGGCTCTCCCTTGTCCATTTTCCTAGTTACGTCTTCAAAAATTTCCAGAAGATTGGTCAAGCATGATTTCCCTTTCGTAAATCCATGCTGACTCGGACCGATCCTGTCACTGCTATCCAAATGGGCGGCTATCTCATCTTTTATAATTGACTCCAGCATCTTCTCCACCACCGATATCAGGCTAACTGGTCCATAATTCCCTGTTTTCTCTCTCTCGCCTTTCTTAAAAAGTGGGATTACATTAGCCACCCTCCAATCCACAGGAAATGATCCTGAGTCTATACAACATTGGAAAATTATCACCAATGCATCCACGATTTCCAGAGACACTTCCTTAAGTACCCTGGGATGCAGACCATCAGTCCCTGGGGATTTATCAGCCTCTCGTTGGTATCGTGATTCAGTTGCCTGATACCAGCTGCATTCCTACATTGAAATAGTAAGCTTCATTTGAACGTGTCTCCCTGGTTGTAAAGTGCTTTAGGATGCCCTGCATTTTATAAATTCATATCTTTATCCCTCCGTCACTAGTTCTGGCCTTGCATCCTTCTGACAGAAAGATGCCCTGACAGGGAACAAAACATAGAACCAAGTGGTAATTTTGCAACGCTCTCTCTGATCTGAGTTTTACTGTGAAACTGACTCCAATGAAATTATGACACAGCTCCTCACAGGAATTTGTACTCCTGCCCCCACGTTTCTAGTGAATGGAAACTTTCCAGTTCAACACATCCAAATTCCTGATGCTTATTACTGCTGCTTGAAACTGGATTTTGGTATTCATGTGTCTATTTTCTGTTCCTGATTTTGCATGTGTCTATTTTCTGTTCCTGAATTTGCATGTTAAAAGAAACAGGCAGGACAGATCCATGGAGATGAGCTGTGCTGTGTGAGGAATAGCTGTTTGACAGTGTTTTGAATGTAGCATAGAAAATTATCAAGCAGCTGCAACATTCCTTGTGCACATAAAGAAAGTAAATAATGTAATGCCAGCACTGAAAAATGCCTTCTTTCCTGAATGGTGTTGTGGAGGAAGGAGTGGGGAGGGGGGGTGGGGGGGGGGTCATTTACTTTCAATTACATTAACCAGCCAGTAGTGTAATGTATTTTCAATTACACTAACTAATCATCTGACTAGTTCATAGACTATTTAGAGGCTATTTGAGTCTAAATGGGTCTGGAGTCACATTTATATGTAAACTGGACTTTGTGGACAACAGGTTTCTCGTCCCAAAGATAATTAACAAACTAAATGGGTTTTTAGGGTAATACAATGATTTCAAGGTTTAGCTGCTTTTAGCAATGCCAGATATTTCTTCCAAATTTTTCTTCCAAATTCCCTCATCTGAAGAATTTCTAGTGACCCTTGGGAGGTTCTCCATAAATCCCAGACACCATTTAAATCTAATCTCTTTCTCTGCCTCTTTATGATATTTGTCATCCACAGTGACCCATTGTTCTCAAGATTCTCCATTAATGCCATGGTTCTAAGGATACGTTTCAACATTTGATCATAAGATCATAAGGTCTTAAGTGATAGGAGCAGAATGAGGCCAATCGGCCCATTGTATCTACTCCGCCATTCAATAATGGCTGATCTACCTCTCCTTCCTAACCCCAATCTCCTGCATTCTCCCCATAACTTCTGCCACTTGTCCTATTCTTTCATTTGAAGCAGACAATCTTGGGTGTCTCTTTGTCCGATATCTTAAAACGTGCCTAGCCCGGTCCTTGACAGCTGCAATCAGAGATTACTTCAGTGCTTGGAATGTTGCCTTGCTGCCAGTTGACATTGTTCATGTCTTAATCAGAAGCCTATGGGTTCACATCCTTTCTCCAGAGATATTGTGGATTATCAGCCATGATCACATTGAATGGTGGTGCTGGCTCGAAGGATAAATGGCCTGCTCCTGCACCTATTGTCTATTGTCTATATCAGTACATTATTCAAAGTGATATTGTAATGAGTCAACTCAAACACACATCAGGATACAACACATATTTATTAAATCTACATACAGCAAGGATCTGCAGTCATCACATCTCCGAGCTGCTACTCATTCCAACTAGCGTAAGCAGGCTCTTGATAATATAAAGTACATAGTAGGCGGAGTCAAGCACTATAATTGGCTAGTATGAAATAGCCAATCTACATCCTTCCTTGTAGAAACAAAAGAAGCATCGGTGGCTAAGCAATATAGGTGGGATGTTAATAATACATTTGCAGAATTACACAGAATAGCCATATCTAACGGTTGGCCTGAGAAACCTTCTGGCCCATGTGCAGTACGAATCCGCCCCACCTCCTTTCAATGGAGAAGAAACCGGGGAGGGAAATGGGGAAACAACCGGTGGCCCGACAGGCAGGGAGGGTGACAAGATGGCCAAGCTAAATGGCAAACGCCGCAGAGGGATAGCAGTGGGAACAATAGGCGGTAGTGGGGACGCGTGACTGATTGGGAGGGTATACGAAACGCGAGACATCTGGATACGGAGTCACAGGACGCTGTTCCTTCACTGGAAGAATATGTTGAGGGTTGCGTCTGTGGATGACCCCATCCGCTTCGACCCGATAAGAGCGCGACTCTTTGGCAGGGCCGTGGATGTGACCCAGACATGCATAGCCCTTGTTTGTCTGGAAACGGACCACTTGTCCACGAGCGAGAGGTTTAAGTGGCTTGCTGGACTTGTCGAAGAAGCGTTTCTGCGTGTCACGTTTGGATTGTAGTTGCTTCTGAACTGCAGTCGGGAAACAAACTTGTGGCCGCAAAAGCTGCAGGGACACAGGCAGAGGAGCACGGGTTTGGCGAGACATCAGTCATTGGGCTGGAGAACCCAGTATGGGATCCTGCTCAATATTCCTTAGGTTGAGCAAGTCCAGGTACATGTCTGATTTGGCAAGATATGACCACTCCATGAGTTGCTTTGCACTCCGGACAGCGCGTTCGGCGAGTCAATTGGACTGTGGTAATTCAAGGCTGCTGGTAATATGTTGAAAGTCCCATCGTTGTGCAAAGTTTTTAAAAGCTTGACTGGTGAACTGTCTGCCGTTGTTGGACTGGATACATGCAGGGGAGCCGTGCACGGAGAGGTGGCACTGCAACTTTTCGATTACTGCTTCAGAAGTAGTGGTTTGAAGTCGATTTCGAACCGGCCAGAGTAAGAGTCTACAAGGACCAGATAGTGTTTGCCATACCATTTGAAAATGTTGGTGGCTAACATGGACCACAGGAGAGGGGGTTCTGGGTGCGGCAGTAAAGGCTGCTTTTGCTGATGTGACGTCAGGCTTTTGCAGACGGCTCAAACTTCTACTAACAAACATTATAATTGGCTAGAATGAAATAGCCAGACTACAGATCATAATGCAGTATTGAGAGGGTGCTGCTTTATCGGTGGGTGGTTTTCTTTTCAGATGAGGTGGTTGCAAATATTTCCATGGTGCTATTTTGAAGAACCAGAAGGTTCACCCCAATATCAGTGAGACAAATGATCTGATACTAATCTCATTGCTGCTGTGAGATATTTCTATGAACTAATGCTTCTTATATTACAGCAATGGTTATATTTTAAAAACCCTTATTTAGCTGTAAAATTGCTTAACTGAGGTCTGAACAGCAAATATAATAATTTTTCCCCTGTATTTCTTGATATAATTTGTTTTTGTTTTGTTTTGTTTTATTTCTCTTTATTCATGTGCTAACATTAAGTATATCCATTATATAAATCCTGTCGTAGTGATATGGGGTAGCATTTTTTCTAAAATCAATATACAGCGCAGACAGGAAGTGGTCAATATGATACTTTTAGTTATAGAGATGGAGAAGGATAGGACTGGCTCACAAGTTAAAGTCCTAAATTGGGGTAGGGCCGGTTTTGGAGGCTTTAAGCAGGAACTATCAGAAGTTGATAGAGAGTGTCTGTTTGCAGGGATGTGTATGGCTAGCAAATGGGAGGCTTTCAAGAATGAGATAGCAAATGTTGATGCATATTTGCTTCATTTTTTAGCTACATGTGAAGTTTCAGATGACTGGAGGGTATCTAATGTTGTTAAGTTATATAAGGGTAAGCCAGGGAAGCATAGTCCAGTGAGCCTGACATAAGTGATGGGAAAGTTGTTGGAAGGGATTCTTAGGGAATGGGTTTACCAGCGATTGGATAGGTGTGCAATGATAATGAACAGTCAACATGGCGTTGTGCATGGGAAATTGTGTCTCACAAATCTGATAAGAGTTTTTTTGAAGAAGTCACCAAATTAGGGCAGGATAGTGGAGTCTATATGGAGTTTAGCAAGGGCTTTGATAAAGTCCCACATGTTAGGCTACTCTGGAAGTTAAAGTACATGGAATTGAAGGAAATTTGGAAAGTGACCAAAGTGGCGTGGAAACAAAATCAACCAATTGAATTCAAAATTGGTTTGGAGGAAGGAGTCTTCGGATAATTAAGGACAATTGTTTTCTGTGTGGTTGAAAAGTTACAAGAGAGATTCTGAGGGGTAAGTTATGCAGGTATTTAAATGTTCAGGGTCTGATTAGGGTTAGTCAGCATGGTTTTGTGCCATAACTCTTCTTGAGGTTTTTAAAGATGCGAACTAAAAGATTGACGAGGGCAGAGCTGAAGACATTGTGTATGTGGATTTTAGCAAAGCATTTGATAATTCCACATGATGGGCTGGTCTGGACGGTTTGATCCAATGAGAATTAGAGGACTGGATAGAAAATTGACTTATTGGAAGAAATCAGAGGGTAATGGTGTAAAGTTGTATTTTGGACTGGAGGCCTGTGACGTGTGTAGTGGCATTTGGCTTGTTTTGCATGTTATTGATGATATCATGTGCCTTTAAATTTTAGAATACCCGTTATATTGTGGATGGGATTTATGACGTGTTTTTAGGCGTGTTTGGAGTTTAGATGCTTGGCAGAAGTTTAGTATTTAGATTAGTTTGGAGAGACGATGGGGAAGTTTAACCCTTCGACCATGCGGGCCATGTGGGGTCCATGCCAGATCATGCCAGTGTTACAGAGACATGAGGAGTTTTCTAATGTCTAAAGTAAAAAGCTGGAGTTTGATGAAGATTGTAGTAACGAGCTTCAAGAAATTTGGATGTATCTTACTGTTTTCTATCAGCAATAAAGCATTTACTCATCAAAAGACTTTGAAGCCATGTCTGTGAAGAAGTTCTGAAGGTCTCTGTAAGTGAACTTGCATGCGTATTCTAAAAATTGCAGCAGGATCTTGATCGTTTGGGCAGGTGGGTTGAGGGATGGTTAATGGAGTTCTATAAGGAGAAGTGCGAGGTGCTGCACTTCGGAAGTCGAAACAGGGCAGGACCTACACAGTGAATGGCAGGGCACATGGGAGTGTTGTAGAACGGGAATCTAGGAGTGCAGGTACATGGTTCCATCACAAGCAGGTACTTTCCCTTGCAACCACAGGAAATGCTACACTTGTCGCTTTACTTCCCACCTTGAATCATCCAAGGACCTAAGTAGTCTTTCCAGGTGCAGCATCTGCATCTGCTCCAACCTCATCTATTACATCCGCTGCTCTAGGTGTCAGCTGGTCTACATCAGTGAGATCAAGCGCAGGCTTGGCGATCGCTTTGCACAACACCTCCGCTCAGTTCTCAATAACCAACCTGATCTCCAGGTGGCTCAGCACTTCAACTCCCCCTCCCATTCCAAATCCGACCTTTCTATCCTAGGCCTCCTCCATGGCCAGAGTGAATCCCACCGTAAATTGGAGGAGCAGAACCTCATATTTTGCTTGGGTAGTTTACACCCCAGAGATATGAACATTGACCTCCAATTTCAGGTAGTCCTTGCTTTCTCCCTCCTTCCCCTCCCCTTCCCAAATCTCTCACAGCCTACTGTCTCCTCCTCTTCCTTTCTTCTTCCCACCCCCCCCCCCCCCCACATCCCCTCATCAATCTGAAAAAGCGTCTTGACCCAAAATGTCACCCATTCCTTCGCTCCATTGATGCTGCCTCACCCGCTGAGTTTCTCCAGCATTTCTGTCTGATTCTTCCAGCATCTGCAGTTCCTTCTTAAACATCACAAGTAGATATGCTGAAAGCATTTATGATCACCATATTGGAGTATTGTGTCTAGATGTTTTGAGGTTATGTTATAATTGTACAATACATTGGTAAGGCCACATTTAGTGTATTGTGTTCAGTTTTGATCACCCTGTTACAGGAAAGATGTTAAGCTCGAAAGTGCACTGAAAAGATTTCCGAGGATGTTGCCAGAACGCGAGGGCCTGAGCTTTTGGGAAAGGTTTAGCAGGTTAGGACTTTATTCCTTGGAACCCAGGAGAATGAGTGGTGATCCTATACAGATGTACAAAATCATGAGAAGAAGCAATCAGGTAAATGTACAATGTTTAAGAAAGAACTGCAGATGCTGGAGAAATCTAAGGTAGACAAAAATGCTGGAGAAACTCAGCGGGTGAAGCAACATCTGTGGAGCGAAGGAAGAGGTGACATTCTGGGTCGAGACCCTTCTTCAGGCTGATGTGGGGTGAGGGGACGGTGGGAGGAAAAACAAAGAGGCGGAGACAGTAGGCTGTGGGAGAGCTGGGAAGGGGAGGGAAGGAGGGAGAAAGCAAGGACTACCTGAAATTGGAGAAGTCAATGTTCATACTACTGTGGTGTAAACTACCTAAGCGAAATATAATATTAGTAATCACCAATTAAAAAATACTAATTTTTAGTCAAATGTTTTGGAGAAGGAGGAGGAGCGAATGATCCCAGCACCAGAATGGTGAGAGCAGAAATGCCTTGAGTGGATTTCAGCCCTCATTAATGCCGTATTATCCTGACACAGCTAGTCAGGTGGTGAGGATGGCTGCTTAGTTTAGAGATACAGTACAGAAAGAGGCCCTTTGGACCAACAAGTCCTCACTGACCAGTGGTCAAACCATATACTAGCACTCTCCTACACACTAGGGACATTTTTTTCTTACAATTTTTACCAAAGTCAATTAACCTTCAAACCTGTACATCTTTGGAATGCGGGAGGAAACTCCGTATAGACAGCACCCATAGAACCCGGGTCCCTGGTGTTGTAAGGCAGCAACTATACCGCTGCGCCACTGTGTCGTCCACTAATCTAATCGACTTCAGTGGTAGCCCTGCACATTGGACTGCTGAAAAATAAAATCACCAGCAACTTCGCTCACGCTTTCTGTGAAAGAAACACCAAGGCTGCATCTGTCATAGATTAGGTCATCTCATGCTCAGCTGCAAATTGGCATCCATCCCAGCCCTGGATTCCAATCCGTTTTTTATAAGTACCGGTTATGACTTGATTCTTTTAAGATAAGGATGATGTTTAAAAACATGGCATCTGTTAAATATTATTCTTAAAAACAATTGTGGCTGTACATCAATAGTCTCAATATTAGTAACCCTTTACATATTTGATATAGTTCTGCATGCAATGACAGCACCGACAAAAGGTTAGAAATGGCTGGAAGTTTACCCATCAACGACTCTCTTCATAATTTAGTTACAAACAGATTGTAAACACAAATCACGAAGTATTTCTCACTCGATGGACTTATGTTGTGCTAAACTGCAGATTAATTCACAGTCTGCACGCACCTCACCTAAAATGACAATGGATATCATTGTTATCATAGTTTGTTTGAAGTAGAGGGGTAACTCACCTTACAGCTGTTGCTCATTGTCAAGTACTTTGCTGTGAGCTGCATCTAAATGTGAAGACAGGGTTATGTTAACCATGGCATTGACCACTCAGCCAGCCATAGAAGGAATTTGCATCATCAAGAAAGAGAAATCTAAATTACACTCCACTATTGTCTTCAATCTCAAATATCTCCCCAGTTCTGCAATTAAAAGTAACACTCTCTGGATATGTCAATAAAATTAGAATGACCATGATCTTAGATAGACATATAAGTCATGATCTTAGATAGATAGATAAAGTCCCATTGTTTTTTTCTGAACAAGGTGAAAAATTCCTTCCTTAACTTACATGAATAAAAAAGATTCATTTTATTACTATCTCTGGACCTGGGTGCACACTATTTTTCCATTGCATTTGACTACAACATACTTCAAGTCATTTAATTGCACTTTCAGACATCAGTGATTGATGCTGTAAAAATGTAGGTTTTGTTAATGGAGCAGAAGTGTTGCAATGTACAGTTGCAAATGTTATCTACAACTTTTCTGCTACAGTTTAGCCAGAGGGAAAAGTTATCCATAGCTGAGAAGTGGTGTAATATTGTGTTTCCCCTGAATGTGCTGAAGCAGCATTGCCCTCGAGTCTTGTGCTACAGGTCAATAAAAAAACTAACATGAAGAAGCCTGTTCATAGCAAATTATCTATAATATACCAACAATCACAAAGTAATAATTTTCATTTCATGTTCTTAAAAAATAATCATAATTAAATCATCGATACAGCAAAGCATGAATAGTTTTGCATTTAAATCATTACGCAACAACATTTTGATTTAAAATGGAAAACAATTTATAAAACTGCAAGTGAAAGATTTATATTTCCTTGAGAATTAGCACAAAACCAACTTCTGTAGTACATTCAGTCTGACGAGGGCAGGTTTCAGCAATCTCTTGTGGGAGGCTGGATCTGTGGAACTACACATAATAACAGCCTTCAATTGTGTCGTACATCACTTCAAGTGGATCTCTGCTCTCAAAAGGAGCACAAAGGAGCTGAGAGAAAGAGCTGGGCTTTTATATTTCTGACAGTCACTGTTTCGAGGCAGCATGTTGCAGTGAAATGCTTTGGGGTGCAGTGCTTATGCTTTTCAATTTGTACCATGTATTACTTGTGAACTCTGGTTCCTTTACAGGCTGCAAGAACGTGCACTATGACCTGGTCTTTCTGCTGGACACGTCCTACAGCGTGGGGAAGGAGAATTTTGAAAAGGTCAGGCAGTGGGTGGCCAATTTGGTGGACAGTTTCGACATCAGTCCAGAGAAAACCAGGGTAGGAGTTGTAAGCTACAGTGACAAGCCACACACTGAGTTCAACCTAGGTGCTTATCACAACATAGAGGACATCAAGCAGGCTGCGGCAAGCATCAGATACCGACGTGGGAACACCATAACTGGGGAGGCCATTGGCTACATTACCTTGAACAGCTTCTCACAGCGGCAAGGCGGAAGGCCAAATAATCCGAACATCCAGAAAGTAGCGATCCTGTTGACAGATGGCAGAAGCCAGGATGAAGTCTTGCCAAATGCGACATTGGCCCACTCTGTTGGTATCAGGCTCTTTGCTGTGGGTGTTGGTGATGCCCTGAGGGAGGAACTGGAGGAGATTGCTTCTGAACCCAAATCTGCTCACATGTTCCATGTCACCGATTTCAATGCCATAGACAAGATTCGAGGAATACTACGACAGAGATTGTGCCAAAGTAAGTACTTACTATTTGATCGGACACATCAGGCAAAAGAATGTTACCTGTGGCTTTGAAGAAGCATATGTGCTGTTTGAGCATTCATTTTTAGATGTACTGTATATGACTGCAACCATCCATTATTTTACTGTTTACAAACTGCCTAAGGCGATGTAAATTATTGGACAATCAAATCCTGAGATCCAGGTCTGATATTGTTTGTCTTATTTAAGGCAAAACTAACAAAAAGGTTAGGTTACTGGTGACTTGGAGCAGCATGTGGCACACTAGCTGAGATCTGGAGGGATGGATGTGAATTCTGGAGGTTGTTTCTGGCTCCACAAAATGTTTGATTTTAGTTTAGTTTAGTTTAGTTTGGAGATACGATGTGGAAACAGGACCTTTAGCCTATCAAGTTTGCATTGGCCAATGATCACCGGTACTATCCTAGTTCTATCTTTATAATTGATAGAAGCCAATTAACCTATAAACTCCTGCACATATTTGTGGGAGTAAACCGGAGCACCTGGAGAAAATCCACACAGTTACGGGGAAAATGTATAAACTCCGTACAGACAGCACTCATAGTCAGGATAGAGCCTGGGTCTATGAAGCTGCAAGGCAGCAACTTTACTGCTGTGCCACTGTGTCGGCCAAAAATGTGTTGTAAATGGAAAAAAATCCCTGAATCTTGTGGTGGGTTAAAGCCTATTGGTTAGGCCCAGAAGCACCATTCCAACCCTTTTTCCTTGAGAGTTGAAAAGCACACGTAACATGTTACTGTTATTATTAGAGAGATTTCCACGTTTCAGGTAAGCTCCGATTAAAAACTCCAATTAAATTTGAGTAAGGTTTGTACTGATGGTCTGAGATCCATTCCTGGCATTCCCCTTCCGACAACATTTCTTAGTGTTTTGGGATAGTGGTTGGAAATCTCTGGTGCTTTTCTTTAAATAATTGTTGATGGTAATCAGTTTAAATTCATCCTGGAGAAGCATTAAACAGAATATTTACCAAATCACAACACAAAACATTTGAAAATGGACTGATTTAATTCTGTGAATGTGGGTTTGTATGAGTGAAAGTGATTAGTAGGATATTGTGAAAGAGTGACAGAGACTTTTTGGGTTGGGACCCTTCTTCTGACTTTGGGTACTTCTTCAGAGTCCAAAGGAGTGTCCCGACCCAAAGCATCACATATCCTTTTCCTCCAGAGATGCTGCGTGATCCGCTGAGTTACTCTAGCACTTTGTGTCTATCATTGTTAGTGGTTTGTTGCATGTTCCAAGCAATTCCTCGTCCAGAGATTGTTTTACACAGTTATTGATCAGTGAATAGACACTGTGAAGAAATATTATATTTTTCTTCATTTTTCAGCTTTTTTTTGAGTAATCTTTTCTAGAAACCTTCAAAACACACGAGGATAGGAATGTCCTTGGTTGCTTCAAAATGAAGCTGCAGCAGTGCATTGTGTTCTGGCTGCTTCCAAACATTGATGCTATTGACTTTCATATTGTGTGACTGATACGAACAACTTATGATGAATTTCTAACTTGTGATGGAACAAAACAAAATGGCCATTTTGTTCATTTTGGAACTTTGTTATCATGAGTTGAACAGAAATGGCAACTGTGGGGGAGAGGCGTTGTGCTGTAAATGTTCTAAGTTCATTTTTTATCAAATAAATAGTAATCAGAACTATTTCAGCCCATGATTTATTGCAAGCGCTGCATGGACAAAATATAACTAATGAGTGTTCTTTCCATTTTCACTGCGTGAAACCATTTACTTACTTGAGAAACTGGCAAATGACTTGAAAGGAGTAATTAAAGGGCACTGTATTCATCACCAAGGCAACTCTACTTTCAGCCCAGCTACAAATCATTTTGACTCCATGATGGAGTGGGACATGTCCACAGTCTGTGCATTTTCATGTGGATTTCCTTCGCTGTAGGTTATTTGGAAAAGGGAGTTTAAATGTTTGTCAACTGTATTTTGATCAGGGGTGTGTCCTTTAATTATTTTAAAACTCTGGCACGACATTGAGGCTAAAAGTGTGCTGTTCAAGAAGCAGGCTCAATAGAAGGCTAGAAGCTGCCTCTTTAATACCACACTGCACAATTTGAGTACTATGCCCCTCATCATGCTTTCAGCTTAGATAATCTCCAAACACTACTTCTTTCCCAATAATTTGGCAAAAATCACATAATTTTTAACACATAATTCGCAAAGTCAATAGACAATAGACAATAGGTGCAGGAGTAGGCCATTCGGCCCTTCGAGCCAACACTGCTATTCACTGTGATAATGGCTGATCATCCACAATCAGTACCCCGTTCCTGTCTTCTCCCCATATCCCTCAACTCTGCTATCTTTAAGAGCTCTATCTAAATCTCTCTTGAAAGCATCCAGAAAATCGGCCTCCACTGCCTTCTGAGGCAGAGAATTCCACAGATTCACAACTCTCTGGGTGAAAAAGTTTGTCCTCATCTCCGTTCTAAATAGCCTACCCCTTATTCTTAAACAGTGGCCCATGGTTCTGCACTCCCCCAACATCGGGAACATGTTTCCTACCTCTAGCATGTCCAATCCCTTAATAATCTTATATGTTTCAATAAGATCGCCTCTCATCCTTCTAAATTCCAGTATATACAAGCCCAGTCGCTCCATTCTTTCTACATATGACAGTCCCACCATCCCGGGAATTAACGTCGTGAACCTACGCTGCACTCCCTCAATAGCAAGAATGTCCGTCCTCAAATTTGGAGAGCAAAACAGCACACAATACTCCAGGGGTGGTCTCACCAGGGCCCTGTACAACTGCAGAAGGACCTCTGTGCCCCTATGCTCAACTCCTCTTCTTATGAAGGTCAACATGCCATTAGCTTTCTTCACTGTCCATTCTGACCATTCAATTGCTTTAGACCATGTAGCTTTTAGTTCTTTCCAAAATAAGTATCATAATTCTTCATCATAAATTGCTTGTTCCATTGTCCACAGGTTTGTTAACTTATCCTTGTTTCCTTGTAAACCTTTTTGAATCCACAGCTGTGATTTAATTGAGTTTAGATTTTTTTTAAATATGGAGATACAGCGCAGAAACAGGCCCTTCTGCCCACCGAATCCACACTGACCAGCCATCACCCTGTACACTAACAATATCTTACACACATTAGGGCCATTTTACAATTATACCAAGCCAATTATCCTAAAAACCTGTATGTCTTTAGAGTGTGGAAGGAAACTGGAGCACCCGGAGAAAAAACATGCGGTCATGGGGAGAACATATAAACTCCGTACAGAGAGCACCCATAGTCAGGGTCAAACCTAGGTCTCTGGCACTGTAGGGCAACAACTCTATCGCTGCGCTACCGTACCACCCTTTATAACCCGGTTAACCACTCTCCTCTCTCCTATCAGGAAAAAGGTACTAAAGTTTGGAAGCACATACCACCAGATTCACGGACAGACTTTTTTCTGCTGTTACCAGACTACTGAACAGTTCTCTCATAAATTAAATTAAGAGTGTAATCCAAATCTTCCAATTTATTTACTCCCTTGCACATTTTTTAATTTGCGATGACACTGTAACATTATTTCTGTACTCTGGTATGTTTCCCTTTGCACCACCAAAGATAGACACAAAATGCTGGAGTAACTCAGCGGGACAGGTAGCATCTATGGAGAGAAAGATTGGGTGACGTTTCGGGTCAAGACACTGAACCGCTGATTTACTCTAGCATTTTGTGTGTATCTTCGGTTAAAACCAGCATCTGCAGTTCCTTCCTACACATACACCTTTGCACTACCTGTTCTCATGTGTGGCATGATTTGACTAGATAGCACGCAAACAATGTTTTTCTCTGTATCTCAGTATACATGACAATAATGAAATCATACCAATGCCAGTAAGATTTTAACAAAGTACTGCAGATACCAGACATTTTAGAGGATAGGACTGCTACAGTACTTTTTAATGAATTGTTTAATTATTGAACAACTACAGGTTGAGGACACGAAAGTACAATTAGAATGCTGCTATTGAAAAGTTCAAACCAATAAAGTCTCAGGAAATTATATGCACTGTAATTTTTATTATTGGAATAACTAATTAGAGATCAATAGAGTGTAAACAGGTGGTCCTTAATGTGTTTCAGATAATAAGTCTATACTTACACTGCATGGTTATTTTGCAATTGTTAAACTATTAGGGAACGTATCATTAAAAAGTGCTTTTGTAATTTAAATGAAAGCTTGATGAGATCATGAGCATAATTAACATTCTGTTCATCATTGATCAAGAAAATGAATGATTAACAATGAAGAGTGATTATGTATATTAGTTGATAACATACCAGGGCGGGTGCTCAGGGAATGTGCTGATCAGCTGGCACATGTCCTTACGGACATCTTCAACACCTCGCTGAACCAGGCTGTTGTTCCCATCGTGTTTCAAGACTGCCACCATCATACCAGTGTCAAATAAATCCGCAATTTAATGTCTCAACGATTACCGCCCTGTAGCACGCACTCCCATAATGATGAAGTGCTTTGAGAGGCTAGTCAGGGAACATATTACCTCCAGAGTCCCCTCCACAATTGACCCATACCAGTTTGCTTACAGGCCAAACCGCTCCACAGAGGACGCTATATCCTCCGTACTCCATCTGAGCCTGGAACATCTAGAGAAGAAGAACACTTATGTGCGAATGCTGTTCGTGGATTTTAGTTCAGCGTTAAACACAATCATCCCTCAGCACCTGATAAGTAAACTGGGTCCATTGGGCCTCAGCACCCCCATGGACTTCCTCACTGACAGACCCCAGTCAGTGCAGGTTGGAAACAACACCTCTAACATCATCTCTCTGAGCACCGGCTCCCCAAAGGGCCGTGCTCTGAGTCCACTGCTGTTTACCCTGATGACCCACAACTGTTGTGCCAGGTTTAGTACAAACCACATCATGACGTACGCAGATGGCACAACAGTGGTGGGCCTCATCCGGGATGACAATGAGCTTGCTTACAGGGAGGAGGTGAAACAATTGGTGGACTGGTGCAGTACAAACAATCTGATCCTGAATGTTGAAAAAACAAAGGAGGTCATCGTCGACTTCAGGAAAAACTGGCACAGTCACACACCAAATAAATAAATTCAATTCAATTCACCTCACCTCAATGACAGCGATATGGAGTTGGTCAGTAGCACTATGTTCCTGGGGGTGCAGATCACTAACAGTCGGACCTGGTCAAATAACATCACATCAACAGTTAAGAGAGCACAGCAGCGGCTGCACTTTCTGCGCCAGATGAGAAGAGCTCACCTCCCCCATCCCGTCCTCACCACTTTCTACAGGGGCATCATAGAGAGTATTCTGACCAGCTGCATCTCTCTCTGGTTTGGGGACTGTAAAGCCTCCGACTGGAAGTCTGTGCAGAGAGTGGTGAGGACGGCTGAAAAAATCATCGGGACTTCTCGCCCCTCAATTGGGGACATTGCGACCAAACGTTGCTTTTCTAAGGCCAGGAGTATTATAAAGGACCCCACACATCTCCATCATGGACTGTTCACTCTGCTGCCCTCGGGCAAAATATATCATAGCATAAGGAGCAGAACGTCAAGGTTCTGCAACAGCTTCTTCCCATGAGCCATCAGACTCCTGAATGCCATGTTATGTAATGGGCTGCCACCATTGTCTATTTTATCTTTTTAGTCATTTTATCTTTTTATCCATTTTATCAATTTTATTCATTTTATCCTTCTGTTTATTATTGTGTTGCACGGGGAGCCAAATGCAACGGAATTTCGTTTGGAATTGCATATATTGATGTATTTCTAAATGACAATAAAGTTTGATTGAGATTGAGTTTAGTTTTAGTTTAAAGATACAGAGTGGAAACAGGCCCTTAGGTACCCCAAGTCCGTACCGACCAGCGTTCCCTACATATTAACACTATCCCACACACTACAGACAATTTACACATACACCAAGCCAATTAACATACAAACGTGTATGTCTAATGGCTCTGTCCCACGGCACGAGTTCATTCCAAGAGCTCTCCCAAGTTTGCCCTGATTCGAACTCGGAAATTTACGGTAATGGCCACTCGTCGATACTTGGGGCTCTCGTGGACATTTTTCAATATATTAGCGAGTCTTCCCGAGTACCTGCCGTTAGCGTTACAAGGCGCTAAGAGACGTCCCCGAGCTCCGACATACCCGCTACATTCATTCTCCGTGCTTACCACGAGTTTGACTTTTTTTAAACTCGGGAGAGCTCTTGGGATGAACTCGTACCGTGGGACAGGGCCAATAGAAGTGTGGGAGGAAACCGAACATCACAGAGAAAACCCACGCGGACATGGGGAGAACGTACAAGCTCTGAACAGACAGTACCCGTAGTTGGGATCGAACCCGGTCTCTGGCGCTGCAAGCGCTGTAAGGCTGCGCCACCGTAGCTAGAACTATTCTATCTTGAAACAAGAGAGGAGAGATATCCAGAAACACATTAATGCAGATGCTGTTTTCCCAAGGAAAGACAATGTGTTGGAGCAACTCAGCTGGCCAGGCAGCATCCCTGGAGAACATGGATAGGTGTTAGTTTGAGTTGGGACCCTTCTTCAGACTGAGGTATATCTTTACATCTATATAAATAAATATAGTACATGATTTTGATACAATGAAAAATATTTTACACTTGTTATGGGTTTCTAGAATGATTAGACATGTATAAGTTTTTTTAATCAAATCAGAAGGTTATAGCACAAAGACTCATCCAGGCCTTTGTACTAACGGTGGTTGAGCTATCTCATTTATTCTAAATTATCACATCTTGTAGTATATTTCAATTTCTAGTTGGCAGATCAGGAAAAGTAACAAAAGGGTGATCAATGTCTCAAGCACATTTACAAGAGGTTTTTAGATAGGCACGTGGACAGGTAGGAATGGGGGGGGTATACATGATTTGCAGGCAGATGAGATTAGTTTATCTTGGCATCATGTTCGACACAAAGATTGGGAGCTAAAGGGTCTGCTCTGGTCTATGCTTTGTGCATTTGACATATTTTCTGGAGGTTTGAAAAACATCCAATCATACAAGTTAGTCATTCACTAGAGGCCATAGATTTAAGGCTAGAGGGGCAAAATTTAAAGGAGATTTGTGGGGGCTTTTTTTTTGTTTTGCACCAAGTGAGGTGGGTACTTGGAATGTACTAACAGGAGTGGTAGTGAAGGCAGATGTGATAGTGGCATTTAAAAGGCTTTTAGATCGCAACATGGATGTGCAGGAATTGGTGGGATATGGATCACTGGCAGGCAGAGAAATTTATTTTTAGGTATGTTACAATAATTACTTTCAGCGGCGCTGCAGTTCTGCCACTGCCTGTGTGCGCGACTTTGAAGCCTTTGAGAGGGGGGCGGGTTTAAAATGCGATTTTTCTTCAACCTATTCAAATCGAATTTGAACAGACTGTTTATTCGCTGAAGAAAAATCGCTTCAGCTGCCGTTTTATTAAGTTTATTAAAATTAGCGCTGGATAAGTTAATAGCAGTAGTAAATTACAAATCATCTTCTAATGCCGTCAACACCGACAACGGGACGGGTCTCATGTAGGGGACAAGGCAAGGTACACCGTTTATTTTTTCACATAAACTTGCTTCTTAGGATGCCTTTAATCAAAATGTCACGTTGCGAAAAGGTGACTTAGGACCCATCCAAACCGGCAGTGTTTTTCCTGCCGATATGGGGTTTAAATTTACCGCAACCGCAACGTTCCAATTGATCGCGTTCCACAAAACCCACTCGCAAGATGATTAAAATGGCCATTCATTTATGGGAATTAAACACTAAATTCCTTCCATTTAGCCTATAAATTCATGACAATGAGATTTAAAAATCATGTTATATTGGGGATTCTTGTGTGAATGTTATTTGGACACTTAGGCTTTTTAAAAATGTTAACCTTTTCTTAGGAAATGGATAGATGTTTAGATCTAATAATTGAATTTTGTAATTAGCTACAATTGGGTAACTAACTAATTATATGCTTTAATTTCCTGTCATCCAAGTAAGATTGTTTCATATTTCTTTCAGAATGCTTCAATCTATAATAATTGAAAATTTCATTCAGTTCTCTTAATTTTTACAAAAGTTATGGGCTTTTGACTGTCCCTGATCACAGCTTTTGTGTTAAGTAAATGGAAAAGCAATAGGGAACAAGATGCTAATTTCTGAGTATGAAAATGGCCATAACTTGTTTAATACTGAAGATATGAAAGTGAATTAGGTGTAAAATTAAACTTCTTTTTATGCTTTATCTGATGGGATAAATTGCAGACTTGAATTTTAAAATGTCAACATTTTGTAACATTGTAATTATTTTAACTTGCCATTGTGTTTGACATGGACAGTGTGGGCCAAAGCTGTACTGTTCCATGGTGTTTGTTCATTGCTCTGAATTCAGCTATAACCTTTTTATTGTATATTGTGAATTGTTTGATAATGCAAGCTCAATATAAATGAGAATGTAGCTTTCCCTTTAATGTTTCTACCCAGGGCGATTACCCAGGGCGGGGCGGCACAGCACAGTGACACAGTGGTAGAATTGCTGCCCTCCAGTGCCAGAGATCAGGTTTGATCCTGGCTATGGCTGCTGTCTGTATGGTGTTTTTCCCCATGACATGTGTGGGTTTTCTCCAGGTGCTCCAGTTTCATCCCACACTCCAAAGACACACAGGTTTGTAGGTTAATTGACTTGGTAAATATGTAAATTCCTCATGTATGTAAGATAGTGCTAGTGAACAGGGATTGCTGGTCAGAGTGAACTCAAAACTACGGGCCAAATGGCCTGTTTCCTCACTGTGCCTCTAACCTAAACTAAACTATTTATTCTCACATGTGCATTAACATTCTTTGAGATTGCTAGTGAGACCCTGCCCAGTCTAATTAATACAATTGAGTAACATCTGTGACTTCAGCAGCTGCAAGACAGTCAGTTCTCAGCATTGAACCATTCAGTCAGGCCTGACTGCTTGGTGCAGACAGTCATTCATTGCCAATTACACAGCTAAATTCTGACCTTACACTCTGTAGTCTGGCACACCTTTTTTTTACCTTCAACAGCAAAGAATCATATCTTGCTGCAAGGCAACTGATACTTAAATTGCACACTCCTGTATTTACAGTTCCCCAGCATGCAGCTTTAGCAATAATGGGAGGTTCAAGTAACTGGCTAGTTTCTCTCCACTGCCCTGCCCTGCCCTGTCCACCCCCCCCTGCGTCCCACAAGCCCTCCAGCCTACCTGCCCACCCCCTCTATCTCTCCCGCTCCTTCTCCTTCTCCCTCCCCCTTTTAACCATCCACGACCGTCTACCAAACTAGAAGGATTAAATTAAAGAATGACCTCAGGCTCTGGCACCTATCTATGCTGCCTGTAAGGGAGGAAAAGCTATTAGTTCTGACAGCATGTGTTCAGTGAGGCATGTCCCTCTCTGCACACACCAGCATTTTGCTTTAAGGGACAAATTACCCAAGAAAAAACACTCAGTGGATTCAGGCTTTGAAGATTTAATCTAAACATGCATTTGTTGAAATCGGGTTGTACATTATTAAATTGAAGGATCTGATATGTTTTCTAGCCCAGATTCAGAGATTTTCCTTCTAAAAATGTGCAGCTTTGGACAGGCCCAGGAAACTGTATGTCCCACGGAGTCAGGCATGGGATTGTGATGCACAATTAGCCTACACACATTTGACCTGATGCAGGCAACAGACTAATTTGCGCTATCTGCTCATTAACATGATTTATCCATGCACCTGGTGCTGACCGCACTGTCCGCTGGTACATGAGTTCTAAAAGAGCCCTGTTGTATAACACGGATAATGGCCCTTTGGCCATGACTGTGCTGATTGTCAAACACAATTGGTGGCACAGTGACTTTGTGGTAGAGTTGCTGTCTTATAGCGGCAGAGGCCCAGGTTTGATCCTGACTATGGGTGATGTCTGTATGGAGTTTGTACGCACTGCCTGTGAAGAGTGGGTTTTCTCTGGGTGCTCCAGTTTCCTCCCACATTCCAACGACTTACAGGTTTGTAGGCTTCTGTAAATTGTCCTTAGTGTGTATGCTATTGTTAGTTCTCTGGGATGATTAATGGTGGACATGCTGGGTAGAAGGAACTGTTCCCACACTGTATCTGTAAAGTCTAAACTATTAGAACATGGAAAAGTACAGCACATGAACAAGCCCTTCAACTTCCAATGTCCCTGCTGAACATTATGCCAAATTAAACTAATCGCCTTTGCCTGCACGTGATCCATACCTCTTCATTCTCTGCAGATCCATGTGCCTATACCAAAAGGCTCTTAAATGTACAATATCACATCTGCCTCCACATTACCCCTGTCATAACATTCCAGGTATCCACCACTCTCTAAAAAACTTGTCTCTCACATCTCCTTTAAACTTTGCCCCCTCTCACCTTAAAGCTGTGCCCTCTTGTCTTTGGCATTTCCACTTAGGATAAAGATTCTGACTGTCCAACCTATCTGTGCCTCTCCTAATTTTGTATACTCCTATTGGGTGTCCTCAAGCCTCAGAATTGCTAGTGAAAATGATCCAAGTTTGTCCAACCTCTCCCCATAGCTAATACCCTTGAATCCAGGAAGAAACATCTACACTATGCCCATTTTCCCTCTCCCACACTCCACAACATTATGTCAGCTCTCAGAGCGATCCCAACAATCCTATTCTCCTACTTATTTTCCTATGTCCTGCTACATGCCCATCAACTACACTCTGATTTCCCTCTTGCTCGTGATTAGCTGTAGCCATTAAATCAGAGGTGATTAGCTGTAGCCACTAAATCTGCCAGCCAAAAAAATATTTGTTACATGAGAGAAAATTTGAGGAAACTCATGCAGTCACAGGGACAATGTGCAAACAAGCAGCACTAGAGCTGAGCATAGAACCCAAGTCGTCAGAGCTGTGTAGCAGCACAGCCAACCACAATACAACATTTTGTGAGTAATGAGCACACTAAAAACAGAGTCAATGTCACTGTAGGAATGGAATTCTGTGTAGGCCATATTAGGCTGGAGATAGGAAATTTCCCTCTTTAATGGACTTGGGGGAAACAACCTGAACATTTAACATAAGCTAAAGGTTCCAAGTCACTTGTTATTACCAACCTTTTTTACTATCAGGTAGCTTTCAAACTAATTTTAAACTACTAGATTATTGTACTGATATGGATAGAAAATTGGTTGGCAGGAAACAAAGAATACGAATTAACGGGTCTCTTTCAGAATGGCAGGCAGTGACAAGTGGGGAACCGCAAGGCTCAGTGCTGGGACCGCAGCTATTTACAATATACACTAATGAATTGGATGAAGGGATTCAAATTAACGTAAGCAAATATGCAGATGACACAAAGTTGGGTGGTAGTGTGAGCTGTGAGGAGAATACTATGAGGATGCAGGGTGACTTGGACAGATTGGGTGAGTGACAATAGACAATAGGTGCAGGAGTAGGCCATTCGGCCCTTCGAGCCAGCACCGCCATTCAATGTGATCATGGCTGATCATCCCCAATCAGTACCCCATTCCTGCCTTCTCCCCGTACCCCCTGACTCTGCCTTTTTTAAGAGCCCTATCTAGCTCTCTCTTGAACGCATCCAGAGAACCTGCCTCCACCGCCCTCTGAGGCAGAGAATTCCACAGACTCACCACGCTATGTGAGAAAAAGTGTTTCCACATCTCCGTTCCAAATGGCTTACTCATTCTTAAACTGTGGCCCCTGGTTCTGGACTCCCCCAACACCGGGAACATGTTTCCTGCCTCTAGCGTGTCCAAACCCTTAACAATCTTATATGTATCACTGAGATCCCCTCTCATCCTTCTAAACTCCAGAGTGTACAAGCCCAGCTGCTCCATTCTCTCAGCATATGACAAACCTACGCTGCACTCCCTCAATAGCAAGAATGTCGTTCCTCAAATTAAGGGACCAGAACTGTACACAATACTCCAGGTGTGGTCTCACTAGGGCTCTGTACAACTGCAGAAGGTTCTCTTTGCTCCTATATTCGATTGCTCTTGTTATAAAGGCCAAAATACGATTCGCTTTCATCACTGCCTGCAGTACCTGCATGCTTACTTTCATAGACATAGAAACATAGAAAATAGGTGCAGGAGTAGGCCATTCAGCCCTTCGACCCTGCACCGCCATTCAATATGATCATGGCAGATCATCCAACTCAGTATCACGTACATGCCTTCACTCCATACCCCTGATCCCTCTAGCCCCAAGGGCCACATCTAACTCCTTCTTAAATATAGCCAATAAACTGGCCTCAACTACCTTCTGTGGCAGAGAACTCCAGAGACTCGCCACTCTCTGTGTGAAAAAATTCCTTCTCATCTCAGTCCTAAAAGATTTCCCCCTTATCCTTAAACTGTGACCCCTTGTTCTGGACTTCCCCAACATTGGGAACAAACTTCCTGCATCTGCCCTTAAGAATTTTGTACGTTTCTATAAGATCCCCCCTCAATCTTCTAAATTCTAGCGAGTACAAGCGAATACCAGTCTTTCTTCATATGAAAGTCCTGACATCCCAGGAATCAGTCTGGTGAACCTTCTCTGTACCCCCTCTATGGCAAGAATGTCTTTCCTCAGATTTGGAGACCAAAACTGTATGCAATACTCCAGGTGTGGTCTCACCAAGACCCTGTACAACTGCAGTAGATGCTCCCTGTTCCTATACTCAAATCCTTCTGCTATGAATGCTAACATACCATTCGCTTTCTTCACTGCCTGCTGCACCTGCATGCCTACTTTCAATGACTGGTGTACCACGACAGCCAGGTCTCGTTGCATCTCTCCTTTTCCTAATCTGCCACCATTCAGATAATAGTCTACTTTCCTGTTTTTGCCACCAAAGTGGATAACCTCACATTTATTCACATTATACTGCATCTGCCATGCATTTGCCCACTCACCCAGCCTATCCAAGTCACCTTGCATCCTCCTAGCATCCTCCTTACAGCTAACACTGTCCCCCAGCTTCGTGTCATCCGCAAACTTGGAGATGTTGCATTCAATTCCCACGTCCAAATCATTAATATATTTTGTAAATAGCTGGGGTCCCAGCACTGAGCCTTGCGGTACCCCACTAGTCACTGCCTGCCATTTCTGAAAAGGATCCGTTTACTCCTACTCTTTGCTTCCTGTCTGCCAGCCAGTTCTCTATCCGCGTTAATACTGAACCCCCAATACCGTGTGCTATAAGTTTGTATACTAATCTCTTATGTGGGACCTTGTCGAAAGCCTTCTGAAAGTCCAGATATAACACATCCACTACCGATGTTAGACTAACTCGTCTGTAATTCCTCATTTTCTCTCTCCCTCCCTTTTTAAAAAGTGGGGTTACATTAGCTACCCTCCAATCCTCAGAAACTACTCCAGAATCTAAAGAATTTTGAAAAATTATCACTAATGCATCCGCTATTTCTGGGGCTACTTCCTTAAGTACTCTGGGATGCAGCCTATCTGGCCTGGGGATTTATCGGCCTTTAATCCATTCAATTTACCTAACACCACTTCCCGGCTAACTTGGATTTCACCATCTAATTTGACCCCTGGTCCCCTGCTATTTCCGGCAGATTATTTATGTCTCCCTTAGCGAAAAAAGAACCAAAGTAGTTATTCAATTGGTCTGCCATGTCCTTGTTCCCCATGATCAATTCACCTGTCTCTGGCTGCAAGACTGCTGAACGAGAACCCCCAGTTGTACTTCCCCTTTTTCCAACTTGACGCCATTTAGATAGTAATCTGCCTTTCTGTTTTTGCTATCAAAGTGGATAACCTCACATTTATCCGCATTAAACTTCTTCTGCCATGCCTCTGCCCAATCCCTCAACCTGTCCAAGTCACCCTGCATCCTCATAGCATCCTCCTCACAGTTCACACTGCCACCCAGCTTTGTGCCACCTGCAAATTTGCTAATGTTACTTTGAATCCCTTCATCCAAACCATTGATGTATATTGTAAATAGCTGCGGTCCCAGCATCGATCCTTGCGGTACCCCACTAGTCATTGCCTGCCATTCCGAAAGGGACCCGTTAATTCCTACTCTTTGTTTCCTGTCTGCCAACCACTTCTCTATCCATGTCAGCACTCTACCCCCAATACCATGTCTCCTAATTTTGCCCACTAATCTCCTATGTGGGACCTTATCAAATGCTTTCTGAAAGTCCGGGTATACTACATCCACTGGCTCTCCCTTGTCCATTTTCCTAGTTACATATTAAAAAAATTCCAGAAGATTAGTCATGCATGATTTACCTTTCATAAATCCATGCTGACTCGGACCGAGTGGGCAGATGCATGGCAGATGCAGTTTAATGTGGATAAATGTGAGGTTATCCACTTTGGTGAGTACAGCCCCCTGCTGTACTCACTCTATACTCATGACTGCGTAGCTGGTCATAGTGCGAACTCCATCATCAAGTTCGCTGATGACACCACTGTTGTGGGACGTATCACTGATGGGGATGAGTTAGAATATAGAAGAGAGATCAAGTGACTGTCCATATGGTGCCAGCACAATAACCTGGCCCTCAACACCAGCAAAACCAAGAAACCGATTGTGGACTTTGGAAGGAGTAGGATGGGTTCTGTTTATATCAATGGATTGATGGTTGAAAGGGTCAAGAGCTTCAAATTCCAGGGTGTGGACATCTCCGAAGATCTTTCCTGGTCCGAGATCACTGATGCAATTATTAAGAAAGCTCATCAGTGCCTCTACTTCCTGAGAAGATTACGGAGAGTCAGTCTGTGAAGGACTCTCTCTAACTTGTACAGGTGCACAGTAGAGAGCATGCTGACCAGTTGCATCGTGGCTTGGTTCGGTAACTTGAGTGCCCTGGAGAGGAAAAGACTACAAATAGTAGTAAACACTGCCCAGTCCATCATCGGCTCTGACCTCCCTTCATCGAGGGGATCTATCGCAGTCTCTGCCTCAAAAAGGCTGGCAGCATCATCAAGGGCCCACACCATCCTGGCCATACACTCATCTCCCTGCTATCTTCAGGTAGAAGGTACAGGAGCCTGAGGACTGCAACAACCAGGTTCAGGAATAGCTACTTCCCCACAGCCATCAGGCTATTAAACTTGGCTTGGTCAAAACTCTGAACATTAATACCCCTTTATCTGTTATTTGCACTTTATCAATTTATTTATTCATGTGTGTATTTACGTATATAATGGTACATGGACACACTGATCTTTTTTGTAGTCTATGCCTACTATGTTCTGTTGTGCTAAGCAAGGAAAGAATTTCATTGTTCTGTCAGGGACACATGACAATAAACTCTTTTGACTTTGACTTTGACTTTGGTGGCAAAAACAGGAAGGCAAATTATTATCTGAATGGTGTCAAGTTAGGAAAAGGGGAAGTACAATGAGATCTGAGTGTCCTTGTACATCAGTCACTGAAACTGAAGCATTCAGGTGCAGCAGGTAGCGAAGAATGCTAATGCATGTTGGCCTTCGTAACAAGAGGAGTATAGGAGCAAAGAGGTCCTTCTGCAGTTGTAAGGCCACACCTGGAGTATTGTGTGCAGTTTTGGGCTCCAAATTTGAGGACGGACATTCTTGCTATTGAGGAAGTGCCGTGTAGGTTCACAAGGTTAATTCCCGGGATGGCTGGACTGTCATATGTTGGAAGAATGGAACGACTGGGCTAGTATACAATGAAATTTAGGGTACGAGGGGATCTTATTGAAACATATAAGATTACTAGACTAAGTGGGACCAGTTGGGTCCCAGCATCACACGGGAGGGCTGGTACCCCAAAGCAATATTCCACCTCTCCCCTAATTCCAATATTGGTGGCCAGTTTGGGGGTGGGGGGGGCTTTCTGGAGCGCTAGTATGGGTGTTGTGGGCTGAAGGGACTGGATTCCAGAGGGCTAGTATGGGCCGAATGGATTCTTGGGCTGGTGGTCAGTCACTCAAGCCTGTTGTGCTGGCAGCTCACTCACGTCTGGTGGGTTGGCAGTTGACTCATGGCTATTCCTTGAAATTCCATTTCAAGCAGGGTGCAAGGCCACCAATTTCAAGTGCAGTTTCATACCATTTCAAGCAGAGTACAAGGCCACTAAAGACAGAGAGTCATGACCTCTCCCTCCTCCATCTTGCAGACACTGAGCCGCGCCCACACTTCTCAGTTTTATAATCCCTTCCCCCCCTCCCACCAGAAGGGGCGTAGCCTTCATGGCGTGATTGACAGGAGAGAGAATCTCAACATTTTTAAAACATTAATAAGTGTTTTATTTTTCATCGATGGGAAAAATCCTTGGCACCTACTGAGCGGAGATGGACTCCGAGTAAGATGGCCAGAAATCACAGACATACGTGGTAGAGCTTTTTCTAAAATCAATATAAAGCGCAAACAGGAAGTGGTCAAGATTAGACTTTTAATTATATAGAAGGCAAGGCAACTTTAATTAGGCAAGGCAAATTTAATTAGGCAAGGCAATTTCAATTAGGCAACACAGCTTTAGCATTTCCAAACCAAAGGCAACACAGTTTAGCATTTCCAAATCAAAGGCAACACAGCTTCAGCATTTCCAAACCAAAGGCAACACAGCTTTAGCATTTCCAAACTATATTTTCAAACCACATTAAGGGCACTAACAGGTCAGTAAAACCACTCACAGTTTAGTAGACATGTGTTCAGTGTTATTCACAGCTCAGACTGAGAGACGTGATCCTCTCGCTCCCCCATCTTGCAGAGACTGACTGAGGCACTCAACACTTCCGGGTTTTATAGTCCCTCGGAAGGCGGCGTGGCCTTCAGGAGAGAGAATCTCAACATTTTTTAAACACTAATAACTGTTTTATTTTTAATCAATGGGAAAAATCCTCCTGTTCTGCGCAGCGGAGGGGGACTCTGAGTAAGATGGCCAAAAATCACAGGCGAAAGAGGCAGCATATTTTCTAAAATCAATATACAGAACAACAGGAAGTGGTCAAGATCAGACTTTTACTAATATAGATTTAGCGACTGGACACGCTAGAGGCAGGATACATGTTCCCGATGTTAAGGGAATCCAGAGCCAGGGACCACAGTTTAAGAATAAGGGGTTGGCCATTTAGAACGGAGATGAGGAAAACCTTTTTCAGCCGGAGAGTTGTGAATCTGTGGAATTCCCTACCTTAGAAGGCAGTGGAGGCCAATTCTCTGGATACTTTCAAGAGACAGTTAGATAGAGCTCTTAAAGATAGCAGAGTCAATGGATATGGGGAGAAGGCAGGAACTGCGTCCTGATTGTAGATGATCCGTCATGATCACAGTGAATGATGGTGCTGGCTCGAAGGGTCAAAAGGCCCACTCCTGTACATATTGTCTATTGTCAATTTGTCTACTTTTAAGAGCCCTATCTAGCTCTCTCTTGAAAGCATCAAGAGAACCCGCCTCCATGTATAATGTACAAAACACTCAACACATTGAGACAGTTAGATTCTTGTTTCCACACACTATATCTCTAAAGTTTAAAGCATCATGAAAATGGACTGGATGGAAGGAAGTGATGAGGCTGTGATGGGTTTTGGTAGCACTCTTTGCAGGTTAAGGTTGTCAAGAGGAGAGCTGTTGCCATACCAGACTGAGTTGTATCCTGTCAGAATACTTCCTTTAGCCCTGCATAAATTCTAGGCAATCCTTGTGGGCATGATGATTCTTCTCAGACTCAATAAAAAAGTAAATACATTGATCTGCTTTTTTGATAGCCACATCAGTATGAAGAGCTCAGGCTAAGTTACTGATGATATGGATGCCAAGCAACTTAAAGCTGTTCACTATCTCTACAGCAGCTCCGTGGATGAGGATAAGATTGTGCTTACATCCTCTCCACCACTCCCTGCTGTTTTTGGTCAACAACCAACTGTGTCATCTTGCCGACGTTAAGGGCTAGGTTGTTGTACTGCCATCATGACATAAGGTGGATGAGCTGGTAATTTGTAAGGTGGGACATTCCATCCACCACTGATATAGGGCTTCAATGTGCTCCCACAAAATGGCCTTGAGGTTCCCAATACCATCCTGAATGTTCCTTCTCCATTTTAGAAAGTCAAGGGTAAGAGATTCTCAGCACTGGTCACACTGAATATTTTTCAAGGTAGTCTTGGGCATACCCTTGAATCCTTTGTGTAGGAAGGAACTGCAGATGCTGGTTTAAACCAGAGATAAACAAAAAAAGCTGGAGTAATTCAGGGGGTCAGACATCAACTCTGGAGAAAATAAATAGTTTACGTTTCAGGTCAAGAGCCTGCTTTAGAACTGTTACTCCAGCTTTTGGTGTCTATCTCCCTTTGAATCCTTTCCTATGTCTGCTTGTTAATGCCTCCTGGCGACAAGAACTCAAAATAGAGTTTGTCTGCTGTCAGGAATGTGAATGATATGGCCTGCCCAACATAGCTGACTAAGTGTAATTAGGGCCTCAATGCTGGGATGTTAGCCCAGGTTACTGATGTCGATTCACTCATCTATCCAGTGTATTTGAAGGATTATACGAAGATAGCTTTGGGGATATATTTCCTGTGCCTTGAAGTGCCGGCTCTAAGTCACTCAATCTCAGAAGCTTAGAAGGGGGAAAGGAGAACTGCTGCCCAGTTGACCATGAGTATTGTACCTGGACTGAGGTATTGATGTTTAAATCGAACAAAGGCTGTACTGGATAACTAATGGTGTTGATGATTTTAATCACTGATGCTTCAACAAAAAGTAGTTCCCAAGAATTGATCCATGTTTCCAGAGTTTTGCTGTAAACCTTTATTATCAGGGGACAGTATGGTGCAGCAGAGGCAGTTAGGTAAAGGACCTTGGTCTCCTCCTATGTGCTTCAATGAATGAGTTGATGATGGCTTGGAACTTGGCTTTTGAGTGTGCAAGCGTTGACAGCCTACTACGGTTTGATTAGAGTCATAGAGTGATACAGCATAGAAACAGGCCCTTTGGGCCAACGCCCACACCGGCCAACATGTCCCAGCTACATTAGTCCCACCAGCCAGTGTTTGGCCCATATCCTTCCAAACCTGTCCTGTCCATATACCTGTCTAACTGTTTCTGAAATGTTGGGATGGTCCCTGCCTCAGCATTCATCCACCACCCTTCATGTTAAAAGGTTACCTCTGGGATTCTTATTAAATCAATTCCCGTTCACCTTAAACCTATGCCATCTGGTCGATTCACCTACTCTGGGCAAAAGACTGTGCATCTATTCCTCTCATGATTTTATACACCCCCATAAGATTACCCCTCATCTTCCTGTGCTCCAAGGAATAGAGTGCCATCCTATTTAAACCCTCCCTATAGCGCAAATCCTCTAGTCCTGGCAGCATCCTCATAAATCTTCTCTGTACCCTTTCCAGTTTGACAACATCCTTCCAATCACACGGTGCCCAGAGCTGAAGACAATACTCTGAATTCCACCCTCACCAATGTCTTATACAACCGCAACATGACCTCCCAATTTATATACTCAATACTCTGACTGATGGGGGCCAATGTGCAAAAAAGCCTTTTTGACCACCCTATCTACCTGTGACTCCACTTTCAAAGAGGCATGCACCTGTATTCCGAGATCCCTCTGCTCCACAACACTCTCCACACTTATCATTCACTGTGTACATCCTGCCCATATTAGACATTTCTGGAGGTGTAGACGCAATTGTTTGCAATGGGTTACCCTTGAACATAGACATACCTAACTACATATTTTTTAAATGATTAATTAATTTGACTAGTTAGAGAAGAGTGTAAAAAGAAAGAAGCATGACCTTAACATTCAGAGCTCAGCCGCCGAGGGGCTTGCAACAGTAAATACACAAAGTGCAGTCGAAATCTGGTACTCTCACCTCCCACACAGCTGCTGAATTAATTAATTAATTACGTTTTGTTGAGGAAGAGTTATGGAAGTAGAGGCAGTAGATGGAATTGATATCGACTTTCATGGCAGATTATTCTTCAGCAATAACTGATCTTGTCCTTTCAAAGTTGCTAATCTAAAAAAGAGGAAGAGCTTTAAATAACCAGAAATCCTTTATCATTTATGAGTTAAGTTTGCACTCTGTTAAAACATTTTTAATTATGTGCTTAGATTTATGGGTTGGAAACAACTGTATCATGTGTGGATGTAATGGTGTAGCCTTTCCGTTGGCCACTGACAAGGTGGAAACTGTAATGATGACATTACATTGCCCTGAGGAACAACTCAATCAATCACATTCATTTGAGATGTTAACTCCTCAACGGAAACCAATTGATGTCACATTGAAAGATATGTTTGAAATGGTTTCAGTTCAACAGTGAGATCCTTTGTTAGAAGACAGCAGCAGTCAGAATTGGACCAAAGGTCAGGCATATCTGAAGTGTTATGACATTACAGAAATTATCTAACACATCAAGAGAGGTTATATGTTTTGGTCACTGAGTTGCCTGTTATTTAAAGGACAATCTCATTTCTGTATCAACGGCACTTAAATACAGAGCTGCAAGAATCAGCCTTGATCCCGACATGCGCTTAATCCTGAGCCCATCAGCCAGTTGGTTTGTTCCCTCAGAAAGTACCATAAGTACTGTGAGTTTCAAGAATTTGGTAAGGTGGGGGGGGGGGGGGGGGGAGGAGAGACTGTACCTAGCTACACATGACAATATCATATCATTCATTCATTCATTCATTCATTCATTCATTCATTCATTCATTCAAAACCCCAAATGCAATTGTAATTAGGTGGAGCTTCCCAACTGCCAAGGGCGGTACGGTGGTGCAGCGGTAGAGTTACTACTTTACAGCACCAGAGACCCAGATTTGATCCTGACTATGGATACATGTCTGTACGGAGTTTGTAGGTTCTCCCCGTGACCTGCGTTGGTTTTCTCCGGGATCTCACACTCCAAAGATGTACAGGTTTGTAGGTTAATTGGCTTGGTATAATTGTTAATTGTGTTAGTGTTAGTGTGCAGGGAATCATTGGTCAGCATGGATTCAATGGGCTGAAGGGCCTGGTTCCACACCATATCTCTAACTAAATGAAGGACAGTGAAACATGCATGGAAGTTGTGGTTCTTCTCCAATGAGGCAAAGTATATCAGTTAAAACGGTCCAGAATTTCGCAAATGGTCTACATCTGAACAAATGTCATAATGACAAAAGATATAGGAGCAGAATTCGGCCATTCGGTCCATTAAGTCTACTCCACAATTCAATCATGGCTGATCTATCTCTCCCTTCTAATCCCATTCTCCTGCCTTCTTTCCATAACCCTTGACACCCGTACTAAATCAAAAATCAATCTCTGCCTTAAACATATCCATTAAAGCCCTCGTCAGCCTTCTGTGTCACAGAATTCCATAGATTCACCACCCTCTTACTAAAGAAATTCCTCCTCATCTACTTCCTAAAGGAATGTTCTTTAATTCTAGTCCTGGACTCTCCCACTAGTGGAAACATCCACTGCACATCCACTCTATCCAAGCCTTTCACTATTCAGTATGTTTCAATGAGGTTCCCCCTCATTCTTCTAAAGTCCAGCAAGTACAGGCCCAGTGCCTTCAAATGCTCATTGTATGTTAACCCACTCATTCCTGGGATCATTCTTATAAATCTCCGCTGGACCCTCTCCAGAGCCAACACGTCCATCATCAGATCTGGTGCCTAAAATTGTTCACAATATTCCAAATGCGGCCATACCAGCACCTTATAGAACCTCAACATTACATCCCTGTTTTTGTATACAAGCCCTCTTGAAATAAATGCTAGCATTGCGTTTTCCTTCTTTAATGTCGATTTGACTTGCAGATTATTTTTTTTTTAATCCTGCACCAGCACTCCCAAGCCCCTTTGCATCTCCAATTTCTGGATTCAATTCTCCCTATTTAGAAAATATTCTATGGCTTTATTCCTGCTTCCAAAATGCATGGCTCCACATTTGCTACACTATATTCCATATGCCACTTCTCTTCCCACTCTCCCAACCTGTCTAAGTCCTTCTGCAGAGTCCCTGCTTTCTCTGCACTACCTGCCCCTCCACCTATTTATGTAGTGTCCGCAAACTTGGCCAAAAGTCTTCATTCCACTCATCCAAATTATTAATATACAACGTGAAGAGTAGCGGCCCCTGCACTGACCCCTGCGGAACTCCGCTGGTCACGGCAGCTAACCAGAAAAAGTCCCCTTTATTGCCACCCTTTGCCTTCTGCCATCCAACCAACCTGCTATCCATGCTTGTATCTGTCCTTTGATACCATAGACTCTCATCCTCCTTAGCAGCCTCACATGTGGCACCTTAATCAAGGCTTTCTAAAAATCTAGGTATACAGCATCCACTAACTCTCCTTTGTCTGTCCTACTATATACTTCTTTGTTGAATTCCAGCAGATTTGTCAGACAACATCTCCCCTTCACAAAACCATGTCGACTTCGGCCTATTTTAACGTGAACTTCTAAGTACTCCGCAACCTCATAATTTATAACGGACCCTAAAATCTTACCAACCACTGAAGTCAGAATAACCGGCCAATAATTCTCATTATTCTGCTTTGCACCCTTCTTGTACAGCGGGGTAATATTGGCAATTTTCCAATTATCTGGAACCACTCCTGACCAGTGATTCTTGAAACATCACTCTTAATACTTGCACATTCTCTAAAGCCACCTCTAGAAATGTGATTCCAATTCAATCCTGTGTTTGGAAGAGTGAAAAACAAAGATCACCTGGTGTTCTCCATCACTGACCACTAATACTTCTGAAGTTCAAATAATACCAAGAATAGTTTGGAGTGGTAGTGAATTTCCATTTTAAAGTAATCAAGGAATACGGAGTTAGCAACGCAGCATTGAGGCAAAAGATCTGCAATGAATGGTGCAGCAGATGCAATGGTCAGAATGGCCTCTTCCTGCTTCTTTTTATATTATTGTGCCAACAGTAAGCTTTTGACAATGATAAGCTTAGTGCAAACAATACCCATTTAGTTTAGATGGAACCTCAGTCATGAGCAGTTACGTGAAGAGGAAGACAATCATTTGAAGAAAGCATCAATAGACAATGGACAATAGACAATAGATGCATGAGTAGGCCATTCGGCCCTTCGAGCCAGCACCGCCATTCAGTGTGATCATGGCCGATCATCCCCAATCAGTATCCCGTTCCTGCCTTCTCCCCATATCCCCTGACTCTGCTATCTTTAAGAGCCCTATCTGGCTCTCTCTTGAAAGTATCCAGAGAACCGGCCTCCACCGCCATCTGAGGCAGAGAATTCCACAGACTCACAGCTCTCTTTGTGAAAAATACAATTTGAGTTTTTTTTTGTTTAAACATCAATGTCACAATTAAAACATGCTCTTTAATTATTTACCTTGTCTCCAGCTTTGCCACAATTTAAAATTTATTTTCCAAAGTCATAGCAGCTGCACTGACTACCTTTTGCATTAACAATTCTGCCACTGGCTAATTGAAGACTATGAAGTAAAGTCAGTACAGTTGACGTACAGTAACTCATGCCCAGTATTTAAAGAAGACAAATTACACCTACAGTTAATATAATTGAAATAGTTAGCTCATGAGCGAATTGGCCATAAAAATGAGGAAAGAGGTCGGAGTCACATTTAAAATATCTAGCATTTAGATTATTTGGTTCTATTGAGGAGTTTGGTGTGCCTTATGAGTTCAAAGTGCTGAATCAAATTGAAATCATATTTTTCTGATGCAGATGTTCAGGCGGCTTAATGGGGTCAAATATCTTAGCAAAATGTTAACCAGGGAAACTCATCCCTTCCCATCCAAACCACTCCCTCCCCAGGTATCTTGCCCTGCAACCGCAGGAGATGCAACACCTGCCCCTATACCTTCTCCCTCGACTCTGTCCAGGGACCGCAACAGTTCTTTTAAGTTATGCAGAGGTTCAATTGCACCTCCTCCAGCCACATCTGTTGTATCCGTTGTTCAAAATGTTGACTCTTATACATCGGCAAGACCAAATGTAGACTGGGCTGAACACCTTCGTTCAGTCCGCCTGCACCTACCTAATCTCCTGGCTACCAAACACTTTAATACTTCCTCCCATTCCCACAATGACCTTTCTGTCCTAGGCCTCCTCAATTGTCAGAGTGAGGCAAAACACAAATTGGAGCAGCAACTCATATATAACCTGGGGAGCTTACAACCCAATGGTATGATATTCATTTTTCTAACTTCGAGTAATCCCTGCATTAACTCTCTCTCCATCCCTCCCCCACCCAAGTTGCACCATCTTCTCTTTATCAACCTGCAAACAGCTAACAATGACCTGTTTCCTTTATAATTGTTACTTTTTTTGCATATCTTTCATTAATTGTTCTAAATCTCACTACATCATCATTTATATCTCTTGTTTACCTGTCCTGTGACATTCAGTCTGAAGAAGGGCCTCGACCCAAAACGTCACCCATTCCTTCTCTCCAGAGATGCTGCCTTCCCGCTGAGTTACTCCAGCATTTTGTGTCTATTATATGGTATCAGTCCTGCTATAGTTCTTTCATTTCATTAAATAATCACCCTAAAACAATCTATAATTAAACAATGGAATGTATACTGTATTGAATGAATAACGAATACCAATAAAAAAAACGTTATTAATAATACCAGCTTGAAAAAATGCTTTTAAATATTGAATATGCTTAAAGTTGCAATTCTTTAAGTCAGCTCGCTCATTACCCGGGAGCCCTGTGCTAAAATCACGAGGCATTAATTGGAGCAGAACACGAGAAAATCTTACCATTTCTAACTCGATTTACAGGAAAAGATGCTGAGTTGGCCATTACTCTCATGTGTTATTTGTGGGATATTCATGTGTGTAGATTGTCTGCTATAACTGCCTTTATAAGAACAGCAACAAAGTTAAGAGCAGTTAATTAATTGAAAGATATTGAGACATCTTGACAGTTTAATAAAATGCTCCGAAATGTTGGATGGGCAAAATGCTAGACTTTATCATCAATGAGCTTTACCAGCTACTTTTGGAACATTTAAGAAGTGTGACATTTATATGTAATGAAGACTACAATTTAGGGATATTAAAAATCGATAATTTTATCCTCTCAATGATGATGATCTGTGATATTTACTATTGTGTTATCTATTCCTATTGGACTAAATTAGGTCCTTCAGTAGATGGGCCTAGGCACATGGGCCTGATATGAATCATCATATCAAAATAGTTGCATGATTTTCCTGCCTTGAAGAAAAGATCAACAAACAAAACATTATTGGGATAATGGCCAAGTTCAAACTCATAAAATATAAAAAATGGAATGAAATGGGATGTCAGGACGTTCATATGAAGAAAGACTGGATAGACTCAGCTTGTACTCACTAGAATTTAGAAGATTGAGGGGGGATCTTATAGAAACTTACACAATTTTTAAGGGGTTGGACAGGCTAGATGCAGGAAGATTGTTCCCAATGTTGGGGAAGTCCAGAACAAGGGGTCACAGTTTAAGGATAAGGGGGAAATCCTTTAGGACCGAGATGAGAAAAAACATTTTTCACACAGAGGGTGACGAGTCTCTGGAATTCTCTGCCACAGAAGGTAGTTGAGGCCAGTTCATTGGCTATATTTAAGAGGGAGTTAGATGTGGCCCTTGTGGCTAGAGGGATCAGGGGAGTATGGAGAGAAGGCAGGTACGAGATACTGAGTTGGATGAATAGCCATGATCATATTGAATGGCGGTGCAGGCTCGAAGGGCCGAATGGCCTACTCCTGCACCTATTTACTATGTTTCTATGTTTCTATGAAATCAGCATCAACATAACTTAAGTGAGATACATGCTATGGGTCAAGGAACAAGATACCAATGACAGATATTTTTATCAAATTATCACACTTGCATTCCCGGCTATAGTTAGAGGTATCTCCATGTATACACTGGAGGAATGGACAGCTAATTAATCACTGGGTAGACTGCAATATTATATTACAGGTTTCCTAATGTTGTACATTCACAGGTATGTGACTCAATCCATATTAATATTCTCATTTATCTATACATATTGTCATGTACATAAATGGAAAAAGATAGAAAGTGAGATGAAACACCAGGCTTTAGTTTATTATTGTCATATGCACCAAAGTATAGTGAAAGGCTTTGATTTGTGTACTATGCAATTAAATCAGATAATACTATACAAAATACAATTAAGCTAAATTGACTTTCACAGGGAGAACAAAGAGAGAAGATAAAGAGTGCAGAATATAGTTATCAACATTATAGTGCAGTATTTCTGGAAACAAGGTCCAATGTTTGCAGTGAGATGAGGGAATTCAGACAGTATCCTAGTTTATGGAATGATTGTTCATAAACCTAGCAACAGAGGAAAAGAAGGAAGGATAAAAGGGACAAAACTGCTGTTGTGTCAGGTAATTGTAATAATAATTTTAATGGTAGAACTTTGACGGGAAATGGATGAGAAATATCTCAGATGTGCCTTGTTCTCAACTTTGTGGTGGAAGATGGATGGGAGATGGGTTGCTTGGGTTGCTAAAGTGGCAAACAAACTTGCAAATGTGAACGAGGTGCATCCCTGAAATTTTAATTAGCTTTTTAATTTAATATCTATCAGCCAAATATCACAGGGCTTGAAAAACCTGATTGAAATAAGGAAAGATCTTTCCCAACCCATAATCTCTTCAATCACTTCAGTCTCTTCTCCTAAACTCCTGCATGTTTCAGAACCTTGTCCAATACCATGAATGATCTCCACACTTATCTGCATGCTTCACTTGCACACATCTCTTCAAATACCACCACATTTGGAATAATGCTACAGTTCTCGGTGCCATAGTACAGGAAGGACATGGAAGCTTTGGAATGGATTCAAAGGTTCCAAAGAAAAGGTTAACCAGGATGTGGAGAATATTAGTCATAAAAGGAGGTTGGACAAACGCAGATTGTTTTCCATGAAGCATTTTGATCCTGAACGGTGATGCAACATAAGTATATAAAATTATGAGAAACATTTTCCCAGAGAGGAAATGTCAACCTTTAGAGGGCTCAGGCTTCAGGTGAGAGGAAGAAAGTTTAAAGATTTCAGGACTAGAGTGTCTGATCTATAGGCAGAGGTTGAATAAGCTGGGACTCGATTCCTTGGATGACTAGGGTGATCTTGTTTAAGTTCGTGAGAAGAATAGATTGGATAAATGCACTGAGTCTCTTGGCCAAAGGAGGTGAATCGAGGACCAGAGGACACAAGTTTAAGGTGAAGAGGAAAAGATTTAGTAGGAATCTGAGGGTTAGCTTTTTCACACAAAGGTTGATAGATGTATGGAACAAGCTGTCAGAGGAGGTAGTTGAGGCAGGGACTATTCCAACATTTAAGAAGCAGTTAGACAGGTACATGGATAGGACAAGTTTGGAGGGATATGGACCAAATGCTGGCAGGCGGGACTAGTGTAGCTGGGACATGTTGGCCGGTGTGGGCAAGTTGGGCCAAAGACCCTGTTTCCCCAGGTATTGCTCTATTTGCAGAGCAAATATTTCACATAGAAAATGGTAGATGTCTGGAAAAATCTGTAAGGGAACTCTTGAAAAATTATCCCCAATTAATCCCACTCTCTCCACCGCCCTGGAAATGTTTAGTTTACCAAGTATTTATCTACTTTTACTTTGAAGCTTCTGCTGAATCTGCTTCCACCTCTTTTTTTGGCAGAGCATTCTAGAGTGGTGAGAGAGGTCATTTAATTAGATGAAATATAACTTGGATTGTGAAGATGAGAGAAATGATGGAAAATTGAAAATATTAAGGTCCTGAGAATGTGGTAAGGAAAACATGGGAAACATTATCACTCCGAGGATTAGTTACTTAGAGCTGTATTAGATGCTGGAGCTGCATTCTTATCATTCTGCAACTGCCCCACTGGCACCTTTCTGGTTGGAATAGTAGAGATATTGTATATAGAGGATTGCACACAACAGATTTAAAATAATGGAATGCAATAGTATATTTTTCAAGTTTGAGAGGAACATACCTGAAACCCCGTTATCCCAAGTATGAGAGTGGTATTTTAATAGATAATAAACATTCTGTCTATTTGTTCTATACAATAACTTTGCCAGTGTAAATCAAAATTAGCCCAAAGTCTCTGAGTCATGGATTGACATTAAATTTCAATCACATAATTGACATTGTCTACTGGAAGATTGAATCATATATCATAGTGTAATTATTACATGTGGCCATTCTGCCCATTTAGATTCTGCTGGATGCTAGGTCTGCATTCTCATCAGATTTAATCCCTTGTTCTTTTCCCATTCTTTTGTGCCTTTCCTTTCCCAAAACATTGACTTATTCGGTTACCATATCCTTCCAAGAAGAGATTTTCAGGCCCTTAAATTTGAGTGTTTCCTCGTTGTTATATAAAGCTAAAATCTAATCCCATCTGCACGCACAATGATCAACATCCCTCAATTTGCTGCATATCCATGGAACAATCTAAAAGCCTCTTAAACTCCACTATCATGGCTGTCATCGCCACAATGCCTAGCATTGCATACCAGGTAACTAGTACCTTCTGTGTAAAAGAACCTTGCACATCTCCTTTAAACTTTACCCCTCTCACCTTAAAGTTGTGTTCTCTGGTCTTTAACATTTCAAGCTTAGGAGAAAGATTATAACCGGTCTGGCACGGTGGCGCAATGGTCGAGTTGCTGCCTTACAGCGCCAAAAACTTGGGTTCGATATTGACTATGGGTGCTATAGTCCTTGGGTGCTCTGGTTTCATGCCACACTCCAAAGATGTACATGTTTATAAGCTAATTGGCTTTAGTAAAGATTGTAAATTGTCCCCAGTGCGTAGGACAGTGCTAGTATATGGGGTTTGCTGGTCGACACGGTCTCAGTGGGCCGAAGGGCTTGTTTCTGTGCAGTATCTCTAAAAACTAAACAAAGACTGTTTGCACTGTCTGTGCCTCTCATAATTTTATATGCTTCAAACAGTTCTCCCCTCAAACGCTGTTGTATCAGGGAAAACAATCTAATGGGCCTGTCCTACTTAAGTGATTTTTCAGCGAACTGCCGGCGACTGTCAAAGGGCCAGGGCAAGCGGGGAGCACTGTCTGAAATTTACACGGTACAAAGCCAAGGTGATACAGACACACACCGCAATGACCAGGAAGGTTGGTGCTGTAATTAAGACGGTACCACATTGTATGTTAAGTCCTTTAAAAGAGGGGAGAAGGGGGTAGAGGGGGAGAGAGATGGTGAGAAGGGGGGAGAAGGGGGGGAGAAAGAGTGGATACAACTTTTAAGACACCAGACAACTTTAATAAGCCAGAGATACACAGTTGTGAAGTTCGGCAGACATTTAACATTACCGGTCAGTTATCCTTGGTTCCGAAAACTCCTGCTTTTTTTCCAATGAGCCAATGAAAATGACCAGTCAGCAAAGGCAATTAACTAAAACTACCTATGACTACCTCGTCTACCCATAACTACATGGCGACCCCACTACAACTGCACCTATGACCACAAGATTATCCATGGCGACCAACATATTGAAAAATGTGTGGCGACCATACTGAGGCCGTGACTAGTTCGCAGAATGCACGGTTTCCTCGTGTCTATGAAGGAGACTCACCAGCGACCACCAGCGACCATGTGGCGACCATGTGACCCCTGACTCCGCTATTTTTAAGAGCCCTATCTAGCTCTCTCTTGAAAGTATCCAGAGAACCTGCCTCCACCGCCCTCTGAGGCAAAGAATTCCACAGACTAATTTAGCAAAAGACTGCAGGTATCAGACTTTCATTGCATGCCATTGGGTATTACTGCACAAGTCTGAGAAACTTCTTAGAGGGTCTGGGAAGGAAATAAACTTCACCTAACAATTCAGAAAGTACCATAAAATCAGCTCGCTGATTAAATTCAGCAGTCTGGTCAAGATAAATCTTTTCAAAGCAGATAGAGTTTCTCGATAGACACAAAATGCTGGAATAACCCAGCGGGGCAGGCAGCAGCTCTGGAGAGAAGGAGTGAGTGATGTTTTGGGTTGAGACCGTTCTTCAGAAGTGCACCCGAAATCTCACCCATTCCTTCTCTCCAGAGATGCCGCCCGTCCCGTCCAGCATTTTGTGTCTATCTTTGTTTGAAACCAGCAACTGCAGTTCCCTCCTACACATAGAATTTCTATTTTACTTTGGAGTCACGTGAGTGAGTACGTGAAGAAGCCCCGCCAGGCGCATGCGCGTCATTACAACTGACGCATGGCGCACCAACGGGTTGGAGAGCACAGCTTCATCCGCGGTAAGTAATAAACCGGCAGGTAAGTGATTTTAACTACTTTCTGGGGGTAGTTAAACTCTGTAAGACTGGTTCAGGAGCCAGCAGGAGTATTCTCAACATGGAGAGAGTTGTAAAAAAGAGTGCTGCCGTTCGTAGTAAGAGCCTTACTTGCGGGACCGCGGTTAGTGCACGTAGGTCGGGTAGGGAAATACCGGCTGCGGTAACGCCAGTTCAGACGCCGGCAGCTCAACTGCCTCCATTAACTCCGGTGCCTCAGAGCGCTGTGGCCACTCCAGTAGGGAGAAAGGCTAAACGGAAGTCAGTCAGGCCCGTTTATTCCGACGAGTCTGACCAAGAAGACTCCCTTCCTTCCAACAAGAAGGTCTGGGGACGTCTTGATAAAATGGAGCAGATGATTCAAACAATGATGAACCATGAAGTGTTCCAATCGGGGTCACATACCTCCAGGATTCCCCAACAACTTCTTGGAACATCCTCAGTCAGAGGCCCGTATGGCGAGGAGGACTTCCAGCACGCCTATGAGTTCCAATGGGAATCACCCTCACCAGCACCTTATTTAGGGCTGGTCAAGACCTCCCTAGAGCAAGATTCGGGAGAGCCAGGGCAGGAGGATTCTGACCCTGAAGTTGGTGTCACTGCTTTTGTGCACGCACCAGGGCACATGAGCCATGCTCCAGGTGTCCCGGATGTGGCCAGAAATTTTATAATTCCGGAGGGGACTGGTGAAGCCATGGAGGAAAATCTGGCTTGTAATATAAACTATATGGCCTCTCACCAGCTCCAGGACTCAATCATGGAACAGACAACAACTCGTTACCAGACACCTGTTAAATGTGCGTCCCTCAAGGTGCCCACTTTGAACTCGGCTACCTGGGCACAAATGAGCGTATCGATGAGGGGACAGGAGCTCCGTTTCCAGAGGGTCCTCAAATTGGTGGGGGCAGGGATCACAGCATTTGGGCAAATGGTCCAAGGAGCGCTAATGTCGGGAACACAGCAGGATATGTTGGCCCTGCTGTGCAATGCTCATTTCGAGATAAATTGTATCCAGAAGATCGCCATCAAACCAACATTAAATCCACGCTTCGCAGCTCTCTGTAAGTCCTCTAACATCCAGGCGCCATATTTCTTATTCGGCGAAAATCTGATGAAACAGGTTAAAGACCTAGAGGAAGAGGCCAAACCATTGGCCTCATGAAGACCTACACACCCTCGGCCAGGATACCACCTCACGGGTCGAATCCAATCAGACGGGCTTCAGATGCTGGAGCAGGCCCAAGTAGAGGGTTGCCAGTTGTACGCCGTCCATATGCACCTGCGTACCCCAACTACAACCCCAACATGGCCAGAAGAGTGAGAAATTCAAGGTCGGCTATGGAGGTACGGGTAACTGATTCAGTCCAGGATAAATCCTCTGGGGAACAACCTCCGGTTGGGGGTAGGTTGCAATTGTTTTATGATGAATGGTGCTGCACAACATCCGATGTGTTTATACTGGACAGTGTCTCGGGATCTCGAATTGAGTTTATGTCAGAAATACATCCACCTGCACAAAATATGCCCAGTCGGGTATTGGTTTTTTTCAGGACCAGAAACTCTGAGGGGAATAATGAAATTGGGGTTTTATTCCAAAAAGGGGTGATTGAAAAGATGGTGTATCATCCTCAACAATTTGTGTCCAATATATTCCCCAGGCAGAAAAAAGATGGTGGGTGTCGAGTCATTCTAGACCTAACCCGGTTAAATTCCTATGTCCAGTATAGGCATTTTAAAATGGATACTTTCAGTACTACAAAGCAGTTTTTATCAAAAGGTTGTTATGTGGCAACCATAGATCTGAAAGATGCATATTATTCAGTACCAATATATCATCAGTACCATAGATACTTGAAATTTAGTTGGATGGGACAGCTGTGGCAATTTAAAGCATTGCCCAATGGGTTAACCTCAGCTCCTAGTTTGGTTACAAAATTGTTGAAACCAGTTCTGGCGCTACTTCGTGCCCAGAATCACATTGTGATGGTTTATTTAGATGATATTTTAATTGATATTTTAAGGAAGCAGCTGAGGAGTCGGTTTCAGCAACCAAACACCTGTTTCAGACGTTAGGTTTCCTCATCCATCCAACAAAATCCAAGCTAGTACCACCCCAAATAATTGACTACTTGGGGTTTGTCATTGATTCAGTTGATATGTCAGTGACTTTGCCTACGGCCAAAGCTGTTAAAATAATGGAGGTCTGTAGCAGTCTCGTAGAGGAGCAACAACCCTCCATCCGGCAAGTAGCCAGTGTTATTGGTAAATTAGTGACGGTTTTCCCTGCAGTGCAGTTTGGACCTCTGCACTATCAAGGTTTGCAAAGAGCTAGAGAACAAGCTCTTTGTTCTGTGTTCATTGTGTCTCAATGCGAGGAGCATTCGTAATAAGGTGGATGAGTTGAAGGTGCAGATAGCGATTAATGACTATGCTATAGTTGGAATCACGGAGACTTGGCTCCAGGATGACCAAGGCTGGGAGCTGAACATCCAGGGATATTCAATATTCAGGAGGGATAGACGAAAAGGAAAAGGAGGTGGGGTAGCGTTGCTGGTGAGAGAGGAGATTAATGCAATAGAAAGGAAGGACATTAGCGTGGAGGATGTGGAATCGATATGGGTAGAGCTGCGAAACTCTAAGGGGCAGAAAACGCTAGTGGGAACTGTGTACAGGCCACCTAACAGTAGTATTGGAGTTGGGGATGGCATCAAACAGGAAATTAGAAATGCGTGCAACAAGGGTAACACGGTTATAATGGGTGACTTCAATCTGCATGTAGATTGGGTGAATCAAATTGGCAGGGGTGCTGAGGAAGAGGATTTCCTGGAATGTATGCGGGATAGTTTTCTCAACCAACATGTGGAGGAACCAACGAGAGAGCAGGCTATTCTAGACTGGGTATTGAGTAATGAGGAAGGGTTAGTTAGCAGTCTTGTTGTGCGTGGCCCCTTGGGCAAGAGTGACCATAATATGGTTGAGTTCTTCATTAGGATGGAGAGTGACAAAATTAAGTCAGAAACAAGGGTTCTGAACTTGAACAAAGGTAACTTTGAAGGTATGAGATGTGAATTGGCCAAGATAGACTGGCAGGTGATTCTTAAAGGGTTGACAGTGGATGTGCAATGGAAGGTATTTAAAGACTGCATGGATGAAGTACAAAAGTTGTTCATACCAGTTTGGCAAAAGAATAAATCGGGGAAGGTGGTGCATCCATGGATAACAAGGGAAATCAGGGATAGTATAAAAACAAAAGATGAGGCATACAAATTTGCCAGAAAAAGCAGCCTACCGGAGGACTGGGAGAAATTCAGAATCCAGCAGAGGAGGACAAAGGGCTTAATTAGGAAAGGGAAAATAGATTATGAAAGGAAACTGGCAGGGAACATAAAAACTGACTGCAAAAGTTTTTATAGATATGTAAAGAGAAAGAGACTAGTTAAAACAAATGTTGGTCCCTTGCAGTCAGAAACAGGTGAATTGATCATGGGGAACAAGGACATGGCAGACCAATTGAATAACTACTTTGGTTCTGTCTTCACTAAGGAGGACATAAATAATCTGCCGGAAATAGCAGTGGAACGGGGGTCAAATAAGATGGAGGAACTGAGTGAAATCCAGGTTAGCCGGGAGGTGGTGTTGGGTAAATTGAACGGATTGAAGGCCGATAAATCCCCAGGGCCAGATAGTCTGCATCCCAGAGTACTCAAGGAGGTAGCCACAGAAATAGTGGATGCATTAGTGATAATTTTTCAAAATTCCTTAGATTCTGGAGTAGTTCCTGAGGATTGGAGGGTAGCTAATGTAACCCCACTTTTTAAAAAAGGAGGGAGAGAGAAAGCGGGGAATTACAGACCAGTTAGTCTAACATCGGTAGTGGGGAAACTGCTAGAGTCAGTTATTAAAGATGGGATAGCAGCGCATTTGGAAAGTGGTGAAATCATTGGACAAAGTCAGCATGGATTTACGAAAGGTAAATCATGTCTGACAAATCTGATAGAATTTTTCGAGGATGTAACTAGTAGAGTGGATAAGGGAGAACCAGTGGATGTGTTATATCTAGACTTTCAGAAGGCTTTCGACAAGGTCCCGCATAAGAGATTAGCATACAAACTTAAAGCACACGGTATTGGGGGTTCAGTATTGATGTGGATAGAGAACTGGCTAGCAGACAGGAGGCAAAGGGTAGGAGTAAACGGGTCCTTTTCAGAATGGCAGGCAGTGACTAGTGGGGTGCCGCAAGGCTCAGTGCTGGGACCCCAGCTATTTACAATATATATTAATGATTTGGACGAGGGAATTCAATGCAACATCTCCAAATTTGCAGATGATACCAAGCTGGGGGGTATAGTTAGGTGTGAGGAGGATGCTTGGAGGCTGCAGGGTGATTTGGATAGGCTGAGTGAATGGGCAGATGCATGGCAGATGCAGTACAATGTGGATAAATGTGAGGTTATCCACTTTGGTGGCAAAAACATGAGGGTAGACTATTATCTGAATGGTGGCAGATTAGGTAAGGGGGAGAAGCAACGAGACCTGGGTGTCATGGTACACCAGTCATTGAAAGTAGGCATGCAGGTGCAGCAGGCAGTGAAGAAAGCAAATGGTATGTTAGCATTCATAGCGAAAGGATTTGAGTATAGGAGCAGGGAGGTTCTACTGCAGTTATACAGGGTTTTGGTGAGGCCACACCTGGAGTACTGCGTACAGTTTTGGTCTCCAAATCTGAGGAAAGACATCCTTGCCATAGAGGGGGTACAGAGAAGATTCACCAGACTGATTCCTGGGATGTCAGGACTTTCATATGAGGAAAGATTGGATAGACTCGGTTTGTACTCGATGGAATTTAGAAGATTGAGGGGGGATCTTATAGAAACCTACAAAATTCTTAAGGGGTTGGACAAGCTAGATGCTGGAAGATTGTTCCCGATGTTGGGGGAGTCCAGAACAAGGGGTCACAGTCTAAGGATAAGGGGGAATTCCTTTAGGACCGAAATGAGGAAAACATTCTTTACACAGAGAGTGGTGAGTCTCTGGAATTCTCTGCCACAGAAGGTAGTTGAGGCCAGTTCATTGGCTATATTTAAGAGGGCGTTAGATGTGGCACTTGTGGCTAAAGGGATCAGGGGGTATGGAGAGAAGGCAGGTACGGGATACTGAGTTGGATGATCAGCCATGATCACATTGAATGGCGGTGCAGGCTCGAAGGGCCGAATGGCCTACTCCTGCACCTATTTTCTATGTTTCTATGTTTCTAAGCATTTACATAACATGCAGGTCAGTTCGACAGACCAATGCAGTTGCCAGCCAAAGCCATCGCCGAATTGCAATGGTGGATAATCAATATCTCACAAAGTACTAAAAACATTTTGACTCAACAACCTTCAGTGATTTTACAAACAGATGTCAGTGCTTTGGGATGGGGAGCCACGGATAGCGAGTCTAGCTGTGGTGGTAGATGGAGTATGCAAGAGGAATTAATCCTGCAGAGGCATGGTATAAATTACTTAGAATTGCTGGGTGCATTCTATGGGTTAAAAGCATATCGTTCAGCATTGAATGATTTACATGTTCAGCTCCAGATTAACAATACCACGGCTGTTGCTTATATCAATCACATGGGAGGAATTAGGTCAGTATCATGTGATAATCTGGCTAACCTCATTTGGGACTGGTGCATTTCCAGAAATATCTGGGTCTCAGCTATCTACCTACCAGGATAATGTGGTGGCGGACACCATGTCACGGAAATTTAATGACAACATAGAGTGGATGCTAAATCCTAAGGTTTTTTAAATCATTGTCAGCCGGTGTGGTTTGCCAGACATAGATCTGTTTGCACCAGTTGACTAATTACGTTTCATGGGAACCAGATCCAGGAGCAGTAGCCGTGGATGCATTCTCGCTACACTGAAGACATACGTTCTTTTACGCTTTTCGCCCATTCTGCCTCATTAGGCAATGTCTCATCAAAATAGAGCAGGACGCCTCCTCAGGGATTCTGGTGGTTTCTGACTGGCCTACACAGCCATGGTTCACATTGGTTCTGAACTCAGCCATTCATGACTGTCCCCAAGTGCAGTAATTTGTTGGTGCATCCGGTAACAGGAGAAAGTCATCCGTTACATGATCGCATTAATCCGTTAATCTGCAGGTTCTGACCAGACCATTCCAAGGTCTTGGACTGTTGAGTAGGACCGTGGATGTGATTACTGCGGCTTGGAGAGATAGCACTAGAAAACAATATGTGTCTCATATTAAGAAATGGGAGCTTGCAGTCAGATATATCTTATCATACTGCAAGCATACCGGATGTATTGGAGTTCCTTGCTACATTGTATTTTGATGAACGCTTGAGCTATAGTGCCATTAATAGTGCTCGGAGTGCTTTGTCCTGCTATTTAGGGCAATTTTCAGAACAACTATCGGGTCTCATCCGCTAGTGTTCCGATTTATGAGAGGTATCTTTAACAAAAACCCTCCTAAGCCTAGATATACAGAAATCTGGGATGTGAGTATAGTTGTCACACTGCTTCGGCAATGGGCTCCAATCACATCACTATCTTTTCAGAAGTTAACACTTAAAGTGGTTATGCTCATGGCGCTAGTATCAGCGCAATGGGTTCAAACATTGCAAAAGCTACGGCTGGATAGTATGTATTCTTTTGTAGATAAAATGATGTTTTATGAATATGATGTAATCAAACATAGCAGGCGAGGTATGGCTGGAACCAAAGTAAGCTTTAAAGCATACCCCGTTGACCAAAGGCTATGTGTAGTTACGCACCCGAGTCAATATGTCGAGGTAACTGAGATTCTCAGAGGCTCTGAAACAGCAATGCTCATCATCCATAAAAAAACCTCATAAAAAAGTGTCAGTGCAAACTATTTCTAGATGGTTGAAACAGGTTTTGGATTGTGCTGGAGTAGACACTCATGTGTTTAAATCTCACTCCAGCAGGGCGGCATCAACATCCGCAGCGAAGGCGCAGGACGTGCCTCTAGATCAAATCCTCAAGGCCGCAGGATGGTCTAGGGTGGCGACCTTCTCAAAGTTTTATGATAAACCTGTCCTGGCAGTGCAAGGTTTTGGGCATGCTGTTTTGGGTTCTGTTTGATTTATTTTGTAAATCTCATTTGTAATTTCCCCCTGGGATAGAGGGATTATTACTGTTTTGTTTATTATTAAAAAATGTTTATTGAATAATTTGAGCAATGTCCAATACATTATTTGTTCACTCCTGTGTCAACTAAAGCAGTGTGTCATATGGAATGGATCTATGGCATGAAATTACAGAGCTTTGAAATCTTCATGTAGTCATTCACGTGACTCCGAAGTAAAATAGTAAAATTATACAAGAACTTACCAGTGTGAAGTTTGATCATTATTTTATGAGGAGTTACGATGAGGGATTACGTGCCCTCCGCTCCCAACCCTCATAATCGCAAAGGTCATCTGGTAGTTCTAGTCTTCTGAGTCTTACTATATCACTTTGACTATAGTTACTGTGTTTTCATGCCGCTGCTTTGAAGTATAACGCGCATGAACCTGGCGGGGCTTCTTCACGTAATCCCTCATCGTAACTCCTCATAAAATAAAGATCAAACTTCAAATTGGTAAGTTCTAGTTTAATCTTACTATTCTATTTCAGAGTATTTATAGGCAGGTGTAATTGTTTGTGTGCAGGCTATTTTATGTAAGTGTAGATGTCATCACAATGCACAAATTGTAGAAAAGACAAAATGGCAAATCCAGTGTTAATCCTTGAAGAAATTAACACTGCATCAAGGCTGCACAACAAACTAGGTTGCTGCCCAAAGCCACAAAGCCAATGCTCAAGCACTGGAATGTAAGTGATGTTTCCAGAGGCATTACACCCAGCAATCCAGGTTAGAGCAGCAGCAGAAACCACAGCTATTTTAAGGCACATATCATTTAATGCTCAGTTCCTCCCTTATCAATTGAAAGGAAGTAGTTTCTAAAGTCAGTAGGTTGTGGGTTTCAGTCAAACTATTGGGAAGAGCACAAAATCTAGGCTGATGCACCAGCGAAGTACTAAAGGAGGTCTAGACCACTGAAGATCCTTCTTTCAGAAGCTCACTCAGTCTGATATATATAAAAACATCATTGACTAAATATCCAAAGTGCAGAAGAGTTTTGCTTAATATCTCCTAGCTAACAACGATGAAAACAGATTATCTGACCACATTGCAAAAACTCACTATGTGCAAATTTGATACTACAATTCCTACACTAACCACGCCTTATTAGCACTCAATGGATTATGAAGTGTTGCGGGATGTCCTGAGATCGTGAACAGCATTGTACAATGTCTGCTTTTCTTGTAATAGAAAATCAGCACTTTGAAGTAGCTGCCATTACCCAGAGATAAGTGGAGAGTGTGAATTACTTCACATGATTGAACTACACTAAATTTTGTTCCTTGGTTTGATCACATCTCTGAAATAATGTTTGAACCTGATAAAAAGGTTCAACCTCCAACATTAACTTTCTTTTCTCTTTTTAAATAATCTCCAGTCTGGATTTTAAGTTATTGTTCACATCCAACCAACTGATGTGCATGACCCAAAGCCTAGACATAAAGTATAGTTATTTGTGGGAGTGAGACGTATAAGTACAGGGTACGCCTGTATAGAAGAATATAATTCTTAAGAGTAGCAAGAGTGAAACATTATTGTGAGCCTCTTGTTGATGGCTATGCATTTGGTCTATGTATGGTTCTGCAGAAGCAATCCCACTGCCATTCTCCCTATTAGCCTGAAAGCCCTGAAATGTATTCTCTTGCATATCAATTCCCCTTAGATTGTTTATGTCATTAATCAACATTCAGGGACAATTCTCAGTAGCCAAGTAACCCACAGCACATCTTTGGGATATTGGAAAAAAAACTGGAGTACCACAAATAAAAAATATGATACACCATGTTCCTTGCTCACTGATTCCTCTGACCTTGCTGATAAGTGCCAATGGTTCTGCATGGTAGGCTGCTCTGGAAGGTTAGATCACATGGGATCTCAAGAAGAGCTAGCTAACTGGATAGAAAATTGGCTTCATGGAAGGAAGCAGAGGGCATGGTGGAAAGTTGTTTTTCGGACTGGAGGCCTGTAACTAGTGGTGTGCCTCAGAGTTCAGTGCTGGGTTCAATGCTGTTTGTCATCTACAATCAATGATTTGGGTGAGAATGTACATGGCATGATTAGCAAGTTTGCAGATGACACTAAAGTTGATGGGATTGTAGATGGTGAAGATTGTTATTAAAAATGGAAGCAGGATCTTGATCAATTGGGCAATTGGGCTGAGGAATAGTTTATGGAATTTAATACAGATATATATGAGGTGTTGCATTTTGGGAAAACTAACATGGGCAGGACCTATTCCATGTATTGCAGGGCTCTGGGGAATGTTGTAGAGCAGAGAGATCTTGGGGTGCAGTCACACAGTTTGTTGAAAGTGGCACCACACATAGATAGGGTGATCGAAAAGGCATTTGGCACATTGTCCCTCATCAGTCAGAATATTGAGTATAGAAGTTGGGAGGTCTTGTTACAGTTGTGCAAGACATTGGTGTATTGTTTTGGTCATCCTATTAAAGGAACAATGTTGTAAGCTGGAAAGATTGACAAGGAGTTGCCAGGACTCGACGGCCTTAGTGATAGGGAGAAGTTGTTCAGGCTAGGACCTTATCCCTTGGAGCATAAGAACATGAGGGGTGATCTTATAGATCAGGTGTACAAGATCATGAGGGGAATAGATAGGGTAAATGCACTGAATCTTTTAATTAGAATAGGGAAATTGAAAGCCAGAGGACAGGTTTAAGGTGAGGGGAGAAAGATTTAATGGGAACCTAAGAGGTAACTTTATTAACGCAAAAGGCAGTAGGGTAGTAATGGAACGAGCTGCCGGAAGAGATAGTTGAGGCAGATAGTATCACAATGTTTAAGAAACATTTGGACAAGTGCTCGGATAGGACTTGTTTAGAGGGATATGAAAACTTAGTATTTGCCTGTTTAAATGGTAAAAATGAAGGACAGTTATGGAGAGGAGTAGGAGTAGTTATACAAACTGATGAATGAAAAATCAAAGGGTGATCATGAGATTTCTCTCTTAGCCTGATGTAGTATATAACCCCTGTTTGCATGTGTGCATGTAGGTACAGTATGGTCTGTATTAACCCAGTTTGCTTTGCAATAAAATACGTGAAATGAAATATGATGTAATTGTGTTTTCCTTTCTGGCTAACAGCTGGAAACACTGAAAGATTAAAGATTTCTTGCTCATGGAGACAGAAATAGAGAAAGTTGGCATCCTCTGTGGTCTGAACCTCTTTGAATTTCTTAGGTTAAATAATATTTCATTTAAAATAAAAACCAGAGCATTATGAAAATATACCAGATGGTCATAAAATATGCTGACATGTTATTAACATCACAGTCACTGCAGGTGGGAAAGAACAATCATACCTTAACCAAATGACATTAAAACTGAGGAGATCAAATGCCTCTCATTATTTACACTTAAACTAATTTGATGACATACTGAAGGCAATGAAAAGTAATACAGGGTGTGATGTTGAGTCATAACTTCATCCTTAGAGTATCCTGTTAGTGAGAGCAAATAAAATTATTCAAATCTTATTTTGTGCCCTCTTGTTTGTTAGTTATTATCAAAGCGGAGGATGTTTGAAAAATTCAGCAAGTCGTGTTCTCAGTTTCTTATTTCAGATTTCCACTATCTACAATATTTTGCTTTATAATCATTATTTTCTCATTAGCTTAAATCTGCAACTGAGGTAATGCCTTTGTTGCTTTGATGATACACATTTTCTGCTGGATTTGTTTCAATGCAGTCAAACAGGCTAACATCACCAGATTGTTTTTTTAACAGTATTCCACCTAGTCTTTGTTTCTTGTGATTTAGATGTCCAGCTCTACTTTAGGTCCTCAATCCCTCATCTAATCTGATATTATTGAATCAGATGTACGAGGATGTTGCCAGGACTTGAGGAACTGAGTGATACAGAGAGGCTGGGCAGGCTAGGACTTTATTCCATGGAGCACAGGAAACTGAGGGAAAGTTTTATAGAGGCATATAAAATCACGAGAGGCATAGACAGGGTGAATGCACACAGTTTTTCCCCCCAATTTTAGTGAATCATGAATTAGGGGGTATAGGTTTAAGGTGAGAGGGGAAAGATTTAATAGGAACCTGAGGGACTTCCATCATCAGATATCTCGCCAGTGTTCACCTTTATGGAATATTTTAAAATATTAAGGAAGTTGTTGGAAAACGATTAGCAGATTGAACAAGAAACTGCAAATGCTGGTTTACACCGAATATTGGCATAAAATGCTGGAGTAAATCAGTGGATCAAGTAGCATCTCTGGAGGAAAGGAATAGGTGACGTTTTGGGTCGAGACCCTTCATTACAGTCACCTATTCCTTTGGCCAAATGAAGTCATTCACAGGACTTCAGATTTAAACGGTGGTTAGTGTGAGGAGGAAAGGGACTGTCACACTTACGTGTCCTTGGCACGCAAATTATGCAACCTCGTCGTCACGTTGAGGAGCACGGGTATTGTATGGCCGCGCGAGGCCGGTCTCACTGAGAAGTGCAGAGGGGTATGGAGTTGTGCGCGGGGCTCCGAAATTTTTGTAGCCAATGAAATCTTTGCACGCCAACAGCCTGTCGCGTAACTGACAGCCAAAGTGGGACAGGCCCAAGACCCTGGCGCGACACAACGTCTCACCTCCAACAGCATCAGAAGCAGGCAAACGATCGCTGAACTCGGCCTGGGGCACACAGCCTTTGCGGTCCGGATCTGCCCCCACTTCTACTCCCAGAGTGGAGCCAAGAAAATTGAAGACACAAAATGCTGGAGTAATTCAGCGGGACCGGCAGCATCTCTGGAGAGAAGGAATGGTGACATTTCTGGTCAAGACCCTTCTTTCAGAGAGACGCATTTCTTCTCTCTGGAGATGCTGCCGGTCCCGCTGAGTTACTCCAGCATTTTGTGTCCATCTTCAAATGTCGTCACGCACTCCAGACGGCTGTGCGTGCGCATGAAATCGTGCGGGATCTTCGCGGGACCTTCGCGGGACCGTCGCGCCTCAACGCGTGCTAAGTACACGTAAGCGGGACAGGGGTTGAATTGTGGTCGGATGGGATTAGGCATAGATGCTAATGAATATGTATGAATTGTACGGTACACATAAATATCAAAGGTATTGTTATAGGCTCCTAAATTCCTCACTCCTACCGAGTTGTGCTGTTGATCGAATCCACATCAACCACAAGCATTCAACATAAAACTTTTCTTCAAAGAAAGTAAATGTGCATGGAAAATACCTACCATGACGTTAAGACTAGGGATATTAAGTCAAACCTTACCTAGATTTTTGATATTCATTTGAACTTATGTAATTTGTATTAATTTATTTAGTTAGTGTGGTTTCTCAATACATGGCCTTTCCAGGTGCTGAATATGGCCTAACTCAAAGTATAAAATGGTAACTGATATTAAAAGACATAAAAAACCCAGAACAATCAGAAAACTAATCGTATTCTGGCATGACGTAAAAACCCAATCTGGAAGCTGGCCATACCTTATCCCTAAATAGTCAGTCTCATTCAGGTCCTGTCAGAAAGGTTTGTTTGGCAAATATAATTTTTCATACGACTTAGCACAATGACTGATACCAGAATGGAAGAGCTTTTAGAAAGAGGATGGTGTAATTTGTACCATCCGATCTACTTAGATTTCAAGCCCATTTACTTGTATTCATATTGGTGTGAATGTACCCTTGTCAGTTCTTGGTGTACTAAAATGCAAAGTGCACAGTGTAATATGCAGGAGGTATGGAGAGTTAAAAAAGTTGTCCGGTTTATTCAAGGTTGTTCCTTAAAGTGTGCAAATATGTAAAATACAGACATAATCAAACATTTATGTCATTTTAATTACATATTCTGAAAAATGAAACTGTTTTAACAACATTTACAAACTTACAAGCTTAACAAAGCAATTGGGTTTTGAACTTCTCTGTCTTTGTAACTGAATGAATGTACTTGTATTTATTACAAGCATTCAACACCCATCCATTTTTTCCAGATATGCTGCCTGACCCATTGAGTTACTCAAGCACTTTGTGTCTATCTTTGCTGTAAACCAGCATTTGCGGTTCCATCTTTCTACATTCAACAAATTGTGTATCTGTATTAGTTTATGAATATGCTGAACTTGCCATGAATTTTTTCTCTTGTGCCTGGGAAACTGCATAGTGTGGTCCATTAACAATCTTTCAAAACACTTCATCCTGGTCAATGTCAGGGCTACTGAGCGGTAATCATTGAAAAAAGGTCACTTTACTTTTTCTGGAGACTGGAATAGAAACATAGAAACATAGAAATTAGGTGCAGGAGTAGGCCATTCGGCCCTTTGAGCCTGCACCGCCATTCAATATGATCATGGCTGATCATCCAACTCAGTATCCCGTACCTGCCTTCTCTCCATACCCTCTGATCCCCTTAGCCACAAGAGCCACATCTAACTCCCTCTTAAATATAGCCAATGAACTGGCCTCAACTACCCTCTGTGGCAGAGAGTTCCAGAGACCCACCACTCTCTGTGTGAAAAAAATCCTTCTCATCTCGGTCCTAAAGGATTTCCCCCTTATCCTTAAGCTGTGACCCCTTGTCCTTGTGGCACTTGTGGCTAAAGGGATCAGGGGGTATGGAGAGAAGGCAGGTACGGGATACTGAGTTGGATGATCAGCCATGATCACATTGAATGGCGGTGCAGGCTCGAAGGGCCGAATGGCCTACTCCTGCACCTATTTTCTATGTTTCTATGTTTCTATGTCCTGGACCTCCCCAACATCGGGAACAATCTTCCTACATCTAGCCTGTCCAACCCCTTAAGAATCTTGTAAGTTTCTATAAGATCCCCTCTCAATCTCCTAAATTCTAGAGAGTATAAACCGAGTCTATGCAGTCTTTGTTCATAAGACAGTCCTGATGATGGAAGATGGAAGTTACCTTGAAGCAAATGAGGTCAATGGATTGTTAACTTGAGAGGTTGAACATGTCGGTGAAGACTATGAATGGCGGATGATTTCAGAACCCATCTAGAGCCTGACCACTCGCCAAAAGTTCATCCCTGTGAAAGCAGATGTCTTAGGGAAGTATCCCAAACCCGCTCTGCCAGTTGCCATGACTCCCACCAATGCCTTTTGCCTTAGGCATGACTCTGCCACCTCCACTGCTTTCGCTGCTCTCCATTTCCTCCCTGTTCTCACCTCGATGCCAGCCGATGACACCTTCTGGTTCCTGGAGTCCCTGTACTGCAGTGCCTCTCTTGTTCGCACCACCATAAACTCTTCCGTGAGGCCACTGAATGGGAGCTGCAAGATGTTACTGGTCCCATACAGTGCAGCACTGTTGAGGCTGCGGGGAAGATCAAGCCACCTGTGGAGAAAGCCGCTGATCTTCCTTTCAAGGGACTCAACTGTGGTCAATGGAACAGCGTAAACCAGCAGAGGCCACAGGACTCGGGGCAGGATGGAATGCTGATAGATCCAGGCCTTGAATCTGCCTGGCAGACCTGACTTGTCAACTTTGGTGAGCCAGGCTTCAAGGTGTTTGATGGACTTCTGAATGGCAGCAGAGTCTTTCAGAGTTGCGTCAAAAACTTTCCCCAAGCTCCTTGATCTTGCTGAGAACATGGTGTCGGTATAGTGCAAGCTCAACCAGTTTGTGCAGTATGGACCCATAGGCATTGGCGAGGTCCAACCACAAAACAACTAGGTCGCCTCTGTTTTCATGGGCTTCTCTAATGAGCTGCATAACCACTCCAGTGTGCTCCAAGCAGCCGGGAACTCCCGGAATCCCACCCTTCTGCGCTGAGGGGTCGGTGTAACTGTTTTTGAGGAGAAACTCAGTTAACCTTCGGGAGACAATGCTGAAAAACACCTTCCCTTCGAAGCTCAATACTGGCATAAAGGCATTGAGCTGATCCAGTAAAGATGTTTCATTGCCAGATATTTCCCATAATTTTGGCTTGTAATCTGTGCTGGTGTTCATGTCCTGCCACACTCACCTGGCATTTGCTTGGTTGAATTGAACTTTTAGATTGTTTTTGAATTCTCTCTTGCCATTCCCCTGATAACCTAACGGAGAGCATACTTGGCCTTCTCTTAGGGTAGGTGATCGTCTACCTTGAAAGTCTCAGATCCAGACTTCAGCAGAGAGTGAGTGTCCCTGTTCATCCAATGTTTCTGGTTAGAATATATCCTAAATGTCTTTGTCAGGACACTGTGTCAACGCGATTCATGAAGAAGCCCAGTGATATCAGCAGTATATGCATTCAGGCTTGATGAAATGGTCTTGAACGTGTTCCCATCCACTGACCTGAGAAGGCTGTCCTGAAGTAGAACCTCAGCCTTCTCAAGCCCAATTCTGCTTAACTCTCTTAGTTGGTGCCTCGCACTTCAATCTACATCTGTAAACAGGCAAAAGCAGCACCAACAGGTTATCAGATTGGCTGAAATGTGTGTGAGGGATGGAATGATAGGGGTACTTGGTGGGAGTGCAGCAGTGGTCTAGAGCAGTCGTTCCCAACCTTTTTTAGTCCATGGCTCCCTTGGGCCCTTTAATTTTTCTGTCCCCCCCCCCCCCCCCCCCCGACATTATTAGCCGGAAAAAGTGGCTCTTTCATTGAACCTGTGGCCCCCTAAATCCCCAAATTTTTCTGTGCCCCCCCCCCCCCCCCCCCCCCGAAAATTGCCATGACCCCTTTGGGGTCATATGGCCCCAGGTTGGGAATCACTGGTCTAGACTATTCACAATATGTTGTGAAAATGGATATGAGATTTTCTTTCCTGTGTTCAGTGGTAGAGTTTCATGGCAGTGCATAACATCAGTGCCTAGAAATTGGATCTATATTACACCTGTTTTTCAAGGATAAAGCTTGCAAGAACATTGATTTATCCAGGTTTTCAACATTGTGCTCATTTCTTATTACAGTACTCATTAATCAAATCCCCCCATTAATAACCCACGACCTTTATTATTAGCTTGCAATAAAACAAGAAACACATCATGTTGCAAACGGTGAATCATACTTGATTGACAATACACCCCCTAGGGACAATGGTCGAAGATATTCTGTACTGATAATCTACAGCTGGAGGGTGCCTTGATCTGTTATCATAATGCTACTGATGTCGTAGTGGCTAGGGGCCACCCAGAACGCTGGGAGCTCCATGTATCAGGTAGTATTGTCCATCTGGAGATTAATGTGCCATTTCCTCCATTCATCCCTCTCGAAATGTCGGTGATCCTTTCCCTCACAGTTTTCTATCATCATGCTGTTGAATTGCTTCCCACGAGTCAGTGCTTGATTAATTAACAAGGTTAATTGCCTGTTGATGAAATGTGCTTACATTTCTCAAAAGGAGCATAATGAATTTTTGAAGTCAGGATGTCCCAATTTAATTTTCTGGCACATGAATTGTCATTTGACAAAAACATTGCTCCTTCTTAGCACACAAAGAATGGTGCAACCTTCATACTAAGCACCCACTTTGATTTGGTCTCCAAGAATTATTATAGAAACCCTCAAGAACTGCAGATACACAAAAGGATGCAAAGTACTGGATAAACTCAGTAAGTCAAGCAGCATCTCTGGAGAACATGGATACGTGACATCACCTATCTATGTTCTCTAGAGATGCTGCCTGACCTGCTGAGTTACTGCAGCACTTTGTCCCCAAGAAATCATTCACACCATCTCATGGTTGTCCCTGTGTATGTGTTGGAATGGTCTTATAGGTCATCGCTGTGTTTTGACTGGTGCAGACCTTTCACTTGCTGGTTAACTGTGTTTATGTTATTTCCAATGCAATTGTTGAGCCAATCTTTCCAAAAGAGTCGGAAACATCACTTTTTTACCCTAATAAGAAACTTAACAGCGCATCCAACATAGATTTTTCATTAGTACAGAAAATATCTTCAACAGTTTGCCACTGGTATTGTCCATCTATCCACATTTTTAGTTCTTCATAGAAACCATCTCCATCAGTGTGGTTATCTTACATGACATCATCAAACCTTGAATCTTTCACATTAAATAATTAAGATTTAATTTGCTTCTTCATTAAACTACACACACATTTGTTTCACAGCTCTCAGTTCAGTAAGACACCAACATTACAATGCTGTGACAGACTCTTTAATAGCTCAATGTAATCTCCAATGGTCTCCACTGGTGACCTTTTGGGTGGTGTATTTGATTGATTCTGCAATTTATCTTCTCATAAAACAAGACATGTTTTGACATGTGGTACCAAGAGGTCCATTAAAATATCTGAGCCTATTTCTACAAGTAAGATTGCTTTTCTTTACACTGTCACATGACTACATTTTGTGCTGACACCGTTTGCCCTTGTCTTCAATTTCAACATTATTTGCTATAAGAAACCACAACTCATACTGTATATGGATTGAAAAGCTCCCATAATTTATCGCAGACTTCAAGACTTTCGATGTTGCCTGATTTTGTGTGCACCTCCATTTTTAACAGTTTCAAAGATTCACTCGATGGTCTTTGGAAGTGCACACAAAATCACCAGGTTTTAATTCTTTGCTCAAATGTAAATTGAAGTGTCATTGCTTCCAGTCTGCATGTTGAAGTTACTGCAAATACCCTACCAATGTGTGCATGCAGCCGCTTACTACTTTGAGAAGTTGCAATTTGTTTTAATTTATTCCTAGTCAACATTAAAGTGTATGACCTTGTGTGGGTTCAGTGAAGTGGCTTGTAGAGTGTGGAGAGTACTATGTGGGAAACATGGTGAACTCTAATAGGTCTCCAGTATATTCAAGGGTTTTCTTTGGACTCTACATATCTGTAAAATACTACACAAATGTGTAAATTTGCCATAAGTGATACCATGCCTATTTAAATCTCCATGTTGCTTAATATTTTCTCAGAAACATGGTGGTGGAGAAACTCAACCAATCAGGTAGCATTTGTGGAGGTAATGGACAGATTACATTTTTGGTTGGAATACTTCTGACTAATCATCTTGACATGCAATGTCACCCATTCCTTCTCTCCGGAGATGCTGACTTTGGTTTAAACTAGCATCTGCAGTTACTTCCTACACAACCTTCAGACCAATCAGTCTGAAGAAAAGTCCCAACTCAAAATGCCATATATCCATTCCATCCACAGATGCTGACTGACCTGTTGAGTTCTTCCAGCACTTTGTGATTTGCTCAAGATTCAAGCATTTGCAGTTTCTTGTATCTCCATTCTCATTCTCAAAAATCTACTTACAACTCCATTACACTCTCCATATCCTCTTGTAATTTGTTCCATAGTGTTATAGGTCTATTGACTGTTTCCTATTTGTAACTATTTACCTGTACACTTACCATCAAAGCCATTCACCGCGGGTGTAACCCCGAGAAAGGGGCAAGCATCTGGCTCAGGCAAAGCCCTCTTCCGCCTGGCACCAGGACTTGCAGATGGCCAGGCCTAGGAGCAATCCAATCAGGACATCTTCGGCCCTACTCACTCCCTAGATCCCATCACCAGTCCTCCGGTCACTGACAGCAGAGCCGCTCCTCTCCCTACGGACCATAGGTGAAGTGGCGGTGCGCCTTGCCCTCCAGAATTTGGCTACTAGGGACGCTGTACTGGTGCCTGGAATTGAGCTGGTGGTGTGTTTACATGTGATATTACAATATCTGAACGTTCTTCCTGAATTAAGCTGGAAATCAGAATTAATCAGATGAATCAAATTTAAATGTAACATTTTAAGGTAAAACTGCCACATGTTATTTACAATATAAAATATGAACAGAAACTACGAGAAGCGCTCAATAGGTCAGGCAGAATCTGCGCAAAGAAAATTAGAATTCATGTCTCAGTTCTAAAATGGCCGGTTTGTTTTTCAACAGATGCTGCCTGACTTTAATTCTCTGCATTTATCTCAAGTTTCCAGCATCTGAGAATTTATCAATTTCCAGACTGGTTTCAAAATATTTGGGCAGTGATCAAAATCATAAACCCTCTGAGATTCTACTTCTCTTTAATCTAGCCAAGCAACCATGAACCCAAGAATATTATCTTTGTGTTGTTAGTTTAAATTAATTCACAATATCTGGATATCAAATTTAAGGCACATGTAACAACATAAGATTAAGAATAAGCCTCACTTAGCACTTCTAATCAATGCAAAGTCCAAGTATGTATTCGATCCTGTGATTTTCCTTCATAAATAACTTGGTGACCTGTACTTCATATCCTTTCATCCCTGAAACAGTCAAATGGTTCCGAATGATCTCTCGGTGACTGTGGTCTGCATAATAAGTGCATTCCACTTATGTTTCCTTCTCTTCTATAACAATAGCGCATCATGGAGTTTGTTTATCCAATGACTCCTCATTTAATCATTAATGTTCATTTCTAGCCGCAAAGATGTCAATATATATGAGACAGACCGTACAGCAAATTCGTCTAGTACATACTTGAGAGCTTGGCATAATTGGATCAAAATAAACGTTCTATGTTTACACCTTCTGGCTTAACTGCCATAGTGAGAAAAAAAGAAATATATCAATATTTGAGCATACTAATGTCTAAAATTACCTGAGACCTGAGCCACACTGGTGAATAGCTCTTCTCACTATGGCAGTTAAGCCAGAAGGTGTAAACATAGCACGTTATTGCTTTATAGCTTTATTGTAACTGTCAGATCATTCCCTTAATAGCTGTTATCAGAATAGCAAAAGGTTACATTTATTTTTTTTCCCAGTCTGTACCAATCTATTATTATTGAAACAATTCATTCATTGATTGATTGAAAGATACAGCATATAAATAGGCCCACTAGCACACCGAGTCCACACTGACCATAGACCACCCGTTCACACTAGTTCTATGTTATCTCACTTTCTTATTCACACACTAGGGGCAAATTAGTGGCCAATTAACATACAAACCTGCCCATCTTTGGGATGTAGGAGGAAACCAGAGCACTGGGAGGAAACATGCACGTTCACAGGGAGAACGTGCTAACTCCACGCATCAAGCACCTAGGGTCAGGATCAAACCCAGGCCCCTCATGCTGTGAGGTATAAGCTCCACCAACTGTGCATCATGATACCCCAGGGCCTGTTCAACAGACTTCAGTCAAGTTCACCCATTGACCTCTGGTCATAAGTACAATTCAGTTGAGAAATCATCGTGCCTCATGCCAGTATACAGTGGTGCATGCACAGCTAAATTTTTCTGTTTCAAATTTTGGGCATGTGCTCTAACTAATACATAAGATAACTTATTACTCTGCCCGCCACTCTGAATCTACTGCTCAGTTCTGTGAATTGAACACAGCTAAGTAAATATAGTATTCCTCTGGAGAGAAGGAATGGGTATCTCCCTCTCCCCTGACTTCAGTCTGAAGAAGAGTCTCGACCCAAAACGTCACCCTTTCCTTCTGTCCAGAGATGTTGCCTATCCCGCTGAGTTACTTCAGCATTTAGTTTCGATCTTTGCTTTAAACGAGCAACTGAGTACCTTCCTACCTAAATATAGTGTTCGATCCATCTAAAAACCTTTTGTAAAGATAAATCGTTTGGATGGTAGGTCATCCGCTGCCCACTCTGTCCAATGGGAACTAAAACAGAATGAGTGAAGATCTTAAGAAGGCTAAAATCTAATTAAAAATGGAATCCCAGATTCATTCTGGACAACATTCCTTTAGCCTAACATCTGCTTTAACTTTGGTGTGGTCGTATATTAGATGCAGGCACTGAAATAGCTCAAAGCTCTTCTAATGGATTTTATTTGGTGGGTGTGGAAGCATTACAAGCTTTAATCTTAACTTAAAGGTTTATTTGAACTTAAAACAAAAATCTGTCAAGTCATTCCAAAGGGTTGGAGCCCGAGGTTCAATTGCACGATCTAGCGGTTCTTTGGGCCATTCATACTCATAGGTCCTAATTCTCAGTCCAACTTGGTGCCACCATACTTTGAGTAATGCCTTCAGAAAACATTGTATGGAATTCTTACATAAATTGAATATATAAGTGATTCTTCTGGTAGCTCAGGCATTTTTCAACCTTGTAATCATTGATTTACCAGTCTCTTACTGTTTCGCTATTTCTCAATTTTCCAGCTCATATTAAGACTATGTGTTAATGGAATCAACCCTTTTTATACTTGTGAAGTCTCCTGCTGCTTACATAATCAGGTGCATTAATAGACGCTGATCCTCTCAGCCACATTGCCTCCACATCTGATCTCTCAGAGACTAGGAGTCCGATTCTCTTTATTTCCATTAATAACCATGTTGGTGGAATTTTTCTATCATGTAGTTTACGGTTAATTGGTGAAAATTGGGAAGATAAAGACTAAATGTTGTTTTAATTAATGTTATACTGGGATTTGGCAGCTGTTCGAGGATCTCAGAGCTGATAAATTGGTCACTTACAATCACTAAATGCCGGCTGACAGCCAAGTTGGTGATAAAATATCTACTAAATGGTGGATTTATATTTAACAGATTATTTACGGGACTGAGTTAAATCCAATACTAGATATGGTGTACTGAGTCAGTCTACTATTTAAAAATGACAGCTGCATTCTTTTTATAATTCAGCACACTTCCCAAGAATTTCCAAAGGACATTCAGCAGGTGTGTTCCAATTCTTCAATGTCTACAGGGTCTGCACTGCTATTGTTTCACCTCTGGAACATCTTTACCTCACATTTCAAACTCAGACAAGGGAGAATTAAGTTTGGGATGTTATTACTGGCGACGGTCTGGGTTCTCCATCTGTTCTGTGTATTTGGAGAGTGAGTTAAAATCAGCACAACAGCATTTACATTCTGACTGCAATCGTATTATTCAGCCAGGGCTATGCTGTGTAATGAGAGAAGTGGCCATCATTTTTTACAATGTTGAGAACTAAGTAGTGCTTTGAGTTTCCATTGGACATCATGTTGCAACAAAAAAAATAGGCTCCAGGAATTGTAGGCATTGTAGATTAGTGGTTATCTTTATGCAATTACAATGTCCTTGTGAAGTTTGGGGGAAAAAAAGAGTGCAGCTCACATTATATATCTTGAGTTAACAAATATATTTAAGAGGGCGTTAGATGTGGCACTTGTGGCTAAAGGGATCAGGGGGTATGGAGAGAAGGCAGGTACGGGATACTGAGTTGGATGATCAGCCATGATCACATTGAATGGCGGTGCAGGCTCGAAGGGCCGAATGGCCTACTACTGCACCTATTTTCTATGTTTCTATGTTTCTAAACTCATCAGGAAGACTGGCTCCATCCTGGAGGCAGAGTTGGATTAATAGGAGGTGGTCTTGGAGGGGAGGATGCTCCTCAATCCGCGGAGTATCCTGGACAATACAGCTCACCCTCTCCATGACACACTGGTCAACCTGAGGATGCCAAGATGCAGGACAGAATGCCACATGAAATCCTTCTTCCCTGTGACTATCAAAGTGAACAACTCCTCCTCCTTCTGTCATGGGGTAGACTTAAACGAATTCTTCCCAATCTTTGCACATCCCCCAAGTCTTTCCACTCGTCACTTTAATTTCATGGTTCATGTTTCATGTGTCTTTTATGACTGTTGGCAGATCAATTTCCTTCCTGGGATAAATAAAGTTCTATCATATCGTACCATATCATATCGTTATCATCTAAAAGTTTAAAGGCCTGTTGTGATCCCTTTTCCAGAGGATAGTTACTAGTGTGCTATATTACTGCACAGTTCACAGGTCTTTAACTTTGCAAATTTTACAGTTTATTAACAAAACCTTCTATTTAGAAAAATACTACCCAGGACTTTGAAATGGAGGTATGGTTGAATTGTGGAGCAATGAGCATAACTAGAGGAGACTTGATTTAACAGACAGAAGAGTCTTAAAATTTGAAGGTTCAAAATCAGGAAAACATTCGAGAAACAGTGGTAAAGTAAAAACTTATAATGAAAAGGCAAAAATAAATGGTTTGATAACAGAAGATCTGAAGCATGGAGACAGTTGGGCTGTGTTATGAGATAGAAATTGGTGAGATAAAAATTGGTGACTATGATGATAGAATAACCATGAAGAATGGTCCCGACCCAAAACATCACCTATCCATGTTCTCCAGCGATGCTGCCTGAACCACTGAGTTACTCCAACTCTTTGTATCTTTCCTGCATTTGTAGGTTAATTGACCTCTGTAAATTGCCACAAGTGTGTAGGCAATGTATGAATGAATGAATGAATGAATAAGTTTATGAATAAATAAGTTTATGTTCACATACAAGGAATTTGCCTTGGTGCTCTGCTCGAAAGTGACAACATGATATACAGTGACAATTAAGAATGACACATAAAACATTAAACATTAATAGTAAAACATTATCGATTAAACATGTGAATTAAATAAAATACCAGAGCAAAAGGAGGCTACAGATTTTTGGCTATTGAGTAGAGCGACTACTCGTAGAAAAAAGCTGTTTTTATGCCTGGCTGTGGCAGTTTTTTCAGTCCAGAGTCGCCTTCCTGAGGGAAGTGATTCAGAGTTTGTGGCCAGGGTGAGAGGGGTCAGAGATGATCTTACCCACTCGCTTCCTGGCCCTTGCAGTGCACAGTTCATCAATGGAGGGACGTTTGCAGCCAACAACCTTCTCAGCTGACCAGACAATTCGCTGCAGCCTCCGAGTGTCGTGCTTGGTGGCTGAGCCAAACCAGGCCATGATAGAGAAGGTGAGGACAGATCCTACGATGGCCATATAGAATTGGACCATCATTGCCCGTGGCAAATTGCATTTCCTCAGCTGCTGCTGGAAGTACATCCTCTGTTGTGCCTTTTTGACTGTGGAGTCGATGGTGGCCCCCCATTTAAGGTCCTTGGAGATGATGGTTCCCAGGAACTTAAAAGACTCCATAGATGTGACTGTGGTGTTGCTGATGGTGAGTGGGGTGAGGGGAGAGGGTTAACATAGCGTTAACATAGGGTTATAATGGGTTAACATAGAATTAACATGAACGGGTGATATGTATAGACTCAATGGACTGAATTACCCCATTCTGTATCTTTATATAAAGATATAAAGACAAAAGCTCATCTTAGGATCAAGTAGGGGGCCAAGACTATGAATGATCTGATTCAATCTGAGACGATAATTAGGAAAAAGGTTAGGAATGGTGATGGAGGATAGAGCAAGCAACTTACGTCACAATCTGCAGAGTTCCTTCACCTGTAACTAAATACTACTTGAACTTGGGATTGCACTCTTACAATGACAGCTCATTTAATATCACTTTAACTTTGCATTAGAATTACATACTGCATATTATGAGATATAATAATCTTGAAATTACATAATCACAAATCAATTGATTTGCAGTAAACGTCAACAAAGAGTTTAGATGAAGGGTCATTGACCTACAACTCTGTTTATCCCTTGAGATGCCTCCGTCCTTTTGAGTATTTTCAGCACTTGCTGTTTCCATTTCAGATTTCCAGAATCTGGAGTTTTTTTATGTTTCAATGTCATAGAAAAAGTTTGGGGCTTTGTAATTACACTTCAAAGTAACATTTTTTTTTGATTCCACAGATGTTCTGTGTCCTAATGTAAGACTGGATAGGAGTCAATCCAAGATACCAAAGAAAGCTTCCTCTAACATCCCAGGTTAGTGAGTCTATCTGCAGGACTTATACATGTGCGCCCCTTAGTTATGGAGAAGTTGCTGTCCTCTAAAATCGTATGTATCACAATTTTCTGTAACAAATGCTCCCTTTCCCCATTGAATCCCATGTTAAATGTACTGATGCATTCTAAGGGATATTTTTCCTCATATTAAACTATTTACCAGTGATGATCGCCGATGTAATTTAGCAGATGGATGGCCGTTAATAGCTTCATTGCATCAACACAATGTTGCTATTTATTCTACAGGTTTTGATCTGATGGAGCTGTTTCATGTGAGGAGCATTACTGCAATGAAGAATGGAGGATATGTTCGCCTAGGAACAATGCCCATAGTTCAAATGACGAAGTAAGTGATAACAAAGAGTTCATAAATACAACTGCAACCTCCTCACTCCAGACCATTTGTTCCATTCTATTTGGCTCCTCCACTTATTTAATTCCAGAATACACAATTCCTTTGAATAACAGAAACAGCTCTTCACATTAATTCATTGTAATAACAATGTTTTCCCTCCACTACTCTCCATTCCATATGCATTATCTACAAATAACTGTCATACACATTATTGAACTCCAATGTAAGCATGCTGCTGAAAACTGCTGTGCTGCAAACATATGCTATTGCGAACTGCAATTTCAGTCTGGGACTGAAGACCTCTATAGGTTGAGAGAAGAAGTTGCTTTCAAACATTATGAACTTTGCGAACTCAATTGGGAATGTTTCTACTGGAATGCAAGTTCATCAGTAGATAGAATCTTTGCCCTTTAGGATGGAACCTTTCATGGCCTTTGTAGTGGTTAGGTAAAAGTTACAAAACACTTTTGCCTAATTATACATCTTCCATTAAGGGATTTAGTAGGTAGAGTCCTTTGTTATAGTTAAAAAATCAATTCAAATTAGTAATATATATATATATATATATATATATATATATATATATATATATATATATATATTATCTGTATTTTGCCCAATCCATTAATTTATTGATGCTCATGCTAGTGTTCACCTGAAGCTAAATTTAGAATTCAGATTATGTAAAATTTAGTATTCAGATTATACTAAATTCAGTGACAATTTCTTCCCAGCTGTTATCAGGCAACTGAATCATCCTACCACAACCAGGGAGCAGTGCAGAACTACTATCTACCTCTTGGATGACCCTTGGACGATCCCTATCCGGACTTTACTGCCTTTAGCTTGCACTAAACGTTATTCCCTTATCATGTATCTATACACTGTAAATGGATAGATTGTAATCATGTATTGTCTTTCTGCTGACTGGTTAGCATGCAACAAAAAGCTTTCAACTGTAACTTTCACTTTTCACGTGACAGTAAATTAAACTGAACTAAATTTAGTATTCAGATTATAATTTAAATTAGCATAATCTGAATACTAAATTTAGTATGATCAGATGCTAAATTATGGTTTGAGTTCAAGGTTTCAACGTCAAGGTTTCAACGTCAATTTATTGTCACATGTACCAGTTAAGGTACAGTGAAATTTGAGTTAGCATACAGTCGTACTAAGTGGAAAGCAACAAGACACACAACCACATAAAATGTTAACATAAACCACAGTGGATTCCTCATACCTCACTGTGATAGAAGATAGTAAAGTTCAATATTTTTCCTCTTGGTCTCCTGCGGTCGGGGCAATCAAACCATGCACAGCCGAGTGGGGCTCCAGGGTGATTCTTGCATTGAATGGGCTGCCCATTTAGAGGAAAGGGTAAAAAGGATGGAACCATGCATGTTGGTATATAAAAGTATGAGCAGTGATTTTATTCAAACATGATTATGAAGATCTTGACACAATAAATATTCAAATAATATTTTTCCGCAAAGAGGAATCAAGAAATGAGTAGTGAGCATTATTTAAGAACAATAGATTACCCACTTAAACTGAAAAATTTGGATTAATTTATTCCCTAAAGGGTATAGACCTTTGTGATTCTCTACATAGGAGAAATATGGAGGCTGCATTATTGAATACATGCAATGGTGAGGTGGAGCATTTCTTGGACAATGGGGAAGTCAAGGGTTTTGGGAGACTGGAAAGTGGAGCTAAAACCAAGATTGGACCAAATTGTGAAGCAAATTCATGTAGATATCACACATTTCATTCCAACAATAGATGTTGAAACCTCATAAGCATTGCTTTTGACTATTGCCCTTGTCAGCTTGACAACTAAAATACTTTAGTCCATGCCCCTTTCTTTATGCTAGCCTCCTAAGCTTGCTGTCATTTTTAGACTCTCGCCTCTTCTCACACCAAGGCCATGAATGGCTCTGGCGGCTCCCAGCAGACCATGGGTCAAGCAGTGTCATCCTGAAATAAATTAGCATCATTCAACTACATCTGTCTAGACCACTACCTCACAGATAAAAATAGCAGTTTGTTGAACTACAGGTAATTGTAACTGCCCCATATGTGCTCTGCTGGACATTATCTGTCAGATGCTCAGAGGTTTAATTATTTGTTTAAATATGTGAAAACAGTAGCAATGGCAAGAACTCATCAAAAGCACAGTAGGGGTTTGTGTGAAGTGCTCCATTGACCCAGCTGCTGGCCTTGTCAGCATTTCTTCACTGATCTCTGGCTGATAGATTTATGCGTGACCCTGTCCCAACTAACAACACCAGGGCACAGGGATCATTAAACCTTCTGCAATGGACATCTGTTCCAAATTCACAGATATATCTGCCATAAATTCTCATCTCATTCATTAAAGGGCCTGTCCCACTTTCACGACCTAATTCACAACCTTTTTTACTCGTGGACATTTTTCATCGTGCAATAAAAACGTCCCGACCTACTTGATGCCATGAGTACCTATGACTAGCATCACGGCCTGCTACGGCCTACCTACGACCTCCTACGATCTTGTGATGACCATGTTGCGAGTATGAGTCAAGGGCAAACTTGGCAGAGGTCGTGAATTAGGTCGTGAAAGTGGGACAGGCCCTTAACTGACATGAATTCTCACTGGATAGTTATTTTTAATCATAATTCTCAGGGTGGAATCTCGGCGATAGCTGATATTTATGTATTATTATATATTAATATCCCATAATATTAACTATATTACGTGTAGGAAGGAACTTTCTCGAAAGAAAAGGCAGCATCTCTGACGAAAAGGAATAGACAACGTTTATGGTTGAAACGTCACATATTCCTTTCTCCAGAGATGCTGCCTGACCCACTGAGTTACTCCAGCTTTTTGAGTCTACCAACTTTACTATGAAAAGCTTTTGGGAGTGCTCAACCTGCATTATGGGATTTGAATTCTAAATCTTTTAGCTATTAATCAAAATCTCAGTTTTACTTCGGAGTCACGTGAGTCCCGTCAGAATGCACGCGTGTCATTATGCCTTAGCGCATGGCGAAATGACTGACTGGCAGGCGCTGCTCCTTCCAGTGATAAGTTAAACCTGAAGGTAAGTGTCAGACTTATTCCCAGATTGTGTGTTTTTTGTAGGAATCTCTCCTTACAGAGTTTTCCTCTTGGATTTCGGGGCTATGTCCGGACGGGCCGTGGGGAAACCTTTATGGACCGTGGGGAATCCCAGTCACGGACTGCAGGGAACCCCGGTCATTACCTCGGGGAATCCCGGCCACAGAACGCGGGGAACCCGCTACGGAGATCGCGTAAGTGCGGGTAGCGGGCGCCGGTTGAATTTGCCTTATGAATCGCTGCCGGTGGAGCCAGCGGCTTCAGACTGGTACATGTAGCACCTAGGCAACCCTGCTTGGAGGGTAAGCCATGATATTATATCTCCCTCGCTAATGAGGTTAACGTAGAGAATTCCAAAGTTCCTACAGCCCGTTGACTCAAACGAGTTGGGCCCGGAGGATTCCTGATGGAGAAGATCCCCTCCTTCAAGGGGTAACGTCTTTGAACGTTCTAACCCACATGGAGCAACTGGTGGAGAGGTGCCCCACAATGATATGCTCCAAAGGATGGAGTTATATCACCGTGGGTCTCTTCGGGGGCCCACAACAACAGCACCTGCTACAATGCTGCACAATGTCTCCCTCTCTGAGGATGGGAGCATTTGGGGTCAGTTCTGTCTGACTCAGAGCAAAAATCCTGATATAGGTTCGCAAGAGGGGCCATGTCAGCGCAGGTATTCTTAGGGGCCTGCGGCAGCACCTGTTTTCAGGGCTGCCTACGAATCTCCCTCTCTGCGGAAGGGAGTGCGAGTGGTCAGCGTGTAACTGACTTCAAATTCGAAGTATGTCCGTGGAACATACTGGAGCACATGCATATGGCTCCAAGGAAATACTCGCAAACAAAAGGGTTACTGCCATGGGCAGAAAACCCGGAAGGGGCCACAGTTCCCCTCACGGCCGGCAGTGAACAACGCTATCAGGGGTGACATTGCAGAAATGAAACCAGCCGCCGAAGCTTCTCTTCAGGTAAGACTTATCCAACAGGTATACCTTGATGAGGAAGCAAAAGCTGTCGGACTAATCAAGGTACCAACGACTAACAAAGCTTCATCGTTTCAGCGATGACACACCCCCCGCCTCATCGGCAGTAAGCAGTTCACTGAAGCTGATGGCAGCTTGAAAGCTGGGCAGAGGTCTTTCAGGCCAAGGTCCGAGCCGGTCTCAGGGAATATGGAATCTACACACCCTACCAGTCCTACTCTCCAATCAAGGATGGGAATAGATCCCACATCAGGGGCCTTTGGGCATACCATATGACCACCTGTAGCCGTGGAGGTAGGTGGGTCTGGTTCATCGGAAACATGGGGTTTGTGGTCCATTTACAAGTTGGTAATATTCACACGTGTGTTTTGTACAAATGACAATGATAACATGAGATTCAGATCTGATTATAAACTAAAATGATAACATGTGATTGGTTTATTTTGCACAGTATACAAGGGTTCCAAGCATGGCTTGGAATTGGGGCCAGAGTTGCCTTTCAAGGCAGGCTCAGTATTACGGCCAGGATTGCCTGCTGAGACAAGCTTGGTAATATGGCCAGAGTTGTCTTTCAAGGCAGGCTCAGAATTATGGCTGAAGCAGTCTTTCAAGGCAGGCCCAGTATTATGGCCACAGTTGTCTTTCGAGGCGGGTTCAATTTATGGCCAGAATTACCTTTCGAGACAGGTTCAGGAATCTGGTCAGAGTTGTCATTCGAGATAGGCATGGAATTATGGCAGGTGTGGCCTGTTCATTAAGAACGGTTCATCTTTGATTTAAGTCACATGTGCAACAGAGACTTTTCAGAATATGGAATTTTGTTACTATTAAACAACTGATTTCCATTCTCAAGGATCACCGGAGACATTTGAAATTTATCTGAATGGGACAATGATAACACTTAAAGCGTTGCAAAATGGGCTAATTTCAGCTCCCAGGTTATTTACCAAATAATAAAACCAGGGCTTGGACTGCCAAAAGCTCAAAACCACTGGCTTATCTGGATGGTATTCTAAATGCTGTATTTTGCTAAACTGTTTAGCTGCAAACTATAATTGAGAAATTGAGGTTCCTCATCCATCTAGTTAAATTTAGGTTGATCCAACTAGCGTTATTGATTATTGGGGTTTACCTTTAATTATTAATTTGTCTGTGACTCTGCCCTGTGGCAAGAGATTGGAAACAATGGAAGACTGTAACAACCTTGTTGTTATAGAGCAGCCTTCTATTCATCAAGGGTAATTGGTAATAGAGCAGCTGTGTTTCAGCTAGGGTTACACAAAAAGCTGGAGAAACTCAGCGGGTGCAGCAGCAGCATCTAAGGAGTGAAGGAGATAGGTGACGTTTCGGGTCGAGACCCTTCTTCAGCTATGCAAATTGGACCTTTGCATTATCAGAACTTACAACGTGCAAAGTAGTAACCTCTTAGGTGCCATATAGGTAATTGTTAACAGACCTATGCTATTACCACCTGAAGCTACCAAAGTCACAATGGTGTGCGAACAATATTCAGCATTGTTCCAGTGGGTTTTGGTCACTAAATCTTCAGTTATATTACAAAACTGATGCTAGTACACAAAAATGAAAAAAATTACAAATGCCATCTCTAGTCACGGAGGCAGAAGGGATTCACAAGAGTTACCAATTCTCTAGTTATTGGTATCAACTATCTCTAGACACTATGTGTATTCTATGGGTTAAAGAGTTATTGTGCGAATATGCATAATTTGCATGCTCAATTCCAGATTGATACACTGTGGTGGTGGCATATGTTAGTCAAAGTTCTGGTCATATTTACCTAACCTCATTTGGCGCTAGTGTATCATCACATGAAATCAATGACAACACAGAATGGATGTTGGATCACAAAGTCATTTAAGACATGGTTCGATGGAACACCAAATATCGATATGGTTGTATCCAGGTTCATTCACCGGTTGCAAAAATATGATGGAGATACATCCTCACTGCATGGGGGAGGAATGTTCTTTTATGTCTTTTCTCTATTTTGCCTCAAAAGGCGGGTCTTGCAATGAATTCAGCAAGATCCCGCTTCAGCAGTTTTCGTATTGTCTGACTGGCTTGTGCAGCTGTGGTTCCCGCTTATGTTGGGAATATAATAGAACCTGATATGGTTATTCTAAACATACAATTGCTGGTTCAGCATGTGCCTCGGGAAACCAGCCTCTGCATGATAAAATCAATTCATTGACTTGCAGATTCTAAGAAGACTGCTCCTGTGGCTCGGGTTGGCAGACCGATCCATGTATGTGCTCACTGCAGAGTGTAGGGGTAGTACCAGAAAATTAGTACATTTCCTCTTCATGAGATGAGAAGGGTTATATTTAAATAATATGTTGCATATAATATGGCACGGATTACTGACGTCTTGGAGTTCATTTCAAATGGGTCCTTGACAATCAATTAATTTATAAAACCATTAACTGAGCCCAACGGGCCTTCTCATCATATTTCCTGCAACGAGCGGGGACCCACTCTGTCGGGTCTCACCCTTTGATATCCAGTTTATAAAGGATATCTTGAACACAAGTTCTTCCCGACCCAAGCACACGGAAGTATGGGATATTGACATTGTGTTAATATTACTTCACCGGGGGCTCCTGCTACATCCTTATCTCTGGCCTAGCTCTCATAAGGTAGTTATCCTCATGGCGCTGGTCTCAGCACAACAGGTCCACTCACTACATAAATTGTGACTGGACAGGATGGTTACACCTGCAAATAATATAATATTTTGCGTTTATGATGTAGTTAAGTAGAGCAGGCCAGGGGCGTCAGGTTTCAAACTAGTTCTCAGGGCATACCCCATGAACCTTCGGTTACGTGTGGTCCCACATTTACAACAATACGTCAGGGTCACCTAGAGCCTTTGATACGAGCAATGTTTGTTAGTTACAAAAAACCTCATAAGAAGGTATCAGTTCAGACCATCTTCAGGTGGTTAAAATTGGGATTTTAGCTTACGCAGGAGTAGATACTGATATTTTCTCATCCCACTCCACCAGGGCTGCTACAACATCAGCGGCAAGGGTTATGTACGTTCCGCTGGACCACATCCTAGCGGCTGCAGGATGGTCTAACGTGCGAGCTTTCCATACATTTATAGTAACCCATAGCCAGATCGGGGGTATTTGCAAGCTCTATTTTCGGTTTTATTTTATAGTTCCTCCCGGATGACAGGGGTTACTATTATTATTATTTGCATCAGCATGTTTTAAATTCATGTCATGTCTGTATGCATTATCAATGTTTCTCTTAAAAGAAACTGTTGTCAATGAATGCAGTTGTGTTTGTGTGGACTTTTCCATGGCATGAAATCACAGAGCTTTGAAATTTTCACGGAATCACTCACATGACTCCGAAGTAAAATAGTAAGATTAAATGAGAACTTACCAGTTTGAAATTTGATCTTTATTTTATGAGTAGTTACGATGAACGATTATGTGCCCACTACTCCCAACCCTCATATCATCAAGGTCATCTGGTAGTTCTAGTTCTGTAATCTTACTATGTCACTTCAGTTACTGTTATCTGTGATTTCACACTGCTGCTGTGAAGATTGACATGCGTGCGCTCTGACGGGACTTCTTCACGTAATCGCTCATCGTAACTCCTCATAAAAAAAAGATCAAACTTCAAACTGGTAAGATCTCGTTTAATCTTACTATTATCCATTATAACTGCTATAGTTTTGTAATATTACATCCAAGCTACTTTTCTTGGATCCACCTGTGCTAAGAAATATGATATGCCAATTTTCGTACAGGGGATAAGACCTATGGCTATGGAAAAAAAGGCATCTATTATGGTTCAGGGTTAACACATATTTTGATACATAATTTCATCAACGGGATTATGAAAAACATCAGATCATAATTCACTCAATGTCTACATCTGTTCACTTGCAACAAGGGAAAAGATACAGCAGCAGGTGCAGAAACAAAAACGTGGTTTCTTTTTTGCTCCAATATGAAAATATTAAGGTTTTATCCATTATATAGCATGCCTCCCAAAACTTGCTAGGTTTTGTTTCTCAACTAATTTTTCAAATGTTTTACTGATGATAGATTTCAACTGCGTGAAACAAAAACCTACAAGGATATAGGTGTTGAAAGATATTACAGTACCTTGGCCCAACAACGAAGTCTGAAAGTCTTTAGCCTATAGTTTTGTTTATTATTGTCACACATACTGAGGCACAATGAACACTTTTTTGTTGCATGCTATCTAGTCAGCAAAAAGATTATTCATGATTACAATAGACAATAAACAATAGGTGCAGGAGTAGGTGATTTGACCATTCGATTACAATCAAGCTATCCACACTGTTCAGATACATGATAAAGTGCATCATGTTTTGTACACGATATAGTCCAATAAAGACCGATTTGAGATAGTTATATTGTCTCCAATTATGTAGATAGGAGGTCAGGACCACACTCTGGCTGGTGAGACGATGGTTCCGTTGCCTGATAACAGCTGGTAAGAACTGTCCCTGAATCTGGAGGTAGGTGTGTTCAAACCTCTATTTGATGTGTGACTGTGGGATGATGTGGATCTATATGAATCTGCTTAAACCTGCTGCATATTCAGGTTTTAGATTAGATTAGATTAGCTTTTATTACTTGGTATTCGAACCTCAGAGAGGCTCAAACGAAACTCTGTATCCACAGCTGTACAAACAAAACAATTCCTACACGACACACAAACAATTCAATTTACAGAAAACATCCATCACAGTGAATCTCCTCCTCACTGTGATGGAAGGCAAAGTCCTTTCTCTCCCCTGCACCATTTATCTCCCGATGTTGAACCCCAGGCGGGTGACGTTAAGTCCCACGGCCATTGAGGCTGCACGGGGCGATGTATGGCCCCGCTCTAGGCCCAAAAGTCGCAAGTTGGAGCCCCTGGCGGGCGCTGGAATGTCCCACGACCATTAAAGCCACGCCGTGGGGGGGGGGGGGGGGGGGGGCGATGTACGGCCCCGCTCCAGGGCATTCCAACCCCGCGACACGGGCGGGAGAAGTTGCGTTGCGGGAGTTCTGGAAAGCGGTCTGTCACTCGGACCTGCGAGCTCCCAACATTCCGACAGTCCACCGGTCTGCAGCTGGAGCTCCGGGGTCGGGCCGCAGCAGCGGGCCACCACCGCTCCCCGCAACCCGAGGCCGGCCAGCCTCCCGATGGTGAGTCCGCAGCTCCGGGGGGGGGGGGGGGGGGGGGGGGAGGGGGATTTTTAATGTTTCCCCCTCCCCCCCCCCCCCCCCCCCCCCCGCACATATACACAGCTAGAAACAGTACAAAAAAAACACGAACAACTACATTTAACTGGACAAAAGAAAAAAGACAGAGATGCTGTATGGGCCACTGCAACGTGAGTCGCGCCGCTGCACCTTCCTCCCAATAAGACTTTTATTATTTTTTTATCTCAGAGATGTATTTCCTCAAGGCCTGCCGGATGAATACGCCTTTGTTGCCACATTCAAGTTCCGAAAAACTTCGAGAAGAGAAGACTGGTACATTTGGCAAATTATCGACAAATACGGAATTCCACAGGTATGTAGTCTCAAAATTAAAATGAAAATTAATGGCAGAGGTGTTAATCAGACCAGCTACATTTGTGGAGGGAGAAACCATGTCAGTGATTCAGGCCAGTGAATGGAGAAAGTTCATCAACCCACATTTTTTGATTCTCTCCCCGGATGTTCTTTGACCTGCTGAGTTCTTCCAGAAGTTTAATCTATTAATGCATAAACATATCCTTCCTCCCATCATGTCCATGCTGACTGTCATACATCCTCACATATTTCGCTTGGGCAGATTACGACCCTGCAATATGAATATTGATTTCTCGAACTTCAAGTAACCCTTCCATTCCCCCTCTCTCCATCCCTCCCCCAACCTAGTTGTCCTACTAGTTTCATTGTCATCCTGCTTAGTTTCTCTGTTTGTATCCACTCATTATCACCTTCTCCGCAGCCAACAATGGACCGTTGTGGGCTCCACCTTGATCATCGTTGCTGGCTTTGATTTGTCTTTTTGCATACCTTTCATTCAGTTGTTCTTTATACCTTTTAATATGTTTAGTTTCCCTCTCTGCTGACTCTCAGTCTGAAGAAGGGTCTCGACCCGAACGGCCACCTGCTCCTTTTCTCCAGAGTTGCTGCCTGACCAGCTGAGTTACTCCACCATTTTGTGTCTATCCTCCCATACTAATCACATGCATCTGCATTTGGTTAGTAGCATTCTATGCCCTTATGATTCGCAAGCACATCTAGATATTTCTTAAATAGTGTGACTGTCTCTTTCTCCACCCCCCTCTCAGGCAGGTCATTCAGATTTCCAACATCCTGTGTGAGAATAAAGGATGTTTTCGCAGATCCTCTCTAAGCATCCTTGCCTTGAAACTATGCTCTCACATTTTAGACACTTCTATTGTGGGGCACGCATTACTGGTTATCCCTTCAGCCAAGGAAAACAAATACAGTCTATCCAGTCTCTCATAATGGAAGCACTCAATCCTGGTGAATCTCCTCTGCTCCCTCTCCTGTGCAGTCATGTCCTTCCTATTGTGTGTAGACCAGAACTGCACACACTTCTCCAGCTGTGGCCTAGCTAATCTTTTACAGAGTTCGAAATGTGACTGCTCTTATCATCTATACCCCATAAAGGTTTAGGCAGGACCATTGCAGAATATAAAAAGAGCTGAAATGAACTTGAGCAGCAACCAATGTTTTTTGTTTTTAACTGAAAAAAATTGGGATAATTCTGAAAATTATCGTCTGGTAATTCTCACATCAGTGGTAGGGAAGCTAACAGAGAGGAAAGTAGAAACAAAGAACTCCAGACGCTTGTTTATACCACAGATAGAAATAAGGTGCTGGAGTAACTTAGCATGTCAGTCAGCTTCTCTGGTGAAAAGAGATGGGTGAAGTTTCGGGTCGGGACCTTTCTTCAGATTCTTCAGATTCAGGGGAAAGCCAGGGGAGAGGAAAACTAGAGATGCTGTCTGACCCGCTGATTTACTCCAGCTTTCTGTGTCTATCCTTTATTTCAATATTGTTTCTCACATGGGACAAAACCTACAAACTAGGAACCAACATTTTGCTGATACAATTAAGGTTTTTGAATTTTATAAAAGAATATCCCTCATTGTAGCTTGATCGAACAGATTACAATGTCCGAGATCCAAGGTGATTTAGTTATTTGGATTCAGAACTATGGATTACCCATAGAATACAGAAGGCAGTGGTGAAAAGATGTTATTTTGACTGGAAATCTATGACCACATAGAAACATAGAAAATAGGTGCAGGAGGAGGCCATTTGGCCCTTCAAACCAGCTCTGCCATTCAGTGTGATCATGGCTGATCGTACCCAATCAATAATCCGTGCCTGCCTTCTCCCCATATCCCTTGATTCCACTAGCCCCTAGAGCTCTATCTAACTCTATTTAAATCCATCCAGTGATTTGGCCTCCACTGCGCTCTGTGGCAGGGAAGTCCCCAAATTCACAACTCTTGGGTGTAAAAGTTTTTTTTTCACCTCAGTCTTAAATGGCCTGCCCTTTATACTAAGACAGTGGCCCCTGGTTCTGGACTCGCCCAACATTGGGAACATTTTTCCTGCATCTAGCTTGTCCAGTCCTTTTATCATTAGATATGTTTCTATAAAATTCCCCCTCATCCTTCTAAACTCCTGTGAATACAAGCCTAGTCTTATCAATCTTTCCTCATATGAATAGTCCCGCCATCCCAGGGATCAATCTTGTGAACCTAAGCTGCACTGCCTCAATCACAAGGATGTCCTTCCTCAAATTAGGAGACCAAAACTGTACACAATACTCCAGATGTGGTCTTACCAGAGCCCCATACAACTGCAGAAGAACCTCTCTACTCCTATACTGAAATCCTCTTGTTATGAAGACATAACATAGGGATCAGCTGGGATCTCTGTTATTTGTGATATTTATAGTAATGAGGTGGCCAAAAATATTGATTGGTTGGTATCAGCAAGTTTGCAGATATAGATCTGTTGACGATATGGGAGGCCAAATGATAGATGGAGTTCAATCCATGCAGATGCTGGTTGTTGCACATTGGGAGGTCAAATTTAAAGGGAAAGTATACAGTTAATGGCAGAACCACTAACAGCATTGATGTACAGATGGATCTTGGGGTCCAAATCCATGGCTCCATTATAGGAACACAAGTAGTTGGAGTGGTAGACATGATATGTGGTATGCTTGCCTTCATCGGTCTGGATACTGAGCGCAAGAGTTAGGAAGTCCTATTGCAGCTCAATAAAACTTTGGTATTAGGTGCAATTCTGGTCATCCAATCGGTGGAAGGATGTGGAAATTTTATAGAGGGAGCTGAAGAGCTTTACCAGAACGCTGCCTGGATTAGAGAGTAAAGGGCCTGTCCTACCAGCATCCGACTCCATGCGATGAGCGCAATCAAACTAGAAGCGGGGGCCGCACTGAGGTCGGGTGATCCCCTGTACAGGGCCGTTCCCACCAGCATGCGCCTGCATGCGGCAAGCGTGACCAAACCGGCATTGAGGGCCGCGCGGAGGTCGGGTGAGTGGCGCAATGCGGTGCAAAGTGAGGCGAACTTGGAGCGAAGTCTTAAGGTAAGTTCACCAGGACAGAGAGGGGCACACAGAGAGGGCCACAGAGGCGCACACACAGAGGGCCACGGAGCCACACACATAGAGGGTCACGGAGGCACCTACAGATAGGTTCACGGAGGCACAACGTCGAGGCGGTGTGTAATGCGTCGAGGCGACTGCGAGCTGACAAGCTGTTGCCGCGTGGAATTTTTGAACCAAGTCAGTTTTTCGGAGCCTCGCGCGATGTCGGGACGAACTCCGCACAATTCCGTACGGCTCCGGCGATCAAAGTGGGACCGGCCCCGCGATGCCGGACGGCTCAAGCGACCACGTTAAGTCGCGCTCATCGCATGGAGTTGCATGCTTGTAGGACAGGCCCTTAATGCCTATGAGGAGAGGCTGGTCAAATTTGGATTGATTTCTCTGGAACGCCAGAGGCTGAGGAAAGACCTGTTAGACCTTTTTAAAATTATGGGAGGTAAAAATAGAATAGACAGTCAGACCTCTTTCCAAGGGAGGAAATGTCAAATACTTGCGGCCACAGTGAGGAATGAGGGGGAAAACGCTAAGAGAATTAATAGAATCCTCACGAGGATTGAAATAGATTTAGCTAAGAGATCTTTAAAGCTAAGTAAACAACATACATTGAAGCCAATTTATATCCAGCTCTGGGTGGAAATGAGTCTATAGTTTAAACCATTGCTTTATATAAACTTGTTAAAACTGCTTCACAATATGAGCATTGTATGCATTTTCTCTCAGAGTAGGTTGATGTGTAATTATGGAAGAATTTAATTACTGTTAAGGAATGCAGAATAGAAGTTGTAAGGAAGGCAGGGTTTACATTTGGATTGGTTTGGGAACAGACGTTTCCTGATTGAAACTTTACAAGAGAAACTAAAAGGCCGAAGAAGTGGCTGACGACAACACTGGTGAGGTATTTGGAATGGAAATTCCAAACTGCTTTCTGGAGCAATGCTTATAATCCGATAACACACAAACTATTATTTTAGTCCATTGAAAGTGGTGGGGGCACACCATGGATATTTAGAGCCAGCGAGCAATGGGAATTGACTACAACTCTGTCTACGATTTCCTTTCAATTAAAGGAAAAATAAGTCAAAAGCATGTGGACTGCCAAAGGATAAAAGTTCATAAATTATATGATGGGACCAAGCCCAGAGTAAAGGGCTCAGTTGTTTACCATTACTGTGCAGATGTCTTTTACCTTCCTCTTCATCGTGGGTGTGAATTTCAGACAGCGCTCCCCCACTTTCCCTGGCCCCCGCCTTTGTGATGTATTTGTGCCTGTATGCTTGCGGTCAGTTGGTCCAGCTCACGGTTTCATCGCTGATGGTTGATCCATCTCGAGGTTTTTCAGGCAAGTGCCCTCGATCTTGAAGGTCGAAGACACTCTTCTGAACGTGCGGATTAGGTCGCCGCAGTGGGACGGCGCTCAAAGAGATTAAATTTAAATTTAAACATTCAGTTAGTGCTTTTGATAAAATTAGGTTAAAAGAACCACAAGATTACCGCAAATTTACCAAGAAATAAAAAAAAGAGGATTTTAGCAAGACCACAAGGAAATATGAAATATGCTTATAAAAAACTGTTAAAATTATGGAGAAAGATATTTTATAACTTTGGAAAAAGCAACGGGTTGAACTCATGCAATGGTGATAATCGGTTTGCTCTACGATTCACCCTCCATGGACCTGGTGAAATCTATAAATCTTCCTCTCCTCCCTGACAATCTGTTTCTTATAATCTGGAAGTGGGCAGCTAATTTACTTGGATTAATTTAACTTAATCCACTTCCAGGGAAATTTGTTTCAGTGTTCTATCCTAGATCATGCCTGATTTTACGTTCCATTAGCGGCAAAGATGACTGGATCAGGCGTTCTGATGATCTCCATGAGCTGGAACTCATACCTAACTAAGAGAGTTAGACAGCTCATATCTCTGAAACTGTGCACTAGCATGGTTGAAAGCCCTCAGACGAAAACAGAGATCTAAAGTAAAATAAGAATTTCATATACTTTCCTTCAATTATGTTGAGCTTTGTGCAAATCAGCAAACAAGAAAATTGCTTTGTTTGTCACTATATTAGCTAGTCTGTCACACGAGGATATTGAAGTAAATGGCATGATGCACACATTGTGACAGTCACTTTGATGAGTGAATGAGAGCACCTGTGGCCCAGTGCAGGAAAACAACAAAGATTGTTTCATGTGTAGGAAGGAACTTCAGAAGCTGGTTTAAACCGAAGATAGACACAAAAAGCTGGAGCAACTCAGCGGGACAGGCAGCAATCAACATGTTGTTTCATGCTGAAACAATCTTCAACCTGATGAAGAAGATGAGCATCAAACTTGAACTGTTTTCTCTGGAACTCTAGATGTGAGGGGAGACCTGATAGAAATATACTCTATAATATGAAAGGCGTAGGTCGGTCAGAACCTTTTTCCCAGCGTGAAAATGTCAAAGATTAGAGAGGAAAGCTTTAAGGTGAGAGCGGCAAAGTTTAAATGAGATGCGCAGGTGGGTGACTGCAATGCACTGACAGGGATAATTATGGAGAGCAGGAGAGTAGGTCTGAAGAAGGGTCTCGACCAGAAATGTCACCCCTTCCTACTCTCCAGAGATGCTGCCTGTCCCGCTGAGTTACTCCAGCAATTTGTGTCTATCTTCGGGATGATTATGGAGGCAGATTCAAATATAGTGTTTAAGAAGTTTTTAGATAAGCACATGGATATGCAGGGGGATGGAGGGATATAGATCATATGCAGGCAGATGAGATTCGATTTTCTTGGCATTATATCTGTCACAGACATTTGGGCTGAAGGGCTGTTCCTGTGCTGCACTGTTCTACATTCTGCATTCTATGTATGTTGGTACGTCACATGAATGACTGCTATTCCATTTTTTCAGGTATCCATTCGTTTAGACGGTGAGAACAAAGCCGTGGAATATAATGCAGTGGGACTGAAGAAGGATGCTGTGCGGACCGTTTTCAGAAACAGAGAAGTCAGTGGCTTATTTGATCGCAACTGGCACAAGATGGCACTGAGCATTCAGTCAGACAGTGTCTCCCTCTATATCGACTGTATTCTGATTGAAATCCTGCCAATGGAAGAACGGGAGAACATTAATATCCAAGGAAAAACAGTCATTGGCAAGCGTCTGTATGACAGTGTTCCGATTGATGTGAGTGCTATCCTACTTGAAAAGAACAATGAAAATTGTTTTATAAAAAATTGATCTCAATTATTTTCGGCACTGGCCTATTTGTACTCATTATTCACCGTTGTATAGGATTCAGCTGACTCGTGCCAAAAATACATTGCACACTGAGCAGCTGAAGCTTTCTATAACATTCTAACTGTTTCCACACTGTATCTCTAAACTAACCCAAACACTGAGGTGCCTTTCTTAGATCCAGTAAAACGTTTTAGTTTTTAGTTTACTTTAGAGATACAGCGCGGAAACAGGTCCCTCGGCCCACCGTGTCCACGCCAATCAGCGATCCTCGCACACTATGGACAATTTACAACTTTACCAAGCCAACTAACCTATAAACCTGTACATCTTTGGAGTGTGAGAGGACACCAGAGCACCTGGAGAACACCCACACGATCATGGGGAGAAGGTGCAAACTCCCTACAGACAGCACCCATAGTCTCACTCGAACCTGGATCTCTGACGCTATAAGACAGCAACTCCACCGCTGCGCCATCATGCTGCCATTTTCCTTCCCACCCTTCAATAATAGGTTAAGGTTACTTCAAGGTAGCTGCAAGGGATTCTCATATATGGAACTTATGGTATAAGTACCATACTAACGTGGGTTTAAAGATATGCTGAGCAGAATAAGATACAAAGTTTATTCCCTGAGTTTAAGTGAATTTAGTGATTTCATGCAGGCAATGAAGATTCAGTACACTAGACGACTTGGGCTGGGGTGATGCATCAGCTGAAGTTTACCTCTTCTTCCTTTCAAAGTCTCCCCTGAAAGTGTACAAGCATTAACCAAAGAAGAATAACCTATACAGTAAAATAGCGGTACAAAGTCTTATCTCTCTCCTGCACTCCCCATTCTCCTCCCAATGTCAGAGTCAAAGCCCCCGGTGGGCGATGGTAAATAAGTCCCGCGGCCATTAAGGCCACGCCGGGCGATGCAAGGCCACGCTCCGGGTCTTGATGTTGGAGACCCCGGCAGGCGCTAGCAAGTCCTGCGGCCATTAAAGCCATGCGGGGCGATGTAAGGCCCCGCTCCAGGTCATTTTCAAGCCCGCAACTCGGGGGGTGAAGTTGCCGTTGTGGAAGCTCCGAAAAGCGGCCTCCCACCAGGGACCCGCGAGCTCCCAATGTCACTGTCTACCGGGCTGGCGGCTGGAGTCTCCGAATCTCCAGGGTCGGGCCACAGCAGCGCGCCACCACAGCTACTCCCGTTCCGCACTCAGCCAGCTCCGCGATGGTGAGTAGTCCACAGCTCCACGACTGGAGCCCCAGGTCATTCCGGTTGGAGACGGCTCCATGGTGCTAGGCCCCAATGACAATGGAGACCCGACAGAGAAAAGGTCAGATCCTCCGTACAAGGAAAATATTTTAAACGTTTCCCCACCCCTCCCCCCCCCGCAACCCCCCGCCCCAGTTAGAAAAAAAACACTAATAGACTACACTCAAATGAGACAATAAAATAAAATAACAAATACTGGATAATTAAGAATTTAAATGATCATTAAGAATTTACAGGAAAAGTGCTTTTGAAAAGTTCGGGTTCTGATAGTCAACATATTTAGTGACCCAAAAAATCAGAGACAGAGGCATCATCTTCTCAGTTGATTAAGACAAGTTCATAGCATCATTGAAACTTACTGCAAAAAGTGAAACTACTATAGTTTGGTCCAATAGGCCAATGATGGACCTTATATTTTCATTTGCTCAATGGAATCATATTGTTGTCCCAGGTGACTTGGATTGATGGGTTGGAAGGCTCAAATCCTTCTGTAGAGCTATACCATGTATTGAAGAACAAATCCACAATTTATTGGAGAGAGGAGTGTGGATAAGAACATAGATTCATAATAAATAGACAATATTAATTCATCATTTTCCAAAATGCTTTCTTTCTTTGTTCTAGTTTGACCTTGAACGAATCGTAATTTATTGCGATGCTAAGGACGCGGAGCTGGAGAATTGCTGTGATCTTCCCAGTAACCCAGTGAGTAAGAAGGAAAATGCACAACGAGACAGAATAATTTGAAACTAATTTGAAAAGAGTTGGTGCTTCTCATTTTGTATGCATTGTGCAAAACCATGTTTTGGCTGATTACAATGCCCCAGTTTTGGTGCCCACTTTAGGTCTAATTCCAAAGTCCCCTGGAAATTTTTTGCACCTTAAACCTTGCTTGGGTAGCTTACAACCTAATGGTATGAACATTGAATTCTCCAATTTTAGGTATCTAACCTACAAACAGGCCCACATTCCCTCTTTTCCTGTGGTTTACCTGGATTTACACACGTTCCCCTTCCCCCTCCTCTGTCCCCTTCCACCTATATTCCTTCCTCTGGCTTCACCGGTATCCCTTCCTCTGGCTTCACCCCATCGAAGGGGTCTATCATAGTCGCTGCCTCACAAAAAACAGCCAAAATCATCAAAGACCCACACCATCCTGGCCGCACACTAATTTCACATTGCCATCGGGAAGAAGGTACAGGAGCCTGAAAACTGTAACATCCTGGTTCAGAAACAGCTTCTTCCCTACAACCATCAGGCTATAAACACATCGACAAATAAGCTCTGTGCTCTGAACTGCAAAAGACTATTATTACTGCACCATATTTGTTATTTATTTAACTTTTTTCTCTTCCCCTGTATGTACAATGTTTACATATTCACATATTCTGTTGTGCTGCAGCAAGTAAGAATTTCATTGTCCAATCTGGGACATATGACAATAAAACACACTTGACTCTTGATCCTTGACAATTCATGCCTCCTCTATCCTTATCTCCTTGTTTCACACTCATCGTCTTTTCATCACTGGACTTTGTCAAACCATCTGCCAATCAACCCCCACCCTGTCCCCACACGTGTATCCACCTATCACTTGGCAGGCTCTGGCCAGCCCCCACCTCTTTTCCAGCTTTCTCCCAATCTCCAACCCCCCACCCCACATCCACCCTTCACCCCTTCCACAAAAGTCTGAAGGGTCCCAACCTGAATTATGTTCTCCAGAGATGCTACCAAACTCGCTGAGTTATTCCAGCACTTTGTGGATTTTTTTTTGTAATCCTGCTGTTCCGTGTGTTCCGGTGCAAGGGATTTTTTGTCCCACTAGAACCTCTGCACCTGTCTGGTTCAGGAGGTAGAAGAATAATCAGTGAGCGGACTCTATTTGGTTAGATAAGAGCAGCAGAGCTCTGGATTGGTTGGTTTGTGGAGGGTCCTTGGCAGTCAAGAGAACTACTAGACTCTGGAGATGAAAGTGGTATAAGAAGAACTAAAGCTGGGGAAAAACGTACCATCACAATGAGATGACTGTTTCTGATGATCATGGCATGGAGATTTGATTTCATAAACTAAAGTGGAACACAAGTATGATAACATAGGGGCAAAAGTTGACATGGAGCCTGGGTTGCAGGGCTGGTGAGGGTGGGAGAGAGGTCGTAGTTGCAGCGTGTTGAAGACAATGTGTCTCATATTGCTTGAGTCTTATTTTACTAAATCATGGGTGGAAATAAGATAGAACCGTGAATGAGTGAAAAGGGATTTCAGTTCATGCCGCCAAATAAGCATGTATAGTAGTGGATGAAAATCAATAAAACTGCAGGTGCTATAAATCCAAAAGAAAAAACAATATATAGGAAGTACTGAACCCACTCAGCAGGTCAGACAGCATCTGCGGGAAGTGAATTAACAGGAGTATTCACTTGAACTGGGGAAAAGGAGAAACAAGTTAGCTATGTGTGAGTTTGTGGTTGTGTATTAGGCTGGGAATAGAAGTTTGGAGGTGGGGGGGGGGGGGGGGGGGGAGGAGGAGTGAATTATATATTACAAAGAAAATATCCCTGATAGGTTAGAGTTAGACCCGTCTGAAGAAGGGTCTCGACCCGAAACAGTAAATATGGCAGTTATATAGCTGAGGTCCAAAGAAGCTTCACTCTGGTGGGGTAGCACAGTGGCGCAGTGGTAGAGTTGCTGCCTTACAATGCCAGGGACCCTGGTTCAATCCTAACTACTGGCCCTGTCTGTATGGAGTTCGTATGTCCTCCCTGTGGCCACATAGGTATTATCAGGGTGCTCCAGATTCTTCCCACATTTCCTCATATTGGTTTATAGTTTAAATGTGTGGGCTGAAACTGCAGATGCTGGTTTAAACAAAAAACTGGAGTAACTCAACGGGACATGCAGCATCTCTGGAGAGAAGGAATGGGTGATGTTTCAGGACGAGACGCTTTTTCAGATTGGTTAGAGGTAGACCAGTCTGAAGAAGGGTCTCGACCCAAAATGTCACCCCATTCCTTCTCTCCAGAGATGCTGCCTTCCTGCAGAGTTACTCCAGCATTTTGTGTCTATCTCAGGTTTGTAGGTTAATTGGCTTCGGTAAAACAAAATTGTCCCTAGTGTATAGGATAGTCCTAGTGTACGGGGGACACAGGTTAGTGCTGACTTGGTGGGCCAAAGGGCCTGTTTTAGTGCTGTATCTCTAAAGTAAAGTCTCAAGTCTCTGGGTAAGCTGATGGTAATGGTAATGTGGAACATGTCCAGCAGGCTAGATAATGGGGTCAGCCTACAGTATATATTAGTAGTTGTATATGGTGTAGGACGGAATTGCAGATGCTAGTTTACACCGAAAATGCTGGAGTAACTCAGCGGGACAGTCAGCATTTCTGGAGAGAAGGAATGGGTGGTGTTTTGGGTCAAGACCCTTCTTCAGTCCCTAGTTGTACATTGCCGTTCACATCCCAAAATATGTCTGAACTGGAATTTGTGGAATGGAATTTCACAAGTGGTGTTCAACGGGTAGCCAATGCTATATTGCACCTTTTGCACATTTTGACCAAAGATAGATTACTATCCCATTATGTCTTATTTGACACTCAACCCCATATCTTTTGTTGCATTTGTGTTTCTGAGATGGATTGAAATCTAAGTTGACTTTCTCTCTATGTGTTTCAGTGCCAGATTACACTTGCCACCCAAGATCCTTTTTTGGAGATTTCAACAACACCACAGCCTCCTGCCGAGGTGGACAGTTCAACTTCTGTTAATTGTTCCTGTCATAAGGCAGAAAAGGTACCAGATCTTATAACTCAATTTGAGAGTCACAACCCCATAGAAAGGATAGGGTGGTGGGTAAACTTAGATTTCTGTCTACAAAATATGGGGAAATAGAGAGAACCTTGTTTTATTTTTGAACAAAGTCATTAGCAAATAATTTAGCTGAGAATTACAAAGTTCCTGTGTAACAGGTTCCTGTGTCCCTTCTGGAAAAAACAACAAATATTTTTTAAAGTACCACTATTGGGGGAACTGAACATTTGTAGTTCAATAAGTTCCCTGTCAGATCTGGAGCTAGCGTTAAAACCAAGGCACGAGAAATGGAATCCAAATATTAACTCAATGCACCAATTGTCTGTATGGAAATGTGTTTAAATCACTTTTAGCGGAAATATTTTCATACTGTTTGCAGCACAAAAATGTACAAAATATAAATTTTGAATTCTAGTCAATAAGCTCCATTAATCAGTTAATGGAGGAATGTTATATGAAATAATGGCACGGTAGTTAATGCAGCTGGCGCACTACAGCAGCAATGTCAAATGTCATCTGCGATGGATTTCTGTTGGGTGCTCCAGTTTCTTTCCACGGCCCAAAAATATACTGAGTGGATGGTAGGCTACTGTAGATTACTCCCTCAAGTAAGTAGATGGCGGAAGAATCAAGTTGATAGGTATATGCGAAATAATAAGTTACTACAGTAGAGGATATAGATCGCGCTCCAGATCTCGTTCCTATTCACCATGTCGTTACTGACCCAAACTCTACTGCTTGCTGGACAACTGTCTCAAGATTTTTAATCAATGTGTTATGGCAAATTTTGCCATAACAAGGAAATAAGGAAGATAGACTCGACAGGTCAGGCAACATCTCTGGAGAAAATTGATATTTTAGGGAAATAAGGAAAGTGGCATAGGTCTACTCGGTTGGTCACCTCTGTGGACCCCAGTAGCTGAATTAGCTCCACCTGTATCATGTTAAATGAGTAAGGATAAATGATCATTTTTTGTTGTTATTCAAGTGATTGTTTTAAATTGTTATGAATTATCAATTAATTTTACCAATTCACCAATGTAACCAATGTTCACCAATTCACCATGATGACTACTACTTCAAAGCTTGTACATACAGGAGTTGCTGTATACTTGTATGCTGTAGTTAAACTTGGTATCATGTTTAGCACAGATGTTGTAAGCTGAAGAGCCAGTTCCTGTGCTGTACTGTTTAATGTTTTTAATGGAAATGTACAAAAAAGGAAGTACACATTAACATTGCAAGGAACAGTGACAACTGGTAAAGCTGCTGGCACACAGCACCAGAGACTTGGGTTTGATCCTGACCCTGGGTGCTGTCTGTCTACCCTGTGCATGTTCTCCAAGTGACCATGTGGGTTTCCTTCAGGTACTCCGGTATCTTACCCCATCGCAAAAAAATGTGCGGGTTTGAATGTTGCCTGTCCTCAATAAATTGAACCCTTTTGTGTAGAGAGTGAATGCAAAAGTGGAATAATATATAACTGGTGTTAATGGGTGATCAAGAGATGGTGAGGACTCAGTGGGCCAAACTTAGTATCTCTGAAACTAAATTGAACGTAAAAGACAACAAAATATTCTATAATTATATAAACCAAAGTACAGATACATGTAGGTCTCCACAGACAGAAATGAAAGCGTTCACAATGTTAGACAAAGAAATAGCAGAGAAATTAAATAAATACTTAGGATATAATACAAAGAAAAATTGATGAATAAACTTAATCTATTAAGAAAGGACTGAAATTTATCAGCAAAGTTAAGCAATTCTTTTCAAATTCAAAACTGGCCAGAAGAAGAATTCAACCATGTTTTTTCCTGCCTGGCAGATTATTTCAGATAAGTTATTTCTGTTCTATGTGTATTTATAATGAATTGGTACTTACGTCTGTCTAATTATGCAGACAAAATAACACTAATTTCTTAGCTTATTTAGATATTCTAGATATATATTTCAACCATAATAAACATTCCTGAATATTTATTTGGCTTTTGTACACATCCGGGCAGATTGGATTGACTTCCCTTTCCAGAGAGAATACACTTCTCACAATTTCACAGCCATTTGTTTTGCAGTCTCTGTATTAAGCAATTGAAATGCTTTGAAACGACAGATTTTCTGATCGTTCTAATGTAATTTCCACAGGGTGATCAAGGTATTCCTGGATTTCAAGGACCCAGAGGCCCAAAGGTTAGTTTGGCTTTTACTGGATAATAATTTATCAATATACAAAGCAAATTTCTACTCAAGTATCTCTTTCAAGATTATTCTACACAGGATAGCCCCTATCATTTCATTTCTAAATTCCAGGCTCCAGTATAATGTAGGCTGGTCAGAATCCACATGAAATCAGCTTGCAAAATGATATAATTACAACTGTTTACATTTATCATTTATTAAGAATCTGCTGCAGAGAAACCATAAAGATACTCGGATAAAAAAACACTGAGGTTTATGAGTTGGTACTGAAGTTGTTGCATTGAAATCCTTTACAAAACCATTTTATCTTTATGTTAATGGAGTTATTTACTTTATGAACCAGTATGAACCACATTATTTCCTGCAGATGATGAAAGTGATGGCTAATTGACATATGAGTTATAAAACTAAAGGAACGAAGAAGTTGGATTTGAAGCTGTGTGAATATTGCAGAAAATATATTTTCAGATATTTGAATTGTTTGTGCTTATTTCCCCACCAAGTTCCCCATCAAAACATTTACTGTCCTGATTTGAACAAATATCATCTGTCCTTCATTGTCATTCACTCTACTTCCTCAGCAACAGGAAACTTGATATGTCTCTAATCACTCTTACAAATTTCTATTGATGCACCATAGAAAGAAGGGTCTCAACACAACATGTCACCCATTCCTTCTCTCCAGAGAAGCTGCCTGTCCTGCTGAGTTACTCCAGCTTTTTGTGTCGATCTTCAATCTGCAGTTCCTCTTACCGAGAACGTTTACTGTCAGATTGCATCACAGGTTGGTTTGGGAACAGCTCTCCTCTATCACACAGACCAGACTTGCACCATTCATTCCATCTACACTTTGTGCTGCCTTGGAAAGACTTGTCCCATCCTGGTCATTCCTTCCCCCCCCACCCCCCCCCCCCCCCCAAATCAGACAGAAGGTACAATAGGTTGAAAGCATGCACTCACAAATTCAGGAACAGTTTCTTCCCTTTGTTATCAGGCTTCTGAATGGTCCTTCCATAAGCTCGAGTACTGACCTGTTCACATCTACCTAATTGTGGACATTAAACATTGTCTATAGAATTGGTGTACAATATTGTGTAGGAAGGAACTGTAGATGCTGGTGTAAACCAAGGATAGATACAAAAAGATGGACATTAGACATTGTCTATAGAATTGGTGTACAATATTGTGTAGGAAGGAACTGTAGATGCTGGTGTAAACCGAAGATAGATACAAACAGCTGATGTAACTCAGCAGGTCAGGCAACATCTCTGGAGAAAAGGAATAGGTGAAGTTTCGGGTCAAGATCGTTCTTCAGTCTGAGCTCAGATATTGTGCTTAATTTCATTTTAAAATATATAAGTTTCATAAATGCATTAATTTTGCTAATTTGATTTTTGAGTCATTGTGCTAAAAGTACCTCTGCCATTACTCATGATGAGAGTCACATTAAGATCAAATGATTAACATTGTTTTATCTAGTTCCTGAAACTAACTGGAATTGTCTTGACATCAGCTGAAAACCATAACTATTAATGTCCAGCTAACTGGGTTAAAATTAAATTTAATAAAGTAACAGGCAAGTACACGGGATCCAGCAAAATCCCAGATAAAAATAAATAAGTCGTCTTGGATGCAGTGTAGAGAAGATTCATTAGATTAATTCCCAAGAAGGAGGGAGGAACAGAGGAGGATAATGAATGAATAATGAGACAGGTTTGTGGGCCATGTGGATTACTCCCATTGTGGCACCACCTGGTGCTTAGGCCACTTACTGAGCAAACCCTCGGCACTTGGCAGGCAGGTTCACGTGACTGCATTTGGCGGGAAGGAGTCGTCATGTGGTTAAGGGGTGTGCCCTGGCATATATTGAGAGCCCTGGGTATATTGAGAACAGCGCGTGTGCTGTTCTCTGTATTACGTTAATAAAGATCACTTTGATTCACAACGCTATACTATCTCTAATCCATGTATTCTTAAAATTCTGCTCGCAATATTTCATAAACCTTTAAGTGAAGTAGCCATTTATTTACCCAGATGGTTTCAGTGGCATCTTAGTACTTTAATCAGACTGACAACCAACTACAAATGACATTATCTGCTTCACTTTTATCCTTGGAACAAAAATAGGATAAATTGAATCTAGCCAATTGCAACCCATTCAGTCTGCTCTCCCTTCATTCACTGTAATATTTCCTTCAATGAATGATTACAACTCTATTGGCTCCTTAAACGTGCTACTGTGTAGCGGATGCGGAGTTGTCCGTTAAAGAACGAGGCAGACACGAAGTTTGTCCGAAATACTGGTTCTTTATACTACACTAACTCTCCTCGCTCACCAACACTGCGTCAGCGTGATTAACCCTTAAATACTCTCCAGGGGCATCCGTGACCAAACCGTGACCCCTATATCTCATCACCGGGACACGTGACCCCCCCCCCCCCCCCAGAGCCAAAGGTTATGTACAGTCCATGGCCCATCACCCAGTACTGTTACATTAGCCCCACCCCTCCAGAAACGGACAGGCAGCCAAACGAGGCGGCTGGACCTCTTACGTACGTCCCTACTAAAAGGTTTATTTTCTGGTAAGGATGAACTAGGCGGGATCCCAGATGGCAGGTGTCATTGGCGGCGAGGCTAGGCCACGTGGACTGGCTTGCTCAGGTCCAAATGGGCGGCTTCAAACGAGCCACCAACACAGTCTCACCCGACACCCCATGTCCAATTCAAAAGACGTTGGCCCATGCTGTAGCACCCGAAAAGGACCTTTGTAAGGGCATTGTAAGGGCGACCTGTGGGCGTTGTGGTGGAGGAAGACATACTAACGGTCCACAAGAGCCGGCGGCATGTGAGATGGACGTTGGAACAGGAGACAGGGCGCCGACCCTCTCCATCACATCGGGGTCACCAAAAGTAGCGGATGTGGAGTTGTCCGTTAAAGAACAAGGCAGACACGAAGTTTGTCCGAAATACTGGTTCTTTATTCTACACTAACTCTCCTTATTCACCAACACTGCGCGCGCAGCGATTAACTTTTAAATACTCCCCGTGACCAAACCGTGTCTCCTATATCTTGTCACTGGGACACGTGACCCCCCAAGAGCCAAAGGTTATGTCCAGTGCATGGCCCCTCACCCAGTGTCGCCACAACTGCAAACTTATTCAAACTGTTATTTTTTTTTCTTCTTGGCAGGGTGAACCAGGCAAAATGGGAGTATATGGTCCTAAAGGACAGAAAGGAGAACCAGTAAGTACTCACATCTAAAATGCAGTTTGTAAATTGGTGAAGTATCACACTGAGATGGGCTTCCATCTTTTTGCTTCTTAGCACTCCTTGCCTAATTACGTTCAAATGTCAAGTTTCAGAATGCATTTGAATGATCCCAATACCCCATAGAGAGGCCAGATTTGTTAATCAGCATGACCACCAATTGTATTTATCTGGCAGTAGCTTTGTAGGGCGCTGCTGATCCAAGAGCAACACTGTTGTGTCTACATAAGAACTTGCTGTTCTTAATTTGTAATGTTTTGAAAAAAAATTCAGTTTAATTGAATGTAACATAAATAACTTAGAACATTAGTAGAGCAAAGAAAAAACTGCAGTAGGGTCAGGCATCATCTATGAAGTCTGAAGTCTGACTCAAAATGTCATCTGTCCATTGCCTCCACAGATGTCTGACCTCCTGGGTTTCTCCATTTTTGATTGTTTTTTTGCTCAAAATTCCATCAGCTACGGTTTCTTGTGTCCCCTAAACTGAATAGAACTGGCAACACAAACAGAGGGTCTTTGGATCATGGTGACTATGTGAAGCTTTGCTAGAGAAATCCAAAATGTAATCCTGCCTCACTATTCCACTTGGCTTCAAATCTGAATTTTCCATGAAACCTTGTAATAGTGTCAGTCTTTTCGTGTTAAACATTTTTCATACTGAAATTTAGCTGTGACATATCTTGGAACAGAGTCATTTACTAATTTGGTATAAACTGCTGAGAGTTAACTAATTTAGGCTGCCATAAAATTGGACAGGTTTATGAACAATGTGGATTAGTCCCATCTCTAATCCACATGTTCTTAAAATCCTGCTTGCAATACTTCATACGCCTTTAAGAGAACAAGCCATTTATTTCGTCAGATTGTTTATCAGTTGTTCAAAATGTTGATGAAATAAAACATAAAATAAAACCATGCTTAATTTTGATTGCAAGTTAATTCCCAATATTTGTTATCAATTATCTTTCCCCAACTTTATTTAAAAGCATGAACAACCTCAGCATTATACAATAAATCATATTAAAAACATAGCATATGATGAAAATAGCTTCAAAATGATTGGTATATTGACATTGGTATATTTCTAAAGCATAACTAAATCCTCCACCATCACTGCACCTTATTTGTCAGAGAGTTGCATGAATCAAGTTTAGCATGGGAGAGAATTTCTTTAGGTTTCATCAATAGAACATCAGCAGATCACCTGAAGAAATAGTATCATATTTTCTTTCACTGTAACTTTGTTGATATCAGTTGGCCCCTGGATATATACACATAGACTCATAGAGTGGACTATGAACCAACAATGAACCAAGCAGTTTAATCTATTTGGTCTGTGTTGACCAATCAAGCACCCATTTACCCTAATCCTGCACTAACCCCACTATCTCAGGTTGAGTTCAATGCCCAGCTCTGGTGTGGATTTTGCACATTGTTCTGGTGACCATGTGAGGTTTCCCCAGGTACTCATGTTTTCTCCAATATCACAAAGTTATGCAGGTCAGTAGGTTAATTTGGTGGCCCACAAATTTACAGTGGGAGAAGCCTGCATAAATTCCAGAAGCATACTTTTGATAAATGCCTTCTCTTCCATAGAGATGTTTAGAAATTGAAAATCACTCCCTGAACAGATAAAAAGAGGGTGACACAGTAGAGATGCTGCCTCACAACACCAGAGACCTGGGGTTCGATCCTGACCATGGGTGCTGTTTGCATGGAGTTTGCACTCCTTGTGATCACATGGGGCTTCCTCCTGGTGCTCCAGTTTCCTCCCACATCTCAAAGATGTGTGGGTTAGTAGGCTAAAAGGCTTCTGTAAATTGTTCCCAGTGTGTAGGGAGTGGATGAGAATGAAGAATAACGGTTGATTGATGATCGGCATGGACTCGATGGGCCTAAGCACACATTTTCCAAGCTGTATCTTTAAACAAAACAAGGTGAAATCTTGTTCATTTACTATATGGCTGAGAAAGGAGGAAGACAATTGGATCACTTTGCATGGGTTATTAATGTTCGTCTTAAAGACTAATAAAAATTACTTCAATCATAATATTATTTATATTACAGGCCAAAATAAGCCATACCTTGGTGCAGCAAGGTGAAAAGGTAAGGCAAACTGTTCTGCTCAAGCTCATCCATTTCTCCATGTCTATCACCACTTCTCTGGTATTATTTTGGAGAGTATTCTCAATGCATTCCCTTAGTTTTGATACCTTTCTTAACATTAGAATAGGGCACAATAGTTTAGTTGGGGTCTCAGTGATTTATATAACTGTTGCTTGACTTCCTTTCTTTTCCTCCACATGTTTTTTTTTAAAAGGAGATAATATAAAGAATTATGCGTGTTTATTTTTTCTTTATATCATCTGTTTTATTCTGTTTCTGCCACTTCCAAATATTTGTAATTTGGATCTGTTAGCCACTGATTAAATTGTGGAATGGACCTTTCTTACATCTCATCAGGTATTTAGACCAATATTTTGTTAATGGGTGGAGTAGGGCAATGGAATACAGAGCTAAAATGATCTTCAAAAGAGGACTGTTTAAGGAGACTCCCTTTTGGAAAGGGTCCCATCACCCCTCAGTCAGCCATATGCCATTGTCAACAAGGAGTCTTATGGATATAGTTCAAATGAATTGTTTCATCCTTTCCAGTCCTCCAGCTAAATGGACATCTGCTATTCTTGCACTGATCCAGTAAAATATGGTGGGTGCAGCAGTGATGATTGTAGGGTTATGTATGGAAATTTCCATCAAGCTGGATAGAAAGCAACTAATGTGAAGGTTGAAAATGTAGCGATGTTGATAGAAGATGACATTATGCTGTTACAGTTAATCCTCTGATCATTCATTTTTGAAGAATTAAAAAGTAATTCCCTGATCTTTAGAATTTTGGAGTTTAATAAAGAGCCATTTAAAATTAATCAACACTGGGGTCTATTTGTGGAATGCTGACTGTATCACTCTGACTGCCGTCACTTGCAAGCTGTTTTTATCATTGGAATGATTCTGAGCTGGTATCTGATGCTTGATCTAGTTACAATTCACTTGAGAAGCTGGCGCCTTTAATATTCTTTTTTCAATCTAGTCTAATCTAATATAAATCTATTCTAATATAATATAATATAATAATATAATATAATATAAATCTAATCGGCCTAATGTCTGTGCTGAATATGATGCCAAGTCCATCCCTTCAGTTTGAAGAAGGGTCTCGACCCGAAACGTCGCCTATCTCCTTCGCTCCTTAGATGCTGCTGAACCCGCTGAGTTTCTCCAGCTTTTTGAGTAACCCTCGATTCTCCAGCATCTGCAGTTCCTTCTTTAACACTCCATCCCTTATTTACCTGCACCTAACTCGTATTCCTCCATTCCCTACATATCCATATGCCTATCCATAAGTATTTTAAATGCCACTAATCTGCTTCAACTGCCACCCTGGTCAGCACATTCTAAGCACTGACCACACTCTGTATAAAGAAAACTTGCCCCACACATCTCCTTCAAATTTTTCCCCTTTCACCTTAAAGCTGCGCCCTCAAGTATTTGATTTCTAATCCTGGGAATAAGGTTCTCACTATATACGCTCATAATGTGCCTCTCATAATTTTATATACTCTTTCAAGACACCCCACAATCTTCAGCATTACAGAGAAAACAATCCAATTCTGTCCAAATTCTCCCTGAGGCTAAAACCCCCTAATCCAAACATCATTCGGGTAAACCTCCTCTGCACCCTTTCCAAAGTCTGTATTTACTGAGGAGAAAGACAGTAGGATGGAGGAACTTGGGGCAGTCAATGAAAGTGTCTTGAGAGCAGTCAGTGTCAAAGTACTAAAGGTATTGTTATGAAGGTAGACAAATCTCCAGGGCCTGATCAGATATAACCGAGGACATTGCGGAAACTAGAGAGGAAATTGTGGGAGCCCTGGTTGAGATTTACGAGTCGTCCTTAAATACAGGAGATTTAAAAAAGGTCAATGAGGGCAGAGCTGTAGATGTTGTGTACATGGATTTCAGTAAGGCATTAAACAAGGTTCGGCATGGCAGGCTGCTCTGGAAGGTTAGATCACATGGGATCCAAGGAGAGATATGGATATCTCTCCTTGGATATGAATGGATAGCAAATTGGCTCCATGGGTGCGACAGAGGGTGATGGTTGAAGGTTGCTTCTCAGACTGGTGACCTGTGTGGTGTGCCTCAGTGTTCGGTGCTGGGCCCATTACTGTTTGTCATCTCCATCAATGATTTGGATGAGAACATACAGGGCAAGACTAGCTTGCTGATAGACAATAGGTGCAGGAGTAGGCCATTTGGCCCTTCAAGCCAACATCGACATTCAATGTGATCATGGCTGATCATCACCCCGTTCCTACCTTCTCCAGATATCCCCTGACTCCGCTATCTTTAAGAGCCCTATCTTGCTCTCTCTTGAAAGTATCCATAGAACCGGCCTCCACCACCCTCTGAGGCAGAGAATTCCACAGACTCACAACTCTCTGTGAGAAAAAGTGTTTCCTCATATCCGTTCTAAATGCCTTACCCCTTATTCTTAAACTGTGCCCCCTGGTTCTGAACTCCCCCAACATTTTGATCATGTTTCCTGCCTCTAGCATGTCCAAACCCCTAATAATCTTATATGTTTCAGTAATATATCCTCTCATCTTTCTAAATTCCAGAGTATACAAGCCCAGGCGCTCCATTCTCTCGGCATATGACAGTCCCGCCATCCCAGGAATTCACCATGTGAACCTAAGCTGCATTCCCTCAATAGCAAGAATGGCTTTCCTCAAATAAGGGGACCAAAAGTGCAAACAATACTCCAGGTGTGGTCTCACTAGGGCCCTGTACAACTGCAGAAGGACCTCTTTGCTCCTATACTCAACTCCTTGTGTTATGAAGGCCTACATGCCATTTGCTTTCTTCACTGCCTGCTGTACCTGCATGCTTACTTTCATTGACTGATCAACAAGGATCTCTAGATCCTGTTGTACTTCCCCTTTTCCCAATTTGACCTAATTTAGATAATAATCTGCCTTCCTGTTTTTGTTACCAAACTAGATAACCTCATATTTATTCACATTAAACTGCATCTGCCATGCATCTTCCCGCTCACCCAACCTTGCTGTCCAAGTTGCTGTGCATTCTCATAGTATCCTCCTCACAGTTCACACTGCCACAGTGCTTCCACACCTCAACAAAAAATAGAATCCCAAATTTCCTGGAATTTTATGGTATTTCCTGAAATTTTCAAAAAATTGTTTCTTGCATGCTATTTGTTGTTGTTTTTCTTTTGTGGGCACACATTAACAACATAGCAATCAAACTCAGACAATGAATACAGTTAGCCTCTAATTAGCCTCAAACTAAACTACTGGGTTGTGACTGCTCCCTCCCTCTCCCCCTCCTCTCCCTGTTCTTCTTCCCCCTCCCCCTTCCCCTCCTTCTCTCTTTCCCCCCTCCCCCTCTCTTTCCTCTCCTCTCTTTCCTCCCCCTCTCTTCCCTGCTCCCTCTCTTTCCCCTCTCTCTGTAACCCCCATCTCTCTCTATCCACCCTCTCCCTCCCTCTTCTCTTTCCTCCTCTCTCTTTCCCCTTCCCTCCCCACTCTCTCTCGCCCCATTCCCTCCACCACTCTTTTCCCCTTTTCCCCCTCCCCCTCCCGATCTCGTCCCCTCTCTCTTTCACCCTCTCTCTTTTCCCCCTCTCTTTTCCCCCTCTCTCTCCCTCCCCTCTCTCTCCCTCCCCTCTCTCTCCCTCCCCTCTCTCTCCCTCCCCTCTCTCTCCCTCCCCCTCTCTCTCCCTCCCCCTCTCTCTCCCTCTCCCTCCTTCCCTCCTCTCTTTCCCCCTCTCTTTCCCCACCCCACCCCCCTCTCTTCCCTCCCCCCTATCTTCCCTCCCCCTCTCTCTTCCCTCCCCCTCTCTTCCCCCCTCTCTTTCCCCTCTCTTTCCCCTCCCCCACCCCCCTCTCTTCCCTCCCCCCTCTCTCTCTTCCCTCCCCCTCTCTTTCCCCCTCCGTCTCTCCTTTCCCCCCTCCCTCCTTCCCCCCCCTCTCTCCCCTCCTCCTCTCCCCTCCCTCTCCCTCCCTCACAGCGTTGGAGCACCCGGGGCTGGGGGAGGCGGAATAACAATGACTATCGTTCAAAAGTGTTTTATTGATTATGAGGTGATTCAGACCTGCACATCTCAAATGCGAAACTAATACACAACTGTTCACCGTCTTTCCCATTCCAGTAATTTATTGCTCCTGCTTGATGCCTCTCTATGTGTAGTCAGACGCTACTAGATCCAAAACAGAACGTGTATAATAAAATCATCTGCTGTACTTGTTTATTTTTATTGTGTCTGTGTTGTTCTAATACTTAGGCACACTGATTTAAAATTCTTACCACAGTTTAGTGCTCTACATATAATGAATACATGGAATCCATATCAATTTGCTTACATAAACTATTTCATTGATGTTCCAGCCAACAAAAGCTCACTCACTTTTTACTTCAACTTAAAACAAATTGGTGAAGGATTTACAAACAACTGGTTGGATATTGTTGGATTTGCGGTTCGCAATATGGAGCGAGAGAATAAAATGATCTAAAAAGGATATTTGGCCATTGATGGATTTCCCAACAAGAAAACAATATGTTCCAGGCTGACAGAAAGGAATTCTCCCACACAATATGTCATGCTAAAACACCCACATGAAAATAAAGCTGAAATGAAACTGATCCTGATTTAGTTACAGAAGATTATAGCTGTGTGCTAGGAACAAGTCACTGTCTGAATTTTTCTGTTTTAATTTAAAATGAAGAGATTATGATATTCAGCTTTAATCACATTTTTACAGACACTACGCGTAACTATGAGATTTTATTTTGGACATTTTGGCTGAGTGTTTTCATGGGACATTTCATTCTTAAAAGAGTCGACATATTTTGATCAGGGTAAAACAGAATAAGATGCAATTGTGACATATCGACATAATAGGTAAATGGCCATCTTAACTGAAGAGCTGTTTAGAAACATAGAGACATAGAAAATAGGTGCAGGAGGAGGCCATTCAGCCCTTCGAGCCAGCACCGCCATTCATTCTGATCAAGGCTGATCATCCCCTATCAATAACCCGTGCCTGCCTTCTCCCCATATCCCTTGACTCCACTAGCCCCTAGAGCTCTATCTAACTCTCTCTTAAAGCCATCCAGTGACTTGGCCTCCACTGCCCTCTGCGGCAGGGAATTCCATAAATTCACAACTCTCTGGGTGAAAAAGTTTTTTTCGCCTCAGTCTTAAATGACCTCCCCTTTATTCTAAGACTGCTTGATGTTGATTCCTCAGTTTAATGATTTTGCAAGTTTTATTTCAAGGCATTCACTTTTACGTTGTATCACACATAAAGATTAATTCATCCCACATAAATTTGTTGCTTTAGTTGCTTTCACCCATGAAAGATTGTATTAACAAAATTTTATTAACAAAAGTTTGAGGCAGATTAACAGATTTTATTAACAAAAGTTTGAGACAATTAAAATAAAGTTGTTTAATGAAAACAAAATTAAAATGTATTAGTATAACACACAAGTAAATTCTTCTTCACTCCGAGCAGATAACCTTTTAAACTAAATTCACATAAATTCATGCTGAAGAAGGGTTTCGACCCGAAACGTCGCCTATCTCCTTCGCTCCTTACATGCTGCACCCGCTGAGTTTCTCCGGCTTTTTGTGTAACCCTCGATTCTCCAGCATCTGCAGTTCCTTCTTTAACATAAAATATCAATTTGTGGATTGAATTTAAGACAGAACTTCAGGGGCTGTCCCACTGTGGCGACCTAATCCACGAGTTCTGGCGAGTTTGCCTTGACTCATACTCGCAGCATGGTGGACACGAGGTCCTAGGAGGTCTTTGGAACTCTCCTTCATGCTTGAGGGTAGTCCCTGTGTACTCGAGGCCTCAGCTAGGTCGCGGCGTATTTTTCAACATGTTGAAAAATGCCCGCGAGCAAAAAAAAGTTGCCATGGAAAAAATCGATCCTATTTTTACTTGTAGGTTTAGTCGAAGGTCGGCATGTTATTCGTAGGTAATTGAGGGTAGTCAGAGGTAGTCAATGGTAGTCATAGATAGTCTTCAACATCGTCGAAGGGAGGTCAAAGGGAGGTAGTAGGAGGTCGTCTTCACTCTCCACTATTTGGTGTCCAATTTTTCCGAAACTAGTCGAGGCTAGTCCCCAACTTAGTCGAAGGAGATCGAAGGAGGTCTTCTACATCGTCGAAGGAGGTCTTCAACATGACATTTTTTCAAACTCTCCTAAACTCTTCAAAACTCGCCATAGGTACCCGCAGTGGTACAGCCCCTTTACAGGAAACAAATCCCCTCAGATCACTGGAATTATATATCTGCACAAGGAATTCTCCTCTTAACAATGCATTTCATTGACTTCGATGGGGAACCAAATTTCTGAAATAGTGCAATACACAGGCACTTCTATATTGCAAGTTCAGTTCTAACAATCCAAAAACACATTTCCAGGCAAATAATTGGTGAGTGCAGTGTGCTTGAATGAATCCTATGACTTTTGGACGCATGACTTGTAAAACTATCACTAAAGTTGGGGAAGTTGTAAACTGCATGAAATACGTTAATTACTATGTGTACTCAATCACATTATCATTGTTTTTAACACTGTTATAAGATCATAGAACTTTATGGACCTCAGTTGGTTTTTTATTAATCATTTTGCTATCTTCAATGCCTATGACAAAGGTCTTTACATTAATTTTCATATTCAAGCTTCAATCCAGAGGAGGAAACGTATACAGGAATGACTATTTGATGCAAAACATTTACATTTTGCAATGAACTGCCACAGAGGTAATGAAGATAAATGGCAGAAAGATTAAGGTGGCATGAGGGATACACTGTAAAAAATAGGTGGTCGGATGGTTTATATCATTGGGATTGCTAAACTAGACTGCATCATGATCCTTCCTCAAGATTGGTTGAATCTGTTCATGGCTTTCTATCTATGTAACCGATAATTGCCCTACTTTTTCTTCCTCCAACTCTTGTATCATTTACATCCATTTCATAGCAAATAGCATTATCTTTAGTCATCTAGGACCTATATTCTGGAATTCCTCTCTTCAACTTCAAATCATCTCCACCTCTTCACCTCCTTTTAAGATGCTGTGTCAGATCCATTTGTTGAACCAAGCTTCTGAACATTCTAACACGTTATGCCATTTCATTTATAGAGCATGTACATTTATTCTTTGCTGTGCCTCTGTAAGACACAAGGTGATTATTTCCCCCCATATTAAATGTAGGAAATAAATAAAAGCAAGGTATTCAATAGCCGTACATATATGGCTGTAAGAGCTCAACATGAGCCTTGGCTTGTTCGGGATAAGAGAGAATCATCTCTACCTGAACTGTGTGTTCCAATAACAGCAAGGAGTATATACAGTAAATGGGATATGTTTCAGCAGTTTACATGCTTCTTTTATTTTTGGGGTATCTGTTGTGTTCACCATATTTTATCCAATGGATCTATGGTTTATTCTTGGAGGTCACAGATTATACACTCAATCCATGGGTCCTTCCATTACTAAGGATTCGAGTAAGTTCTGAAAATATCAAAGTCAGAGAATACTGAACATTGCAGAGCAGCCATCAATATTTTTCAGCAGAGCTTGAACTAGCCTGGAATGTTCTCCACGCTATCTGAGAGTCTCACTTTGTGATTACCAATGGCATTGTTTACAATCTGGGCATGGTTCTTGTCCACAGCAACTGAACAGTTTGTGGTAAATGAGGCTGTTGGGACTAGAGAACAGCAGGTCAAATATCACTGTGTTGAAAACAATCTGTCGGGGCACGTTTGATTGACCTTCATTTCATCTGAGCAGACTGCATGACAGGACTTGTATGCATTCAGCAAGACTTCAACAACATTCTGGCAAGGACTGATACCTGACACACTACTTTCACACTCACCGATACAAGTGCCATCAAATAACCAACTAGAGGAACACTAGCCATTTTTCTTGCTATTCAACTGTATAACTATCATCAAGTCACTATAATTAACTTCCATCCAGCACTCAAATACACCTGGACCATTTCCGACACTTCCCTACCATTTCTTGACCTCACTATCTCCATCGCAGGTGATAGACTTCTGACCGACATCCACTACAAACCCACTGACTCCCATGGCTATCTAGACTACTCTTCTTCCCACCCTGCTTCCTGTAAGGGCTCCATCCCCTACTCCCAATTCCTCCATCTAGCATCTGCTCCCAGGATGGGGTGTACCACACCAGGGCATCGGAAATGTCCTAATTCTTCAGGGAATGGGGGTTCCCCTACCCTACTATAGATGAGGCACGCACCAGGGTCTCTTTCATACCCTGTAACACTGCTCTCTCTCCCCATCACCCCACTCGCAACAAGGGCAGAATCCCCCTAGTCCTCACCTTTCACCCCACCAGCCGTCACATACAACAAATAGTTCTCCGTCAGTTTCGCCACCTCCAATGTGACCCCACCACTCGCCTCATCTTCCCATCTGCCCCCCTGTCTGCTTTCCGCAAAGACCGCACCCTCCATAACTCCCTTGTCAATTCTCCCCTTCCCTCCCTCACCACCCCCTCCCCGGGCACTTTCCCTTGCAACCGCAAGAGATGCTACACTTGTTGCTTTACCTCCCCCCTCGATTTCATTCAAGGACCCAAGCAGTCGTTCCAGGTGCGACAGAGGTTCACCTGCACCTTCTCCAACCTCATCTATTGCATCCGCTGCACTAGATGTCAGCTGATCTACATTGGTGAGACCAAGCATAGGCTTGGCGATCATTTCGCTGAACACCTCCACTCGGTCTGCATTAACCAACCTGACCTCCTGGTGGCTCGGCACTTCAACTCCCCCTCCCATTCCGTATCCAACCTCCCTGTCCTGGGCCTCCTCCATGGCAACACCGGAGTGAGCAACACCGGAAACTGGAGGAACAGCTCCTCATATTCTGCTTGGGCAGTCTGCATCCCGGTGGCCTGAACATTGAATTCTCCCAATTTTGTTAGCCCTTGCTGTCTCCTCTCCTTCCTAGCACTCCCTCAGCCCTCAGGATCCTCCTCCTTTTTTCTTTCCTCATTCTTCTTTCTCGCCACTAAAACTTGGTGGTCTCGGAATGTTGTGTTTCTTAGCCTTACGATACTAAGTGCTGGAGCAACTCAACGGGTCAGGCAGGATCTCTGGAGAAAAAGAACATGTGAAGTTTCGGGTGGAAGCAGTCTGAAGTCTGAAGAAGGGATCTGACCTGAAACATCGCCTGTTCCTTTTATCCAGAGATACTGTCTGACCAGCTGAGTTGCTTCAGCTGTTTGAATATCATCAGTATATACCAGCATCTGAAGTTGCTTCCTACAAGCACCTTATCTGTCAGTTTAAATTTATTTTTATTTTTTCCCTGAAGAATTAGGACATTTCCTCCTATTCAGGTTGAAATTATAGTGCGATCCAATTATATACTCTTTATCTGAACTTCTTTCTGCTCTAAAGGTGGAAACTGATTGTCTGTGAGCTTTCTGAAGTTCTTGCCGTGTACTGCACAACACCAATGACCCAGCAGTTACCTTAAACTACTTATATTACTCAATCATCGCATTGTTTGGAATGTTATTATCATGAATGAATAGTGCAGAACAATATTTGTTGCATTGCAAAAATATTGTTTTGTGTGCAGTGCTTTGATATAATTTACTATGATAAATCAAATTATTGCTATTTCATAGTATATGCTGAAGGAGATTAAGTGCAGAACATTAAAAAAATATTGTAAGCATAATCATTGTTAAATCAAAGATAATAAATTCTTTATAATTTTTCATTGATTAATTGTGAGAAGGGGAGTTAATTGGTAATCTCCACGGCTTTAACTTGACCCTTCCTTCTGGATTCTAGGGTGATGCTGGTATTAAAGGACAGACAGGGCCACCAGGCGAGAAGGGCGGAAAGGTAAGATAATCATCACAGTCCCCAGAATTGCACTTAACTATCTGAATAAAGTTGATAATTATTCCTGAAGTATGAATAGTTTTAACGGTTGGGTGTGGAATAATAATAGTGGACAAAATAGTAATTTTGTTCAACAAGTTTAATGGGCTTCAATAATCACTAGGTTGAGATTGACCAAACTGATTGCCATACGCATGTGTCTCTATAATATATACTCTTAAATGATGCTTATTTGCAGTAAATGTGATGTTAAAAAAGGTGAGAACATAAAGGTTATGACACAATATCTCTGATGCCACCTGGCCCACTTTTGGCTTGTAATATTTTATTAATCCCCTTTATTTTACTTCAGGCATCAGATGACGTATTCATGAGGTTCACTTTCTTAACTATGTTCAAACTGTGGCAGATAGACAAAAGTATTCAACAATATGTGCAGTGAGGTTGATCATTGAAATGACCGGGCAATAAAAATGTAGATCAGTTCCAGATCATTCAGTTACCCATTTATCTCAAAGTTTAGTTTAGTTTAGTTTAGTTTAGAGATACAGCATGGAAACAGGCCCATCGGCCCAACTACACCCACTCGAGATAATTTTTATATTTACACCATGCCAATTAACCTACAAACCTGTACATCTTTGGAGTGTGGGAGGAAACCAAAGATCACTGAGAAAACCCATACAGTCATAGGGACAATGTACAAACTCAATACAGACAGCACCCATAGTCAGGATCGAACCTGGGTCACTGTAAGGCAGCAACTCTACTGTTGTGCCACCGTGACTGCCCTTGTTGAATGCCATTGTTAGCTACTCCATACCCCTTCTGCCTTAGTTTTGATAATTGTTCACAAAATCAACCTCTTCTTAATCCCACCAAGCTATAATCATGAGCTCACCTGTTTCAAAGCAGGCAGCATAGGTCCCAAAGTGGCTTTCTCTCCAATAATGGTCACCTTGTTCTACAAATTAATCCCTCTGTCGTGATAAAGTCTTTAACCCAATTCTTGGTACACCTTCAGGCACTTAGCCTTGCTATTTCTATCTGCCAAAAGGTACACAGAGGGATATCGATCAGCTACAGAGGTGGGTGGAGTTTAAACTGAGCAAGTTTGTGCTGTTGCTCTTTGGGAGGTCAAATGTAAGAGGAAAATATACAATTTGTGCATGACACTTAACAGCATTTATGTACAGAGATATCTTGGAATTCAAGTCTATAGCTCCCTGAAAGTGGCAGCACAAGTAGATAGAGTGCTAAACAAGGTGTGCCTTCGGGCATAGGTTAGGGCATTGAGTATATGAGTCAAGAAGTCATGTTGCAGCTTTATGGGATTTTGGCTAGACAGCATTTGGAGTATGTCATGAGGTTCTGGTTGTCCGTGGGGCAAAGCAGATCATCCATGTTCAAAAGACAGGGAACCCATGAGAGGCTGAATGGCTTACGTCTGCTCCTATATCTTATGCAGTAATGGCTTGATTACAGGAAGTATGTGGGGGCTCTGGAAAGGGTACAAAGGAGGTTATCTAGAATGATGCATGGATTAGGGGGTATTATCTACAGGGAGAGGTTGGACAGACTTGCATTTTTTTTCTCTGGAATGCCGTAAGTTAATGGGCTGAAAGATGGCAGATGGAGTTTAATGCTGATAAATGTGAGGTGCTACACCTTGGCAGGACAAATCAAAATAGGACGTACATGGTAAACGGTAGGGAATTGAAGAATACAGTTGAACAGAGGGATCTGGGAATAACCGTGCATAGTTCCTTGAAGGTGGAATCTCATATAGATAGGGTGGTAAAGAAAGCTTTTGGTATGCTAGCCTTTATAAATCAGAGCATTGAGTATAGAAGCTGGGATGTAATGTTAAAATTGTACAAGGCATTGGTGAGACCAAATCTGGAGTATGGTGTACAATTTCGGTCGCCCAATTATAGGAAGGATGTCAACAAAATAGAGAGGGTACAGAGGAGATTTACTAGAATGTTGCCTGGGTTTCAACAGCTAAGTTACAGAGATAGGTTGAATAAGTTAGGTCTTTATTCTCTGGAGCGCAGAAGGTTAAGGGGGGACTTGATAGAGGTCTTTAAAATGATGAGAGGGATAGACAGAGTTGATGTGGACAAGCTTTTCCCTTTGAGAATAGGGAAGATTCAAACAAGAGGACATGACTTTAGAATTAAGGGACAGAGGTTTAGGGGTAACATGAGGGGGAACTTCTTTACTCAGAGAGTGGTAGCGGTGTGGAATGAGCTTCCAGTGGAAGTGGTGGCGGCAGGTTCGTTGGTATCATTTAAAAATAAATTGGATAGGCATATGGATGAGAAGGGTATGGAGGGTTATGGTATGAGTGCAGGCAGGTGGGACTAAGGGAAAACAGTTGTTCGGCACGGACTTGAAGGGCTGAGATGGCCTGTTTCCGTGCTGTAATTGTTATATGGTTATATGGTTAAGTTGCAGGCAGACCTGACAGAGTATATAAAATTATGAAAAGCATAGATAGCATACGCGGTCAGAATATGTTTCCCACGATGGAAAAATCAAATACTAGAGGACATAGCTCTAAGGTGTGAGGGGCAATGTTTAAAGGAGATTTGCAGGGCAACATCTTTACACAGAGGGTGGTGAGTGCCTGGAACACGCTGTCAACGTCTGTGGGTGAGGCAGATACAATAGTGGTATTTAAGAGGCTTTTTCATAGGCATATGGATGTGCATGGAATGGTGGGATACAGATTACTTAAGGTAAATGAGAGAAGGTATTGGGATCATTTTCGGCACAGATAGTGTGCGCCGAAGGGCCTGTTCATGTGCTGTACTGGTCTATGTTCCATATTCTATCATGTATAAAACCTCATGCACAGCTGGCACACTCTATCTCCCTAATCATGTCTGAACCTCGCCTTTCCAATGGAACAGGATAAATTGAGGAGACTCGTAATCAAATCACTCCGTAGGACTTGTTTTATGGATGCCATGTAATCTGATTTCAATTATATCACACAGAAGAGATCATACAGATTATTATCTCTCAATGAAATAACGTCTGCCACAAAATTGATCTGGGCATTCACACTCACACTTTGCATTAGCACACTTCATGTTTTCCTGGTCTCAAGTACGCAGTAAGCGACCACAGTATTTGTGTATTTGTTTCAGCCCTTAATGAAAGCCCTGTATTTCCTGATGAGTGAGATATCATTCAGACCTCTACATAAAATACATTATCTGGAGGATGTCAGGGGTTATGGGGAGAAGGCAGGAGAATGGGGTTAGGAGGGAGAGATAGATCAGCCGTGATTGAATGGTGGAGTAGATTTGTTGGGCTGAATTACCTAATTCTGCTCCTATCACTTATGACATTATGACCAGTCCATACATGTAAACAATTATGTGAAGATCTCACCACGCCATGAGATCATGAAATGTCTTCAAGCATTACACCAGTGTGCAGATTCTCACTACTGTCAGAAGCAACTGCAGCTATTGTTTACTGAGGCACCTTATATGGAGGGCCTCTTATTTCTGCCAAACACGAGAAGGATCTCCACCCGAAACATCAAACATTCCTTTTTTCCAGAGTTGCTGCCTGTTCCGCTGAGATACTCCAGCTTTTTGTGTCTATCTTCGGTTTAAACCAGCATCTGCAGTTCCATTTTAAACCCAGGATCTTCCTCCTGCCACCTAAGCAGCCTGAATGTTCTTTTAGTGCAAATGGGAGCAGTCTCTCTGCCTTCTGTGGCTATTTTCTCATTAATGACAATCACATTGCAGCAATGCACTGTTTGTATCCAGTGAAGAATATGTTCTTCAGAGTTAATACCCTTCTTCATGCAGAAACTGCTAGTGGGTAGGTAAAATTGGCTGGGAAGAGCACTTATTGTGGTGTTTAAAACAACCCATGTGTTGTTACAAGCTGGATTTTGGCCAACCATGCAATTTATTTTCCCAGAAGACTGATTATATGTTATTACTAAACAGAGGCATGCTTTAGCACACCAAAAATAGGTGTAGACCACTTTCTAGACAAATATGTTGCTACTATTACAAGAGACCTTTACTTTCTTCCCCATCATTTCTGTGGTTGATCACTGTCTGAGGATGTTGAGCTAGCTGGTCAGAAGTGCCTAAACAAAGTGGCGAGCTTCATAGGTTTTCTTCTGCTTGGACTAAATGCCTTATGTGGGCTCCTTCCTTGAACAGCATAGATGTCCGGAACCCTTTCTTCTATACATAAGAAAAAAATGTTCGCCTTTCAATAATCACATGCTCACCAAAAGAGGCCAAGGAGTTAGTGTAGGTAGCAGGGCTGCAGATTTTTGAACATTGGAATCCCTTCACGGGCAGAGGTGATCTGTATATGTTGCACCTGAACTGGAGGCCAACGATATCCTGGCATCTAGTTTGCTAGTGCTACATGGATGGTTTTAAATTAGGGGAACGGGGTCCAATGCAGGACTGAGGCAAGCAAGTCTGATAGTTATTATAGAAACATATAAAGTAGGTGCAGGAGTAGGCCATTCGGTCCTTCGAGCCAGCGCCGCCATACAACATGATCATGGCTGATCATGTAGAATCAGTACCTTGTTCCTGCTTTTTCACCATATCCCTTGATTCTGTCAGCCCTAAGAGCTATGTCTAACTGATGGAAGGTGATGAAGGTTATGGAAGGTGGTGAAGGCAAGTTCAGTGGATAGGATACACAGGAGCGCAGCAGGGAGCAAGGCAGGACTGTTGGATTAAATTGCATTTAATTTAAATTGTGAGGCCTGATGGGTAAGGCAGATGAACTCAGGGTGTGGATAGATTCATGCAACTTGGATGTTGTAGCCATTACAGAACCCTGGCGAAGAGAAGGACAGGCCTGGCAGCTTAATATTCCAAGGTCTAGGTGCTATAGGTGAAATAGAGGCGGGGGGTAAAAGAGGATGGAGTATTGGTTTATTGCTCTTTATTGTTGGTTGTAGCACCCATTCATCAGCAGCATCACTGCCCTTTACCTGGGACAGTCTAGCTTATGTTGCGGTGTGTTCCTTTAACAGCTGCAAAGAAAGTTGCTGCTCGATATGATGCTGACATATGCAACCTCTTGGAATGCATCAGTGGGGAAGGGTGCACTGCAACCAACAGTCTGTTTCGGCTTGGTGTTCCACAGAGAATTACACAGAGAGTTACACAGAGAATCCTCAAAATTGAAACTCTCACACATTATAAATTTCACGAATATTGTCAAAGTGACGCCAGAAAAATGTTGTTTTGACTCCTAAGAGCCATACAGTACGTCATAATTTGAGTAAAATTTGGTGTCTTTGAAATGTGCCACAAAGGTTTAAGGGTGGCACAGAGGCGCCGTGGTAGAGTTGCTGCTTCCAGCGCCATAGACCTGGGCTCATTCCTGACTACGGGTGCTATCTGGATAGAGTTTGCATGTTCCCCCTTTGACCATGTGGGCTTCCTCCAGGTGCTCCCATTTCCTCCAAAGTCATGCAAGTTTGTAAGTTAATTGGCTTCTGCACATTGTCCCCAGTGTCTGATAGAGCTAGTGTATGGGTTATCGCTGGTCAGCATGGATTCGATGTGCCAAGGGCCTGTTTCCCTGCTATATTTCTAAACTAAATTGAACTAAACATGGTGTGAAATAACTTCTGAGCCATTATCCTATGTACTGAGTCAAATGCACTGGAATGTAAAAAACAACAATAGATTTAAAGGACTGTGATTTACGTGGTGATGAATAGAATCTGAAGTGACTACTGTATCTTGGATAACATTATTCCAAACGAATTTGGAACTTGTATCAACTGATCACTCAAAAGAGTAGCAACACCAGAACAATGCTTTCAAATTTCCGTTGGCTCAACATTACTTAATTTTTAATTTCCTTTCAGTACTTGTTAGTGCTTTCTTTATACCAGTTTAAGTTGAAATAGTGCTGACAAAAAACATTTTACCATTGGACGATATTTGAGGAAGAAGTGGGTGTATGAGGAGGATGAAGGGTTTGAAATATTACCGGAAGAAAATGTCATTTCTCAGCACAGAACAAATGGCTGATTCACTGGCAGACAACACAGGGAAAGTTGGGAATAAAGGAAGTTTGTATTTAACAACAAATCAGCATTAAATTATGCCCGTGAGGTCAGTTGTATCAAATGATTGCACAAGGAAAGCTGTTGAATTATTTTAGCTGAAGACACTTCAAGAAAGTTTAATTTAGTTGGGACGCCAAATGTAACTGCAAGCATTGCTTTGGCAGGACTAATGCACCTATTGTTAAAGAAGCCTCCCCCCCACCTCTCCCTCAGCCCTCTGGCCCTGACATTCCTTCTCCATCTCCCCCCCCCCCTCCCCAGTCGCACTAGCTTCTCATTTTCACACCACAAACAGCTTACAATGGCCTGCTTCCTTTGTCACCAATACTTTTTTGCATATCTTTCACTCATTGTTCCTTATCTCTCCACATCACTGTTTATATCTCTCGTTTCCCTGATCCCTGACCAGTCTGAAGAAGGGTCTCGACCCGAAACGTCGCCTATCTCCTTCGCTCCTTAGATGCTGCTGCACCCGCTGAGTTTCTCCAGCTTTTTGTGTAACCCCCTAATGCACCTATTGACTGGTAACTGAAAGATTGCTCCTCCCAATTTACTTAAATGCTGAAGATAGACACAAAATACTGGAGTAACTCAGCAGAACAGGCAGCATCTCTGGATAGAAGGAATGGGTGACATTTTGGGTCTGGAGCCTTCTTCACACAGAATGTGGCCTGGTTATAAGGTATTAGCTACAAGTGGAGGTGGGACAGACTGAAGTATTATACATGGTAGCAGGTTTGGAACCATTGTCTTGAAGGCAAATGTTACGACCATCTCATGATTGTAATACATTTAGCTCTCAAATGGGAAAATATATATTTGGGAAACACTTTACACTTGTCACAAAAGATTTGGCACATATCTAAATAAACAAATGTATAGTAGGGGGGGGGGGGGGGGGGGCTCCTTGGCAGCTTGTGCTAATTGTTTAAAGGGATACTGATCCCTGATTGAAGGCAACAGAACTTAATACATATGATAACTGCATTCGGTGGTTGATACTCCCGCTAACACGATCTAAGTATATTTTTCCCCAAAATATGACTTGGGTGTAACTTAAAACACACAAAAAAAAACAATAAAGCAGATGCTTCATCTCAGGCCTTATCCCCTTAAGGAACACCTGTGGAACTTTAAAGTAATATTCTGTTTGTCTTTCTGATTAATGGTGTCAAGTTAAGATCACTTGAGATTCCATTTAAAATATGAATATATGGAAACATTTTTCTCATAAAGAAAAGTATTGGCACGATTTATCCAAGGGAGTGAATTATGTTGTATTCTGCACTACATCAACAAGATTAAAGGCACTAATTGAGTTCACTTTAATTTTAGACTTTAGCGTTTAGTCGTTCGAGATACAGCGGAGAAACAGGCGCTTTGATCCACCGCGTCCGCGCCAACTAACGATCACCCTGTACTCTAACACTCATCGGGTGGCGCTGCTCGTCGGCTGCCTCTCCAGCAGCGTGTTCGTATTTCGACCTTTTTTGTTTTTTTCAGTATGTCCAAATGTATGTTTTAGTGTCTCACGGTACGTCTTATGTGGGGGGTGAGGGTTGGGGGCGGGAAGAATAGGGGGAAACCGCTTTCAGTCACCTACCTCGACGGAGATGCAACTATTTTCCTTGTCACTTCTCGCTGCCTAACAACTTGGATTGGTGCGGCCAATCTCGGAGTCGGGCCCAGAGCTTCAGCAGGGTGAACTTTCCATCGCGGAGCCGGGCGATCCCTTCCCGGGGATCGCCGGAGAACAGCTCCGATCGCTGGCCTGGTGCCTATAATATCCTGAAGCCTCGGACTGCGGAGCTTCTAGCAGCAGGCGTGGAACGGACTTTACCATCACAGAGAGGGCCGATCCCTTGCCAGGGATTGCCGGAGAAGAGCTCCGACTGCCGGCCTGCGGCCTATAACATCCTGAAGCCGTGGTCTCTGGTACGCAAGTGGCCGAGTCAGGAACTCCAAGCCGCAGAGTGCGTTCGATCTAGAAACGTAGAAACATAGAAAATAGGTGCAGGAGGAGGCCATTCGGCCCTTCGAGCCAGCACCACCATTCAATATGTTCATGGCTGATCGTCCACTATCAATAACCCGTGCCTGCCTTCTCCCCATATCCCTTCACTCTACTAGCCCCTAGAGCTTTATCCAACTCTCTCTTAAATCCATCCAGTGATTTGGCCTCCACTGCCCTCTGTGGCAGGGAATTCCATAAATTCACAACTCTTTGGGTAAAAATGTTTTTTTCAGCTCAGTCTTAAATGACCTCCCCTTTATTCGAAGAAGAAAGAAGAGTCTAAGATCTGTCCCGACGTCGGAGCTTCGATCATCCTGACGAGAGGGCTTGCACATCGGGTCATCCGTAGTGGCGACTACAGAGGGTCAAGGCCCCCAACCACGGGTGAACAAAGGAGGAAGACTAACTGAACTTTATTGCCTTCCGTCACAGTGAAGAATGCTGTGGCGGGTATTTATCTTAAATTCTATTGTGTATTGTGTTCTTTTTAATTGTATGGCTGCATGGTAACTCATTTCACTGTATATTAATTGGTTCATGTGACAAATAAATGTGAAACTTGAACCTTGAACCTACACACGAGGGACAATTTACAATTTTATCAAAGCCATTTAACCTACAAACCTGTATGTCTTTGGATTGTGGCAGGAAACCGGAGCATCCGGAGACCACGTAGTCATGGGGAGAATGTACAGTCTCCTTACAGACAACACCCATAGTCAGAATCAAACCCGGGTGTCTGAAACTGTAAGGCAGCAGCTCTACTGCCTCACCATTATGCTGCCCTAGAAGGAAGATTTGCAGTTGGCAAAGCACAGAGGATTTAGCGCACTGTTTATTCTTCATAAGATATATTTACAGCGAATTGAACCAAGGCTGAATTGCTCTAAAGTTATTAAGCAGTTAATTGAGAGAGAGAAAGAAAAATAAACAAAGTTTCATGTTATCTATTTCCACCAAAATTTAAACACCAGTTCCAAAAACAAATGAATTATTCCACCTCCTTCACACATGTCAAAACATATATTTATACATTTTCCAAATAAGTAATCCAATTGAATGGTTTGACAATGGGTTTATAAATTACATCAATTAGCAATGCCACATGAAGGGCCAAATGGCCTGCACCTATTTTCTATGATTCTATGAAAGCCTCTAATAAATCATTGTAAAACATCATTTTCCATTATATTGGCTGTTATATTTCTAGGAGGCACACCATCAACCTATCATTAAAACCTCATATCGCATTCAGGGTTTGCACTTGTTCAAAGAGAGCTGCACCACACTATACCTAAAGGATTGAATTTGGTCAAATGTTCAAGGATTTATTGGGTTGTAGATTACTGTGCAAAAATGGATCCATGTGTGTCTTTACAGGGCATTAATTGCTAATAATTTCTGAAATAGTAAGCTGGATCTCTAATATCTAAATACATGCTGCATAACTTAGCATATCCTCACTTGCCTCAGTATTGTTCATCTAAACAGACCTGAATATGATGATTTTTACAACATTGTCTAAGTTGTTAATAAAGATATTGAAACACGTGACCCTGAGATCAGAACCCACTGGCTGACTCTCTCCCAATGTATTGTGGTTCACTGTTCCATTTTATTCATGTGCTGTTCCTCCAAATCACAGTTCTCCACATTGTTTCTCAATTGCTTGGGATATTTTGCATTTCTTTTGCTGTGTACTTGGCCACCTTCCCTTCATATCACAGTGATGTCCAATAGATTCCTGTCATTGAATCTAACAATGTCAGATTCATAATGCTATACAGCAAGAAAATAGGCCCTCCGCCCCAACTTGTTCAGGCCAACCAAGATGCCCCATCTGCATTAGTCCCACCTGCCTGCATTTGGCCAATATCTCTCTAAACCGTCCCTATTGATATATATGTCCAAGTGTCTTTTAAATATTTTCCAGTACCTGTCCAAACCACACCCTCTGGTGCCTTGTTTCATATACCCACCCCTGTCTGTGTCCTCAGCTAATGCCAACATCCTCATAAAGGTCATAATAACGAATAGTTACATTCATTGCATTATGCATCTTATCAGGGACCCCTGGGATGATTGAATAGCCCTGTCATTTCAATTTAATAATCCTGAGTAGCTGTTTCATTTTCTAAATTTCTTAGTGCTCATTTAAGCTAAATGAATTTAAAGTTCAACATTCAGGGTGCAGTTTTCCCCAAATTCATTGTATGGAAAATAGTCAGGATATCATGAAACTATGAAACTTGGAATCGTGATTGATTCCCTGGGTGATTATTTTGAAATGGTAATTTGTAGTTTCAATGGTGCAGCACCATGTGTTTTACAAACTGTTCAACCCATATTCCCCATCATCCACTTCAGCACTCATGCACATAAATGTTTGAAATGCGCTCAAGCGCTAGGACGACACTTTGATACAGTGGCAGAAGAGCTGCCTCATAGCATCAGAGACCCAGGTTTGATCCTGACTTCGGTTGCTGTCTGTGTGAATTTTGCATGTTCTCTCTGTGACTGTGTGCGTTTTGTTTGGATGCTCCAGTTTTCTCCCACATCCCAAAGACATGCAGGTTTGTAGGTTGTGTAGGAAGGAACTGCAGATGCTGGTTTAAACCAAAGATAGACACAAAATGCTGGAGTAACTCAGCGGGACAGGCAGCTGGAATAAAGGGGCTGTCCCACTTGGGCGACCTAATTGGCGAGTTTAGAAGAGTTTGAAAAAGTGATATGTTGAAGACCTCCTTTGGCTATGTAGAAGACCTCCTTCAACCTCCTTCGACAATGTTGAAGACCAGCTTCGACTAGCTACAACTAGCTACGACTAACTTTGGGAAAATTGGACACTGAACAGTGGAGAGTGAAGACGACCTCCTTCAATCTCCTTCGACCTCTCTTCAACCTCCCTTTGAATATGATGAACACTCTCTACGACTACCTTCGACAACCTTCGACAACCTTCGATTACCTACGACTAACACACGACCTACTGTGACTAAACCTACGAGTAAAAAAAGTATCGATTTTTTCCATGGCGACCTTTTGTACTTGCGGGATTTTTTTAACATATCGAAAAAAATGCCGCGAACTAGCTGAGGCCTCAAGTACGTGAAGACCACTCTCGATCATGAAGGAGAGTTATGAAGACCTCCTACGACTCGTGTCGACTATGCTGCGAGTATGAGTCGAGGGCAAACTCGTGGATTAGGTTGGCCAAGTGGGACAGGCCCTAAAAAGGCCCTTATTGGCGAGTTTAGGAGACTGTCATAGACTTGTTGAATCCCTGAAAAGTTGGCATCTTTCGACTATGTAGAAGACCTCCTACAACCACCTTTGACTATGTAGAAGACTAGCTTCGACTATCAATGAGCCATTAAAATGAGCAAAGGTGATATACTAACACTATCTCGACTACCTTTGATTACCTACGATAACCTACGAGCCTACTACGACCTACTTCAACTAAACCTACGACTACTAAAGCATCGATTTTCTCCATGCCAACCAATTTATGATCGCAGAAAATGTTTCAACATGTTGAAAAATTTTCCACGACCATACTGAGGCCGCGAGTAGTAACCATTATGCGGGAACTACTCTCGACCATGAAGGAGACTCACCAGAGACCACCTACGACCATGAGTCGACCATGTTGCGAGTTTGTGGTGAGCGCATAGTCTCCTAAACTCGCCAATAAGGTCACCATAGTGGGGCAGGCCCTTAAGGTTCTTGCCTCATTCCTGAGGAAGTTTGTTAAATATTTGAGAGAATAAAAATGTTCTTTGGTTGCTCATAATAAATGCTATACTTACCTTCTAATATTCATGGAGTTGAACACATGGAGATAATTACTATTGTTGCTTCATATTCTTGTCTGTCTATGGTTCTGGCAATCGAGAACATAGTTCTATATCGTTTAAAAGTTCACGTATCATTTGTTCATGGTATGGGAAATAAAGTCTGAACTTGCTATTTTGAGGGTGAACAGAGTACGTTATATTTTTCTTAATTTAGTTACTAAATGGTTTTATTATTTCCAACAGGGAGATCAAGGTTATCCAGGAGAACAGGGTTTTAAAGGCACAGCTGGATCTCCTGTAAGTTGATACGTTGAATTTGCTGTTTATCGCTGTCTCACATTGCACATGTGAAGATTCATTGGGATTCACAGCAACGATCATCAGGTCTATATTGTTTATGCTGTACCTAATCTTGGCCAACTCCCATATTGCAGAGATCTGGAATCTACCAGTTGCTAATGTACATTCCTATGCATTCTATGCAACATCATAAATGACACCCAAATCTAGGACTGGCATTTGACAGTGAATTTAGGCACAGTAAATAAAAAGGTTTTTCTTACTTTCCCTATTCTATCGTATTATTCTATCCCTGACGTTTCAGTTCGAGACTGAAGAAAGGTCTTGACCCAAAACATCACCCATTCCTTCTATTCAGAGATGTTGCCTGTCCCGATGAGTTATTCCAGCATTTTGTGTCTATCTCTGGTGTAAACCAGCATCTGCAGTCCCGTCCTACACATTCACTATCTCTTCATCAACTCTATTCCTCATCTACTTAATCTCTGTCAAACTACATGGCAGCATATGAATTTTATACCAAGCCATTGGCCTGGTGCCCAACTGCATACTCCATTTCCCCTACACTAGTCAAGTCAAGAGTGTTTTATTGTTATGTGTCCCAGATAGATCAATGAAATTCTTACTTGCACAACAGATATCTAAACATATTACACTGTAAACAATATGATAAAAGAGAGAGAAAAAAAAAGTTCAGTTTCATACCCACAAAGTTCAGTTTCATACCCACACAAAGTTTTATACCCACAAGTACGCTCACACATAGATATATACACACACACATACTCAAAAAACAAACAATGATAGTGCAATAATAATAATAATAATAATAATAATAATAATAATAATAATAATAATAATAATAATAGTCTATTGAAATTCAGAGCTTATTTGAGGTTAGAGTGTTTAATAGCCTGCTAGCTGTAGGGAAGATCCCATGATCCAATGTCCTTGGGCTATGTTGGAGATATGCACACAGAGGCTAACACCTACATCGAACAATCTGCCAGACAACGTGGTTGAAGCAGGTAAAATAGTAAGATTAAATGAGAACTTACCAGTTCGAAGTTTGATCTGTATTTTATGAGGGATTACGATGAGGGACTACGTGAAGACCCCGTCAAGCACGCATGCGCAACATTCTTCAAAGCAGCGGTGTGGATTCATAGAAAAAACACAACAATTGAAATAAATATAGTAAAAAAAAAAAAAACTTAATTACCAGTTGATCTGTATAATAGAGGGTGGGAGCGGAGGGCACGTAGTCCCTCATCGTAACTCCTCATAAAATGCAGATCAAACTTCGAACTGGTAAGTTCTTATTTAATCTTACTATTTTATTTCGGAGTCACGAGAGTGACTACGTGAAGACTTCAAAGCTCTGTGATTCCGAACCGTGTACCAGCTCATGCTTCACTCACTGTCCGAAGACCTTTGAGGGAGGAAATATGTTATCACAATCAACAATAACCTGCTTGTGAACAAAAAAGGTTTATTAATAACAACAAAAAACAGAGAGCTCCGCTGGGCTTAAATTAATATTATCTGCAGACTCTAAAATTCTGTCTGCAAACGTAGCAGGTTTCGCCAGCGGCTTATTATAAAATCTTTGGAAAGTTCTTTCTGAAGACCATCCTGCTCTGGCCAGAATATGGTCCATAGGCACGTCCATTCACCTAGCCGCCGACATGTATGCAGCCCTGGTAGAGTGAGATTTGTAAACATTAGTGTTGACTCCCGCGGACTTAAGCACCTGCTTGAGCCACCATGAAATGGTTTGGCTCGTCACCTGACCATGGGGCTTCTTGTGGCTTATCCATAAGGCTTTTTCTCTCCCTCTTAAGTTGTATGTTGTGTCTATGTAAATGGTGAGATGGGTCTTGGCACACAGCCGTGGGTCAGATGAATATGCCCGGAACTCCATGACTGGAGGTGTGGTTCCTGGTCTAGTTTGTTTGACCAGACCCTGAATATGGAATGTGATACAGTCCAATGACTCTGTCATGCTGTCCAGCCTCAGAAGGTGGAGGGACTATACCCTTTGAGCTGACACTAGTGCCATGAGCATGACTGATTTCAGGGTAAGTTGTTCCAGCGTGAGTGACCTGGGTGGTGGCCATCCCCTAAGGTACTTCAGCACAATGCTGACATCCCAGATCTGAGTGTACCTTGGTCTGGGGGAATTAGTGTTAAAAATACCCCTCATGATTTTGACCACCAGTGGATGGGACCCCGTTGTCCTGCTGCTGAATCTTGCGTAATACCCGACTGATGAGGCAGAAGGCAGGAAAAGCATAGAAGAACATTTTCCCCCAATGCAGCGTGAATGCATCAACTGCTGCTGCCTCAGGGTCTGGTTCCCAAGCGACATACGTTGGTACCTGGTGATTCAGCCTAGATGCAAATAGATCGATATCTGGTGTGCCATATTGCTTTGTAATTTCAGCAAATACTTTGGGATTTAACATCCATTCGATGTTATTGTTAAATTTGCGTGACCTGGTGTCTGCCACTGTATTTTGCTTACCTGGTAGGTAAGTTGCTGATAACCAAATATGTCTTTCGACACACCATTGCCAGATTAGGTTGACCAAATTGTCACATGATATTGACTTTACACCACCCATGTGGTTGATATAAGCCACCACCGTGGTATTATCTAATTGCAACTGGATATGTGCGTGATGCGTATTAGATGAATTTGCTTTTAAACCATAATACGCACCCAACATTTCTAAATAGTTAATACCCCGTGTCTGTAGACAAGATGATTCAAAATTAGTCCATCTGCCCCCTGTGCTGGATTGCATGTTAGTTGCTCCCCAGCCCAAAGCACTGGCATCCGTTTGAATGGTTAATACTGGGTTGGTGATTATTATGGGACTGGAACTAAGCCTAATGTTCTTTGCCCATCATTGTAACTCTGGAATGGATTCAGCAGTTACATTCATAGCTCGGTTAAAGTTACCTGAGTTTTTCTTTTAGTGCATGCACTTTTGCTCTTTGTAAATTTTGATAGTGCAAAGGCCCAAATTGTACAACTGGAAAGGCTGCTACCATTTTCCCAATTGCACTAGCTACCTGCTGTATGGCTGGCTGATGATTAACCATTAGTTTGTTGCATGATTGTGCCAATTCTGACGCTTTCCCCTTTGGCAGAGTTACAATCATGCGAATAGTGTCAATCGTAAATCCAAGATAGTCCATGGCTGTGGACGGTGTCAAATTGAATTTATCTGGATGTATGACAAACCCAAAAGTCTCAAACAAACGTTTGGTGGCTGCTACTGCCAAAATGGCTGTCTCCAAGGTTTTCCCTACTATTAAAATGTCATGTAAGTAAGCCATGACTATATGCTTTTGTTTCCTCAATAATGCCAAGGCAGGTTTTAAGATTTTTGTGAACAACCTTGGAGCTGAGGTTAGCCCATTTGGTAAGGCTTTAAATTGCCATAGCTGTTTCATCCAGATAAACTTTAGGTATTTACGATGCTCCTTGTGTATGGGTACTGAGTAGTAGGCATCTTTTAAATCAATGGTTGCCAGAAAGTACCCTCTAGAAATTATTTGTCTGGCTGTTTCAAAAGTTTCCATTTTGAAATGTATATACTTAACAGATTCGTTTAAAGAAGTTAAGTCAATGATGATGCGACATCCACCATCTTTTTTAGTTTTAGTGAAAATATTAGACAGAAATTCCAAAGGTTCATGGTTTGTTCTTTGAATGACACCTTTTGCTGGTAGCCTCATCAGTTCAACTTGACCCTCTTGTTTCTCTTTGACTGAGAGGGTGAATACCCTTTGGGGTATATGCTGAACTGGCGGCATGTTTTCATGAACAAAGTCAATTTTATAGCCATGAATGCTGCTGAGTATATATTTGTCATTAGTGATAGACTCCCATGTATCCATAAACAAGTGCAATCTCCCCCTTGTTAGTATAGAGCCCCTACTGCACATATGCTGAGAGGAACTGGACCCACCTACCTCCATGGTTACTGGTGCTTCTTCTGCCTCTTCGCTGGACGATGAGGTGTCCGCTGGGCTGTAGAGGGCTGCTGTTGTTGTTGCTGTTGATGTTGATGTTGGGGGTGGCGCATTTTCCATGGGGTTCGCAGTGGGCCCTGGCCTAAAAAAGGCTTACGGGGAATGTTTGTGAACCCCGAGCTTTCTCCAGTCCCATATGGCAGTCGACGACTGGTGGACATCATGGAGTACTGCCGCCTGGGTTTGTTAGGTGTGCTCGGACCCACACCTGCCCTCACAAGACCAAAGGTCTTGGACTCTTCCTCCAGGTCTTCACCTTTTTTGGAAGGTCCTTTCCAAAGAGCAGAATTGGAGGTTCTGAACCCGGTGTTTTGCAAAGTCCTGCAAACTTAGGGTTGAGGGCAGGCTTGATGGTTTCCTTCCATAAATTGTTAATCTCATATTTTGTGGTGCACAGCAGAGCTAATGTATCTTGCTAATTTGTGGTGGTGTCCACACCATCTAAGGACCGAGCATATGATGTTATTCCTGCTGTCAGGAGATTTAGGGTTTTCTGGAGCTTCAACTCCAGGTTCTTGATGTTCTGCCCCAAATGTCCCCAAATTTGGCCGTTTACAGCTGGTACATTCAATGATGTAGAATTTTCTGGGGCTGTATATAATTCAAGAGCCCCATTGACCACCCAAACTGACTGTCTGGTGCACTAACAATAACTTGGCACTCAACTCAACTAAAACAAAACAAAAGAACTGGTTATTGACTTCAGGAGGAGGAGAGAAGAACCTGCTCCTCTTTACATCAAAGGAGACAGGGTGGAGAGAGTCACTGACTTTGTTTCTGGGCACATACATCTCCCAGGACCTTACATGGACAGTGAACACCATCACTCTCATAAAGAAGTCACAGCAGCGGCTATATTTCCTGAGGACTCTGCGGAGAACAAACGTCTCACAGCAGCTGCTGCTGTCCTTCTACCGGTGTGCCGTGGAAAGCATCCTCTCCTATGGCATCCTGGTGTGGTTTGCTAGCTGCACTGTGGCTGGAAGGAAGGCACTACAGAGGGTTATTAAAACAGCACAGAGCATCACAAACGCTCAACTACCCTCCCTGGAAGATATTTACAAGGCCCAATGTTTACGCCGTGTGACAAACATCACACAGGACTCATCCCACCCTGCCAACCACTTTTTCACTCTGCTGCCCTCCGGGAGGCGATACGGGTCTTTGAAGGCCCGCACTTGCAGACTAACTAACAGTTTATACCCACGTGCCATTAGAGAACTTAACTCAAACAGATAACACTACGGGCAACACTACACAATTCGGGGTGCATTATAAAAATTTGTCTGCTGAAATGTGCAATATAATGTGCATTTTTTTAATTATCTATTACTTATTTTATGCATTGATCTTGTAGTAAAAGTAAATGTGAGAATAAATAGTTGTTTGTGTTATTGTGTTTTGTTCTTTTTTAATCTTTTTATCCTGTGTCTTTTATTGTTTACCATTGAAGGGAATTACACATGAAATTTCGTTGTACAGTTGATGTGCAATGACAAATAAACATATTTGATTTGATTTCTTGTAGGGGCTTTGAGGACAGGTGGTCAATGCTGGCTGTAAGTTTCGGCTCTAAAGGCCGACCCGCTCGTGGAATGGCCACGTAGCTGTTGACCACACCCAGCAGCTCTTCCTGATCCTCTACACCCTGAGTACTCCGGACATCCATTCAAGGCTGCCTTCAATAGAAGGTGAAGCAATGGTCAGTGCCGTAAAGGGCACTGTGGGAGTGCCTGAACTCCATTGGCGAGTCTGCTGCTGCTCTCTCAGCATATCTCGCTGGAGGAATTGCTCCATAAGCCGTTCCATTCGGCTTAGGCGGCTGCCTTTGCCGCTCTCGAGCAGTGAGGCATCTTCATCCGAATCGTCAGATACTACCGCCCGGTTCTGGCTGCAGGTACCTCCAGCCCGCTGCTCAGGCTGCACTAGCAGTGCTGGGCTCGGCTTGGTAGTCAATCCTGCCGCCTCTTGCCCCCCCTCCAAAGAACGCTCCTCAACGGGAGACGAATGGGGGCGAGCTACATATTTCTTTCCTCTGGTCTTGCTCATTCTTCCTGGAATGCAAAGCAGTCCACAGAGAAAATATACACGGCCACGGTAAAACACTTACCTGTCAGCCCGACTTTCAAATTATAGCAGGAGCGCCTTGAACTCCCGTTTATCATGGGTGCACTGCATGAACGCTAATGTCGCACATGCATGCTGGACGGGGTCTTCACGTAGTCACTCACGTGACTCCGAAATAAATTAACATTTAGGAGAAATTTAGACAGGTACATGGCTAAGAAAGATTAAGGGGGATATGGGTCAAATGTGGGCAAATAAATCTAGCATAGACGGGCACAGGGAAAGCATGGAAACATTGGACTGAAGGGTCGGGCTGTATAATTCTTTGAACTACCGAGCTATTGAGCTAATATTTAATTGTCCACTTTTGGGATGAAGTGAAACTTATTCTCTCTGATTCTATGTGTATAGATTGCTAAGGTACCTGTAACTGAAACATTATGTAACAACACATGGTGTTTCTAATTCAACATTAACAATGTGTTGAAGATCATATCCAGTGAGAAACATGTGGTAAAATGGTCGTAACATTATTGATAATTCATTGATTGTTACAAGTTTCAAGCTCCCTATTCATCATTAGAAATTGTTTTATTTGTTTTATTACATGCATTTATTTTTATCATTCATTTTTATTATAAATTACTGTTGTTATTTCTTCTCCTAGGGTATAAGAGGTGATATAGGTCCTAAAGGATCCCATGGAGAGAAGGTAGAATAAGTCTTCATATACACATCATTTTCTGAACTGCAAGATTGTAGAATTTCACAACAATATCTAAAATTCAAAATTAATCTCAATTCAAAAAGCCAAAAAAGATTGCAGGTGTTTGTAATATGAAATATTGGACACAGAAAGTGCTTGGGTAGGCAGCAGCTCAGGCAGCATCTGTGGGTAGAGAAACAAGTATTCCAATTTCAGGTACATTACTTTTCATCAGAATTGGCAAATGAGAAATCTCAACTTTTAAGATGAAAGTTGCAGTCATTTTCATAGCCATTTACTCTTGTTGACTCACAAATTGCTAGACCCACTGAAATGGAATTAAAGCCCAAAGATTTCAAGTCAAGTGTTTCTCCTGAACCAAGACTAATAAACTGAAATATTCCCAACCTGAAACGTCACCTACCCATGTTCTCCAGAGATGCTGGCTGACCCGTTGCTTTAGGCTAAAATGATCCTTGTTTTCACCAAAGCATTACATTCTGATTGATCTGTCTGGAGATCAAGGGAAATGTTCTTCCAGTAAAAGGTTCAGGAACAAGTAGAGTCTTGCTCATTGTAATGATGCAGATAATGGCTCTGTGTGAGGAGAAAACTGTGATAGGCTTTTACTTTCCTCTTCATGATCTTTAACGGTATTAACAAATTCAGCAATGGGATATTGATAGACTCAAGAACAATAACTAGGAATGGGCCAAAACTAAGAAAATATAGAATAGAGGGGATATCTGAGCCATCTCACACATATAAAGGCTTGGGAGATGAGGGACATAGTCTTTAAAACTTTATTTTCCATTTACAAGCATTACTGTAAAGATCTCAGCAGATCCAAGTACTTTTCACTGCCTGAATAGGTCTAAATTAAGAAGAAATTAAAAGTTTTCTGTGATATCAAGCTTGACATTGATTTGTTACCTGTGGTTCTAGGCTACTGCATATTAATTAGATTTAATGCTGTCTTCCTTCCTTTAGGGTGACCGTGGTTTTGATGGATTTCCTGGAAATATTGGTCTTCCTGGAGAAGTGGTAAGTGAAAGCTTCCTAACTTTCCTTGACAAAGGATTCATCCACTGTATCCCCTTTATGTTACGACGCAAAAATATGATGTACTGGACTTTACACAGGTAAACCTCTGTCCTGTGAGCAAAGACATTCAAAAGTTCCATAGGGTTACAGATGCCTTAGCTATATCAACAGCATATGGCTGAATATGTTTAAGCAGGTGTTCTCCTCCTAACATGTTTGCACACATTTGCTGCAACACTATATATTCACACCCAGAACATTACATCATGCTCTTTATTACCAATTGAAGAATCCAGAATTGCCAAAGGGGAATTTAAGACATGGATTTAAAGACTGGGCTGGCACGGTGGCTCAGTGATAGAGTTGCTGCTTTACAGCACCAGAGACCAGGATTAAATCCTGCAAAGGGTGCTGTCTGTACAGCATTTGTACGCTCCCCGTGACTGACAGGTTTTTCTCCAGGCGCTCCAGTTTCCTCCCACATTATAAATAAGTACTTGTTTGTAGGTTTATTGGCTTTTGTAAAAACTGTAAAAAAATTGCCCCTAGTGTGTAGGATAGTGCTTGTGAACAGGGATCGCTGATCAATGCAGACTCGGTGGGCTGCAGGGTCTGTTTCCGCGCTGTATCTCTAAACTAAACTAAACTAAACTGGGACTTTGCAGCGTATGACTGTAGTTCTGTCTGTCCTCACAGATGGATGTTTAATTTTCTCTTTCTTATTTGGTTCTGATCCCAAAGACCAAACCTATTAGCCAAGAGCATCATGGAAATTATTGCAAGAAGGTTCTGTGGTTGTTTGGACCTGAACAAGCCCCTTCCATTAATTATGACAAAACCATGCCTCCAGTGTGCATCCTGGCAATGTTTTTTAATGCCTTTTAATGATTCTGAATGTCCGTGCCATATAAAAACCAAAAGAACATGAAATAAACAAATGCAATTCAGTTACTTATTTGCAGCCAGTAGAGCTGCTGCCTCACGGAGTCGGAAACCTGGGTTTGACCCTGACCTGAGGCGCTGTCTGTGTGGAGTTTGTATGTTCTCCCTGTCACCTCATGGGTTTCCTCCAGGTGCTCCAGTTTTCTCCCACATCCCAAAGACATGCAAGTTTGTGGGTTAACTAGCCTCTGAATAGTCAAAGTCAAAGTCAATTTTATTCGTCACATACACCCGACAGTGCAGTGAAATAAATTTGCCAACAACGATACACTTAAAAAGAACACACAATAAGATTTAACACAAACATCCACCACAGCATTCTTCACTGCGGTGGAAGGCACAAAGTTCAGCCAGTCCTCCTCCTTTGTTCACCCGTGGTCGAGGCCATGAACCCTCCGTAGTCATCGCTATGGATGGCCCGATGTACAGGCCCTCTCGTCGGGATAATCGAAACTCCCACATCGGGCAGGTCGAACACATTCCGTGTCTTGGAGTGCCCGAATTGGCACTTTCTTACCGGACACCACGGCTTCAGGATGCTATAGGCCGCAGGCCGGCGGTCGGAGCTCTTCTCCAACGATCCCCAGCATGGGATCCCAGACTCCGAATGGTAAGTCACGCCACACCTGTGGCTAGAAGCTCCAAAGACCACAGCCCCATGATGTCAAAGTTACCAGGCCAGCGATCGGAGCACTCCTTCTGGCGACCCCGGCAAGGGTTCACCCCTCCATGATGGAAAAAGTCCGTGCGATGGAAAAAGTCCACGCTGCGCCCGCTGCTTCAGTTCTGATTCTGATTCCGGGAAAGGCTGATTCCGCGACATGGAATTAGTCGCCTCTCCGTCAAGGAGGTGACCAAAAGCGGTTTCCCCCTTTCCCCCCCTCCACCTCCCCGTACACAAGACACACCGAGAAACACTAAAATGAACATTTGGACACACTAAAAAAAACAAAAAAAGTTGAAATAACGAACATGCTGCTGGCAGGGCAGCCAACTTAAATGTTGTTATAGTACCTGCCTCTCCAACCTCCTCTGACAACTTGTTCCGTACACCCACCATTCTGTGTGCAAAGGGGTGCTATTAAATCTATCCTCCCTTACCTTAAACCTATGTCCTCTGGTTCTTGATACCCCTACTCTGGGTAAAAAGACTGCGCATCTACCCTATCTATTTCCATCATGATCTTATACGCCACTATAAGACTACCCCTCATCCTCCACCTCTTCAAGGAATATAATCCTTGCCTGCCCAACTTTTGCAACCCCTCAAGTTCCCTGGCAACGTCCTCGTAATATTTCTCAGCATTCTTTCCTGCTTAACAACATCCTTCCTTTCAGGTCCGTAGGAGTTTGTGGATGTCTCGTAGCAGCTCATAATGCTAACGGTAGGTACTCGGGAAATCCGGTAAACTCATGCCATTTTTCCAACACTGCAAAAAATGTCTACGAGTAAAAAAATACTTGTGATGAAAAAAATTGTTACTTTTTACTCGTAGAAGCTGCTACGAGACATCCACAAACTCCTACGGACCCGCTACGGACATTCTCCGAGTTCGAATCAGGGGAAAACTCGGGAGAACTCTTGAATTACCTCGTACGGTGGGACAGACCCTTATGGCCATCTGTGAACTTATTCCCCACAGATTCTTCTGGCAGATTTTGGAATCACATTTGTGTTCCTGCTATTGGACTCCATGCAGAATCCAGCAGCAGAGCTCACAGATTGATTGGGCAGCTAGAATCTGTCAGACAATTCAGAGCCTCTTTGTTCAGAGCATAAAGTGGAGACATTTTGGAATATTCTAACAGGTTAGAAGATGTGATCAATAATTTGTGCAGTGGACAGCTTTTAAAATCAATAAGGTGATAGTGGCCAGACAATATGATTTTTGGGAGGTTGACAGATGGATAAATAATAGCATGGGTAATATCTCTGCTCCTCAGAAAATTGCCATTCGATGTTTAGGTCTATTAAAGGCTTATGGGCCTGTCCCACTTACGTGATTTTTCAGCGGACTACCGGCGACTATCAAGTTGCCGGCAGTCGCCTGAAAAACCGGCAACTGGAACGGCGACTGTCAGAGTGGAACACACACACCACTTCCTTCACCGGCCTGTTAGGCAGGCGGGGGTGAGCGCTGTCTAAAGAATTCACACGGTGCAAAGCCAAGGTGAAACAGACACACACCGCGATGAACAAGAAGGTTGTCACTGTAAAAAGATGGCTAAAGCACAGTGTACGGTAAGTTCTTTAAAAGAGGGGGGGTGGGAGAGGGGGGAGAAGGGGGGAGAAGGAATGGAGACAACTTTTAAGAAGCCAGAGATACACGGCTGTGAAGCATGGCGGACATTTAACATTTTTCAACATGTTGAAAAATTCACGGTGACCATAATGAGGCCACGACTAGTTCCCAGAATGTGGGAACTCCTCACAACCATGATGGCGACTCCCCGGCAAGCACCCCCAAACATGTGGCGACCATGTGGCGACTGCATAGTCTCCTGCAGTCGCCTAAAAAGTCACCTAAGTGGGACAGGCCCATTAAGATTATTAATTACTACACTGAGAGCTCCCACACTCCATTCCATTCACTGGGGTCTCTGTTCCCACGCTTCATTCCACTAATGTTGGAATAGATATCACATTGGATAAACTGATAATGAATCTTCCACAGCTCCTTGTTCTCATTTCATAAGTCATAGGTGCAGAATTAGGCCATTCAGCCCCCGTGTACTCCACCATTAAGTTATGGCTGATCTATCCTTCCCCAGTATTTTGGCTTCACGTGGACTTGAGCTCACATCATCTATGATTCCTGCTTTGCTCCCTCTGGCAACAGCAGCTTTCGAAAATTAGTAATCTTTCTCATACTGCTCTCCCAGTCACTGATGGGTGTAGATTAAGATTCTGATGTGAAATGCAAACAGAAAAAAGTACACATTGCACAGTAATTTCTTCAAGGCTGTTCTACATTAATTCAATGCCAGGAGATTGTTTGCTTTTTAATTATAAATCACAGCTCATCTAGAACATGCGGAAAGATGGACCTCTGTCACTGATTGTACGAATCTTGTATTTTTAGGTTCTGGATTCAGTTTTGAAATGTAAGGAAAATCTGCGAAGTTGTTCTGAGTTTCTAAGAGATGAATATTGAACAAATAAGTGGCGTGCTGAGCCATTTCAGGTGCCAGGAAAGAAGGTCAACCATATAGGTCAGACCTATAGAGAAGGGAATGTTCTTCCCCATCATTTGTGTGACAATTTGACCATTTCATTGTCACTTTCCATTACACCATTTTATTTTTCAATCACCTCCATTGATCATACACTGAATTAAAATCCTCAATCTGCAGTAAAGGGTTTTGAACATGTTAGCTGATTTTATAATTACAGTTGCCAGATCACAAATTGAACAACATTATCACAATTAATTCAAACAGGTAATTGCAGGTCTGTACTATAAAGTCAATCCACCCTTGAGGCACTTCAGACATTTCTGACTGAGCTTTGTAATTTTGAGGTTTTACAAGTTAAATCAAGTCTGTTCCCGTCACAGAAGCATCTTTGCCTTGCAGTAGACACATTCTGCATGGGATGGTGGAAACCAGAATTGTCTGAAAAGAAAGGCGTTCTTAAAATGTATTTGCTTTCTCCCAAATTTACAAGTTCACATGTTATAGGAGTAGAATTATGCCATATGGCCCATCGAGTCTACTCAGCCATTCAATCATGGCTGATTCACCTCTGCCACATAATCCTATTTTTCTGCCTTCTCCCCATAACCCTTCACACCCATTCAAATCAAGAACTTGTCTATCTCTGACTTAAAAATATCCACTGACTTGGCTTCCACAGCCCTCTGTGGCAATGGGTTCCACAGATTAACTACCCTCTGACTAAAGTAGTTCCTTTTCACCTCCTTTTTAAAAGAGCGCCTTATAATTCTGAAGCTATGAGCTCTGGTCCTAGACTCTCCCACCAATGGAAACATCCTTTCCACATCCACTCTATCTATGCCTTTTATTATTCTGTAAGTTTCAATGAGGTCCCCTCAACCTTCTAAACTCCAGTGAGTAGACGCCCAGTGCTGTCAAATGCTCATCATATGCTCACCATATGCTAACCCACTCATTCCGGGAATCATTATTATAAACCTCCTCTTGACCCTCTCCAAAGCCAGAACATCCTTCCTCAGATATGGGGCCTACATTTGCTCACAGTACTCCAAATGCAGCCTGACCAGCACCTTATAGAGGTATATCTTGGTATAAATGTTTGCATTGAATTTGTCTTCCTTACTACTGATTTAATGATGCTTGTTTTTGTTTCTCTGCTATATTCTCTTAACAGTCATAGAGTTTGTATAGAAGCATAGAAACAGGTCATTCAGCCCCCCACATTTACACCAATCATCGTGCCTGCTGATACTAACCCAGCTTGCTTACATTAGTTCCATATCTCTCCATGCCCTGCTCATTCAAGTACCAATCTAAATCTTTTTCACACAGAGAGTGGTGGGTCTCTGGAATTCTCTGCCACAGAGGGTAGTTGAGGCCAGTTCATTGGATATATTTAAGAGGGAGTTAGATGTGGCCCTTGTGGCTAAGGGGATCAGAGGGTATGGAGAGAAGGCAGGTACGGGATACTGAGTTGGATGATCAGCCATGATCATATTGAATGGCGGTGCAGGCTCGAAGGGCCGAATGGCCTATTCCTGCACCTAATTTCTATGTTTCTATGTTTCTAAATGCCTATTTAATATTATTGCCATGACTGCCTCTGGCAGCTGATTCCAGATTACTCATCAGATCCCCTATAAAAACCTCCACTCTCTTATCTTAACCTAAACCCATTAGTTTTGGACACCTCGACCATAGAAAACAGACACTGGTTATCTACCCTATTTATGCCACTAATAATTTTATATATCTTTATAATATCACTTCTCAGCCGCATTCGCACGAGAGAAAACAAACATAGCTTCTCCAATATATCTAGATTATTCATATTTTCGAATCCAGGCAGCAGCATCCTGAAACTTTTTTGCCCCCTCTTTAGCTTCCTTTCATGCAGTGACCAGAATACTCCAAATGCGGTCAACCAGTGTTTTGCACATCCTAATGCCCCTGTCCCACTTAGGAAACCTAAACGGAAACCTCTGGAGACTTTGCGGCCCACCCAAGGTTTCCGTGCTGTTCCCGGAGGTTTTTGTCAGTCTCCCTTATGGTCGAAAGTGGTTTCCGCTTCTTCTATGTTCCGCCAATTATTTCAAAAAATTCAAAACCGGCCGCCACTAAAAATAGGTTGCCTTTTTAAAAATTGGTAATTTTTTAGTTGAAGCCGGTTGCGGTGCTAGTTGAAGGTGGTTGCCGGAGGTTGCAGGTAGTGGAAGGTAAGACCTCCCTAGTGGAATAAAGCTGGGTGAAAAAAAGGTCCAGCTTTACTGGCTTTATCTTGCATTAAATGTCAATCACGTTTTTCCCTATATCATGTATCTTTACATTGTGAATGGCTCGATTGTAATCATGTATTGTCTTTCCGTTGACTGGATAACATGCAACAAAAGCTTTTCACTGTATCTCGGTACACATGACAATAAACTAAACTCAAATTTAATCTCAAACTCAACCTTCCCAGGGGGTGGGAGATTGCAACCTTCACGTGGTCCACCCTGTTTCAAAAAATGCAATCAACCTGGCATGCACAAACAGAAGATCAAACAGAACAAGTTGTCTTACAACTGATGGAAGGAAAAAAAGTCCTATCTTCTTACTCTTTATTCTCCCGCGGTCGTGGCAGTCGAACCATCCATCGGGGTGGTCGAAGCTCCCGCAGCCGGCGGTCGAAGACCCCATGTCGGGGCGATTGAAACTCCCGCGTCTGGATTGTCAAACTCCCGCAGCTTGGTGTTCCCGAAGTCCCTGGGAAGTCTTTGACCAGAGGCCTTGGACTTTGTGATGTTAAGTCCGCAAGCACCCATGGTTGGAGCTCCAAGGTCAACTCCGTCAAAGGGATTGTGAGCTCCGCAATGGTAGGTCCACAGGCGACCGTGAAGGAGCTCTCAAAATATGTCTCCAGCAAAGGCCGCTAACTCCTCAATGTTAGGCCGAAGTGCGGACAGAGTTATGATACGGAAAATCAGTCGAGGTAAGTGGTTAGAAAAAGATTCCCCCAACCTGCCACTCCCCCACCCCCCACATAAAACAAGCTCGAGAACACTAAAAACATACATTTAACAAATACAAATTAAAACACAAAGAAGGAAAGGACAGACAGACTGTTGGTGAGGTAGCCATTGCTGGCACCACCCTGTTTTAATAGTAATTATGATGTCCCTTGAATTCAAGATATCCCTTCGAAGATCAACACTACCCAATCTCTCACCCTGGAACAAATACTCCACTTTTTAGTTCTATGAGCCTACACAAATGACCTCACATGTTCCTTCATTATATTTAATTTGCCATATTTTCATCTATGCATTCAGCTGGTCCATAACTCTTTAAAACCTCTTTACATCCAATATGGTAAGCTCTTCAATGGCAGAGGAGCAAAATTACAAGGTTTCAAGTTCAAAAATAGTAAGTGTCTCTTCACTTTCCTTGTAAAACAGTCAGACTGCGGTCATTAAAGGAAATGGTTATAACTGCCTCACTATGGAATCTACACATGACAATGAATTACCTTTTGTTAGGTTCATTCTGAAAAATAAACCTAAATCTTGACATCAACCTTTGTGAATTAATCCATTGCAGACATTTTTGGATTTTCTTTAAAAGAATCTCGAAGGGAAAGGAGAGTAAAGTATTAAACAAGAATACAGATGTAAATGTTGCTGAGCTGATTCCCTTCATAGCAGAAACTAGAGCCAGGTAGCTATGTTCCAGGAAAAGGGGCTGCCAATTTAAGACAGACACGCAACTTTCCCAGTGGATCATGAATTTCTGGAAATCTCTTCCTTCGGGAGCTTTGGAAGTACAATCGTTGAACATATTTAAGGTTGAGATAGACAATTTTGACCCAAAGGAAATCATAGGTTATGGAGATGGGCAAGAAATTGGAGCTGATGCAATGATCACATTAGCCACGATCTTTGTGAATGATGAAACAGGTTCAGGGGTTATACGGCTTAGTCTTTCTCTTACTTCATACGTTTTTTTTTCATACATGTTCTTTTGTAATTTTCACCAGTTTTTTTAGTTGTGATCCAGGATCTTTCTCCCTGTATAGTTATAATATTAAGGGTACTTAACAGCTTACAATGTTAGGACAATATCTTCACTGTGACATTTCTCTAACTTCTGTAAGTTCTACATGAAACAATGTCATAATATAGAGAGCAGTCAATTGCATGGCCCTTTTCTTAAAGCTGTACCTTAATAAGGGTCATGATTGTTAACATCAAGCATTATATATGACACATATATTCCACATTACAAGACTTTTTCATTGAGTGGAAAAATGGAAAAGGTCATTTTAACTTGGTACTTATTCTTAAGGATCACATCACTAGCCATGATAAACTTGCTGAGGGATACATACCCTTTATAGCTGACTCTCCATCACTTGCACGAATGAGTAAAGACAGGTCACAATCAAGCTAACAATGGTGGCACTACCCTAGTCTTGCAAGATTAAGAAAATCATTTGTTTTATGCCAGGTCTTTAGTTTCCTTTCTGAGAGTCTTGATAAGATTTTAATGAGTGGATTCCAGCACAATGGACCAAGTAAAACTGATTAAAGAGGATTAAAAGCCCAGTAGTCTTAATACAAAACTCTACCAGGCAACATTTTAAAACAAAGTAAGTCAACATTTTTTCACCCTGTATTTGATCTTTCAGAATGAATCAAAATACACTGATCAAATCAGTCTAAATGTCAGATTTTATTTATATTTGACCTTTCGATAGCCGTGTTTTGGAATAGCTTGAGTATAATGAGCTGCTACCACTTTCTGATGATTGTCGGTATTTTCCACAAGATACTGATTGAACACAAATTAATAAAAGCAGACAGATATATCGATCATTTTTTCCAGGCAAGCCAATGTTCATTTCCTGCTTTACACTGAACCAGTTATATTCTGACAAACTCTATACAATTGGACTGGAAGAGTGGAAAATACATTCCTATTACTGGTCATTATCTAATCATGCCATCCTTTGTTGACTTTATAGCAAATATGAAGTGTTTGTATTTTATATAAATACAGTTTATATGTTTATATGAAACAACGGTTACAAGATTGAATGTGGCTGTGGCTCCCATGTGATTAGATGGGTTGCTGGCATGTGACCTAACATGAAATATACACTGGGGTTACACAAAAAGCTGGAGAAACTCAGCGGGTGCAGCAGCATCTAAGGAGTGAAGGAGATAGGCGACGTTTCGGGTCGAGACCCTTCCTCAGACTCAGGTCTGAGGAAGGGTCTCGACCCGAAACGTCGCCTATCTCCTTCACTCCTTAGATGCTGCTGCACCCGCTGAGTTTCTCCAGCTTTTTGTGTAACCCTCGATTCTCCAGCATCTGCAGTTCCTTCTTTAACAACATGAAATATACACTCTTTGGTGTAGCTTTGCACGGGGACTGTCACTGTAGTCAACATATGTTGAAAGATAAGAGAATCAAAATAAAGGTAAAGAGAAAGATAACAGGTTACGTAAAACCCTTTAACAACACAGAATACCATTTGTGATCATCTGTCTGTGTAAAGGATGTGGAGTTGCTGACATGGCCTGTATTTATTGACAGACCCCAATTATTCTTGAGAAGGTGATGGCAAGATATCTCCTTGAACCATCACAGAGACCAATTTAGAATAGATCTGGAGCAGCTGTGACAATTTGGAGTAATTTTCATAAATTTGAGCATTCAATCTCACCAAAAACAGTTTACTTTTATCAGTTTACTTTTAACATTTAACTGAAATTGATCAATGACCTTGATTGATTTTCTGTCCACTAGTAACGATTTTTAGTTACTCACTTGCGTTCAAATCCCCCCTTAGTCATGCACCTTAATATGTGCCAATAACTTTGAAATGCAACCGAGGGTCCTCACTCTCAATTACCACAATCATCCTAAACTCTCTAATTTATTCTCCAAGCTTCTTCATAGCTAATCCTCTCAGAGGCTACCTATTCTTGGACCAGGACATAAAGATGAGAAATAAAAGCAGGAAGAGTCATTTAGCCCTTATGACTATTCCATATTTTTAAGCTAAGTTCATAGCTGATATCTAACCTCAATGTCACTCATTTCCTGCACTAATTCTATTAATATCTAAAAATCTCTATGATTCCATCCCCCCTGACTCTCAGTCTGCAGAAGGGTCTCAACCCAAAACGTCACCCATTCTGTCTGTCCGGAAATGTTGCCTGACCCATTAATTTACTCCAGCATTTACTATATTTTATGTAAACTAGCATCTGCTGTTCCGTCCTGCTCATAAAATTATTTTAATATCTTCAAGGAGTAATTAAATGATTTCACTCTTTGATTACCTTTGTAATTATAGGTTTGCTTCAACTGCAAACTCCATACTGAGCCCTGCCATGAAAAGGGATCACCAAATAGATAGAAGAAAGGGTTCAAGGAATGAGCTGAAAACTTCCTTGACAATAATGCAGCATCATTGAACCAGAAATTATTGAACCAGACTACCAGAAATTGTGAAGGCCATCTGAATATTTACATTTTGTCCCTCTGTTGTGCAGAAACACTGTGAAAAAGCAAAGTGAAAGTGTGTTATGTTTTATAGCTTTATTACATTGTCCATAAAAGTTGTTATTCAACAGTGGTATTTAAGAGGCTTTTAGAAGGGCAGATGGACGTGCCTGTCTAATGGAGGGGTATGGATCATATGCAGGCAGAGGAGATTAGATTATTTTAGCATCATGTTCACTACAGATACTGTGTGCTGAATGGCCTGTCCTGTGCCGTGCTGTTCTGTCTTATGTTCTATGTGAATCCTGACTAGCATATAACCATATAACCATATAACAATTACAGCACGGAAACAGGCCTTCTCAGCCCTTCCAGTCCGTGCCGACCATTTATTTTCCCCTAGTCCCATCTACCTGCACTCAGACCATACCCCTCCATTCCTTTCCCGTCCATATACCTATCCACTTTAATTTTAAATGTTAAAATCGATCCTGCCTCCAACACTTCTGCAGGAAGATCATTCCACACAGCCACCACTCTCTGAGGAAAGAAGTTCCCCCTCATGTTACCCCTAAACTTCTGTCCCTTAATTCTCATGTCATGCCCTCTTGTTTGAATCTTCCCTACCCTCAATGGGAAAAGCTTATCCACGTCATCTCTGTCTATCCCTTTCATCATTTTAAAGACCTCAATCAAGTCCCCCCTTAGCCTTCTGCGCTCCAAAGAATAAAGACCTAACTTGTTCAACCTTTCTCTGTAACTTAGTTGCTGGAACCCAGGCAACATTCTAGTAAATCTCCTCTGTACTCTCTCTATTTTGTTGACATCCTTCCTATAATTAGGCGACCAAAATTGTACACCATACTCCAGAATTGGTCTTACCAATGTCTTGTACAATTTTAACATTACTTCCCTACTCCTATATTCAATGCTCTGATTTATAAAGGCCAGCACACCAAAAGCTTTCTTTTCCACCCTATCTACATGTGATTCCACCTTCAGGGAACTATGCACAGTTATTCCTAGATCCCTCTGTTCCACAGCATTCCTCAATTCCCTACCATTTACAATGTACATCCTATTTCGATGGCTGAGCCCGAGGCACAGAATTCCAAAGACCCACTCTCCTCTGAATGAAGAAATGCCTTCTCTGTCCTGAATACCAACCTTTTATTTTGCGACTGTGAGCCTTCAGCCTAGATATCTTAATAGTTGGAAATATCATACCCCATCTACTCTGCTAAACCCACAGAAATATTTTGTCATGGGGGCAGAACAGCACAGGCCCAATCTACTTAATGGTCGGTTGTCTCTCTCTTCTCATGCAACAAATGCATATGCTAATCTGGTAAACATCTACTGCATTCTTCCTTCTGCAAATTCATTCTTTATGTTAGGAAGACCAGATTTGTACACAGCATGCAAGCTCATTATGGTCCTACATAATTGGAATGTTTCTGCTCCTCTACTCAAATTCACGCACAATAAAGGCCAGTTGGCAATTTGCTTACTTAAATACTTTCTGTACCTGTATGTCCACTTTCAGTGGTTCATGCTCTAGGGCCCAATGCTCCTCTGAATACCCACGCCTTTGTTTGTCGTCCACTATTTAATAAATACCCCGGGTTTCTACTTTTTTTACAAGAGTGAATGCCCATGCTGTTTTTTCACATTATGTTCCATCTGCCATGCCTTAACCTGTTTGTATCCCCTTGAACCTCTTTCCATCATCCTCCGTGTCCATGCTACCATTTAGCTCTGCATCCTAAGTGAATTTAGATATATTGCGCATGATCTCTCCATTTAAATCATTCAAGTAGGTTGTGAACAAATGAGTCTCCAGCAGCAATCATGGCAGCCCCTCACTGGTCACTGCCTGTCAACCTGAATATGGTCTGTTTATTCCTACTGTCTGTTTTCTGTTCTTTCCTCACTACTCAATCCATGCCCCCAATTCCATGCTCTTTTTTAAAGCGTGGCATCACTTTGAAGACCTCCAGAAAAATGAATGTACAAAGCAAATTGTGTAGGAAAGAATTGCAGATGCTGGTTTAAATCGAAGATAGACACAAAATGCTGGAGTAACTCAGCGGGACAGGCAGCATCTCTGGAGAGAAGGAATGGGTGACGTTTCGGTTTGTTTGATGCAACCTCAACAAACAATATAAGATTTATCAGACATGATTTTCCTTTTAAAAAACCCACATTGATTCCACCAATCATTCTACCTAACCTACCCTCATGTCTTTTGAGGTTCACTTCCAAATACTAGATAGATAGGCTCCTGTGAAAAGCATTAGGTTACCTTACTCAGTTAAAACTGTTGAGTAAAAGGAATTGGACGCTGTAATTTTATTCTATTCTACTTCACAGGGTGCAACTGGGTTTCCAGGGCTTTCTGGAGATAAAGGAGCAAAAGTAAGTACAGCAAACAAAAACGATTAGGAAAATAAAATTCAAGTGATTTAAAAATATAGAACATGTTAATGGGTTTGGGAACTAATCTGGAATTAAACTACTGACCCTATTGCATCTGAAATTGAGCAAAAGGGAGGACTTTAATAAAGCTTAGATTTTTTAAAAGTAAGTGATTCCATCGTGGTGACTAATATGTACAAGCACACTTGCAGCAAGATACATGCTGACCATCATAAAATTAGAGGCGTTAGCGAATATAGAACTCATGCCCAACAGAAATGTGCGAGTTAGGCGGTTCACAATGTCAGTCAGCCTGCATTTCTGATTTGCTGTCAGTGCTGCTAAATCAGAACTTTTTTTATCTGTACATACTGTAAGATGCAAATGTTAGTGGCAATGTTTTTATTGTCAATCTGGCCTTGTTGAGATACTGGATGTTGGAGATCCTCCTCCAAAAATTGTCCAATGCTTGTTTCAATTACAGACTCAAATTACGTTGGGTTGGTTGTTCTGGAAATAGATAAGCTCTAAATATATGATTAGTAAGTCCATGGAAGATCAAACATAAAAATCTGCTCCTCATTGCTCACTAGGGTTATCTGCTGGAAAGTTTTTGTCCAGAACTTAGATGAGGATATAACTTACCATAATTCTCATGTCCTCCTACAGTTGAGGTATCCGTTAAAACATTTTTGTTCAGCTTTACATTTGGACAGCTGACATAGAATATTTGCCTTCTAAACTAGGTAGGAAGCAACAAGTGTCATGTTACCATTTCAAAATTGTTAGAGTTCTCCTAATTGCACAGACTGCGGAATTGATGCAATTTGCCTTTGCTTTCATCTTAGCCAATTGATAGTAAGAAGGTTCTCAATCTCACGCAGTTCAGTTTTTGGAGACATAATATGTTTCCTGTATTGTTTCACAGGGAGAAGCTGGACCTCCAGGCCTACCCGGGAGCATGTCAGTAAGTGCTCAAGCAGTTACATGATTTTTTTGGAAGATGAGGCAACCTGGTAAATAAATCAAGGAGTGGGCTGACCATGCAACAAGACATTCAGGATTCAGACATTCCAGGCTTCCCACTCTTTCTATGCGACTGTCTGACTGGGATCAGATGTGCCACAGTTGCTTGCTTTGGCTACATATAAAGAATTCAGATACATAATTACAACAGAATTGGTGATCTGATGTTAATTCTTTGAAATGAATTTACACAATAAATTTGTGCATTTGACATTCCTGCTCATCCTGGGATGAGCAGGAATGTGAATGATTGCAAAGTCCTTTACAATTTTTACAACTCCTTTGATGTTGATACTTTGATTGTTAAATATATGATAAAAATGTAAAACATTTGTAACTGGAGAAAATTTCTATGTTTATCTGAATGGTGGAATCTGATGGGATGACTAAAAGTTCATATTTAATATCTTTAAACCATTGGATTTAACCCTGGATGGCTGCCATCCATGATGAGGCCTATAGATGTGGTAGGTCCCTAATTAGCACAGTCGTAGCCCTGGACTCAGGAATTGAGATTTGCTTGGCATTAAGTCTACAGATGATTCTTTATAGAAACTGTGCTCTTTGTGCGACTGTGACAGACATATCAAATATTTAAGAAGTTTAAAGGGATATTTACAGATTATGCAAAGGTATTTAATTGCAGCCTATGTCATTACCCAATCAAGACCTCTCAAACCAACAGCAAGACATTAATGATTTGATGTGTTTAAGAAGGAACTGCAGATGCTGGGAAATCAAAGGTAGACAAAAGTGCTGGAGAAACTCAGCGGGTGCAGCAGCATCTATGGAGCGAAGGAAATAGGCAACGTTTCGGGCCAAAACCCTTCTTCAGACCCTTAATGGTTTGGTAACAGCTGAAGATTGATATGGAAGTACGTGCATTTATTTAGAATATGGAACACAGAAACAGGCCATCAGCTCTCAGATATTTCTTCTTGCCTCCTTCTCCATTAAACATGAAGCCACTAATTCCCAGACAGTCACTGACCTCAGGAAGCTATCCCCCAAACAGCCTATTTCTACCTCGGGAGAAGGGTCTTGACCCGAAACATCAACCATTCCTTCTCTCCAGAGATGCCTGTCCCGCTGAGTTACTCTAGCTTTTTTATCCCTTACACGATTGTTTGGGTGGACCCATTATTTGGAATGAACGGAAGTAGCTGCGCTGGCTGGCAGCTGCGGCTCTCCTGCAGACCGTCTATTTGTTTTCTGTTTTTGTTGTCTTCTAGTGTTTGTTTTAGTAGAATTTTGTTTTATTAGGTTGTGTATGTGTGTGTGGGGGGGGGGGGGGCAGGGGGGGGGGGGCAGGGGGGTGGGATAAACACGGTTTTAGTCTCTCCCTTTGGTGGGATGCGTGTCTCCTGTCACCGTCTCTGTCTGTGCTGAGGCCTAATGGCGGAGCTGGCGGCGTTCAGCGGCGGCCTGGTTTGGAGCTGCGGTGCTCCAGCGGCGGCGGCGGCCCGGCTTAGAGCTGCGGTGCTCCAGCAGCGCCGGTCTGGCTTGGAGTTGCGTTTCTCCAGCAGTGGCGGTGGTCTGGCTTAGAGCTGCGGAGCTCCAGTGGCGACGGTGGTCCGGATTAGAGCTGTGGTGCCCGGCTTGGAGATGCAGTGTTCCAGCGGCGGCGGCGGCCCAGCATGGAGCTGCGGTGCTCCATCGGCGGCGGCGGTCTGGTTTAGAGCTGCGGTGCTCCAGCAGCGTCAGAGGCCTGGATCACCTCAGCGCAGAGGGAGAACTAGGAGGGATGAAGACAATGACTTAAGACTTCTGCCTTCCACCACAGTGAGGAGGTGCCTGATGGACTCATTGTGGTGGATGTAAAAATATGTGTTTATTGTGTGTTTTGTTTTTTATTATATGTTATGACTGCATGGTAACAATTTGGTTCAGACCGAAAGGTCTGAATGACAATAAAGGAATCTAATCTAATCTAATCTAATCTAATCTATTTCAAAGTGCTCTTTTCCTACTGAACTAACTTACATCTTACTTTGCCTCTGTTCTTTTCCTCTGGATGATCCCAGGTAAGAGTGGGTTAACATAAGATGAGCGTGTGTCAGCACTGGGCCTGTACTTGCTGGCTAATACTGCTCCTACGACTTATGACCTTATGACCTTTCATTTCTCTCATGAACAAAATCCAAACCAATTTGCATCCACCACCATACACGTCCACCCGACTGAGCTAGTTTTCTCACATTGAACAACTTATATTTCAATTCCTCATTTTCTTCATATCAGAAGTTTAGCTCCGGGTATTTGTATGGATGTCAGTTATGCCTGGCACATTAAGGGATTCACAGAAGTGTCCCTGGTTCAGTTCTACTCAGGCCCCATCTGTCAAATCCTGTCTCATTACATTCATGATTGTATCTGTGCTGCTTCCTGCACTCAGACAAAAGTCAAACATTTAATTGCCAAAACTGTCAATTGCCACCCTGCTCTTTCACATAGTCAGATTCTAATTCTTTCTTTCTTTTCCTTGACATTTCTGTCTCTGTCAGAATAAAAGCAAAGGCTCAATATCCATTATAAGCCCACAGACCCTTATAGCTATCTCATCGAACCTCCTCCCACCTCTGAAGCTTCCATTCTGTGTTCTTGATTTATTTTTTCCCCTACTCTGCAACCTTTCTTTGATTCTATGAGAATAATTGTTTTTAGCATATTTGCCAGTGCTACTGCTCATTCTTTTGCTGGATAGTAAAGGATCCTTTTCTGTGCAGGTATTGGCACAAGAGGATGGGTAGAAAATCCAAAGCAAAAGGTGTGCAGAAAATTCACCTGTACTTTCTGGTGGAACTGCACAAAGGTCTCCTAACATCTTGTGTACATCCTCCAATCTAGCCTCTAATTTGATGAAAGCGAGTTGAGTTTGAAATTCACAGCTGGGGAGAAACTGTCCCATAATCTGTAGGTGTGTGTTTTCACACTTCTATACCCTTTGCCTGATGGGAGAGGGGAGAAGAGGGAGTGGACAGGGTGCGACTTGTCCTTGATTATGCTGCTGGCCTTGCCGAGGCAGTGTGTGGTATAAACGGAGTTAATGGAAGGGAGACAAAAGTGCTGGAGAAACTAAGCGGGTGAGGCAGCATCTATGGAGCGAGGAAATAGGAAACGTTTCAGGCCGAAACTCTTCTTCAGGGAGGTTGGTTTGTGTGATGGTCTGGGATGTGTCCATAATTTGTTGCAATTTCTTGCGGTTTTGGATGGAGCCGTGCTGTGATGAACATTGCAAATTGTGAATACAACTTTTAAACACTTTCATTATTTTGAATTATTTTGGCACTTTTTTAATGACTATGATGAGCATGAAATGTAATTCAGGCAACACCATAATTTGATAAAGTAAGATTCAACAATTCTAGACAAATGTGCACTTTATGATCCAGCTTTTTGCTCTTGTTTCTCAGTTTTGACTTTGTTAACTAACAGTGCCACATTTTCTTTCAGGTGGAGACTGGTGGTTTAAAAGGAGAACAAGTAAGTATAATGCTCACACATCATTAACAGAAAGTTGTCAAATGGAATCATGCCCTTGACTTTACATTGGAGTTTTAGTTTAGTTTAGTTTAGATTAGTTTAGAGATACAACACAGAAGCAGGCCTTTTGGCCCATTGAGTCCACACCAACCAGTGATCCACGCACACTAACATTATCGTACACACACTAGGGACAACTTACTATTTTACCGAAGCCAATTAACCTACACACCTGTACATCTGTGGGAGTGTGGGAGAAAACCGGAGCACCTGGTGAAAACCCATGCAGGTCACCGGGGAACGTACAAACTTGATACAGACAGAACCCATGGTCAAGGTTGAACCTGGGTCTCTAGCACTGTAAGATATAAACCCTATGCAGCGCCACCATGCCGCCACTTTTATTCAAGATGGCTATGCATTACTGGCTAATAATGATGAAACCTTCAGTGGAATTTTACATAGGCATAGTGCTATGCAACAGAAAGTTAATGCTGCCTTGTATATATGTTTCATTACATGTGTTCTCTTTAAGAGGCAGCAAGTAGTGCAAAGGGTGCTGCTACTGCTGCCAAGCTCCGGGTTCGATTCTGGTGTGGTGTTTTACGCATCCATCCTGTGATCACGTGGGAGCTCCAGTTTCCTCCTACATACTCTCATCATGTGGTAGATTATTTGCCCTCAGCGTAGTTTGTTGGCAGGAGAGCTAGGAAGGATTGAAGGATCATTCCACAGTGATCTGTCGTGGACTAAACACACCAATGAAGCAGCCAAATAGGAGACTGAGGACATTTGGCATGTCTCCAATGAATCTTACAAATTTCTACAGATACATCTTAGAAATAATATTCTCTGGTTGCAATCTGTCCCAGCTTGGTATGGGAACAGATCTGTCCAAGAAATTGCAGAAAGTTTTAGAAATAACGCAGTCCATTGCCTGCATATATACCACGCTGCTTTGAAAAAGCAGCTGGCATATTCAAAACTTTGTCCCACTCTGGACATTCCTTCTTCTCCTTGCTTCCATCGGCAGAAGGTACCGAAGCATGAAAGTGCACACCATGAGAGTCAGGAACAACTTCTTCCCCTCTGTTATCAAGCTTCTAAATTGTCATTCCAAAAGCTAGGGTACTTGGCTCCACCCCATTGAGGACATTGGACTTTGTCTATGGAACTGATGCACTACAATATGTTACATTGCTGTGAACTATCTGCACTTTGTATCTTTTCCTTTATCGATTCGAATTTGATCTGTATAGATGGCATGTAAAACAAAACTTTTCACTGTGCCCCAGTACATGTGACAATAATAATCGTAAATCGAATACTAAACCTAAACTAGCAGTATTGTTCAGCTTAACTCTATTCTATTGCAGGCATTGGACTTTGTCTATCGAACTGATGCGCTACAATACTGAGAACTTTGTCCTGCACACTGTATTTTCCCCATTACTCTATCTATTGCACTTGAGTTTCAATTGGTTATATTTATGTGTAGTATTATATAATCTGCTTGGATAGCATGCAAAACAACACGTTTCACTGTACTTTGGTACACGTGATAAACCTAAACCTATTAGGAAGTTTACATGAAAATACACATGGGAATTGGGCAAATGATAATTGTCATAGAGGCATAGAGTGATACCGTGAGGAAACATGCATTTCAGCCCAAGTTGCCCACACTGGCCAACATGTCCTAGCTACACTAATCTCACCTCTCTGCATTTGGACCATATCCCTCCAAACCTGTCCTATCCATGTACCTCTCTAATTGTTTCTTAAATGTAGGGATACTCCCTGACTCAACTATCTCATCTGGCAGCTTGTTCCATATACCCACCACTATTTGTGTGAAAAAGTTACCCCTCAGATTCCTATTCCTATTAAATCTTTTTTCCCATCACCTTAAACCTTTGTCCAGTGGTGATTGATTCACCTACTCTGAGCAAGAGACTGTGCATCTACCTGATCTATTCCTCTCATGATTTTAATACACCCCTATAAGATCACCCCTCATCCTCCTGTGCTCCATGGAATAGTCCCAGCCTACTCAATCTCTGCCTATAGTTCAAACCCTCCTGGCGATATCCTCATAAATTTTCTCTGTACCCTTTCCAGCTTGACACCATCTTCCCAATAACATAGTGCTCACAACTGAACACAATACTCTAAATGCGGTCTCACCAATGTCTTATACAATTACAACATGACCTCCCAACTTCTATACAATACTCTGACTGCTGAAGGCCAATGTGCCAAAAGCCTTTTGGACCACCCAATCTACCTGTGACTCGACCTTCACGGAACCATGTACCTGCACTCCCAGATCCCTCTGCTCTACAACTCTCCCCAGACCCCTACTAATTCACTATGTGGATCCTGCCCATGCTAGACTTCCCAAAATGCAACACCTCACATTCCTATGTATTAAATTCCATCCACCATTCATCAGCCTACCTGGCCAATCGATCAAGATCCTGCTGCAACTTTTCACAACCGTCGTCATTATCTGCAAAACAACCCACTTTTGTATTATGTTTTGAGAATGATAATGTTTAATGTTAAGGATAATGTTTTGAGAGCTGGCGTAGACACATGGGCTGAATGGTCTTGTTCTGCGTCTGGGTTGTTCTTGTTCCTACACAGGGGCTGAATGTGGCCAGTTGGCACTTATTGTATCCAATTCCCCTACCAGATCGCCTATAAACCTGCACCTGGGGTTCCACCACATAAAGTTGAAGCTTGCAAAGTGTGCATAGATCAGATTGAGTATCATAGCTTCTTCAGAAAAGCTAGCCTCCTCACTGCAAAGCATCACCAGATCATCAACATGTTTAACACTTGAACAAAACATAAGCTAAAAACACAAGAAATAGTACAACGGTAAGCCATCTGACACTTTGAGTCACAATTAATCAAGCTCATTATCTTTTGACTCTCTTAACATACAGAAACGCGGTGATCTCATTTTTAATTCGCTCAGTTACTCAACCTCCTCAGATCTTCTGGAGAAGAGAATTCCAAATCTTCACCATGTTCTGTGTGTAGAGATTTTTCTTGTTCCTCTTTTACTCTGAATCTGAGAACCGTAGCTCTAAAATCATCTGCAAGATGAAACATCCTCTCTGCATCCAACCTACCAAGCCCAGTAAAATGTTGTGTCTCAACGAGATCTCCTCTTATTCTTCAAAACTCTAGAGCATCCAGGCCTTATCTACTCGATTTTTCCTCCCATGACAAACCCATCATTCCTCGAACCACCAACATGAATCTTTGCTGCACTCCCTCTGTTGCAAGTACATAGTTTTTTGGATGTACATGCAAGGAAATGGGATTTCACTGAGGCCCTACAGAATTGCAGTGACACATCTTTATTTCTATTCTCAAATCCTCTCATCGTGAAAGCTAATGCAATCATTTGCCTTCCTATTCACTTACCGTACTTGTTGGTTTTCGTGCTTTGTGTATAAGGAATCTTAGATCCCTTTGAATATTTATTAGATGTATGCAAAACAAAGAACTTCACTGTACCTAGGTACATGTGACAATAAAGTATAATTGAATCGTTGAACATCAACATTATCCAATCTCAACATTTTCAAAACTCTTGACTTTTGTTCCACTTCGCAGCAAAAGGAAATGATTACTCATTTTTGTGCATGAACGCCATTTAGAGCTACCATTAAATCTCCAGATAGAGTCTTACTTATATTTTAAATAGCTCATGTTTTGCCTTTCCAGGGTGACCCAGGGCCTCGGGGCTTTCCTGGTTTGTTAGGCCCTCCAGGACCAATGGTAAGTGTTTTTATTGTTCGCAAGGAAGAAATTTAAATTATTCCCCAAATCCCGCAGCATTATCACAAATGAAAACTTAGGTTCTCTCACCCAGTCTGAGTGTGTGTATGTCTGTGTAGTTGTCTGTGCATGTGTATGTATGTGCACGTGCATGTGTGCATTTAACTGTCTGTGGTCCTCATTTTTGTGTGTGTTTATGTTTATTTCTGTATGTGCATCTCCGTGCGCATGTGTTTGTATATCTTTGTATGTGTGTGCGTGTGATTACACAATAGAGTCTGTTAATTACGTCAATTGCCTTGGCTTTAAATCACAAACATGCCATTATTATCTTGTTGTTATACGGCACAAGAAAACACTCCAATAGTGAAGAGGGAATACTCAACATATTAACAGGTTAAATTTATTAAGCTGTTCTTGAAAAGTATCATGAATATGAAAGTGCACAGGCAGGGTGGCATGGCAAACATGGCTCATGCCTCACTATCAATGCTTTGGGATTGAGTTTAGTGTTGTAGTAGGATGGTAGTTAATCATGGTGGAGCTGATGGACATGTGAGGAAGCATACCTTATTGGGAAATAAGTGGAGGAACAGGATTAATGGCCTCACTTCAAGAACCAACTTGAGACTTGATGGACCTAATGAGTTTCATCAATGTTTTAGAATAATATACGAAACATAATTTCGTAGTGATGGAGTAGGTAATGATACATGCAATAATGCACAAAACTAAAAGTTGACTAAGTGCGAAAACAATGGACCTATTTTGAATAATCTTGAATGGTTATTTTGGCAAAATAAGGTGTTGGAAGGACAACTGTTTGCAAAGATTCCTTTGCGTACCCCTACCGGGCTCTGTTTGATATTAAATAGGAAGCTTCACAATTACTGAAAGTTCTACTTAATGGCTCATCAATGTAGTTCTTTAAGAGTTCATGCATACTTTTTCTTAGAAAAATTTCTTATTCTAAAGTGAACCAAAAAAAATCTGAATCAAAATGCACGGTACCACAAAAATACAACAATGGGCCTGTGCCACTTAGGCAACTTTTTAGGCGACTACAGGAGACTGTGCGGCCACCACATGTTCGCGGGTGGTTGCCGGGGAGTTACCTTCATGGTCGTGAGTAGTTCCCACATTCGTGGAACTAGTCGTGGCTAATGTTGAAAAATTTGCGACGACCAGAACAAAGCCGCCATGGAGAGTAGCGAGAATTCTTGTGCTGTACGTGCAGTGGTAGTGGGTTGCCAGGAGGTCGAAGGTTGTCATAGGTTGGCGTAGCTTGTTGCTGGTGCTGACCAGTGAATTTCATTGTCTCATTGGGGAAAAAAATCCGGAAACAGTAGTTTTCAGAACCAAGGATAAGCGACCGGTAAAATTAATGTCTGCCAAGCTTCACAAGTGTGTATCTCGGCTTCTTAAAATTTGTCTCCACTCCTTCTCCCCCCTTCCCCCCCACTCTCCCCCCCTGCCCCCCCCCCTTCCCCCCCACTCTCCCCCCCCCCCCACCCCCTTTTTTACAGGACTTATGGGACACTTCCTGTACACTATGCTTTCACCGTCTTAATTACAGCGCCAACCTTCCTGTTCATTGTGGTGTGTGTATGTATCACATTGGCTTTGCAACGTGTGAATTTCACTCAGACAGCGCTCCCCCCGCTTGCCCTGTCCCCCGCTTGCATAACTGGCTGGTGAAGGAAGCGATGTGTGTATGTGTGAGTGTGTGTATGTTCCACTCTGACAGTCGCCGTTCCAGTCGCCGGTTTTTCAGCAACCTGCTACGACTTGACAGTCGTTGGCAGTCGCCTAAAAAAACACCTAAGTGGGACAGGCCCATTAAGCACACATTTTATGCACTGTCTCATTGGGTCAAGAGGATTGGTATTTGTATTCCTGGGGAAGAAAGGAATCGGTAGAGAAATATCCTGGGGCAACTCTCGTGAACTTTCACCAATAACAGGTCAATGAGATTAATAAAATATCGCATGTTTTCTTTCCTACTCTCAGGGTCCTCCTGGACTGGATGGCATTACTGGAAAACCAGGTCTACAAGGTCAAAGGGTATGTGAACAATTCCTCAGTGTTGAATCAGCATTCTTTTAACTGGAGGCAGAATATGTAGATCTGGATTTCCTGCTAAATAATGAAACTATCATTTTCAGCAGTAAAGCTAGAGAGCACAGTGAAATGGAAGGTTCCCATTCAACAAAGTGTAATAAAATTAAGCCACACAGACTTTGCAGATCCAGAGATCAATGCCTCTTTGGTGCAAAACTAGTTTCTTTGGACCAGGATCTTAATGGATTTTTATCACAAAGAGTTTTACTCCTGGTGAATGATTACACACATGAGTTGAACATCAAAATTAGAGATGGCCATGTATCCTTGTTTCCTTGTTTGTGGTCAAACACCTCAGCAATAATTCATTACCTCGTTCCAAGCCATGAAATGGTGGGGAGGATAAAACTAGAGAGAAGAATTATCCCAGAAGTACATGTGATTGGAGAAGCAGGGGTTTGTTGATAGTCATGTGAGAGAGAAATAAATACAGGGAAATAAGTGAGAGAAAAGGATTGATCATAATGTGAATAAGATTCAGTGGTTAAATTTGGGCTCCTTATCCCTGACGTGATTTATTGCTTCAGCATCCCACTCCAGTCCAGCACCTCTTCCTACTTGCCTTGCTGCATATGCTCATCCCGCACTTTCAATTGAAGTCAACAATTTCAAAAGGAAATGGCAAAAAAATGCCAAAGAAACATTTTACAATCGTGCAGAACAAAACCTGCCTCTAATTTAAAGATGAATGTCATAGTATACTTAGAAATGCTTGGAACATGGACTGCAGAATGGGTCATTTGAAAGAATGGCCCATGTTAGTGTACAAGATCGAATCTTGGTTATCCCTCAACAGTGGAAATACAGTGACTCAGACAGCAATGTCTGCAAAAACACCAGTAATTTGCTAATGATTATTTGGAAATCCCAGTAGTTGACTATCTTGCTTACAAGGAAATGTTTCCTGTACTCTCTTCAAACTCTGATGTTTCCAGCACTCCTTTTAAGCTTCCTAGTTTAATAGGAAAATGTATTATACCATAAAGCATGAAAATAAAAAAAATGAGAGCGTATTAATAGGAAGAACAACCAATTGTCTAGAAACTCTTTCAGTCCAACATCACTAAAATCCCAAATGCACCAGATTAATAGAGTTTTATTGTGCTGAGCTATGGGAAAGCTGCTTGAAATTCATGGCTGCTTGAGTCCATGGTAGCAAAATAATATTTTGTGTTAATGCGTTTTATCAATTTGTTGCCTATGTCAGAGTTCTTTTATCAGGAACAATATGTCAATGATAATGTGATGTCACAGTCGAGATGATTACATTGTGTGTTCCAATGATCTCTCCGGTTGCTACCGAATAGTTAGTCTGTCCATGTTGCTAAGCAATGCTTTGGATTGGAAGGCATGGAGGAGATAGGAATATTGTGCAATTCTTGTATTTTTAAATGAAGAATGATAGGAGTGCCTTAAGTGTAAACATGAGCATTGATCATTTAAGTCAAATGCCCTTTTCCAGTTAAAAATCATTTCAGTATCATGAGCGTGGGAATTAATTCTCTCTTCCTTCTTTCACTAATAGTTGTGCCTCATCCCTTGTGTGTAGTGTTCTGTCTGCTCGGTTTCATCACTGTGTTTATTGCCTTTCTTTTAGGGAAGAAAGGGTGACCGAGGACTGCCTGGTCTACAAGGAATTACTGGAGCCACAGTGAGTGGTAAACTCCTCAGAGTCCTATATTATTTCCCCAGTGTGGTATAAATTTGTTAGTTCTAAAGTGTGTTCATATTTCTCGAGCAGTATTACTATTATGAACCAGATTCCTGCATTTTAAATCTGCTTGATATATTTTAGAAACATAGAAAATAGGTGCAGGAGTAGGCCACTTGACTCTTCGAGGCAGCACTGCCATTCAATATGATAATGGTTTATAAATCATAGATTTATAACAAGATTCTAAAGTATAGGAAAGTTTAACAGAAAACCGAGGAACCATTTACTTTTCTGGGTTAACTTTGTCCTACTGATAAATCTTGTATGGTTGTATTAAAAATTGTCTTTTCAAAGTCATATATAAAGTTTTGAGCACACAATATGACTTGAAATTTCACTACACCGAGGGAATGCTAAATTGTCAGTGCTAGATGCCTTCAGATGGAACATTAAATTGACGTCAAATCAAGGAGGATATTTAAAAATAATGTGCTTCTGTTTGAAGAAGATCTGGAGTTCTTTACCATTATGAATATTTAATGTTAGACAATAGACAATAATTGCAGGAGTAGGCCATTCGGCCCTTCAAGCCAGCACCGCCAATCAATGTGATCATGGCTGATAATCTCCAATCAGTAACCCAGCCAATCATCTCCAGCCTTCTCCCCATATGCCCTGCCTTCACTATCTTTAGGAGCCCTATCCAGCTTTCTCTTGAAAGTATCCAGAGAACCAGCCTCTACCACCCTCTGAGGCAGAGAATGTCACGGACTCACAACTCTCTGTATGAAGAAGTGTTTCCTCATCTCCGTTCTAAATATCTTACCCCTTATTCTTAAACTGTTCTGTACTCCCCCAACATGTTTCTTGCTTCTAGCATGTCCAAACCCTTTGTTGTTGACTGCAATGGAACTAAATATTCAGCATTAAGAATAATGAGTAGCTCTTCGAGATACAATGAATTTAAGTTGTTTGATAGAAAAGTAACAGTCAAATGCTCAGTGAGACAAATATTAAATCTGGTTTCCTCCTTGTCTGCAAAGTGTGGTGTGACTGTAAAAGGGTCAGGTATGAGTGGAAAAGTGGAGATGAAGTGGACATTCAATCAACATTTCACTGAATGTGGGTCCTGTTGCTCATGTCAGCTCTAACTTCTTATGTTATGCTGGAATCCTACAACAATCCATGCAATTCATTTGTAACCATCATGGAGCCTACTCTGGGCATTCACAAACTGCTGCTTTACCTTAGATGCAAGAAACAAGTGTTTTTCATTTGAAAGTATGTTGCATATTTGGCCTGAACACCAAAAGTCTTCTAATAGATAGAAGATAGTATCTCTAAAATCTTTACAGCGTGAAAACATTGATCACTCCTTGACATTAGTCCATATGTTATCCCACTTTTGCATCCACTCCTTACACACATGGGGCAATTTACAGAGGCCAATTATTTACAAATCTCCACATTTTAGGAATGTGGGAGCTCCCAGATGAAACCCACAAGGTCATAGGGGAATGTACAAACTCCGCACAGACAGCACCTGTAGTGAGGATCGAACTTGGATCTTTAGCACTGTAAGGCAGCAGCTCTCCCACTGTATCATGTGCTGCCCCTTAGTTAGACTCCAATTAGAATTAAATTAACAATCTCACTCTGGGATGTTCATGTTCATTTTTTATTTTTTTTTACATTTATTTATTAGAAGTACATTACATTTTAATGGTACCTTTTTACAGGTTCCAGAATTATTGAAACATTATTTGTATAACTTACTTTTTTTTTGGAAAGAAATGAGAAAGAAAGAAGTAGTGAAGAGTAAAGAATAGTCTAGTGTGTGGTGTAAAGAAAGAAATAAGTGAGAAAGTGAAGCAGAAAGGAGATTCTCCCACGCCACAAGTCGATGTTTTTTAAATATTTTTTAATAATTTTTCACTCAAACCCAGAAATTTTAATTTTACGATACTGTTGCACCACATGAATCCACAAAGTCAATAAATGGAGACCAACTCATTAAGAATTTGTCTTTTTCATGTTCATATGGGATAGGATCGGAATTTGGTCATTCAGCCCATCAAGTCTATTCTGCCATTTAATCATGGCTGATCTATCTCTCCCTCCTAACACCATTCTCTTGCCTTCTTCCCATAACCCCTGACACCCATAGTATTCAATAATCTATATATCTCTGCCTTAAAAATAGCCATTGACTTGGATATCAATGGAAGGAAATGGTCTGGAAGGAAAACAAAAATCACACCTTTGCCATGGGGGTAATCTTTGAGATTGGTGCAACACATTATGGAGCAAATAGAGGAAATGTAATACTGCATTACAAGTGTTTGATGTCAACATTAAAGATTGAAATCTAAAATATTCCACTTCTACTAAATATTCTACTAACACCAGTTACAACCATAAGTGCAAACACAGTTATATGTAAAAGTATTTCATTGTAGTTATTATATTATGTTGCTGCATTAGTTCAAAAGTCAAGTCAAAAGAGTTTATTGTCATGTATCCCTGACAGGACAATGAAAATCTTTCTTTGCATAGCACAACAGGACATAGAAGGCATTGACTACAATTCTATACATAAATACACCCATGACTTAATAAATTAATAAAGTGCAAATAACAGATGGAGGGATATTAATGATTAGAGTTCCGAGCCAGGTTTAATAGCCTGATGGCTGTGGGGAAGTAGCTATTCTTAAACCGGGTTGTTGCAGTCTTCAGGCTCCTGTACCTTCTACCCGAAGGTAGCAGGGAGATGAGTGTGTGGCTAGGGTGGTGTGGGTCCTTGATGATGCTGCCAGCCTTTTTGAGGCAGCGACTGTGATAAATCCCCTCGATGGAAGGAAGGTCAGAGCCGATGATAGCCTGGGCAGTGTTTACTACTTTTTGGAGTCTTTTCCTCTCCAGGGCGCTCAAGTTGCCGAACCAAGCCACGATGCAACCAGTCAGCAAGCTCTCTACTGTACACCTGTAGAAGTTAGAGAGAGTCCTCCTTGACAGACCAACTCTCCGTAATCTTCTCAGGAAGTAGGGGCGCTGATGAGCTTTCTTAATAATTGCATCTGTGTTCTCGGACCAGGAAAGATCTTCACAGATGTGCACGCCCAGGAATTTGAAGCTCTTGACCCTTTCAACCATCGACCCGTTGATATAAACAGGACTGTGGGTCCCCATCCTACTCCTTCCAAAGTCCACAATCAGTTCCTTGGTTTTGCTGGTGTTGAGGGCCAGGTTGTTGTGCTGGCACCATATGGACAGTTGCTCGATCTCTCTTCTATACTCGGGCTCATCCCCATCAGTGATACGTCCCACAACAGTGGTGTCGTCAGCGAACTTGATGATGGAGTTCGCGCTATGACCGGCTACGCAGTCATGAGTATAGATTGAGTACAGCAGGGGGCTGAGCACGCAGCCCTGAGGTGCTCCCGTGCTGATTGTTATCGAGTCTGACACATTTCCACCAATACGAACAGACTGTGGTCTGTGAGTGAGGAAGTCGAGGATCTAATTGCAGAGGGATGCGCAAAGACCCAGTTCTGCGAGTTTGGTAACCAGCTTGGAGGGGATGATTGTGTTAAATGCCGAGCTGTAGTCAATAAATAGCAGCCTGACATATGAGTTTTTGTTGTCCAAGTGGTCCAGAGCAGAGTGGAGGGCCAGCGAGATCGCGTCCACCGTTGATCTGTTGTGGCGGTAAGCGAACTGCAGTGGGTCCATGTTTTTGTCAAGGTAGGAGTTGATTTGCGCCATGATCAATCTCTCGAAGCACTTCATCACCACAGGCGTTAGTGCCACAGGTCGATAGTCATTGAGGCACGTCACCTTGCTCTTCTTGGGCACCGGTATTATTGATGCCCTTTTGAAGCAGGTGGGAACTTCAGACCTCAGAAGTGACAGGTTGAAAATGTCCGTAAAAACTCCAGCCAGTTGGTCCGCACAGGCTTTTAGGACACGACCAGGTATACCATCAGGTCCAGACGCTTTTCGAGGGTTCACCCCCCTGAAGGATTTCCTGACGTCGGCCTCTGTGACTGAGACTGAAATACCATCACAGCGAATAGGGGCTCGGAAAGGCACATCGGTGTTCTCCCTATCAAAGCGTGTGTAAAATGCATTGAGCTCATCAGGGAGTGATGTATCGCCGACATCCGAGCTGCCTCCTGGTTTCGCCTTGTAAGAGGTGATTGCATTCAGTCCCCGCCACAGCTGCCGAACATCTGTCTCATCCTCCAGCTTGGAGCAGAACTCCCTTTTGGCCTTTTTGATGGCCTTACCAAGGTCATATCTGGACTTCTTATAGACCACTGTATCATCAGACATGAATGCCCGGTGTCTGGCCTTCAGAAGAGTGCGGATCTCACAGTTCATCCAAGGTTTCTGATTGGGAAACACTCGGAAGGTTTTTATAGGGATGCAATCCTCCACACATTTCTTTATGAAGTTGCAACATCACATGAATGTTTATTGTCATTTCACATAATTCATTTTACTTGTGAATTGTCCAATGTTCACTCTCCCTTTTATCTATTAACAAAAACGTAAGTATCATGATTACCATGCAAGAAATGCATTTAATTTCATCTAATTAGATCAATTTGCTAGAATTACAAATGGTAGCCCAGATCATCTCCAAAGGAAATGCTGCCATCTCTTGGTCAAGAATTGGAAAGTAAACTGTCCCGCAGAATTCATTGCTGCTGATTTTGAGTGATGGCTGGCACTTGGTACAACAGTCCATTTGTTTTACACTTCACTTGTAATCACTTGTAATTATGAAAAAATATACAATAAGATAGTAGGTACACATTAACATTTAGCAAGTAGATTCTCCCCATATTTCTTCTGCTAAGCATGCCCTATGTGCAGTGTCCATATCAAACAAGGTTACCAGAAAAATATATAGTGCTACCAACTATGCAACTGTGCTTTCCATTTGATTAATCTTACTGTCCATTAGACACCTTTCTGGGTATTAAACTAAAAATTATTTCTCCATATCTTCCATTAGTCATGAACACGTGTCTCATTAAAATCTGAAGATGGTGATGAAGTTCCATTTCCATAGACTTCCATGGGATCCTGGATTATTTAGTTGCTATCAAGGAAATAGATTTGAGCATCTGAGCAAGGATTGCAAGCCCTCAACCCAAGGATTCAGATCAGTATAAAACAAAGAACTGCAGATCCTGTTTTACACAAAAGGACACAAATTGTTGGAGTAACTCAGCAAGTCAGGCAGCACCCCTGAAGAACATACATTGGTGACATTTTGGGTCAAGACCCTTCTTGTTCTGTGTTCCTTTCTTACAAAAATTTCCAAATATCCAGCAAATCGCATTTCACTCATACAGTGGCACTTTGGAAAAAATATTCATTCTATTTTGACTCTCACAAATGTATCTTCAGCTCTTACCCATAACATATTAAATGTCAACTGGCATAATGATAATGGGAAGATGCCAATTACACTCTGTACCTTGTACAAGTAACTGTGTCCATATAAACTTAAAATATTATTTGTACCATAGTTGAAGTTATAAAGATATCACAGCAATATTCTTTCTGCCATCCTGGGTGGTCAACTGGCCATGGGTTTGGCTATTAGAATTTCTAGTTTGAGGGCTCAACCATTCACCAAATTAATATAGTGAACCATTGAGTGAATGGAGAAAGAAGTATTTGTTCTGTATTTTTTATCTAGGGTATTAAAGGAGAGGGTGGCATTCCTGGAGCACCAGGTCATCCTGGAGATCAGGTAAGATGGATTGTACATGTTATCTGTTCAATTTAGTGAGATGCCATTATATCAAAGATAAAATCAACTAATTATTCTTTGAATGTCAAATAGAATACTATGTGATGGCATTTCCTGTTTTTTTTTAATATTGCTCCTTTTTGCCAAATTGAAAAACAGGGTTTGGTTTATTTAAATGAGGTAAAGTTCACCAACCAGTTATGAAACTTGGACTTGCATGTATCCATATTTATTACAATTTTATGTATGTTAAATTAATGGATTGATGAGCAGGCAATATGGCAGAGAGGGGGATCCAGGCATCTGAAACCCAAGCAAGTAGGAAATACAACTAAATATCCTTTTAACCCATCCGTTCAAAGAATTGTGAAGTGAGCAATAGGAAATGGAATTGATTAGTTAATAGCCAAAATCTTGAATTGAATAAGCTAGAGACGGATTGACTAAAAAGAATACCAGTCTCCAATGCATAAAATCTGAAGCACTGGGACTTCTCATTTGTACAGTTTACTCTCAGCCACCCAGCATCCATGGGGAATGGGGTGCCAATTGTGTGTGTATGTGGTTGCAAGATAATTATATGGAACCTAGAACAGTAGAGCACAGATATGGGCCCTTCGACTATGATGCTCAAACAAAAAAAATACTCTACACTACACATCAGTATTCTATGCAAAAACAAGAAATAAACTGATGGACTACACATCATTTCCTTACTCTTTTTAGTAACATTGCGATTCTATACATTAAGACTAAATGGAATCAATGTAAAATATAATGTCAATAAATCACTGTACTCACCAAAAAAATTAAATTGCTAAATATGTGTAGCTGCTAACCAGCCTATGATTGTGCTGCCCTTGTGTATAAATGCAAAAAAAACAATATATATATATAATATTCACACTTATTTTAACCTTTGAAATAAAATTTATTGAACTTATTTTCTTAAATACAAAACAATCTTATGCAGGCAAAGCATAGACTTTTGCTCATGACCTTGCCTGGGCTGGGCTATGACTTCAACTAAAATAACTTTATGTCAAAAGGCAATGCAATTTATTTGCTGTGTTCCAAATACTCTTATGGCATTTCATCGGGTTTAACATTACTTTTGTGAGTCAAAGTCGAAAGTGGGCAAGAACAAAGGTATGCTAGCATTCTTGAATAAGTCCCTTAGGTCTGCTTACCTTCCTTTTTTATTCACACTTCTTGTCAGAGAAGTGAAATTGCCCTGAGGTACATGCATCCTCTGATTTGTTTCAGGAAAACCAGTCATACAAAGCATTATCCAGCTTTACACGTTAAACTCTATTTTGAGCATCTTATGGTACTTTTCACCAATATTGTCACTGTTTAAGTTGAGGAGGAACTCTAGAAGCCATACACTTTGTAATATAATGTTGTAATTTGTTGAGGCAATGATGTTGAACTCTTTCAGTAGAACAATATGATGTTTACCTGTTTTCAGTCTTTTACACATTTCTACCTTCTGTTTCAATATTCAAGCAATATGCTTCCAGTCTGTGTCTTGACCAAGAATCTTCTTAATCAGCAGTCATAGAGTGATACAGTGTGGAAACAAGCCCTTTGGCCCAACTTGCCCACGCCGGCTAACATGTCCTAGCTACACTAATCCCACCTGCCTGTGTTTGGTCCATATCCCTCCAAACCTGCCCGATCCATGTACTTGTATAACTGTTTCTTAAATGTTGGGATAGTCCCAGCTCAACTACCTGGCAGCTTGTTCCACACACGCACCACCCTTTAAAAAATGAACAGATCTATTCCTCTCATGATTTTATACACCTCTGTAGGATCACCCCTCATCCTCCTGTGCTCTAAGGGATAGAGTCCCAGCCTACTCAACCTCTCCCTATAGCTCAGAACCTCTAGCCCTGGCAACATGCTCGTAAATCTTCTCTGTATCCTTTTCAGCCTAACATCTTTCCTATAACATGGTACCCAGAACTGAACACAATACTTTTAAATGCGGCCTCACCAACATATTATGCCACTGCAACGTGACCTCCCAACTTCTACACTCAGTACTCTGACCGATGAAGGGCAATGTGCCAAAAGCCTTTTGGACCACTCTATCTACCTGCGACTCCACCTTCAAGGAACCATGCACCTACACTCCTAGATCCCTCTGCTCTACAACACTCCCCAGAGCCCTACCACCCTAGCATAGTGGATAGATGGGAGGAAAACAGTACCTTTTATGAAACACAAATGGAACCAAACACCTCTTCTACACAAACATGAGGGACCAATAATGGGATGCTGCACTGTGGGCTGATGAGAAACAGCGTGTGAACAAAATTGCATCAGCACTCAGCACGCCAAATTGAAATTTAATTTTTGAAACAACTTTATATATTTTTCATCTTATTAGAAAGTTGGGCGGTTTCATGAGAACAATGGATGGATAAATACTCGATAAACCAGTATTTATTGTGATGAAAAAAATTAAATGCCACCTATAAGCATAATGTTTTATTTACAACGATAAATTTGGGTTGTATAAATATCCTGCATACAATTTAATTCATTTCAATAACACAAGGTTCTGTTTTTGCAAGATTAACTGGCGAGCAGCATAATTCATCGAACAACTTCAGCATTCTTAGCCATAGATCTTCTCTTTCGCATGAATGTTGCTGTGCAAAATAGCAACTAATTCAGGTGCCCCCCCCCATTATTTTTTCTAGCAAGTTATGGCTTATTCTAAATTTGAGAATGTTAGGAGGTAGATCTGTGTCAAGAACTCTCACATACCTGTTGTGGAAATGTGATTATGAATATGGTGCAATGCTGGGATATTCCTGTTTATTTATCACAAATTTAAGGCCAAACAATTAACAATGTTAATCTGTTAGGGGCTGCCAGGTGAAATTGGATTTCCAGGAAAACCAGGATCAATGGGAAAACCGGTAAGCAATCCTAAAACACAAAGGGATTTTGACACACCTTGCTGTGCTGTGTCAGTAACACAGTTATTTACTCGCAAGAATTGTATTCTATGACATTTTTAGCCAAGATATTAAGTAATTTATTTTGAAGATGGACACAGAAAGCTTGAGTAACTCAACAGGTTACACAGCATCTCTGGAGAAAAGGAATAGGTGACGTTTCGGGTCGAGACTTTTATTTTAATGGGTTAACTCCAGTAAGATACTAGGAACTTTTCATCATGCTTTGTTAGCAGCATCATGGATGAGGATATATTCACAGAATAAGCAAAGGACTGCTGGTACACACACATGCACTCACATACACACACACGCGAGCACTCTAGTAATCATTAAGCATTCGAGAATATAGTATTTAAGTGCTGCGTATGTGAATCTATGCATCATAAGTATATAAAGTGTTAAAGAAGGAACTGCAGATGCTGGAGAATCGAGGGTTACACAAAAAGCTGGAGAAACTCAGCGGGTGCAGCAGCATCTAAGGAGCGAAGGAGATAGGCGACGTTTCGGGTCGAGACCCTTCTTCAGACTGAAGAAGGGTCTCAACCCGAAACGTCGCCTATCTCATTCGCTCCTTAGATGCTGCTGCATCCGCTGAGTTTCTCCAGCTTTTTGTGTAACCCATCATAAGTATATGTTTAATGTGCCTAGTGAAAGATGTCAGGTTGAAATTTCTGTGCATGTTGTTGCTTATGCTAATTTGCAGAGCTTGAATTGATGGAATTATAGAGTTTACAGCACAGCAGTAGGTCCATTATATCTATATCATGCAGAAAATGATCTATTAGGTTCCTCCTTTTTCTTAGTTCTTGCTACAAAGAATTGCAGTTTCCAACCTCTTTCAATGTTCATTTCAACCCTGCATGTTAAAGTGGGGTGTAAGAAAGAACTGCAGATGCTGGTTTAAACTGTAGATAGACACAAAAAGCTAGAGTAACACAGTGGGACAGGCAGCATCTCTGGAGAGAAAGAATGGGTTCGGGTCAAGACCCTTCTTCAGACTGGTTGGGGATAAGGGAAACGAGAGATATAGACGGTGATGTGGAGAGATAAAGAACAATCAATGAAAGATATGCAAAAAAGTTACAATGATAAAGGAAACAGGCCATTGTAAGCTGTTTGGAGGGTGAAAATGAGAAGCTATTGCGACTTGGGTGACGGAGGGATAGAGAGAGAGGGAATGCTGGTGCTTCCTGAAGTGAGAGAAATCAATACCACTGGGCTGTAAGCTGCCCAAGCAAAATATGAGATGCTGTTCCTCCAATTTGTGTTTAGTCTCACTCTGACAATGGAGTAGACTGAGGACAGAAAGGTCTGTGTCGGAATCGGAATGAGAATTAAAGTGTCCAGCAACAGGCAGATCAGGTAGGTTCACGCGGGCTGAGCAAAGGTGTTCTGCGAAACGATCGTCCAGTCTGCGTTTGGTCTCGCCAATGTATAAGAGGCCACGTCTTGAACAACGGATGCAGTAGATGAGGTTGGAGGAGGTGCAAGTGAACTTCTGCCTAACCTGGAAAGACTGTTGGGGTCCCTGGACAGAGTTGAGGGAGGGGGTATAACGCTTTGCGGTTATAAGAATGGACAAACCAGAATAATGATGTATTTGTAAGTTTACATTGATACAATGGAATGCTACAATGTAAATTTATTTGTGGAATATTCTGTGCTCTGTTCACCTCCACGGTAGACAGTATGCCCTAGAAAACATAACATTTGCTAAGGGACACTTTCAAAAATGCATCATAAATCTTACAATACCACAGTCAAAAAAACAAGAGGTTCTTCAAAAAGAAATCCCTGCAGGGCATCGGAGGAGGAGTGGAAAATGTCCTTTTCATTCCATTGTACTTCTGGTATTGGAAAGTATATTTTTATCACTATATTTCCTAGCTGCTCAGAATGTGGCCTGGCAAATCCATCACATCATTATTTTCTTTTGCCTTCCAAACAAAACTTTTAGAATTCACTTTCAATAAGGCTTTTGAATTATTTGTTGTCCTTAGATTAACAGGAATAATTCTGCTAACTGAAGATAACGTGTGCACTTTCTTCTAACTCATCATCATGCTTTTGGGAGGTTATTTGTCTGAGGTTGCTTTTCATCCATTTTGTTTGAATAATCCACAACTGGTCATGTTTTAATGCATTTCTAATGTATTTAATTGATGTATTTTCAGGGACCACCTGGAATAGATGGAAAAAATGGGTTTTCTGGACCTCCAGGGATTAAGGCAAGTAATTCTTGATTTATTTCCTTCTGGAAACTAACCACATTAAAATTGTCCAGTTGGATTCATGCAGTCAATTCCAATGAGGCTGATTTGTCTTTTCAATAACCCAGGGGCAAGATGGAGAGCCAGGACGAGATGGTTTACCAGGAAAGTCTGGTGAACAGGTAGGGAAAAGATGTTTGTTTCTTTCCTCAGGTTATTTAATATTAGCTGTGTGTAAAGGAGGTAAATATTAGTGTGGCAGAAGAGTTGCTGATTTATGTTTTGCCTGTTTTATAGGGAGAATCAGGGAATCCAGGTATCTCAGGGCCAAGTGGGCAAAAGGTAAGGGAAAGCTTTCAAAACACATATTTTTCAGAATGAATCAGTTCACACTCTCCTTACTCATGTAGTTCTCTGAATAATCCCCAAAGCTTTAATTTTGCTAACAATTATGGTGCTAACATCATCCCCAGCAGATCTATGATGTCTCCTTGACCACTCTCCAATTTCAATTCTAATCAGTTTCCATTGGCAGCTTTCAATCAGAGATTGGTCATCTTTGTTTTTAGAAGGTCCAAGCTGACCAAGCGTAGGAGAGATCTGTTGTTTTCTGCCCAATCTCCACTGCCCTCAAAAGTAAATACATCTGTTTATTCAAGCTCCCCTTTGTCCTGCATCACATGGGGACAATTCCCCATGATTGACATTCTCCAAAGCCAATAGTCAAAAGACTGCTTCTGATCAATGTTGTGGATAAATGTTTGACCATAATGGTGTGTGAACAGCTTCACCAGGAACTTCCCAAAGCCTGGGGAAATAATGCCACGATCCCCGAAATATAATAACATTTACACAATCTATGAAGGAATTGTATACATTTTTGACTGACGAAATCTCTCCAAAGTTGCTGCTGCTTCCTCCTCTCAATCGCCTCTCCATTATTCTAACATCACCCTCTGATACCTATCATTCCAACACACCCAAATACTTACTGTATGTTCAACTAGCTATTGGTAGTGTGAGATCTCGTTTGTGCTCACAATCACTACTCAGAGACTAAATCGTGGAAACAAGAAATGCTTTATTTGCGAGTCTGCAGAATCGGGTGCCTTTCCAAGTTGAGATACCCCGAGCAAAGGAAAAACGTCTATTTTTATACAATTCATTATACAGTCTTTATTGATCGGACGCCTCCCCTTCTGACCCCTTCCAATCAGGGTACCGAGGTTCACAATCTTCCAACCCTCCCCTCCGTGCATCATCAATCATTCCCTCTTCTCCCACATCATACATCGCATGTACATTTAAATTAATTAGGTTCTTTGTCATGAGGGGTGTAAAGTTAATATTCATTTATTTCATTAAGCATGCTCAGTCGCTTTTGCCCTAACCTACTTAATTGCCTTTGACCTAAAGAGTAGCTTCTGTGTTGTCAGCTGCATTCCTTTCCTCATCTTGTTATTCTACAATGTTATCAACAGCTCTGAAGGACAGTAACAGTTTGTTCGAATCACAAGGTTGGTGATTCCAACTATTCGGCCCATCACAAGGTTTGTGGTTACAACCACTCGGCCCCTCACAATGATGGTGGTTTAATCATCTTATCCCTCACAGTAGCTTCTGCAACAACTTGGGGAAATTTCATTGAGAGAATCCTGGATACTATATTCAAATTCACTTCTTGCTGCTTTAAAGCCTAACATGTTGATGCATCTCCCATCTGTAGTTGATGGTTTAACAAGTTGCACATTAGTAAAAGAACAATTATCTGAACCGTGCTGGTCAAAGCATGAACCACAATAAATGAATGATTGAAACCCTGCATTTAATGGTGCCTGTGTCTGGTCAGCCTTTGTTTCTAATGTAAATGCATGGAGAAAGTTTAGGCATATGTTAAGGAAGATCACAGCAACCAAAGTGAGTACAGAAGACTACCTTTCACCTTCAGTTGGATATGAAAATATGAGAGATAAAGAGGTTTGTAATTTTGAAACTAGATACCCAAACCAATGATGGTGTGAGACCTTCCCCAATAATTTTGCTGGCTTAGTTTTATATATAACATATAACAATTACAGCACGGAAACAGGCCCTCTCGGCCCTTCCAGTCCGTGCCGACCATTTATTTTCCCTTAGTCCCATCCACCTGCACTCAGAGCATACCCCTCCATTCCCGTCCCGTCCATATACCTATCCACTTTACTTTTAAATGTTAAAATTGATCCTGCCTCCACCACTTCTGCTGGAAGCTCATTCCACACAGCCACCACTCTCTGAGTAAAGAAGTTCCCCCCTCATATTACCCCTAAACTTCTGTCCCTTAATTCTGATGTCATGCCCTCTTGTTTGAATCTTCCCTGCCCTCAATGGGAAAAGCTTATCCACGTCAACTCTGTCTATCTCATTATTTTAAAGACCTCAATCAAGTCCCCCCTTAACCTTCTGCGCTCCAAAGAATAAAGACCTAACTTGTTCAACCTTTCTTTGTAACTTAGTTGCTGGAACCCAGGCAACATTCTAGTAAATCTCCTCTGTACTCTCTCTATTTTGTTGACATCCTTCCTATAATTAGGCGACCAAAATTGTACACCATACTCCAGAATTGGTATAATTTTTGTGTAATTTAACTTCCAATCTGCAATGATGTCCATTTGAAATTGATTGAATTAATGCCATTAGTGATGCTTCTAATGCACAGTATTTAATGACTTTTCAGGGAGAAGTAGGCCTCCCAGGGTTACATGGCCTACCAGGCTCAAAGGGATTGAAAGGAAACAAGGTCGGTAAATGTTTTACCTCTTTAGCATTAAGTTTTAAACATATAGTTTGGATTCTGTTTTGTTTTGTTTAGTTTAGATTATCGTCATGTGTACCGAGGTACAGTGAAAAGCTTTTGTTGTGCACCCAACCAGTCAGCAGAAAGACTACACATGATTACAATCAAGCCACAGTGTACAGATACAGTTTACATGATCAAGGGAATAACATTTAATGCAAGATAAAATTCTGTAAAGTCCAATTAAAGATAGTCCGACAGCCTCCAATGTGGTAGTTGGTGGCTCAGGATCGCTCTCTAGTTGTCAATAGGAGGGTTCAGTTGCCTGATAACAGCTGGGAAGAAACTGTCCCTGAATTTGGAGATGTGTGTTTTCACCAGAGCAAGTCATTAGGAAAATTAAAACTATAAACTGCCACATGAGTCACCCTGATCAATTTGGTTCATCCATAGTGTTGTAAAAAGACACGAGGTCCAACTTCAATCAAGCCTTCTGCATATTATTTTTTCGGTGAATGCTATTTTCACACCATTCCATTCCGTTCCCTGCAAAAATGGACACCAGTTTCTATCCCAGTGTTTGTGCGCTGACATGTTCTCTGCTTAAACACGTGTATTATTCCAGATGCTAAGAATCTGAAATAAAAGCAGAAATGCTGAGGAGGAGAACAGGTCGGGCAGCATCCGTAGTAAAAGAGGCAAAATTAGCATTTGACGTCCATGACCTCACATCAGAAATCCAAAATGAAATTATTGTTGGGGCAGGGAATCTGTAATAAGACAAAGTGCCTTTGGTCAAGCTGCATCTGAGATAAGAGAAAGTAAGTTAATACCAGGTTGATGATAGCAGATCAATATTAAGGTAATTTCTCTCACCACCGATGTTGCCCCACAGCGAGTATCCCCTGCATGTTTTTGTTTATTTTGATCAGATCTGTATAGGTTGCTGGGAAAAATCTGTTCTGCCTGTGTTTTGTGTTTTCCATGATAGAGACAAAGAGAGCAATGTATTGATGGTGCAGGGAAAGTCTATTGTTTCTACATGTTGCACCATTTAAGTGCTACGTTCTGTTTACACAGGGTGAACTAGGAGATCAAGGACCATCCGGGCCAAAAGCAGAAAAAGGTGAAAAGGTGAGAAATATTTAATTAAAAATTAGAATATAAATTGAATTAAGGATTGGCCCATATTTACAGATGTTCCTTTGTCTCATGTCCTAGGGTTCTGTTGGAGCTCCTGGTTCTCCAGGCTTACCAGGGACGGTGAGTAACACTAAATGATGAACTCGATGACCCATTTTAAGGAATCAGTGTCCTGATAATATTCACTCGTACATTGCATCAGGTCCTGTGTAAAGTTGGCATACTTTACATGCTACTTCACGAACCATGGGGTAGTCATAGTGATTATAGTGACATATTCAGAATTTATTGTGTTATATGTGAGCCAAACGTAGTTATATGCAGCTTTAGAGGTGCCCAAAACAATGCGACACAACTTGTCAGATTGTAGCAGACAATTTTCCCATTAAAAAAAGACAGTATAAAGGTGTCATGGCAGGTCATTAGCACTCCAATCTTATCAGTGTTTAACACATATCCATATGCCAACATGCCAGTCGCTCGCATTACACCTCCAGAATAAATCAGTGCAGCAAACTGAAGCAATTTAATGTAGATATCCTACAGGTTAGACTAGATTTATTTTCTCCTCTTTATTTCCTAGGCAACTGATGGTTTTCCTGTACCTGGGATACAGGTAGGTTTGAAATAAACACCAGTTTTCTTTAACAACACCAAATAAAATTCTTCATCGGGTTTTGAAATTAGATAGTAACAAACAAAGGAATTGGTAGAAGAATTTACAATTGACTTTTCCAATGTACAAATCCACACAGACTTTTAAAAATTCTGATCATAACTGGTTTGCACCAGGATAGACTATTGTACTCAAGGAGAGATCTTCTCAGGCATAAAGTTAAAACATGGACTCTGCATATTCAAGAGTCTGATGTATTCAAGAGATTGTTAGATATAGCTCTTCGGGCTAACAGAATCAAGGGATATGGGGAGAAAGCAGGAACGGGGTACTGATTTTGGATGATCAGCCATGATCATATTGAATGGTGGTGCTGGCTCTAAGAGCCGAATGGCCTACTCCTGCACCTGTTTTCTATGTTTCTACCATGGCCAATCTGAATATTAACCAAGCCCAAGGGCATTAAATTTTTTTGTCATTGTCCTGACATTGACACATATTGTGCAGTTCCTTGTGGCACGGATCAGGCCATCAAGCTTTACATGAGAGGTTTGAATTATTATGACTATTCTATTGGTAACTATAGGTGCCAGAGATGTCTTATACCTTCAAAGCTCAAAGCAGATTGCAAATGCTGTTTAAAGCTGTAAGTAGTAGATTCACCGTGGATAAGTAGCTTATAAATCTCACAGTTTAAGTTCACACTTCACAAAATACTATAAGACAGCCAAGATCTGTGGAGCCAGAGCTTCCAGTGAGGGTTGATGAGAAACAATTTCAGTCACAGTCACATATACTGATAGTAGCTGTGCATTTATATTCCAATTCGAAACCTGATTCCTTTAACTAAAATGGATCTGAATTTCTGAAACTACTTTGTGTATACATTCACAGCCAGAAATTTGAGATGATTTTTTCCTCATTACCTTTGTGAGAAGCTGGAAGATTAGGTAGCAGATACGTGGGAACATCACAGCACTTTCACCTTCTCTTAAGAAAATATATTATTATTATATATTATTAATATATTGTTAGTTCTTTTTAATGATATATTATTATATTATTGAAAAGAACTAACACTTCTTAACAGAATTTTTGGGAGGAACATGGAATGCAAAGAATTCACCAGTATATCATCAGCAAATTAAGGCCTTGCTGGCTATATCCGCATTCTATTTTCAAAGTAAATCGGCCGCACGGTGGTGCAGCGGTAAATTTGCTGATCTTCGGTTTACTCTCACACTGCAAAGACATACAAGGTAGGTAGGTTAATATGCTTGGTGTATTTGTAAATTGGTGCTAGTGTGTGTAGGATAGTGTTAACGTGCGGCCTGATTGCTGGTCGGCATGGATTCGGTGGGCCGAAGGGCCTGTTTCTGCACTTTATCTCTAAACTAAGCTAAACTAATGAATTAGAAAAATTGCAGAAATCCATACCCTGGAGACAAAGCAAACAGGCATGTTTTTTTCATGTTTATATTTACAAAGATTCTCTTTTTTGGAAACATAATCTATATCATTCTGATCCAGGAGAGCAGTGACTGATTGCCGTTTCTAATCTTTTTTTGATTTTCTACAGGGCCTTAATGGAGAGAAAGGAGAGAAAGGAGATCCTGGAGAACCAGGAGAGCCCGTAAGTATCAGCCATCTGATTATTGCATGTAACATTGCATAAGGAGTTTAAGATAGTTAACCAAGAAAGTTGACCAAGACACACTGGTCAACCTGAGGAGCACCTTCAGCAACAGACTGGTTCCACCAAGTTGCAGCACAGAACACCACAGGAGTTCCTTTAAATATCTTTATTTTGAACAAGATCTTCTCTTTTAAACACCTTATCAAAGTCAGTTATTAATGAGCCATAAATTTGCCAGTGATGTCAAAATCTCCCAGCCAATAAATGAATTTAAAAATGACCACCAGGCAGCAGCATTTGACAGTTTGCACAGCACTCCTTGAGGAAAAATGTTGTAAATCATTTTTAAATTATGTGTTTGTCATCATGCAGTCAATGTTTTTTGAACTATGTATTGTAGAGGTAGTAAAATCTTGATGCCCAGGTATGGCATTGTTTACTTATATTCACCACACAGGGGCAGTATAGCACCATTTAAGTTATTTCCCTGAGGTTAAAGTGTCAGATTGTTACGACACCGACATTTAGACGTACACTACCCTTGAGTAATGGCAACATTGGAACCATCTGATGGATATTTGACAATCATGGAACTAAAATCAATTGAGGTAACAAACATGCAGGGGTGAACATACATTAGCCATTATCTTATTAAATGACGGAGTGGGCTTGAGAGGCAGGGGTAACCAAGTCCTCCCTAATGTGTCTGCTTATAGACCATATTAGAATGCATTTCCAGCATTTCCAGCATATTTTCCAGCACTTTTGGCTACATTAGAATGCAATATATTTTAATATATCATTGTCGCAAACTTGGTGCCGAATCACAAGTGACCACATAAGCCTATGCTGCCACAATAATATAGAATGAGAGAATATTGCACTACAGGAGGTGCAACCATTTGGATGAGTCATTTGTGGGTATAAAGAGCACCACAGTGTCACATCTTGTAAAGTTAGTGACTCACAGCGTCAGACACCACATACGTTCCAGGCCTCAGTTGCTATCTGTGGTGACCTAAGGTGAGAGGGGAAAGATTAAGTGTGAGAACAAAGATTTAACAGGAAGCTGAGGGGCAACTTGTTCTCACTGAACGTGGTGGGTATATTGAATGAGCTGCCAGAGGAGGTAGTTGAGGCAGGTGCTATAATGACATTTAAAATATATTTGGACAGGTACATGGATAGGAAAGGTTACAGGGATACGGGCCAATCCTGGGCAGGCACGACTAGTGCAGATGGGGCATCTTGGTTGTCATGGGCAGGTTGGAGCCAAAGTTTCCATGCTGTATGACTATCAACCTACAACCTCATGGATTTTCACCAGGTGCTCTGGTTTCCTCTCACATCCCAAAGACCTGCAGGTTTGTAGGTTAACAAGCGAGTTTGGTATTCCGACAACGCACGCCCAGTCATAGGTCACTGGAGATAAACATTGGAGGGTACAGATCTGCTGAGTGTTATCTTTGGTTATCAGAACTTCATTTCAGTGAGTGCTTTATGCTTCATGCTGCTCTGTGAGGTCGGGGTTGGGCGTGAGTGTGGGTCTCCGGCGCAGTGGGTGCCGCTGAGCCGCCGCTGGGCAGTCCCTGTCACACCCTCCCCCCAGGTGTTGTGCCGAAGGTTCAGCACCGGCTCCAGCCCAGCTCCACTCCGGCTCCCGGTGGGGGGGGGCCTGTCCCCCAGGGGCTGCCGGCCGCACCTCTCTCCCAGTCCAGTGGCCGTCGGTTTGCCCCCCATTAGTCATTACAAACAGTGAGTCAGTCGGAGCTGGCATAGGCCATCAGTTCCACTCCAAATGCTTGTAGTCTTCTGACTCCAAAGACCCTGCTGGTTGAGCATGTTGTGACTCAGACGGAGAGGTTTGGTGGAGGCGGGGGCCGAGCGACAGCCACCGGCGGGGACGCACATAGGGCGCTGCGGCGGGCCAGGCAACATCTCCAGAGAAGAGTCTTGACCCGAAACGTCACCCATTCCTTTTATCCAGGGATGCTGCCCGTCTAGCCAAGCTGCCCCTTGTGTGCACCCCCACTGATGGCCGGCGCTCGGCCCCCGCCACCACCTGGGGCTTTGGCGAGAGTCGCTGGGTGGAGCGGGGGGCACGGCCGGCCAACCTCCCTGACGCCGGTGAGGGTGGGGGCAGGGTGCTGCGGCTGCTTGGCTGGATGGCACCATCCCCGGAGAAAAGGAACGGGTTCCTTGGGAGTAAGAGCGGGGCAGGGCTGGAGCAGGTGCCTCCCCCGCTCTAACCCGGGGTGGCCGTGGGCCTGTGGGCCACCACTCCGGGGTCAACCGGATGTCTTCGACCGCTCCCTGGCAGCGCCCGCGGCGCCGGGGACATGGACTCGATCCAGGCTGCGGATGAGGCGCTGGTCTGTGCACGCTCTCGCCAGTCTCCCACTGGCATCTGCCTCCACTTTCTCGCTGTTGCACCCGCTCATCCACTACCTGCCACTCCCGTTCCTCTAATTAAATATATTACTCATAAATCATGAATAAAGATAAGAATTAACATACAGTTTATGCAGCTAGTGCTTTGTTCACTTTATCTTTATAACGAGTGACCTGTGACAAATCCCTTGATTCCTTGCGTTTTTGGAATACCAATCTCGCTTATTGGCCGCTGCAAGTTTTCCCCAATGCGTTAGGAGTGGATGCAAAAGTGGAATAACGTAGAACTAGTGTGAATGGGTGATCAGTGGTTGGTGTGGACTCAGTAGGCCGAGGGGCCTGTTTCCATGCTGTATCACTAAACTAAACTAAAGTAATTTCATGACATGATTTTTAGTTATTTACTGTGACTTGGCTGACATTTAACTCTTATTTAGAATTCTAAAGCAGGTAATCTGGTCATTATTCTTGTATTGCTTATGGCGAGCATGTACAAGCTACTAAAGCACCTGTATTGAGTGTGCAGATCCCATCCTATGTAACCTGATGGATGATACGTCTGAAAAAACTCATGACATCCACTCAAATTCTCAGCGGGCCAAACATCCGAAGCACTCAAACTCTGTGATTATTGGAGTTGACAGGCCACATCAGTGAGATATCAGATAAGTGATTGCCAAAGGTAAGCCACAGCTGGCTAAATAAGACAAAGGGCCCTCGGAAGCCAGAGGAAACATCCTCAAGGGTTCCATCACTTCATTCTTGAAGCATTTTAGCATTGACCCAGAGCATCAGGAACATTTCAAATCTATTTGATTGAGTTTTCAGGATGCAGGGGTCATTGTCAAGGAAACATTTAATGCCCATTCCTAACTGCCTTGAGAAAGTGGCAATGTGCTATCTTCTTGAGTCATTGCAGTCCTTCTGATGTAAGTACTCCAAAACACCATTAAGGAGTGAGGTCCAGGAATTAGGCTGAGTAATGATGAAGGAAGAGCGATACATTTTCATGCCAGAATAGTATGAACCTGCAAACCTTATCCTTCCCAGGGGTGGTCACTGGTTTGATAGATGCAGTTGACTTTGCTGAAGCTACTTTATGGGTAGTACACACTGCTGCTATGATGCACTGATAGAGGAGGGAACTAATGATTGGGATGGTTGATAAGTTGTCTAGCAATTGTGATGCATTTAGAGTCATAGAATGATACAGCACAGAAGCAGGACCTTCAGCCCAACTTGTCCATGACGACCAAGATACCCCATTAATGCTAGTGTGGGGGGTTTTGGTTCCCTTTACTCCACTTCGAACCCAATTGCCCGAGTTATTCTCCCCCTTGTCGGTGGGTCAATTGGCCACCGCTCCACTCGAGCAGTTCCCAAGAGAGAGAATACAACAAAAGGGATTCCCCCGGGTTGTAGACCTCGGAATTATGGTGGACTATGATAAAAGGTTAACTTGACCAGAGTGTGCTGATGAGAGAAAACAGAAACCAAGACAGACCCAAAGCAAGTCTAAAATTTACAGGCTTTATTAAACAATAAGAAATCGAATCTCACCAACACTACATAATATGTGACTAAACGTATGCTTTAAACTAAGACTATGGAAAGAAAACTATCGGGCATATCGTAAAAACTTACTTTACACAATTTCACTTACAGTACACCCCCTTTCCCCTTCTTCCCTCAACCTCTATCCAATTTCGGGAACTTCACCAGGTCACTTGGGTACTTACAGCTTAGATTTGATGCAGGGTCCGGAGCCATCCAGCAGAGCAGAAAAAGAGAGTGAGTCCTTGCTTGGCTCCTGCCTTTATACCCGAGTTTCTCCTTTGAAACTTCCCAGGTGGTCCTCTGGACAAAAGGGTCTTTCCATGCTTCCCAGTTTCGATCTGGCATTAACAATAGGCTTTCGATGATAATGTGGTTTGCTGATGTCATGATACCTCAGCCTGATCGTTATCCCATCGCCTAGATGGGCTCCCATTATCCCGATGGATGGTTCATCCATGATGGTGATTGGCATTCTGCTGGGCTGTTTTCCACCGTCTGCTGAGGCTCGGTACCTTCCTTTGTCTCTCCAAGATAATCTTGTTATCTCCGTCCCGGCCTTTCCTGTCCATACCATTCGCATAGTCATGTAATGCCCAGGCCCACAGACAGGTTTTAAACTGGTTCTTCCTTTGTGGATTGGGGATTATTCCTTTGCAGCCAGCAAGTCTGTTTTTAAAAATGTCTATGTCCTTGTCCCCGAGTTCTTCCAATATTTTGGAGGGAGCTAATGATTGGGATGGTTGATAAGTTGTCTAGCAGTTGTGCTGCATTTAGAGTTATAGAATGATACAGCACAGAAGCAGGACCTTCAGCCCAACTTGTCCATGACGACCAAGATACCCCATTAATGCTAGTCTGAGCCGACTGCATTTGGCTCATATCCCTATTTTTTCTATCCATAATCTACCTGAATGCAATTACGTTTCTTAAGAGTTGGTGGAGCTGCAGTCATCAAGTGATATATATTCTGTCATATCTTGTACCATACAGATGATAGAATAGCTTTAGGTTTCAGTAGTTGAGGTAATAGCTAACCTTCATTGAGACTGGAACTTAATGCAAAGCTTGGTGATAGAAGAAGGTACAATAGCAATGTTTTAGAGACATTTGGACAGATACATACAGGGGCAAAGAATAGAGGGATGCAGATTATCTGCAAGCAGATCGGATTATTTTGGATTGGCATTTTAGCCATAGACGCAGTGGGCCTGTTCCTGTGCTGTATTGTGCTGTTTTGTTCTTGAGGCAACATTTTTCTGATTTCACTAGTGCTGCCAAAAATTCATCTATTACCGCCAAAAATTATTTTACACGTGTTTCTTTTTATTTCACTTAATTGGTGAATTTAAAGAAAGCAACAACTGCCAAAGTGCACAGTCCATCACTCTATATACTTTAGATCTTGGAGTATTTTAAGCATCAACGATACTTACTGCACACACTGCCTGGTGAAATAGGTCTGATTTTACAGTCATGATAATGTGAAATGTTGCTGTTTTAGGGTTCCCATGGAATACAAGGTGAAAGAGGACACCAAGGAGTTACAGGTTCAAAGGTAACATTACATTTCTTCAGAATATTTACTGCAGATTCTCTTTCATGCAACTCAAAATGAAAGGTGTACATGCTAAAAAAGTTGGGAAAATGTCCTGTTCGTCGCTCACAACTTGTCCTTCGAAAGTGTAACACAGCATATTGTGTCTGCTGTGAACTCTCACCTGAGCTCCAGCCTGTGTTACTATCTCTACTCTTCCCTCTCCTACCTGACTCAGTTACCACTCTACTCTTCCTTAAGGGCCTGTCCCACTAACGCGACTTTTCAGCGACTGTCTTCGACCTTCAAGCTCGAGGGCACTCGCCTGAAAAACCTTGAGCTGGATCGATCGTCAACTATGCAACTGCGAGCTGGATCGACCGTCTGCACACACACACAAACACATCGCAAAGGCGGGGGCCAGGGAAAGCGGGGGAGCGCTGTCTGAAATTCATACCCGCGATGAACAGGAAGGTAAATGATGGCTGGCACAGTTCGGTAAGCCCTTTAGAGTGCATGAAGGGGGGGAGGGGAGAGAAGGGGGGAGAAGAGGGGGTGAAGGAGTGGGGACACTTTTAAGAAGCCAGGCAATGTTTAATAAAGTTTAGTGGGCATTTAACATTACTGGTCAGTTTACTTACTTTTTTTTCACAACGAGCTTTATCTTCGACTACCTTTGATTAACTTTGATTTACTTCAACTACCTATAAACAGCATTATGACCTACTAAGACCTACCTCGACTAAACCCATGAGTTAAAAACATTTTATTTTTTCCAAGGCAACCTTTTTTTACTCGCGGGCATTTTTCAGCATGTTGAAAAATATGCCGCAACCAAACTGAGGCCTCGAGTACACGGGGACTACTCAGGAACATGCAGGAGAGTTACAAAGACCCCCTAGGACCTTGCTGCGAGTACGAGTCGAGGGCAAACTCGTCTGAACTCGCGAATCAGGTCGCCACAGTGGGACAGCCCCGTAACCGGGCTCCACATGACTTTCCAGCTTTGTCCCACCCGTTCCCCTCACCTTTTTCTTCAAGCTATTTCCTCAAAGAAGTACCCCAACTTGAAACATTGTCTGCCCATTTTCTTCCACAGATACTGCCTGACTGGCTGAGTTCTTCAGCATATTGTTTTTTTTCAATATTAAAGAACATAATTTACTCTGAATCAGTACAATCTGGCATCTACGATCCCCCATAACGCTACAATGTTTCGCCACCTTAGTCACCATTCTCATCTGCTGCGTCAAATAAGTTTTGTTCTGATCTGTGAAATAGTACAAAAGTTATGAAGATTTTCAAGCTTCCCACAGCCCCCACACCCACACCCCCCATAAAACCCCGCCTCCCCCACACTCACGCCCCCTCCCCCACAAACCCCCTCCCCCACACTCCCCCCTCCCCCACACACCCCTCTTCCTCTCACCCCCTCCCTCACCTCCTCCCTCACATCCTCCCCCACACACCCCTCCCCCACACACCCCTCCCCCACACCCCCCTCTCCCCCACACACCCCCGTCCCCACACCCCACACCCCTGTCCCCCACACCCCTCCCCCACAACACCTCACACTCCCCCCTCTTCCCCACACAACCCCCTCCCCATCCCAAGATTGTGTTGGGGGGAACCAGGCCCCCCATGTGACTGGGAACCAATGGGTCCCACTTAGTCTAGTTCTATTTAAAACCAATAGCAAATATTTGACTAAAACACTGAAAAGGGTCTTACATCAGAACCTATCCTTGACCATGCCGATGAAGGTCCATGAACCAAAAATATTACCTCATATTTCTCTCCTGGAATGCTGCCTTAGTATATCCAGCAATTTCTAATTTTATTTAAGTTGTCAATATCTACACATTATTTTTCCATTTCTTCTCCCCAACAATTCAAAAGAAATTAGATACTGTAGTCAACTCTTGGCCATGTTATTGGTCTTAAATGTATCGTGTAATAATATCACAATGATTAATAACTAGAAATATCAATCAAATTTTAATTTGCTTTTTGAAAAACAGACAAATGTATTTTCAAGATCGATTTGGGTAAATTAGCCTATTCATTAAATTTACAAAAGAAAATCAAAGCTTTAAACTGTTGATTGTTGCCCTTATATTTAAAAGATTTAGCAAAATGTTAAAATCTGGTCAATAGTTTATAATACAGCACTTTTGAAACTTCAGTGAAAGATCATGGAAATGCTTGTTCTACTACAAATAATCTGCATTAGATTAAGCTTTGCCCAGCTCCAGTGAAGCCAACTTTAGAGAAACTGTGCCAAATGAAAATTCTGGGCCAGGATGTTTTATGTTCTACAAAGACGCAGGAGACTGCAGATACTGAAATCTGGACCAATAATCTACTGGAGGAACTCTTCAGATCAAGCAGCGTCTATGGGGGAGAAAGCATCGTCAACTTTTAAAGTCAAACCCTGCATCAGATGTTGCTTGACCCACCGAGTTCTTCCAACAGATTACATTGTTTGTTACTGTACTTGAGCATATGTCATTCAGAAATTAATTCAGTTTTCACAGCTTCTTTAACTGACATTGGCTATCTTTAACTATCAGGGTCAACATGGTAATCCTGGACCACCTGGGATCGTTGGGGCTAAAGGAGAAATGGTACGTTATTTATTTAAATCTCATTAATTTGGCGGAAAAATAATAGACAATAGGTGCAGGCCATTCGGCCCTTCGAGCCAGCACCGCCATTCAGTGTGATCATGGGTGATCATCCCCAATCAGTACCCCGTTCCTGCCTTCTCCCCATATCCCCTGACTCCGCTATCTTTAAGAGCCCTGTCTAGCTCTCTCTTGATACATACCAATTGTTTTGTGTATGTCAAAACTAACAAAACTATAAATTAATAAAACTCCTATCTGAGAGGAGTTGATGTAACCACCCCTTTCAATAAATCTGGAGATTTTTTGTTTTTCTTATATCCCGTTCTCTCCACTACGTTTAAGCAATGTCCAGATCATACAAATTTGCTACATTAAATACCTTTCCTCATCATCCTTTGTTTTTGTTTGTTTTTATATTAAATCTGTCAACGCTGGTTTCATAACGTCTTACTGTGGAATACTTTGTCCTTAGTTGTTGTGCTTATACCTCTGCTAAATCTCACCGTAATTTTGTTTACAGAAGGCGAACAACCATAGATCTTTCAGTCTCTCCACGTAGCTGGTCTCTGCACACTTCAGTAATCATCTTCCACACCTTTATCCACTGACAGGTGGTGCATGCAAATGGCCACTGTCATTAGCTGGATAATTGTGCCAAATAGTCATTTAAAACAATTACCATAATTTCTTGTTTCCGTTAACCTGCAGCCTGGAAAATGTACTGCACAATAATTTCAACATAGGTTTGGCAGGACCTGAGAAAATGTAGTAGATTTCAGTTTGTTTCATATTATAGTCCATGACAACTCTTGCTTTTTTTTTAGCAATTGTAATTAACATAAACTGGCATTTCTATCATGCTTCTAATTTAGAGAAAAGCACATGAGATGAATGAAGAAAAATTCTCAAATTCTGATATTTTATGAGAAAAAAGATAAAGTAGATATTTGCAGGTAAAATAATAAAATGATTTAGTGCCTCCATTTTGATGCACCATCCGCAGGCATATCTTTCACCAACAAGTAATTTAGTTGAGTCAAGAACTATATTTGGAGCCCACCTAATTTGCCTTTCCATTCCAAGTGAGAATCTTCTTTTCCATTTCCATTGGAATACTAGAACCAATTGGATATTAAATCCCGTAAACTTTTCAAATTGCATGTGCATCATTGTTACACACTTCAGTGAATGCGGATGGGCTGCTTTCCACAAGTAACATTAGAACATTTGCAGATGACACAAAGCCGGGTGTCAGTGTGAACTGTGAGGAGGATGCTAAGAGAATGCAGGGTGACTTGGACAGGTTGGGTGAGTGGGCAAATGTATGGCAGATGCAGTTTAATGTGGATAAATGTGAGGTTATCCACTTTGGTAGCAAAAAAACAGGAAGGAAGATTATTATCTAAATGGTGTCAAATTGGGAACAGGGGAAGTACAATGAGATCTGGGGGGGTCCTTGATCATCAGTCAATGAAAGTAAGCTTGCAGGTACAGCAGGCAGTGAAGAAAGGAAACGGCATGTTGGCCTTCATAACAAGATGAGTTGAGTATAGGAGCAAAGAGGTCCTTCTGCAGTTGTACAGGGCCCTAGTGAGACCACACCTGGAATATTGTGCACAGATTTGGTCTCCAAATTTGAGGAAGGACATTCTTGCTGTCATCTGCTGAGAGAATGGAGCGACTGAGCTTGTATACTCTGGAATTTAGATGGATGAGAGGGTATCTTATTGATACATATAAGATTATTAAGGGTTTCGACATGCTAGAAGCAGGAAACATGTTCCCGATGTTGGGGGAGTCCGGAACTAGGGGCCATAGTTTAAGAATATGGGGTAAGTCATTTACAACGGAGATGAGGAAACACTTTTGCGAATCTATGGGATTCTCTGCCTTAGAGGGCGGTGGAAGCTGGTTCTCTGGATACTTTCAAGAGATAGCTAGATAGGGCTCTTAAAGATTGCGGAGTCAGGGGATATGGGGAGAAGGCAGGAACGGGGTACTGATTGCAGATGATCAGCCATGATCACATTAAATGGCGGTGCTGGCTCGAAAGACCGAATGCTGTACTCCTGCATCTATTGTCTGTTGTCAATTGTCATAGAGTACTATCAGTACTAACTAACTTTAGGATATTAGTTTATTTTATTTTCATGTGTAACGAGAATATACGTGATTACAACTGAGCCACCCACCGTGTACAGATATGTGATAAAGGGAATAATGTTTAGCAAAGTGCCATTAAATATAGTCTAAGGGTCTCCACTGAGGTGGATAATAGCTCAGGACTACTCCCTAGTTGGTGGTACCAGTTCTTACTAGCTACCAGTATGTAGTCTCATCAAGCATAAGACTGATTGCCACCCTCAGTACTACTTAAACCAAATCCCATCAAGTGATGCCAGTCTTCAACCTAATTGAATGTTGGAATAGCTGTGCCTTCTGTTCATTCTAATTCCAAACAACACCACATCATAGACCAAATTAAAATTAGTTTGAGCTGACAACTGTAATTAACCAGGTTCACAACAGTTTCTCACTGGTAGAATTGGTCCAATGGATGGCTTTATCGGAATTCAGCCACCAGTTATTTCATGCCATGTGATTAATGATATGATCATTATATTATCTAAACTAAATGATACAGTTCTGGAAATGTGTATGATTTCACTTATCTCATTACAGGGTATTATTGGAAGACCAGGACCACCAGGATTACATGGGGTACCAGGAAACGTGGTAAGTGACAAAAGAAGCATTACCAAATAGGGATTCTTTTATAGAGGATTGCATAAGATTGTGGGTTGTTTAGTAGTGGAGTGGGTCGACGGAAACTGGTGGCGAGTGGGAAGACGGGTGAGACTAAGGAAGCTGTTTATCCAAATGAACTTAACAAACATCATAATATTGAAGAAGAAGAATAGATCATATGATGTACCAAAGAGGAAGAGAGACAGAGAGATGTATAACAAAAGACAGAACTTGGAATATTATATTAAGGATCAGCATATATAATTGGTGAGGACCTATATTCAATGTTTTCAATATTCCTGTTTATGTTGCTTCAACTGGAAACTGAGCTGACTGGATGTGTCAGCCTTGGTCAGAAGCATTGACTACATTTGCTGCCCTAGATCAATGTGGACACTAAACAGTTCATTAAATTATGGGATAGACACATGCTGACTGGATAAAAGTATACAGATAAAGAAGGAAAATCATATACATTTGATTAAATATCAAATAGCAGACCTGCAGTTTTAATTTTGAAACGTGTTCTTGGATTAAGATGAGATGCAAAGTATTTAAGACAATTGCACTGTACTGTTACCTTAGTCTGTGAGTGGCAGTTTTCTATGGTGCAATCAATACTTCCTTTAATGAACCTACATAGAAATGTGCAGATTGAGTTACATGGCTGGAGGCTCATCATTTGTCACAATGATCACATTAGGCTTGAACATGATGCCCAATCAAATGACATGTGATTAACTGGCAACCAGTTAAGCAAAGTTTGTTAATATATGTTTGTATAATATATAATATATTGAATGTACAGATAGGTATTAATGATTATGATATAGTTGGGATCATGGAGACATGGCTCAGGGTGACCAAGGCTGGGAGCTGAACATCCAGGGATATTCAATATTCAGGAGGGATAGACAAAAAGGAAAAGGAGGTGGGGTAGCGTTGCTGGTTAGAGAGGAGATTAACGCAATAGAAAGGAAGGACATTAGCTTGGAGGATGTGGAATCGATATGGGTAGAGCTGCGAAACACTAAGGGGCAGAAAACGCTACAGGGTGTAGTGTACAGGCCACCTAACAGTAGTAGTGGGGTTGGGGGTGGCATCAAACAGGAAATTAGAAATGCATGCAACAAAGGTAAAACAGTTATAATGGGTGACTTGAATCTACATATAGATTTGGTGAATCAAATTGGCAAGGGTGCTGAGGAAGAGGATTTCTTGGAATGTATGTGGGATTATTTTCTAAACCAACATGCAGAGGAACCAACAAGAGAGCAGGCTATTCTAGACTGGGTATTGAGTAATGAGGAAGGGTCAGTTAGCAGTCTTGTTGTGCGTGGCCCCTTGGGCAAGAGTGACCATAATTTGGTTGAGTTCTTCATTAGGATGGAGAGTGACATTGTTAATTCAGAAACACGGGTCCTGAACTTAAAGAAAGGTAACTTTGAGGGTATGAGACGTGAATTGGCCAAGATGACTGGCAATTGATTCTTAAAGGGTTGATGGTGGATATGCAATGGAAGGCATTTAAAGACTGCATGGATGAACTACAACAATTGTTCATCCCAGTTTGGCAAAAGAATAAATCAGGGAAGGTAGTTCAATAATAAGGGAAATCAGGGATAGTGTCAAAACAAAAGATGAAGCGTACAAATTAGCCAGAAAAAGCAGCCTACCAGAGGATTGGGAGAAATTCAGAGTCCAGCAGAGGAGGACAAAGGACGTAATTAGCAAAGAGAAAATAGATTATGAAATAAAACTGGCAGGGAACATAAAAACTGACTGCAAAAGTTTTTATAGATGTGAAGAGAAAAAAAATAGTTAAAACAAATGTAGGTCCCTTGCAGTCAGAAACAGGTGAATTGATCATGGGGAACAAGGACATGGCAGACCAATTGAATAAATACTTTTGTTCTGTCTTCACTAAGGAAGACATAAATAATCTGCCGGAAATAGCAGGCGATCGCGGGTCAAATGAGATGGGGGAACTGAGTGAAATGCAGGTTAGCCGGGAAGTGGTGTTAGGTAAATTGAATGGATTAAAGGCCGATAAATCGCCAGGGTCAGATAGGCTGCATCCCAGAGTACTTAAGGAAGTAGCCACAGAAATAGTGGATGCATTAGTGATAATTTTTCAAAACTCTTTAGATTCTGGAGTAGTTCCTGAGCATTGGAGGGTAGGTAATGTAACCCCACTTTTTAAAAAGGGAGGGAGAGAGAAAACAGGGAATTACAGACCAGTCAGCATGGAATTATGAAAGGTAAATCATGTCTGACGAATCTTATAGAATTTTTCGAGGATGTAACTAGTATAGTGGATAAGGGAGAACCAGTGGATGTGTTATACATCTGGACTTTCAGAAGGCTTTCGACAAGGTCCCACATAAGAGATTAGTATACAAACTTAAAGCACGCGGTATTGGGGTTCAGTATTGATGTGGATAGGGAACTGACTGGCAAACAGGAAGCAAAGAGTAGGAGTAAACGGGTCCTTTTCAGAATGGCAGGCAGTGACTAGTGGGGTACCGCAAGGCTCAGTCCAGCTGTTTACAATATATATTAATGATTTGGATGAGGGAATTGAATGCAACATATCCAAGTTTGCGGATGACACAAAGCTGGGGGGCAGTGTTAGCTGTGAGGAGGATGCTAGGAGGCTGCAAGGTGACTTGGATAGACTGGATGAGTGGGCAAATGCATGGCAGATGTAGTATAATGTGGATAAATGTGAGGTTATCCACTGGTGGCAAAAACAGGAAAGTAGACTATTATCTGAATGGTGGCCGATCAGGAAAAGGGGAGATGCAACGAGACCTGGGTGTCATGGTATGCCAGTCATTGAAAGTAGGCATGCAGGTGCAGCAGGCAGTGAAGAAAGTGAATGATATGTTAGCAATCATAGCAAAAGGATTTGAGTATAGGAGCAGGAAGGTTCTACTGCAGTTGTACAGGGTCTTGGTGAGACCACACCTGGAGTATTGTGTACAGTTTTGGTCTCCTAATCTGAGGAAAGACATTCTTGCCATAGAGGGAGTACAGAGAAGGTTCACCAGACTGATTCCTGGAGTATTGTGTACAGTTTTGGTCTCCTAATCTGAGGAAAGACATTCTTGCCATAGAGGGAGTACAGAGAAGGTTCACCAGACTGATTCCTGGGATGTCAGGTCTTTCATATGAAGAAACACTGGATAGACTAGGCTTGTACTCGCTAGAATTTAGAAGATTGAGGGGGGATCTTATAGAAACTTACAAAATTCTAAAGGGGTTGGACAGGCTAGATGGAGGAAGATTGTTCCCGATGTTGGGGAAGTCCAGGACAAGGGGGTCACAGTTTAAGGATGAGGGGGAATTTTTTTAGGACCGAGATGTGAAAAACATTTTTCACACAGAGAGTGGTGAATCTCTGGAATTCTCTGCCACAGAAGGTAGTTGAGGCCAGTTCGTTGGCTATATTTAAGAGGGAGTTAGATGTGACCCTTGTGGCTAAAGGGGTCAGGGGGCATGGAGAGAAGGCAGGTACGGGATACTGAGTTGGATGATCAGCCATGATCATATTGAATGCCGGTGCAGGCTCGAAGGGCTGAATGGCATACTCCTGCACCTATTTTCTATGTTTCTATAACATTTGCAAAGCTCTTATAAAGGTTTTGTTCACCATAATTGAATAGATTCTCTCGGACAAGGTAAAGAGGAGAAAATATGAACTCACTTCATTTCGGGTACATTCACTTCCTTACTTCTGAGAATCCCTGAGGAAGGCAAATACTTAATTTCATGAACTACCATTTTAGAGGCTGATTCAGAAATGTTACAATGCCTCATCTAGGAAACTCTACTTAAAAACTCCTCAATATCACAGCCTCCCCATATCCAGAATCACCTGAATGTTGGTGCATTCACTAGAGCTAAGGCCTGCAATTCCCAAAACTCTCAGTTAACTTCCAGCCTTGTCCATGTGGTCATGGGGTTCCTGACACCACCAAGTTGGGACCCTGTCTACAGCAACTGAATGGTAGAAGGGTACTCAGGCAATTGACTGCATTGTTATGATTCTCTCTCTCTTTCTCCCTTGCCCTTTCTCTTTATGCAGTGCAACACTGTATTATCCATGTATGCATTGAATCATTTGGAGGTTAGTTAACAGCTCTCAGAGTTGCAGTGGTGTTGCAGTGGGAGGTATAGAATTTCCCAGGCTGCAACTGAGGGGCAAATTCACACTCCATTCCAAAAAAACTTCTGAGAACAATGGGTACACAGTGTGTAAAGCAGTATTCAGTCGTTGAGATATTTCACAGATGATGGCTTTTTTTTCAAATAAATAAAAGAAAACATATTAATTATGTCTGTGTTACACAGGGGATCCCTGGAGTGGCTGGTCCTCCAGGCAAGGATGGTCTCAGAGGTGAGAAGGTAAGAATCCTACTAATAATGGGATACAGTGAATGACGGGACAAGTTATGGACAAAAGTCGGACATGGTAGAGATGTAAGCATCATTTGGAACGTTGATGGGCAGTATTGTTATACACTTCTGATTCAACAGCCTAATGTTGCATTATCATTTACCAATTAGAGTGAGTGGAGAGAATGTTAAAGTAGTAGCCTAAGGCAGAGGTTAATATAATTATAACATTAAAATATATATTTGGACAAGCACTTAAATAGGAAAATCATAGAAGAATATAGGACTAATGTGGACTAATTAGATTATATTAAAGACACATTATCGGTGGCATGGATGAGGTTGGCTGACAGGGCCCTATACTGTGCGGTACATTCCCATAACTCTGCGGTGTGATAGGCCTGAAAGCACTGTGTACAAGGAGAGGGCTTTTCCTTGCAGACCGTGACAGTTTGGAGCGCTCAGAGAAAGTCAGATGTTCAGGACTGGGTCCAGGATTAAAGCCATACCCTCTAGTCTTTGACATTCCTATCCTATGATGGGTCATTGCCTCCACTTTGGTGAACTCATATAGTGTAAGATCAACAAGGCTTTTCAAAAGGTAATAACTACCAAAGGAAGAAATATGTTTTGAAACTGCTATGATGGATGATCTTGTAAGATTCTAGTAATATCACGGGCTCAATTGCCCAAACTATCTCCTTTAACCATAGACATTGCATGGGATGTGATTAAGATATTAATAGAAGTGTATAAAATCACAAGGGGAATAGGGTAGAGGAATAAAAAGACAAGTTTAAGATGAGAGGGACAAGATTTAATATGAACCTGAGGGGCAACATTATCACTCAGAGGATATGTATGAATATAATGAGCTGCCAGTGGATGTACTTGACTCAACAACTATAACAGCATTTAAAGGACACTTGGACAGATACATCGATAGGAACTGGACTGCAATGAGCAACCGCCAGCAAACGGGACTAGCTTAGTTGAGTTATTTTGGTCGGCATGGACGAGTTGCCCCAAAGTGCCTGTTTCTGTCCTGTATGACTCTATATGACTATCTTGGGCTGCCAACCATTACATATCTCAAGATGGACTCTGAGGACTCAGGCCTGGCTTTAAATAGGCGTTAGTTACCAATGCAGGCACCAATAAGAACTTAGCTCTAATTTTGAGTCTTCAATCATTCATTCATTCATTCATTCATTCATTCATTCATTCATTCATTCATTCATTCATTCAATCACATCTCCTAGTTGCCAAATGACATTGAGCTTCAGGCAAATTTTGAATCATAAGTTCATAAGTTATAGAAGCAGAATTAAGCTATTCGGCCCATCAAGTCTACTACACTATTCAACCATGGCCGATCTATTAGTCCCTCACAACCCCTTTTTCCTCCCCATAGCCCCTGATGCCCGTACTAGTCAAGAATCTGTCAATCTCCGCCTTAAAAATATCCATTGACTTGGCCTCCAAAGCCTTCTGGGGCAAAGAATTCCACAGATCCACCACCCTCATATGTGCTGACATCACTGGTCATTCCTTTTAAGGAGTTGTTGGTTTTACATTGGCATTCCTTGTCAGTGCTATAGGGAGTAAACAGATTTCATTTCCAATCAAGGAAGTCCTGTACAATATGGGACTGTCGGTAGTAACCCCACCTGACATGTTGACAAAATAAGTTAAGTCTAATGGCAACCCCCTTGCAATGTGAAGTGGCATAATCTGCAAACAAAGTGCAGAATTGTTACTATGATTAAGCCAGTATCCCTATTGCATCAAGTGTGGCCTGATATTATTTTCACACTTGGTATCGGTATCAGAATGTACTCTCCCACATCTCCCATACGCATACACTCCCAGGAGTGTATGCGTACCTGCAACAGGTTATGAACAACCAGCCAAGCAAACTTGAGAGATGGTTCAAACCTTTAAATGCTACTTGCAACGGTGGTACTTCCTCTATTATGGTAATCAGAGATTAAATATTTAGTATTCTTCTCTTGCTGTCTCATACAGGGAGTACCTGGTAATGATGGAGAACCTGGGGTGCCTGGAACTCCTGGTGATCTTGGACCAGCTGGAATTCCTGGAACACCAGGTGAAAGTATAACTGGAAAAAAGGTAACTTAAGTTGAACAACATTTGGGAGTAAGTTCACAGTGAATTGGAAATTTTCTTGTTCTGGTAAACCATGCTTTGTGAAGTTGTGTCAAACAGAGTGATTTTATTCCACACCATAACCTTGATGATTGGTATTTACAGGGGCTGCCTGGTACATCTGGTTTGCCAGGACTTCAAGGATCCAAGGTAAGAAAATATTTGAATCAGAACCAATGCATTAACTCTAGTCTCTTAAGAATATCAAGGCAAACACATATTTTTTTCCAGCATCATTGCTGATGCTTTTATTCATTGTCAAAACAACAGAAGATAATGAAGTCTTCACATGCAAGGCAAAGTCAGTCTGCTATTTGTAGTACATAGCAGGATGTTTCATGCAGTAGTTGGCTCTTAATATTCGTTGGTCCAAATGTGGCTTATTTTCCATTTGCAACGTTTGAAGGGAGTTTTAACGTCCTCGCCTTCCTCTACGCCCACGACGCCTTCTCCTTCTCCTCCTTCTACCACCACGTCTTCTTCCTCTTCCAGAACCTCTCCTAGACTGGCTTCTTGCCATAGTGGTACTTTGGCTTCACTCTGAACACTGCTATCACTCCAGAAATGTTGGCATTTTATACAGAGCATGCGTGGCAATGTCGCCATGACACCGACTGTGATGTAACCAAGTTCTTAACATCATGCCCTTATATGGTACCAATAACAATATCGTTGGCACTATGTGCCTACCTACATTTCATAACCTTTTATGGCATTGAAGTGTATACATAAACTATGTGGTGCATTTTGACTTTCTTCATACCTTATTAAGTGTTGTAGCGTTGCCAGTCAACTGGTGGGCTGGAGCCAAACATCTCTATAAAACCAATTGCATATTTTGTATTTCTTTCATAACATAGTATTAGCCAGAACGTGGGATGTGAGTGTCCTGAACCTGTATAGGGAGTCAGAGGAGGTGCTTGGAAGAACCCAAAGGAGGCTTGAAAATGAGAGCTTGCAATGAAGCAGAGAGAAAATGCTCAAAGAAAATGAGAAACCAGGAGTGTATGCGTATACCTGCAGCTTGGGAATGAGAGTTAAAGGTGGATGGAGTGGAACATAGTATTGTCTGAAGCCAGAGGCAAAAAACGGAAAGCAAGGTGGACATATATATATACATATATTGAATTCATGTAATATGAAAGACTAGAATCAAAAAAGATTTTAAAAAGAATAAAATAAATTCTATTGAAAATGTTCCAGTTTATTCTATTGTGATCCCACTCAAGGTGTTCATTTAAACAGCTCACATGTTCTTACCAGAGGTGTCTGCCTGATGATGCTGACCTTCCCTCATTTCAATGATTAGCTGGAGTGCCCCATGACTCCAATTCAACAACAGTTGTCAGGCTGACACTTTGCATGGGGACCTGAGTCATAATGTGATGTAGTCAGATTCCTCCATGTTAGTCACATGTTATTCTCCATCCCCATTTCATGTTTGACCAATTCTGCTTCGCAGATTAGTTCAGTTCAGTTTATTGTCATGTACATCGAGGTGCAGTGAAAAGCTTTTGTTGCGTACTAAACAGTCAGCAGAAAGACATTTACAGTGTACATAAGGGAATCATTTTCGTGCAAGGGTTAAGTCAGCAAAATCCGATCAAAGGGTCATCAAAGAGGTAGATGTAGTTCGCAGCACTGCTCTCCCCATTGTGCAGGCCCATTTCTACGTTAATCAAAGATTAACAATTTGCAACCCTTTCTGTTACCACAGGATGAGAATATACAGGATGGTCAGTACATTTGCAGGTGACATTAAAGTGGGTGGTATCAGAGAGCGAAAATGGTTATCAAAAATTACAGCAGATTAGATCAGGTGGGAAAGTGGGCTTGAGTTTAATGCAGATTAAGTGCGAGGTTTTGAAATTTCAAAAGTTTCATCAGGGTTTGCACAGTGAATGGCACGGCCCTGTGGGATGTGTTGTGGAGTAGAAGGTTCTAGGAGTTCACAAATTAAATGAGATTTACTTTTGATAGTGTTTTAATGGTCTGAGAAACGACTGCTGGAGTTTTAAAAAGATCTTTATTCAAAAGTTCGATATCCAGTATACAGGTTCTTCAGACATGTCTGCCCACAACGGTGGTCAACGCTGAACTAACGTGCGCAAGTGAAAAACCGCGCAAAACAAGCAGCCCCTCCCTTCCGAACGGCGGGTTTGATATATGCGTGCGCTAGCGGGCGCCGCTACATGGGCCACCCCCCAGAATCCACGGTACGGAAACGCATGGGTAAACAGACGATTCGACCGGAACGCGTGGTCTGAGGTCACGGAGCAAGCGTAACATTAGGGACCGGTAAAACGGGACAGGAGGGGCGCAAAAAATGCGAATGAGGGACGAGCGTAACAAAGGGGACTGTAGAAACACGACTGGGAATAACAGGTGCAGAGGGCGGTAAAACGGCAGGTGGCCGTCCTCTATGCCATGGAGTTGCCACTGTCACTGGGCTATCCTCGTCGACGTGTGCTAGCTTAAGGCGGCTCATGGAGACGAACTCCTCTCTGCCACCCATGTCCAACGTAAACGTCGAAACACCAGTACTGAGCACCTTGAATGGACACTCGTACACCCGCTGTAACGGCGAGCGATGAGCATCTCTACGGAGAAAAACATAAGCACAATCCCGTAACATAGTACGCAAATGCACCGAAGACGAACCATGCCGGGAAGTGGGAACCGGGACCCTAGCGTGCGCCCGCTCGCGAAGGTCCGCTAACAACGATGAGTTTGGAATCTCTTGGTCCTGGCGGGTATGCAAGAAATCCCCAGGAACTCTCAAAACGGAGCCATAAACCAAGTCGACCGAGGAGGCTTTGAGGTCCTCCTTAGGCGTTGTTCTGATGCCTAGGAGGAACCAAGGTAACTGGTCGACCCAATCAGGGCCGGTGAGTCAACTTTTAATGCCGACTTGAGGTGCCTGTGGAAACTCTCAACCAGCCCGTTGGACTCCGGGTGATGAGCAGTAGTCTGATGCAGCTTCGCGCCATACAGCTGCACCATATCACACCACAGGGAGGACGTGAACTGGGTCCCATGATCCATAGTAATATCTGAGGGGACCCCGAAACGAGCGATCCAATTGGAGAGAATGGCCCTCGCGCATGCTTTAGTGGAGGTATCTGTTAACGGAATTGCCTCTGCCCACATGGTAAACCTGTCCACAATGGTCAGTAAGTGGGTAGCCCCACGCGAACAGGGCAAGGGACCTACCAGGTCAACAAGTATGTGCAGGAACCTCCCTTCCGGGACGGCAAAATCCTGGATCGGTGGGTGTACATGTCTCTGCACTTTGGAGGTCTGGCATGGGATGCAGGACTGAACCCATGCAGCGACTTGCTTCCTTAACCTGTGCCAGACAGACTTCGGCGCAACCAAGGCAGAGGTGGCGCGAATGGACGGGTGCGCTAGGCTGTGGACGGTGTCGAAAATCCAACGTCACCAAGCGACCGGAGCAATGGGACAGGCTTTGCCCGTGGAGATATCGCAAAGGACTTGGACGCTGGAGGTTTCCACACGGCACTATAACCAACTGCAGTCCTGATTCAGCATTGCGGTAAACCTCCATACTGGCATCTGCCAGTTCGGCAGTGGCCAGCTCCTCATAATCAACGCCTAGGCTGAGCGCTGAAACTTCGGGCAGCGCTGGACGGGACAACGCATCAGCCACAACATTCAGCTTCCCTGCCACATGCAGAATATCAGACGTGAATTCGGAAATGTAGGCGAGGTGCCGTTGCTGTGTGGCAGACCAAGGGTCAGACACCTTGGTCAAAGCGAATGTTAGCAGCTTGTGGTCGGTGAATGTGGTGAAAGCGCTCCCCTCTAGGAAATAACGAAAATGGCGGATCGCTAGGTAAAGTGCGAGTAGCTCCCTGTCGAAAGCGCTGTATTTGACTTTAGGTGCTCGCAGCTGCCTGCTGAAAAATGCCAGCAGCACCCAGTGACTACCTACACGCTGCTCGAGGACGCCGCCTACCGCGACGTCAGAAGCGTCCATGGTGAGTGCCGTTTGGGCTGATGCCCTAGGGTATTCCAGCATAGTGGCATTGCCAATGCGGTCTTTGCACCCTCAAAAGCCTTCTGTGCTTCTTTGGACCAGACCAGGTCCTTGGGCTTACCGCCTACGCATTGGAATAACGGCCGCATGATGGCGGCTGCAGATGGGACAAATCGGTGGTAGAAATTAACCATCCCGATAAACTCCTGTAAACCTTTAACCAATAGAGGCCTCGGGAAACGAATGATGGCGTCGACTTTCTCGGGCAATGGCTGAGCACCACTAGAGGTGATGTTATGACCCAAGAAAGCAATCCGAACTGGCACTTCGCAGGGTTGATCACCAACCCGTGCTTGTGCAGCCGTTCGAAAAGCAGGCGGAGATGCTTGACATGCTCATCCAGGTCGATGAAAATAAACGGCAAACTCTGGCCGACCTGATCCATAAGCCTTTGCAATGCCTGGGCAGCGTTCTTCAAGCCAAAAGGCATTCTGAGCCATTCAAAAAGGCCGAAAGGGGTAATGGTGGCCGTCTTAGCAACGTCGTCGGGGTGGACCGGGATTTGATTATACCCATGGATAAGGTCGCCCTTTAAAAAGATAGTCGCACCTTTCAGATGGGCCGAGAAATCCTGGATGTTCGGGACTGAATAGCGGTCGGCGGTGGTTACTGCGTTCAGATGCCTGTAATCACCGCAAGGCCTCCAGCCCCCTGATGCTTCGGGCACCATGTGCAACGGGGACCCCAGAGGCAATCCGACTGCAGGACGATCCCTAGGTCCTCCATAAGTTGGAATTCTTCCCGCGCGATGCGCAGTTTATCTGGCGGGAGACGGAGCGCGGGTGTGTACCGTTGGTCTCTCAGTGGGAATGTGATGGACCATGCCATGACAAGGCACGGCCCCATCGAACCTGGGCGTGAGCAACCCTGGAAAGTCGGCAAGCAGGGCTGCGAAAGGTTGCTGGATCTCAGTTACCTCGACGAAATGCTGTAGGAGCGTTGAAGGGTTGCGCAGCTTGGCAGAGCATGGACCCGGCAAAGGGACCATTCGTCCCCCTCACCCATTGACTAACAAGGAGAACGCGCACAAGAAATCGGCCCCAGGATTGGTTGGACGACGTCAGCGTACCGTAGGTGCGAATGTCGCTCCTGTTAATGGCCGAGAGGACGGGCCCTACCTTACCAGCACGAATGTCTCAAGTGCTTGGGGGCAGGATACTGGCATGGGCACCGGAGTCCACCAGGAAACGGTGGCCGGAAAGTCGATCGCGGAGGAAAAGGCGTGCATTGGGGCCGATCACTTTTGCCTCAATGGACGATCGGCCAGGGCATTTCCCGGAAACGAACAGGGGCTCCGGCATCTCCGAGCATCGGGTCCGTATCATTGGTGGTAGTAGCACCATCTGCGTCGACTGTAGACCACTGGCCGCGGCGATTCCTCTTCGGCGCTGGGCTGGGTCTCTTCTTCTTCTCCTTGATGTCAGTTCGGCTGCACCCGTCCCGACGCCCCGTCGTCTGTGTGCCCACAATTTGTCAGCTCTCTCCGCGAGTTGTTGGGGGTCGCTGAAATCAGCTCCGGCGAGCATCAGTTGGACTTCGTCAGGCATCTGCTCCAGGAAAACCTGTTCGATAAGCAGACTCGGGCGGTGCCCGTCGTCAGGGCTAACATCTCCGCCATGATGGTGGATGGCCGCCGGTCACCGACACTGTCCATGTGCAGCAGCTTCACTGCCCTGTCTCTGCGGCTGAGACCGAAAACGCGGAGCAGCTGGGCCTTCAGCCCTTCATATTTGGCGATGGGCGGCGGGTCCCTGATGTAGGGCAACAACCTCGAGGCACAGTCCTGCGGCAAAGTCCCCACCACGTGGAAATACCTTGTGTCGTCCGCTACGATGCTATGGAGGTGGAACTGTGCCTCAATGTGGACAAACCACACCTGAGGTTGATCAGGCCAAAATGCTGGCAACTTGAAGGCTGATGAGCCCTGCCTCGTGCTGGTTAATTCTGCGGGAACACTCTCTTCTTGCATAATTCATCTGTCTAACGACGGCTAGACAGGTCAGGGTCACCAATTTAGTGGTCTGAGAAACGACTACTGGAGTTTTAAACAGATCTTTATTCAAAAGTTCGATATCCAGTGTACAGGATCTTCAGACACGTCCCCCACAACGGTGGTCAGCGCTAAACTAACACACGCAAGTGAAAAATCGCGCGAAACAAGCAGCCCCTCCCGAGCCATGTGACCGCGGCTTCCGAACGCCAGGTTCGATATATGTGTGCGTTAGCGGGCGCAACTACAGCGTATACTTAACAATTAAGATTAGAAATTCTATTCATGAGATATGAGCATTGTGAGCAAGGACTGCAATTGTTGTCCATATCTTTTGGTTTGCATATAGCATCTGTAACTCTCTGTAATATCTTGCAGTCTTGCGCAGAGCGATTGCCATACCAAGCTGTGATGCATCTGGATAATAATGCTTTCTAAGGTGCCTTTGTAAAAAATAGAGACATGGTGAATTTTCTTAGTCATCTGAGGAAGTACTGGAGTTGGCATGCATTCTTGCCCATGGTGTTGATGTGGTTGAACCAGGTCAAATTGGTGGTGGGCTTGAAGCTCCTGACCATTGTTCACAGATATATGGTGGAAGCCTTCAGCCCATTGAGTCCATGCCAACCAAAGCTCACCCAAACATCATTCTTTGATCGATACACAAACATGTCCTTTAGTGACAATTGCAATTGCACTGAAAAAGCATATGTTGATTAGTTCCTTTAGCAATTGCCTTTATAAATAATTAACTTACAATGAACATTAAATTCTCCTAATTTGGAAAAATAAAGTACAAATAACCCATCACCCCCAGCCCGTCTTCCTTGCCCCTCTTCTCTGTGCCCCACCTGCATTCACCCATTTCTTCCCTTCTCCTTTCACCTATATTCCTTCCCGGCTTCACAATTCATACCTCTTCTATCTCGCTCATTGTCTTTTCATGTTTGGCCTTTGTCCAACCATCTATCAACCCCCCCCACCCCCCTCACCTGTAAGCACCTATCTATCACTTGCTGAGCTTTAGCCCTCCCTCACCACAATCAGAAGAAGGGTCCTAACCCTGAAACATCACCTATTCCAGTTTTACTCCTGTGATGCTCCTGACCGATGAGTTATTTCAGCACTTTGTGTCTTTTTTTACAATTAAGTGGTTGGCTGAACCAGTTATTTGGCTGCCAATATATTAGAGGAGCAATGACTAATACATTATTTGCTTTGACATAATGAAATGTCAAGTTGCATCCATACTTGAGTAGCTTCACTGATGAGATTCATATTGAAAAGTTTTGATCTATTGTCAAAAATATTTCCTTTTATTCTTGGATGTGGATTTCTCATTCACCCGTCTCCTGTTTACCTTTAAATCATTACCTATTTACTGCCGAATGTTTGCACAAGAATAACCTGACCCATGTCTTTTTACGTTATATTTGTTATCAAGCTCATATATACAGCCTGGCATTCCAGTGACATAATATTACAGTGTCAGCAATGCCATCTTTCAGATGAACTGTCAAGTAGATGTGTGATTTCATTTTTTAAAAACGTCTTAAAAGATCTATGCAACTTTGTTCAAATGTAATTTGGCGTTATTTCCAGTCAACATTTATCCTTCATTTAGCATGTATCCCTAACCTTATATTTATGATCCCTCTGACATTGAATGCCCCCACAAGTAGTCATCAATAGACAATAGACAATAGATGCAGGAGTAGGCCATTCGGCCCTTCGACCCAGCACCACCATTCAATGTAATCATGGCTGATCATCCACAATCAGTACCCCGTTCCTGCCTTCTCCCCATATTCCTTGACTGCTATCCTCAAGAGCTCTATCTAACGCCCTTTTGAAAACATCCAGAGAACCCTTCACTACCCTCTGAGGCAGCGAATTCCACAGACCCACAACTTGGGGAGGTCCAGGACGAGGGGTCACAGCTTAAGGATAAGAGGGAAATCCTTTAGGACCGAGATGAGAAGGACTTTTTTTCACACAGAGAGTGGTGAGTCTCTGGAACTCTGCCACAGAGGGTAGTTGAGGCCAGTTCATTGGCTATATTTAAGAGGGAATTACATGTGGCCCTTGTGGCTAAGGGGATCAGAGGGTATGGAGAGAAGGCAGGTACGGGATACTGAGTTGGATGATCAGCCATGATCATATTGAATGGCGGTGCAGGCTCGAAGGGCCGAATGGCCTACTCCTGCACCAAATTTCTATGTTTCTCTGTGTGAAAAATTATTTCCTCGTCTCCGTTCTAAATGGCTTACGCCTTATTCTTAAACTGTGGCCCTTGGTTCTGGACTCCCCCAACATTGGGAACATGTTTCCTGCCTCTACCGTGTCCAAACCCTTAATAACCCTACATGTTTCAATAAGATCCCCTCTCATCCTTCTGAATTCCATAGTACACAAGCCCAGCTGCTCCATTCAATCAACATATGACTGCCCTGTCATCACTGGAATCAAGTAGAAACAGAAGGAAATGAAATCTTTGAGAGTTTTAAATGTAGATAATAGCCATTAACCTTTGATGCAAAAGGCTGACTGCAGATATTTAAAATCGTGATGTCTTGAAATATCATTTAACCCATCATCATTTGTTGACAAGGTTTACATAAGATTAAGTTGCAAGCTGAAAGAACATATAAGAATAATCTACAGTAACAAATTAAAGGAGCAGGTTATTTATTCCCAAGGCAACACAAATAATTCTTGTCTGTCTTGCAGGGTGACCCAGGGGATCCTGGAATACCAGGATTAGCAGGAGAAAGGGGACCTCCAGGTGAAGGAATCCCTGGACCATCAGTAAGTTAATGAATAAATTGTTAAAAGTACCTTTGAATCAAAAATAAGTCAACTGTATAAACATGTCTGCCTTGGGATTTAAGGTAAAATATGCTAAATTTTATGAGCTATTTATTCTGCATGCATTGGTTCCTCCAACACATTTGAAGAAACAAGGCAGTTTTGTCTGTGTCCTGTCGCAAATCCATTACATATTAAACCAGGATGGCATCAAGTATTTTTAATTGTCTCCATATTGAGAATTTACAGCGATTCAACATAGAAATAGGCCCTTTGGCCATCGACGCCATGCCACCCAACGATCACCTGTACACTACGTTATCTCAGTTTCACATCCTACACATGAGTGGTGATTTACAGAAGCCAATTAACCTACTGACCTGCATGTCTTTGGGAGGAAACTTGAGAACCCGGAGAGAGCTCACGCAGTCACAGGGAGAACGTCCAAACTCCGTACAGACAGCACCCATAGTCGGGATCGAACCCGGGTCTCTTCTGCTGCAAAGCAGTAACTCTACCGCTGCCACCCTAGAATTGATTTAACCTCTGAGTGAAGACACAAAGCCCCAAGTAGAGGGTCAAATCTCTACTTTTTTATTGGTGTGTGACTGCTTACATAATAAAACTATTGAAGATTTATTTTCCCAAACCATCTGAGCAGCGGTTTGCTCAGATTGTCTGACATGTGAGGACCTTCATAGCTCATAATTATGACAGGCAAATGAACTCAACCATTCCTCCTAGAGACTCAACAGTTCAACTGCCATAACTAGCAACTCCTCCCTTTATTGAAGGCAGTACCTATAAAGTCAGCTGCAGTGTCTAAATACAACAATACATTTGCATCAGACCTAGTCAGTTTTGGATCTGCTCCACAAGCAGTTATTAATTTACCTTTAGAATTTTCTTCAATTTGCTGCCAGTTGCAATTTATGTTGTCACCATCAAAGCAATCAGTACTGATTGAAAATATTGCTCAATAGTTGAATAATGCTTGAAAACACAATGTAGTTGCAAAGGATAATGCCAACTTTTGGATTTATTTCTGTATCTGGGCACCTTCTGAATACTGCAACAGAATATGAAGTAAAAAACAGAGGAAGCCCTCTTTCCTCACTTTACTGCCTTTTCGTGAATTTGGGTTGTGTTCAATCTCCAAATCAGACACTGACAAATGGAGATTAATAGAGTAATAAAGAAAACAAGATTAATCTCATCTTCCCACAAGATAGGATGGCAGGAGGGTTTTGATAGTTCAAAGCAATAAATCTATATTAGTGGCTGCACAAGAACAAAAGTGTGGACAAAATGCAGTTGGAACAAAAGTTGTGTGCAGATAAAATATCTTACGAACAAATTCACATTAGAATCAAAATACTCATATGTTCTTCAAATATCAAGATAGTTCCTTTGTCAGTAAACCCTCAACACTGCACATTTCTAGATTACAAAGTCATTTATGGACAGTACATATTTAATATCTTCCAAAATAAAGGGGTGGTATAGTGGAACAGCTGTAGAGTAGCTGCTGTACAGCGCCAGAGACCCAGGATCGATCCTGATTATGGGTGCTATCTGTACAGATACGTTCTCCCCATGACCGTGTGTGTTTCCCCCGGGTGCTCTGGTTTTCTCCAACACTCCAAAGAAGTACAGGTTTGTAGATTAATTGGCTTTGGTAAAAAATATAAATTGTCCCTAGTATGCAGGCTAATGTCAGTGTACGGGGAACACTGTTCGGCCGGGAATCAGTAGGCCAAAGTGCCTGGTTCCGTGCTATATCTCTGAACTAAACTAAAATAAAAATATGTTATTAGACCAAGTGCAGACCTGTTAGGTTTGCTCCCCCAACGCAAGATTCCACCACTCACCCGTTCCCCCAACGCAATATTGCAGCACTCACGCAAACCCCCCAACTGCGCAGGCACGGCTCATTTCTCATCATCCACCAGCACTCCCTTCTCCTCCTCTTCACCCTTCCTCTTCAATCCCAAGACAGGGAGGGTGGTAGGGAGGGAGGGGTGGTAGAGGGGGAGGGGGAGCAGAGGGAGAGGGGGTAGCAGAGATGGAGGGGGATGGGGGTAGAGAAGGAGTGGGAGGAGGAGGGGGTAGACAGGGAGAGGGTAGAGAGGGAGACGGAAGTAGAGATGGAGGATGGGGGGGAGGGTGGAAGAGGGAGAGGGGCAGAGAGGGATGGGGTAGATAGATAGAGAGAGGGAGCGGGGTAGAGGGTGAGGGAGAGAAGGAATAGGTAGAGAGGGTGGGGTGGTATAGAGGGTGGGAGTGAGGGTAGATAGGGAGGGGGTAGAGATGGGGAAGTAGGGTAGAGAGGGAGGTGGTGAGAGAGGGAGTGTAGATGTGGCAACTACCCTCCCTACCCATTCCTCTCCCTCAATCCCCACACTGTTCATTCTCACCTCCCCAGGATATTTCTCCTCTCCACCCCACTCCCCACCCCAGGCCCCTCCTCCATCCCACTCCCCACCCTCCTCCATCCCTCCCCATCTCCCCCCTCCACACCCCCCCCCCACCCCTCCTCATTTCCATCATCCTCCTCCCCTCATTCCCATTCCCTGTCCCAGCACCTACCCAGGTCATAGAGCAACGTCAGGGCCTAGAACTCGGCCTGGTTCTCGTACTCGGCCCAGCCCTGGCTGTAGACTCCAGCCGTCAGTTCGGCTGCCGACTGGGCCTCAGTCCAGGCCTCGACTTCATCTCCGGGCACGTCCCTGACCCCGGATCCAGGCTTGTCCTTGGTTCCAGTGGTGGCTTCTTTCACGGCCTCGGTCAAGGGGGGAGGGGGGTGGGGGGGAAAGGGGAGGGGGGTGGGGGGGAAGGGGGAGGGGGGTGGGGGGGAGGGGGAGGGGTGTGGGGGAAGGGGAGAGGGGATGCGGGGGGTGTGGGGGAGTGGAAGATCTGGGGAGTGGCGGGATGTGGGTGAGGTTGGAGTGGTGGAGGGAGGGGGTGGGGGAGGGGAGTGTGTGGGGGAGCGGGGGGGTATGGGTAGGGGCTATAGGGCATGGGGTGTGTGGTGGAGGGGGGTGCTGTGGGGGAGGGGGAATCTTCAAAACCTTCATAACTTTTGGAATATTTCACCGATCAGAACAAAACATTTGACTTGCAGCAGAGGAGAATGTAAGGTGGCAAAAAATCGTAGCACAATGGGGGATCGTTTTTGAGCAAATGTCATTACAATGCAGTCAGGAAGTGGTCAAGATGAGAGTTTTAGTAATATACTAGACTAAGTGGAACCCATAGGGTCCCATGTTCACACGGGAGGGCTGGTCCCCTGACGCAATATTCGACCTCTCCACCAATTCCAATATTGGTGGCCAGTGGAGGTGGGGGGGGGGGGGGGGGGGGACTTTCTGGAGCCCTGGTATGGGTGTTGTTGGCTGCAGGGACTACTGGTCTCCAGAAGGCTAGTATGGACATTGTGGGCCAAATGAATTCTTGGGTTGGCAGCTCTGTCCCTCAAGCATGATGTGCTGGCAGCTCACTCATGGCTGGTGGGCTGGCAGTTGACACGCCTATTCCTTGAAATTCCATTTCAAGCAGAGTGCAAGGCCACCAAATTCAAATCAATTTTCCTACCATTTCAAGCAGGATGCAAGGCCACCAAATTCAAGTGTAGTTTCTTACCTCTTCGAGCAGGGTGCAAGGCCACAAAATTCAGGTTCAGTTTCCTACCACTTCAAGCAGGGTTCAATGCCACCAAATTCAAGTGCAGTTTCATACCACTTCACGCAGGGTGCAAGACCACCAAATTCAAGTGCAGTTTCATACTATTTCAAGGAGGGTGCAAGGCCACCAAATTCAAATGTAGTTTCATACCATTTCATGCAGGGTGCAAGGCCACCACATTCAAATGCAGTTTCATACCATTTCAAACAGGATAAAACCACCATAAAACCACACAAAACACCACACTCACAGTTCAGTAGAAATTCAGTGTGATCAGTTGATTCACAGCTCAGACAGTCATGACCTCTCCCTCCCCCATCATGCAGAGACTGAGCCACACCCACACTTCTGGGTTTTATAATCCCTCCTCCTCCCACCGGAAAAGGTGTGGCCTTCATGGCGTGATTCACAGGAGAGAGATTCTCAACATATTTTAAACACTAATAACACTTTTATTATTCATTGATGGGAATAATCCTCTGCACTGATGAGCGGAGGGGTACTGAATAAGATGGCCAAAAATCACAACCGTAAGTGGCAGCGTTTTATCTAAGATCAATATAGTGCAAACAGGAAGTTGTCAAGTTTTGCCAAACAGCCATTTGCAGTGCATTTTCACTTCAACCCAACACCTCCCAAACAGCCATTTGCAGTGCATTTTCACTTCAACCCAACACCTCCCAAACAGCCATTTGCAGTGCATTTTCACTTCACCCCAAAACCCCCCAAACAGCCATTTGCAGTGCATTTCTACTTCAACCCAAATACCCCCAAACAGCCATTTGCAGTGCATTTCTACTTAAACCCCCCCCCCCCCCCCCACCCAATCAAAGATCCAATAGCGGAGCAAGATGGACTATTCCCGCGGAAAACGCGTAGTAGTCATAGACAGATTCATGGGTAATTATAGGACCCATTTCAGCAACCAACCTCCCCCATCTTACTTCCGCTATCTTACTTCCGCCTCCGTCTTCGGGGTTGAGGCGGAGCGGCCCGACAATGTAAATGTGTGTGATATTATTATATCACATTCATGTATGTGTGTTCTTTCCAGCACAATCTAATCAGTTGTATGCTCGCTGAATAAAACCATCCTTAAGTTATACATCATTTGTAAATCTTGCTTAAACACATTTAATTTTGTGAAATACTTAATTTAGATAACCCCTGCAATTACTGCAGTTGTGAACAGTGTGATTAGATGAATGAATTACAGAGTGCGTATCAACTCAACAATATCAACGCAAACACAGCATATGAGCCATTTAAAAATAATTGATTTAAAAAACATTAAAAAAGATACCAGAATCAAAATTTATGAACATTTTATACTTTAATAAGAATTAACAGAATTATGAATCTAACCCTATATCACACACACACACAAACTGTTCCCCCGCAACGTCGATTACATTGCGAGTCGGGTCGGGTAGTTTCCGGTTACTATAAAATCAACTCAAACACACCTTATCAGCCATTAAAAAGAAATGATTTAAAAAAGAAAATGACCACAGTCAAATTTTATTCTTTAACAAGAATTAACAGAATAATGAACTAACAGAATTATGAATCTAGCTATATATCACACACACAAACTGTCGTCGTTACCCCGTTACCCCCCCCCCCCGGATCTTTGCCCCAAACAGCCATTTGCAGTGCATTTCTACTTCAACCCAACCCCCCCAAACAGCCATTTCCAGTGCATTTCTACTTCAACCCAAACCCCCCCCAAACAGCCATTTGCAGTGCATTTTTACTTCAAATCAACCATGTTTTCATTTTCAAACCACATTAGGGGCACTCACAGTTGAGTAAACATGTGTTTAGTGTTATTCAGAGAGACATGACCCTCTCGCTTCCTCCATCTTGCAGCGACTGAGTGAGGCACGCCACTTCCGGGTTTTATATTCCCTCCCCCCTCCCACCAGCAGGGGCAGCAGAGAGAATGGCAAAACATTTAAAAACATTAATGTCTCTCTGATTTTTCATCGATGGGAAAAATCCTCCGATCCAGGTAGGTTGGGGGTGGGGGGGCTCTGAGTGATCTGGCCAAAAATGACGGCCGTAGGTGGCAGTGTTCTCTCGAAAATCACAGCACAGCAAGCCAAAAGTGGTCAAGATCAGACTTTTAGTATTATAAGATGAAGAGATATTGTATAATATATTGCCCTGTTCTAGACCCAAGTACATTATCAGTGCAGACTATTAAACTTTATGTAAATTCTGTTCTGATGATATGACAATCACTTCTTCAATGACCCAGTTATTTCAACAACATTTTTAAAGCCAAAGAACCCTTTAAAGCTGCAACTTTCTGGATGCTTTTATAATTTTTGAGAAACATCTTTCAACTCTTTCAACTCATACAAAAGCTACACAGTTTAAGGACAAAGTAAATAAAACTTGTGCAGAAGTGTGAAGATGCTTCTTCAAATAAAGCATCCTTCACTTAATTCTGGAGTCACCTTTGGATTGAGGCTAGATTTATACTATTGTGGTTACCTACATTCCGAGCAGAGAAGCTAATGTAAGTAGCCTTTATCAGGAGACAGAATTTAAAACTATATAATCACTGTAAATAGACCCACTATTCAGTTAAATGTTGATTTTGTAATGTTTTAGACACATATCTGTTTAGACTCATTCAATGGTTCTTCATTTTCACATATAACTAGGTACAATGACATTGTTTTTTTGCACACAGTTCAGTTACAATCTAAGTACTGTATACATTAGGCACAATCATATTGTGCTTGCGTCTGATAGTCCTAGTCAAACAGTAACCGTTGAAATTCGTTTTCTAGTTTAATTTATTGTGATTTAGTTTACAGAAATATGGGAGAAAATGGAATGTTGACCAATTATGTTCCTTTAACAATCGTGTATGGGTAGATTCCACCTGATCCATTTTGTTGATTGGTTATTAATCACTGAGTAGAGAATAGGGTCCATGAAAAATGACAAATACTGTACATGTATAAACATATTAGGAAAAAGATAATAATAATGAGATTTTCTTTCTTCCTGTCTAGGGCCCTACTGGACCACAAGGTGAAATAGGTCATCCGGTAAGACACAACATTTTGTTGTGAAATATAGAATTGAAAATTCAACTGTGTCAAGTATTATTGTATGGTCATAAGTGATAGAAGCAGAATTAGGCCATTTGGCCCATTAAGTCTACCCTGCCATTTAATCATGGCTGATCTAACCCCATTCTAGAACAGGCTAGATGCCGGAAGATTGTTCCCGATGTTGGGGAGGTCCAGGACACAGCTTAAGGATAAGGGGGAAATCCTTCAGGACCGAGATGGAAGGACTTTTTTCACACAGAGAGTGGTGGGTCTCTGGAACTCTCTGCCACAGAGGGTAGTTGAGGCCAGTTCATTGGCTATATTTAAGAGGGAGTTAGATGTGGCCCTTGTGGCTAAGGGGACCAGAGGGTATGGAGAGAAGGCAGGTACAGGATACTGAGTTGGATGATCAGCCATGATCATATTGAATGGCGGTGCAGGCTCGAAGGGCCGAATGGCCTACTCCTGCACCTCATTTCTATGTTTCTATTCTTCTGACCTCTCCCAATAATCCCTGACACCTGCACTATTCAAGAATCTATCTATCTATCTCTGCTTGAAAAACATCCATTGATGGCCTCCACAGCCTTCTGTTCCTAAGAATTTCACAGATTCATCACCCTCTGACTAAATAAATTCCTCCTCGTCTCATTCCTAAAGGAACGGTCCTTTAATTCTGAGGCTATGACTTCTAGTCCTAGACTCTTCCACCAATGGGAACATCGCCTCCACATTCAAGCCTTTCACTATTCTGTACGTTTCAGTGAGGTCCCCATCATTCTTCTAAACTCCAGCGAGTATAAGCCCAGTGCCATCAAATGCTCCTCATATGTTAACCCACTCATTTCTGGGATCATTCTTATAAAACCCCTCTGAACCATCTTCAGAGCCAGCTCATCTTTCCCCAGATATAGAACCCAAATTTTCTCACAATACTCCAAATGCAGCCTGACCGACGACTTATAGAGCCTCAGTATCAATTATCATTCCTTCTGCAGTTGAACAGGGCCCTAGTGAGACCACACCTAGAGTATTGTGTGCAATTTTAGTCTCCAAATTTGAGGTAGGACATTCTTGCTATTGTTGGAGTGCAGCGTAGTTTCACAAGATTAATTCCTAGGAAGGCGGGACTGTAATATGTTGATAGAATGGAGTGGCTGGGCTTGTATACACTGGAATTTAGAAGGATGAGAGGGGATCTTATTGAAACATATAAGATTATTAAGGGTTTGGAAATGCTAGAGGCAGGAAACATGTTCCAGAACCAAGGGTCACAGTTTAAGAATAAGTGGTAAGCCATTTAGAACGGAATTGAGGAAATACTTTTCACAAAAAGAGAGTTGCGAGTCTGTGGAATTCTCTGCCTCAGAGGGCGGTGGAGGCCAGCACTCTGGATGTTTTCAAGAGAGAGTTAGATAGAGCTCTTCAAGATAGCGGAGTCAAGGGATATCGAGAGAAGGCAAGAACAGGGTACTGATTGTGGATGATCAGCCATTATCACATTGAATGGTGGTGCTGGCTCGAAGAGCCAAATGGCCTACTCCTGCACCTATTGTCTATTGTCTATTGTCTATTATTACACTTAATGTTTAAGTTCCAAAATTTGTTTGGGTTGTATACTGATTAATTTACGAAAGAACTGCAAGTGCTGGAAGACTCGAAGGTAGACAAAAATGCTGGAGAAACCCAGCGGGTGAGGCAGCATCTATGGAGCTAAGGAATAGGTGATGTTATGGGTCGAGACCCTTCCTCAGACTGATGAGGGGGTGGGGGGCGCGGGAAAAGAGCTGGGAAGGGGAGGGGAAGGAGTGAGAAAGCCAGGACTGCCTGAAATTGGAGAAGTAAATGTTCATACCGCTGAGGTGTCAATTACCCAAGGGAAATATGAGGTGCCCCTCCAATTTGCGGAGGGACTTACTCTGGCCACGGAGGAAGCCCTGGACACAAAGGGCAGGTACAGAATGGGAGGGGGAGTTGAAGTGCTGAGCCACCGGGAGATTGGGCTGGTTAATGCGAACTGTGCGGAGATGTTGGGCAAAGCGATTGCCAAGCCTACGTTTGTCTCACCAATATAGAGCACTTGACATCTAGACCAGCGGATGCAATAGATGAGGTTGAAGGAGGTGCAGGTGAACCTCTGCCTCACCTGGAAAGACTGCTTGGGTCCTTGGATGGAGTCGAGGGGGTAGGTAAAGTGACAAGTGTAGCATTTCCTGCAGTTGCAAGGGAAAGTATCAGGGGAGGGGGTGATTTGGCTTGTGGCAAAAATGTCAGAGGATTATCTGTTGTATGTTACGGCTGGTAGGGTGGAAGGTGAGGACAAGGGGTACTCTGTCCTTGTTACAAGTGTTGAGATGGGGAGTAGGGGATAGAGTCCTTACAGGAAGCAGGGTGGGAAGAAGTGTAGTCCAGTTAGCCATGGGAGTCAGTGGGTGTGAAGTAGATGTCAGTCAATAGTCTGTCACCTGCGATGGAGATAGTGAGGTCAAGAAATGGTAGGGAGATGTCGGAAATTGTCCAGGTGAATTTGAGTGCCGGATGGAAGTTAATGGTGAAATGGATTAAGTCAGTGAGTTCTGCATGGGTGCAGGAGGTAGCGTTTGTGGATAGGGCCACGATATTCCTCGAACAAGGATTGTTTGACGTACCCGACAAAGAGGCAGGCATTGCTGGGGCGCATGCGCGTGCCCATAGCTACACCTTGGATTTGGAGGAAATGGGAGGAGTCAAAGGAAAAGTCGTTGAGGGTAAGGATCAGCTCGGCTAGGCGGAATAGAGTATCGGAAGACAGGGATTGGGTGGTTCTGCAGTCAAAGAAGAAATGGAGGACTTTAAGATCCTAATGGTGGGGGGTGGAGGTCTAGAGTGACTGGACATCCATGGTGAAGATGAGGCAATGGGGGCCTGGAAAATGGAAGTCATGGAGAAGATGAAGAGCGTGTGAGGTAGCTTGGACATCGGTAGGGAGGGATTTCACCAAGAGGGATAGGATGGAGTCAAGGTATGTGGAAATAAGTTTGGTGGTACAAGAACAAGCAGAAACAATGGGTCTGCCAGGACAGTCAGGTTTGCGGATTTTGAGGAGAAGGTAAAATCGTGCCGTGCGGGACTAGGGAACGAAGAGGCTGGAGGCTTGGGAGGGCAGGGAGCCGGAAGTGATGAAGCCCATGATAATGTTTGAGATTATAGCCTGGTGCTGGTCTGTGGGGTCATGGTCCAAGGATAAGTAGAAGGAGGTGTCTGAGAGTTGGCACCTGGCCTCAGACAATTGAGATCAGCGCGCCAGACTACCTCGACACCTCCCTTGTCGGCAGGTTTGATCACCCAGTCTCGGTTGTTGCAGAGTGAGTGGAGGGCTATACGTTCAGGGGGGAAAGGTTAGAGTAAGGTACATTCGGGGGGTGGGTTGATTTATTTGAATCCTTGCTAGGCGGCTTGTTTGTACTATTGGGGAAATGTGCTCAGAGTAGCTATTCTGATAGGGATGTACAATCACCTACTAGAGAAATAGTTCATACATCCAGTAGATGGGTCAATAAGTGCACATCAAGGGAATTCAAAGCTAAAATGCATCTATTTTATGCAAGAAGGATAACATGTTCAAGCTTTAATTATCCCAGGGGTCCACAATATTGTTGTCATCACATGGTTGAAGAATAGGCAGGACGAGCATCACAGGGTATAGCAATTTCTAATGATAGATGGGTTTAAAAGGTAAGGACGTATTGCACTGTTAGTCAAATATTGCATTACTTCAGTGTTGAGGAATAATTCCTCAAAGATTCCTCAAATGTGGCAATATGGTAGAGATTGGAAACAAAAAGAGTGCTGTCACTTTGGTGGGAACACATTACTGCGTATTACATGTGTATAACATTTTATTACATTCAACAGGAGATAGAGGACTGTTTTATCACTCAGTTATTATATAACTGATTGGTACTCCATTTAGTTTAGAGATAGTGTGGAACCAGGCAGTCTTCGGCCCAACGAGTCCACACCAACCAGTGATCACCCGTACACTAGTTCTATCCTGACCTTTGTGACGGAGAATGGAAGTCATGCTGAACATTTATAAAACACTGGATCAGTCATAATTGGGGTCTTGTTTCCAGTGCTAGGTGCTACACATCTGGAAGAACATTAGTCTTAAGAAATGATGCTTACGTTTACCAAAAATATTCCAGGAAAAATAATTTTAGTTTGTAGATAGATTGATAAATCTACATAAATTATTCAACTTGCAACAGGTTAATTTGCAAGGAGATCTTACAAAGATGTTCAAAATCATTAAAGAACTGATTTTAAAACATGTCATTATTATCAGGCAGGGGGAGGGGGTGAGAACTAGGACCATTGAATGAAAATTAAAGGGAAAATAATATGGTGATATATTTTTCAAAAAATAAGCTGTATAAATATCTGAAGTGAATTGCACTTTCTTAAAGTTGGTTTTGATTTGACAATTTAATGACCTCCTTCCATGCTATGACCATACTGTGATGCTGTAATCTTGGTTTCAAAAATTATTCATTGGTATCCAACCACATGCAAGTTTCAAGACAGACCATAGAGTCAACGAGACACAACAGCTCAGAAAGAGTTGCTTTGGCCCACGTAGCCTGTGCCTACCAATAACCACCCATCCTGCTTTCATCTAATTTTGTTTACTTTATCCTTACATTAACCTGCAAGACAAATGATCCTGACTTGTAATTCTATGAGTGTTTACTTATCATAATTTGATCTAAATGCTCAAGATCCCTTATCTTCATTAAAATATCCTCCTTGCAAGGACTGCAGTGGCTCCTGAAAGCAATTGCCACCACCTTCCCAAGGATACGTAACGATGAACAAAAAAATCTCATTTGCCAGTAACAACCAGATCATGTAAAAATTCATGAAAAAGCCTTAATTGCTCTGATATAAAAATTGTCTCCTTGTTCTAGGATCCCCAACCTCAAGCAATTGAAAACAAAAAAAAATCTGTAGATGCTGTAATTCGAAAATTGCTAGAAGCACTCAGCAAGGGTAATTGATATTTCATGTTGAGCATTCGAAAATGTTAAAATCTGCCTCACTTCCTGTAGATGCTGTTTAAACTGTTGAGTGTTTCTGTTGTTATCACGGGAAGAAAAGCCACCTGGTTGCTGTACTATCAAAGCCCTTTATCATTTTTAGCAATCACATTGATTACATGTGTAGGAAGGAACTGTATCTCAGCTTCAGGTTGTACTTAAAAGATTAGTTCCAGAAAGACAAATAAGGTGCGTGCACAATTTAATGTGAGGCTTGCTTGCAGGTATGTTTGAATTGGCTCAGCAGTATGTTGTTAATGTTATTATTTGAATTAAGTGGTTTAGTTGGTACTTAATAAAAGAATACCTTAATTTCCAGGGTCCACGAGGCTCGCCTGGACTGAGAGGCTATCTTGGTCCCCCAGGAAATGATGTAAGTCTTGCTGAAGTTTAGCTAAAAATAATTCAATAAGAGTAACATTAACTCATTCCAAAGACCCAACTCAGAAAGAGATTTTATACCTGATTAACAATCACAAATGAAGACGAGCCATACAGATGGCCATGAACCTCACCCACTGCAGACATTTGGTGGCACTTAGTGAGACCCAAGCACAATTAACCTGTCGCTCTTTGTTTCAATGAGTAATACTGTATCTGCAGTAGCACAGGGAGATCCAAATGGAGCTACTAACTAGAAATAAAAGCCTTATAAAAAGTGAAGTGTTTCTCTTTACATTGGAATAATTCTGCCTTGTAATAATTGTGTACATCGTACACCAGCCCAACCTCGCACAGATGTAAAAATAAATGCAAATTAGGAGTGATGTTTAGTAGAAAGTCAGATTAAAATTATGCAATTTAGTATTCACAAGAAAGGCCAAAATTAATTTCATTAAGATATCCTCCCCAAAAAAATGAAGTTTATACTATTACCACATACAAATATAAATTTGATTTTAGCATATTTTTTGGGAAGGACGGTAGGGGGAAAGCGATTATTAATTAATTTAACAGCTTATTGTCATGGTCAACGAAACAGATAATTAATTCCCCCAAATTCCATTTTACAGTTTTGAGAAAGAAAATGTTAATCAGGGTGGGTTAAAACAAGTATGGTGATACAGAGTGCTCTGTTTCCATGTTTAATTAAATCTTCCATCATTCTCCGCTCAAAGGGTTACACAAAAAGCTGGAGAAACTCAGCGGGTGCAGCAGCATCTAAGGAGCGAAGGAGATAGGCGACGTTTCGGGTCGAGACCCTTCTTCAGACTGGTCTTGACCCAAAACGTCGCCTATCTCCTTCGCTCCTTAGATGCTGCTGCACCCGCTGAGTTTCTCCAGCTTTTTGTGTAACCCTCGATTCTCCAGCATCTGCAGTTCCTTCTTTAACACGTTCTCCGCTCAAAGTTGTTGATCGTTATAAAATTGATTTTTTTTCTGAAAGTAAACACACCCAAAATCTTCTACATGACTCTTACATAAGACAGTTTTCTTTTTAAAACAATAGTAAATTGAGCATGTTTTTTATCGGAATACTTTACTCAGACATGTGTTCCTAACCTCTCATTCATTATGCTTAACACTTGCCCCATCATTTGTCAATGTAAGTGCATCTTTTGCTCCATATGGGTTATGAGAGGGAAAGACATTAATTTACCAAGCTTGCTCCTAATTCTGAGGTACTGAATTTTGTATTTAACTTATAGCTGACGCCAATTTTAATGTGAATCAATAAAAGAGGAAATCAAACATATGGGAGGAACCAACGGTTTCCAAAGCCATTGGAGATGTATCCTGGACTAGGTTTCAATGGAATAGGGTGGTGAAAGTATCTTTAATCTTAATAACTGCCATACCATTAAATAAAAGTTATAGCAAAACTAATTAAGACTGAATATGTTTAATCAGTTTTGATGAACACATTGTATAACAATGGCTGCAAATGCAATGGATTTGAATTTAGGAGAGGAATTAGAAAAAAAATGGTTGTTACTAAATAGTACATTTAATGCTGCACTGGAGATTAATTTCTAAGCAAATAAAGTATATTGTCCAACATTGAAGGATGCAGTTATTTACTTTCCCCTTCAATTCTCTTTTTGCCAGTGAGAACTATTTATTTTTTAAGGCCAGCATTATTAGGGTAATATATAGATGTAACTGAGGCAACTGCCTGAACCACTCTGTTATATATCCTTCCCACCACCACCTATGAACCATTTATAGTGTGGACTTGTCTCTTCACAAGGTTTTACTGCATCCTGCAATATTTTGGAATTGCTTCATGAGAAGAAAGGTTACTGCTATTTGTGAAAATGTTTGTGGTTTGTTTTGCAGGGATTACCTGGTCCAAGAGGAGAACCAGGACCTCCAGGAGAACCTGTATGTTAGCTGAGATGTTACCCCTATACACACTACCCTGATTACTCTCTTGCATGATCTGTCTTTATATCTCTGTCTCACTCTTGCTTTTTCACACTTTATCCTTTTGCATTTACTCTGTCTTCCTCAGGTATGGTTGGCCTTAGTACATTGAGGCATTTTCTTCCCCTTGGCCTTGTTTACATTTCTTATGGTCATTATGTGACATTATATGCCCTTCCTCATTTATTTATTATCGTGACTTCATAGATGGTAACTCTTCATATATGAATCAGATAAAACACTTTGTGTGATTTGTTCCTCTATTACCCAATCCTCTATTCAGGCTCTTAAAAGGCACCGAAGAAGAACCAAAGGAGATTGCTACCATTAATTTAATCCAAAAATGGCCACAGTTCCAAATTTTATTGAAGCTGATATCACATTGAAGCTGATTTCGTATAAGGCATGCACCTATATTTTGCTTTCACATAACCATTTTGACTAATAAGTTGTAACAGATCACATTTGGATTCACTGACAGCTGGGATACACAACAGAATGCACATACTCCTTTGAAATCAATGCCCTATCTTATTTAAACTATAAGAATCTGTGAAAGCTCCTACAATCACATCCACATATCAATGGTTGAGAAGATTGGAGAGATTCAACACTTTAGTGCAGCACTAAACTGAGTGGCGCCTGTTGGGTCCCTGTCACGCAGGAAGCTTGGTCCCCCAACGCAATATTCCACCATTCACCCACAGACCCCAACTGCACAGGTGCAGTTCATTTCCCTTCATTCAAAGCACTCTCTCACCCTCCTCTTCACCCTCCCTTTTCTTTCCCCTCTCCTCCTCCCCTCCCGCAATCCCTCCCTCTCCCTCTCCTTTCCCCTACCCTCAGTCACTCCCTCCCTCCATAACCCCTCTCCCCTCTCTACCCCCCTCCTATCCCTCTATCCCCATCTCCCCCACTCCTCACCTCTCCCTATCCCCCCACTATACCTCCTCACCTCCCCTACTTCCCTCCTCACCCTCTATTCCCCACTCCCTACGTTCCTCACTCCCCCTCCTCTACCCCCCTCCTCTCCCTCTATTCCCCCTCCTCCTCCACTCTCCCTCCTCACCTCCTCCTTCTTTTCCCTCTCCTACCCCCCCAATCCCTCCTTCACCTCTCCATTTCCCTATCCTCAGTCACTCCCTCCCGCCATAACTCCTCTTCCATCCCTACTCCCCTCCTCTCCCTCTACTCCCCCACACTTCCCCAGGACCTCGAAGGTTGCCGCTCCTCTCCCTTCTTGCGTGCCCAAGATGAGAAGAGCCCTCAGAGCCAGGCCTCGGATCCTCGACTCAGCCTGGAAGCACCAGCAGCTACGGCTATGCCGGCTTGTGGGTGGGGTGGGGTGGGGGGGAGCTCGGAGGAAAGACGGGGGAAGAGCCATGGAGGGGAGGGGGGTATCATGGGGGAGGGGGGCAGGAGTCAGCGAGTGGGACCAGAGGGGAAGGGGCTGGAGCTGCGGGGCATTGCAATGGCGGTACGTTTGGGACTCACAGCAGGCGCTGGACACTGTCCTCCATTGGGATCAGACGCTCTGCTTTCCGTTTGGCGAGATCTCCGACTCCATGCCGAGCCGCTTCCGGTCCCACCAAAAATTGTGGCCGGTTGGAGACATCCTCAGCTCCAGTAAAGACGCAAAGGCGCAGGAAGGGACGGACCATCCTGGGGAATGATAGGAGAAGGGACCAATCCGCATGGCGCTGACTGGCAGGAGAGGAGATAGATCTGCGCACATACGGTTTTTAAGGTTTTTAAACCTCGCTAACTTTTACAATATACTACCAATCAGAATGAAACTTGATGCACCCACAGTACAGGAGAATGGCAAGTGAGCTGACGAAAAATTGTAGTGCTATCGCTTACCGTTTTTGCGCAAATAGAAAAAAACGCGCAAACCGGAAGAGCATGAGATCAGAGTTTTAGTTATGTATAGATTTTATTGAATTAATCAATTTCTAATAAAGTGGCAGAGTGAGGTCACAGTTCCAAATAGTAATATTAATGTTTGATGGCCAGCATACCTTTTCTCTTCTTCATCTCTGCTTTTAACAACTTTAATAGCATCTCACCAACAAACTGAAGATGCTAACTTTACCATATTCAATGCCTGAATGATTTGACTCAAAAAATGATTTAATTGATAAAAATAATGCAATGGTATGCTCTGACCTACAGGCCTTATTACCTCTTACTTCCAGGAGAGAGGTAGAAAACATGGCTAAGGTGAGTAGTTCTGTGGTCTTGAAGAGTGATCACATGGGAGGAAAAGTCCAAATCTGAATATTGGGTGTTAGAGTTCGACAATGTGAGATTGTTGGCCCAATACAAAGTTAAACTCTCATTGTGATTTGGCCATGTCATGAACTGCCTGTTACTGTTACTGGAGACATGAAAACTGACGCTAATTCCCTGAAGTACACATTCCATTGTATTAGTGAATCACTTTATCCTATAAAAACACCTATTCCAAATAATCTTAACAAAAAATAGGCGGGACAAGTATAAAGCAGGATTTGGTAAAGTTCTCGCTTTCTCTGATATTCTGAAGCTACCACGCTTAGATTTTTCAATAGCAATATTGAAAAATGGACCTCTATATTCTTTCCCTTACTGGTACAATTCTCCTTGATCCTATCATTACTCTCTCTTACTATTATTCTGAGTTAATGATATGTTTTGTAATAATGTTGCATGGGATTGATTAAATATTATTTTATGATAGATCCTGTACAATTATATCTTAATCTTATTGATCGTAAGATAATGTTGAATATCAATAACTAGCTATATGATTAGATTATCAAGAATTGTGTAGGATATCATTCACTCTGCACAATGAAAGAATATGAATATTGCCGAAAATTGATTATTTGTGTTATTAGTGTGAATTATCTGCTCTCAAGAAAGATGCTTGTATTCCAATTTTAATTCCAGGAGGTTGAAAGCTAAAGTGCATGTTAAAGAACTGCCGAAGGAAACCAGAAAGGGGGGTTAGGCAGCTGTTTAAGGAGGTGTGATGGTAAATTACCTCCTATCTGCAGTTGATTGCAAAACTGCACAGAACATATTGTGATAATCACTCAAAAATACTGCCCCGACCACGGAAAAGAAAGAGGATTGAACTTTATTGCCTTCCATCACAGTGACGAATGTGGGGAGCAGCTGTGGTGGATGTTTATGTTAAATTTTATTTTATTTGTTTGTGTGCCTTACTGCTTTTTCACTTGGTGTGGCCGTATGGTAACTGGAATTTCACTGTACCTTATGGTACATGTGACAATAAACCCATCTTGAATCTTGAAATAACTGAGCAACAATATTCTTGACAATATGTTTTCAATTCTCCAAAGAGAAATTTTCACCTGGTCAGTCAGCTCCAGAAATTAAAAGCAGAATAATACGTTAAGGAAATAGCCTGATAATAAAAGTTCACTGAATTTTCAATGTAGTTACATTATTTATAGGTTCTTTTTGAGGTTTAATCTCTGATATGATGGGCTTCCTGCATTTTTCAGAATTTTGCTGGGCTTCTTCTCAGTTTAGTGGGGAAAGGTTGGGTAATTGGAAGCAGTTGCGTAATTGTGGTGAAAATTGATTTCAAATTGCAGCAGTTAGTGTTTGCTAAAATCTATTTGCCTAATTGTTAAAAGTAATCATGGAATGTAAAATATTTGTTCCTTTTCTTTTCAAAGTATTTCTTGATGTATTTAACCATGATCAAAACACAAAGTGCAGCATGAACACAACTGGTCAGGCAACATCTAGGGAAGAAATGGATAGGCAACATTTTGGGTCAAGATCCTGATTGGCGGAGAGCAGCAATGATCACAGAGAGGGAACAGTGAGAGCGGAATTATTCAAAATATTTAATTAATCCATCTGAAAATTAGCAAGAGTAAGGGAAATTGTCCAATCCTCCAGAACGAGTAACCCAATTTAAAATTGCGAAAAATACTCTAAAAATATTAACTATTTGAAATATTGCACATTATCAAATCAAATATATTTTCACATCACAAGATTGTTCCAAACTACTTTCCAGTACAAAACAAACTAAGGAAATTAATCTTCTTGATGTAGGTGCAATAGGCAGAATCTTGGGGAGCTATGTGACAATAGATAATAGGTGCAGGAGTAGGCCATTTGGCCCTTCAAGCCAGCACCACCATTCAATATGATCATGGCTGATCATCCCCAATCAGTACCCTGTTCCTGCCTTCTCCCCATATATCCTGACTCAGCTATCTTTAAGAGCCCTATCTAGCTCTCTCTTGAAAATATCCAGAGATCCAGCCTCCACTGCCCTCTAAGGCAGAGAATTCCACAGACTCACAACTCTCTGTGAGAAAAAGTGTGTCCTCATCTCCGTTCTAAATGGCTTACCCCTTATTCTTAACCTGTAGCCCCTGGTTCTGGACTACCACTACATTGGGAACATGTTTCCTGCCTCTAGCGTGTCCAAACCCTAAACAATCTTATATGTTTCAATAAGATCCCCTCTCATCCTTCTAAACTTCAGAGTGTGCAAGCCCAGCCGCTTCTTCCTCTCAGCATATGACAATCCCGCCATCCCGGGAATTAACCTTGTAAACCTACACTGCACTCCCTCAATAGCAAGAATGTTCTTCCTCAAATTAGGGGACCAAAACTGCACACAATACTCTCTACAACTGCAGAAGGACCTCTTTGCTCCTATACCCGACTCCTCTTGTTATGAAGGCCAACATGCCATTCGCTTTCGTCACTGCCTGCTTACTTTCAAAGACTGATGAACAAGGACCCCCAGATCCCGTTGTATTTTCCCTATTCCCAATTTGACGCCATTTAGATAGTAATCTGCCTTCCTGTTTTTTATACCAAAGTGGATAAACTCACATTTATCCACATTTAACTTCATCTGCCATGCATCTGCCCACTCCCCCAACCTGTCCAAGTCACCCTGCATTCTCATAGCATCCTCCTCACCGTTCACTGGGCCACCAGGTTTTGTGTCATCTGAAAATTTGCTAATGTTACTTTGAATCCCTTCATGCAAATCATTGATGTATATTGTAAATAGCTGTGGTCCCAGCACCAAGCCTTGTGGTACCCCACTAGCCACTGCCTGCCCTTCTGAAATTGACCCATTAATCCCTACTCTTTGTGTCCTGTCTGCCAACCAATTTTCTATCCAAGTCAGCACTCTACCCCCAATAACATGTGCCCTAATTTTGCCCACTAATCTCCTATGTGGGACCATATCAAATGCTTTGTGAAAGTCCAGGTACACTACATCCACTGACTCTACCTTGTCCATTTTCCTAGTTACATCCTCAAAAAAATCCAGAAGATTAGTCAAGCATGATTTCCCCTTCGTAAATCCATGCTGACTCGGACCGATCCTGTTAGTGCTATCCAAATGTGCGGCTATTTCATCTTTTATAATTGACTCCAGCATCTTCCCCACCACCGATGTCAGGCTAACTGGTCAATAATTTGCTGTTTTCTCTCTCCCGCCTTTCTTAAAAAGTGGGTTAACATTCGCTACTCTCCAATCCACAAGAACTGATCCTGAGTCTATAGAACATTGGAAAATTATCACCAATGCATTCACAATTTATAGAGCCACTTCCTTAAGTACCCTGGGATGCAGACCATCAGGCCCTGGAGATTTATCAGCCTTCAGTCCCATCAGTCTACCCAACACTATTTCCTGCCTAATATGGATTTCCTTCAGTTCCTCCTTCACCCCAGATCCTCTGGCCACTTCTATACCAGGAAGATTATTTGTTATTTATTAGTGAAGATGGATACAAAGTACCTGTTCAACTCATCTGGCATTTTCCTTTTTCAGTGTGAGGAGAATTTTGATGTCATTAAGTTGAAAAGATTGCAGAAGAGATTCACCAACATGTTATCCAGATTTACTGGTTTGACATATAGGGAGAGGATGAATAGGCTGGATATATGCTTTGAAGCTTTAAGGCTGTGGGGTAATCTTATGATGGGCATGGATAAAGTTAGCATTCACTTCTTTTTCTCAGTGTAGAGGATTCTAAACCTTAAGGTGAATTGGAGAGATTTACATTGTGATACAAAATGAACTGTTGAATTATTGTAGATAGTCAGCCAAGATTTGATGGACTGAATAGGTTATTTCTAAGTTACAATGATTCAATGATTCTATAAAACTAGCAACAACAACACTATCACCATCATTTCCTCATCATTGTCAGGCATGCTGATGGCTATCACTGATTTACCCAAAAAAATTGATTTAGCTAAAAAGCCTAATAGATTTCTACGGGCATAATTAATTATTTTGTAAATGGGAGGGGGATCTTCAGGAGATTCTGTGGTTTTCCTTGCCATATGATTCCAAAATTAATTTATCTGTGGTTTCAACCCTGGGAGGATTGGTAGGCACCAGATCATTGGACAACGAAGATTGGGCAACTTCTTCTGCTCTGTGTAATAATTCTAAATATTTTTGGATTTAATTGTAATTTGGCTCCTTCAGGAGTTGTGTACCAGTTGTCCCGAAGGTCCACCTGGATTACCAGGAGTCCCTGGCATCAAGGGAAGCAAGGGCTACGCAGGACCTCCTGGGAAAGATGGAAAAGATGGACTAACAGTAAGTGAAACATGAAAGGATTTATGTTGAACAGTCAAATCGACCAATATCCCTATGAAAAGTGATTGTTTATTATCTCCAGTATGGATTCATGTATATTGAAGTATATCTGTTGGCACTTCTATTTATTGTGCTGACTGTTAATTATGAAACAACTGCCCTTTAAAGAGCTGTAGATGGGAAACAAACAAATGCAGCTCAGGACAGAAGAAACTTAGGATGGTTAAGCTTATTTATTGTGTAAATAATGGTAAAGAATTGTTTAAAGCATGATAAAATGAAGAGAACCAATTAATACTAAGACTGACAATATTTTCTGTTCTACATACCATATTTTGAAATAATTTGATATGCTTCACGGAGATTATTTTTGATATCCATCCTTAATCAACTTTTCATTTCATTAGGGAGACCAAGGACCACCAGGGCCACCAGGGCCCCAAGGTCCAGAAGGAACAATGGTAAGACCATTTCAGCATGTCCTTACCTGAATCAATTGCTATCCTTCCCTTTTTGAGAATGCTGGAATTTCTAAGGCAACACTATCCTGCTAAAGCAATACAGATCCTCCCTACCTTCCAAACAACCAACATAGGTACAGCCCAGGATATGATTAGTTCTCAGGCAGAGTATCATTCGAAAATTGAGGTGGACCTGCAGATTCTTTACCCAGGTATGGGTTCCAGCATACATGTTGCTTATTTAGAACTGCCATGATATAATATGTTAAGTAGAGGTCTGAGAACACTTCAGAAACTGTGACAGAATGGAATGGATCAGATAAATACTTCCCCAAACAAATTACCATTGTAGTTAGAAGTGCCAAAACTGTACAAAACAATTAATTAAAGTTACTACCATATTTTTCACTCCATAGTGCCTCGTCATTTAACTGGATAATATGCAAAAAAAAATTGTTTTACCTTGTACCTTGATACACATAACAATAATTATCCACTACCCATACCAAGTACTACAGTCAGGAATATCAAGGCAACGCAGAGGTAATATTCCACAAGGCCATTTATGCAATTATTTATATAATGTGCATCATAACGAAATAGTTTGTCATGCCTTATGATTTTTCTATCTTCCATGTGAGGAATTCAACTCCGCCCAGCTCCAACTTGACATCTGGAGTTCACTCTCTGGGAAGGGCCATATCTCAATCATTATACCATAGCATTTTGACATGTGTGACCCATTAGCCAACAAGCCTCTTTAAATGTGAAATGTCAGAATTTTATATAAAAATGTGGTCTGCGTTTGCATTCCTGCATTTGCATTTATACAAGCTAGAAACTGAAAAAAAAGATTTTCTGACATTTACTTTCACTCCCCATATTCATTATTATGTTAAATGCTCTGTCAGTATCATCTTGTTATATATTAGTGGTGGAATACTAAACCAATTGAAGGGAATTTTAATAATACCTTCTCCAGAGAGTATAACATTAGTGTCTGGACTGAGTAATCCAAATCAAAATCGATTTTCCCCAGCCACTTAAAGTTTTGTCCATATAAATCAAGATAGTCCAGGAAATGGTGTTGGGTAGACTAATGAGACTGAAGGCTGATAAATCCCCAGGGCCTGATGATATGCATTCCAGGGTACTTAAGGAAGTGACTCTAGAAATCGTGAACGCATTGGTGATCATTTTCCAATGTTCTATTGACTCAGGATCAGTTCCTGTGGATTGGAGAGAAAACAGGGAATTATAGACCAGTTAGCCTGACATTGGTGGTGGAGTAAATCATAAAAGATGAAATAGCGGCACATTTGGATTGTAGTAACAGGATCGGTCTGAGTCAGCATGGATTTACGAAGGAGGAATCATGCTTGACTAATCTTCTGGAATTTTTTGAGGATGTAACTAAGAAAATGGACAAGGGAGAGCCAGTGGATGTAGTGTACCTGGACTTTCAGAAAGTATTTGATAGGGTCCCACAGGAGATTAGTGGGCAAAATTAGGGCACATGGTATTAGGGGTAGAGTGCTGACATGGATAGAAAATTGTTTGGCAGACAGGAAACAAAGAGTAGGGATTAACGGGTCCCTATCAGAATTGCAGGCAGTGGCTAATGGGGTACCGCAAGGCTTAGTGCTGGGACCACAGCTATTTACAATATACATCAATGATTTAAATGAAGGGATTCAAAGTAACATTATAACATTTGCAGATGGCATAAAGTTGAGTAGCAGTGTGAACTGTGAGGAGGATGCTATGAGAATGTGTAAATAGCTCATTCTAAGTTCCCCCCAGTCTAGTTTCAGTCAATAAAATACTGAATCAAGTACTTGAGCAACTACTTTTTTTTGGATAACACAACACAAATTCCCCTATACAATACATAACCACCGCGGGTTCGATTCTTGTATCTACTTGGCCAAGCCCTTCTATCCTCGTGCAAGCAGAGACACTCCAAAAGGTCACACAGTTTCTTGCGTTCTTCCAGAAGATCGACACAGGACGTCGTGGGGGCTTACTTTTATAGGTCCCCGAACTTTGAGGGGCCAAACCATATGGACAAGGTCTCTGTACAGTCCAATAGCACACATCGATTACAACACTACATGATTGACAGTTCCATAACCCAATAACATAGTAACTAATACATTGTATTCAAAAGGAGCTTCTAGAAGGAAGCCAACAAAGATGAATAATGCAACATGTGCCTTGGTATTCAGGCAACCCAGACAAAGCTTAACATTTCAACCAATTAACTATCCAAATAAGGCTTCGCAACATTATTTACACTATGTATATCTGGTTTGCATTGGCCCAATTAGTTCCAAGCATTTTACACCTTCTTGTAAGACTTCTGCAGATGTCCCATTCTTTCTCTGCAGCTCATATCTGGGCCACAGACAAACTGGCATCATTCGGCAGCTTGTCTCAGTTCTGCAAAGGCACATTTAACTTAAGCAAAATGGCCTAGCAGCACACAAGCCCTTACTCAATTTTAATACCATGGCTGCTCCAATTTAGCCGGGATTAACAAATGCAGGGACCCTTGGACAGTTGGGTGAGTGGGCAGGTGCATGGCAGATAATGTGGATAAATGTGAGGTTATCCACTTTGATAGCAAAAACAGAAAGGCTGATTATCTAAATGGTGACAAGTTGGGAAAAGGGGAAGAACAGTGGGATCTGGGAGGTCATTGTTCATCAGTCAATGAAAGTAAGCATGCAGGTACAGCAGGCAGTGAAGAAAGCAAATGGCATGTTGGCCTTCATAACAAGAGGAGTTGAGTATAGGAACAAAGAGGTATTTCTGCAGTTATAGAGGGCCTTGGTGAGACCACACCTGGAGTATTGTGTGCAGCTTTGGACCCCTAATTTGAGGAAGGACATTCTTCCTATTGAGGGAGTGCAGCGTAGGTTTACAAGGTTAATTCCCAGGAATGGAGGAGCTGTGCTTGTATACTTGAATTTAGAAGGATGAGAGGGGATCTTATTGAAACATATAATATTATTAAGGGTTTGGACACATTAGAGGCAGGAAACATGTTCCCGATGTTGGGGGAGTCCAGAACCAGGGGCTACAGTTTAAGAATTAAAGGCCATTTAGAACAGAGATGAGGAAACACTTTTTTACACAGAGAGTTGTGAGTCTGTGGAATTCTCTGCCTCAGAGGGTGTGGAGGCTGGTTCTCTGGATGCTTTCAAGAATGAACTAGATAGGGTTCTTAAAGATAGCGGAGTCAGGGGAAATGGGGAGAAGGCAGGAATGGGGTACTGATTAGGGATGATCAGCCATGATCACATTGAATGGAGGTGCTGGCTCCATTCAATGTGAGCCAGCACCTCCATTCAATGGAGCCAGCACCGAATGGCCTACTACTGGACCTATTGTCTATTGTCTATTGCCTTCACATTCCCAGACTATTTGAGTTTTCCTTACAGTCATGAAAATGCAGTCAATTTCATAGATAAATTAGGACCACTATTCAGTCTTCAACCACATAGTCAATCAGAATGTTGCCTTTTAATGTGATTGAATTTAAGTGCAAGAGTGGAAAGATGCATGAGAGATCTCAGTGGAATATTATGCGTAAGTCTGGTGTCTAAACGAAAGAAGAATTGTACTTGAAAAAGAGCATGTGCAGGGAGATTTGAAAAGGAATGTTTGTCAACAAGCAGTCTTTTAGTAGAATAAAAGGTATCGAGTTGAACTGTATAAGAAAGAACTGCAGATGCTGGAAAAATCGAAGATAGACAAAATTGCTGGAGAAACTCAGCGGGTGAGGTAGCATCTATGGAGCGAAGGAATAGGCAACGTTTCAGGTTGATACCCTTCTTCAGACTGACGTGAGAGGGGGGTGTGAAAATGAAGGGAACAGGTGGAGACAGTAGGCTGTGAGAGAGCTGGGAAGGGGAGGGGAAGGAGGGAGAAAGGAAGGACTACCCGAAATTGGAGAAGCCAATGTTCATACCGCTGGGATGTAAACTACCCAAGCAAAATATGAGGTGCTGCTCCTCCAATTTGCGGTGGGACTCACGCTGGCCATGGAGGAGGCCCGGGACAGAAAGGTCAGATTCGGAATGAGAGAGGGAGTTGAAGCGCTGAGCCACCGGGAGATCAGTTTGGTGTTGGGTGAAGCGATCGCCAAGCCTGTGCTTGGTGTCACCGATGTAGAACAGTTGACACCTGGAACAGCGGATGCAATAGATGAGGTTGGAGAAGGTGCAGGTGAACCTCTGCCGCAGTTGGAAAGACTGCTTGTGTCCTTGGATGGTGTCGAGGAGGGAGGTAAAGCGACAAGTGTAGCATTTCCTGTAGTTGCAAGGGAAAGTACCAGGGAGGGAGTGGTTTGGGTGGAAAGGGACGAATTGACCAGGGAATTATGGAGGGAACAGTCTTTGCAGAAAGTCAAAAGGGGAGGAGATGGGAAGATGTGGCCTGTATTGGGATCCCATTGGAGGTGTTGAAAACGTCGGAAGATTATCTTTTGTATGTGAGGCCTGGTATGGTGGAAGATGATGCTGTCCTTGTTACGAGTGGGGGATGCGCCTATTCCTTCACTCCATATCTGCTGTCTCACCAGCTGAGTTTCCCTTGACTGCAGTGCTTATTTCCTGAAAATGAGGGCTCTCATTTTCAGGAAAGGACTTGGCCATTCAGGATAGTAATTAAATTCTTTACCCGAGAGGATTGTGGATGGTATGTTATAGGTAACGGTTTAGATATTAAAGTAATTGAGGAGATGATTTAAGTGCTGACTGAGGTAAAAGATGAGCCATTATCTGATCATTATTCTTAACTGATTAGGTATTGGAATGTGATATTAAACCCATCACATCATAAATTCTGTGTCTGTCAAGTCCCATCATAGATTAATCACCTCTTCAAAAATCTCTGGGACCATTTGTTGCCATCTACTTCCATGAACTCTGATAAATAACTACTTCCAGTTCACCAAAATTCTTCAATGAAGACATAATTTACACTGGACCTATTTGCTCCCTGAACAGAATTGCTTGCAAGCCCATTACAGAATGCAATTATGAAAAAAACATTTTTTTTCTACTGCAAATAAACATATGCTATTTACCAGTACCCATACCTGCCTAAGAACAGCATAGCACTTTGTAGTCACAAATTATAATCATGGCAGTCGCTGTCATCAAAATATTATGAAGAAATTCTAAACCAACAATCATAGCAAAAGGATTTGAGTATAGGAGCAGGGAGGTTCTACTGCAGTTGTACAGGGTTTTGGTGAGACCACACCTGGAGTATTGCGTACAGTTTTGGCCTCCAAATCTGAGGAAAGACATTCTTGCCATAGAGGGGGTACAGAGAAGGTTCACCAGACTGATTCCTGGGATGTCAGGACTTTCATATGACGAAAGACTGGATAGACTCGGCTTGTACTCGCTAGAATTTAGAAGATTGAGGGGGGATCTTACAGAAACATACAAAATTCTTGAGGGGTTGGACAGGCTGGATGCAGGAAGATTGTTCCCGATGTTGGGGAGGTACAGAACAAGGGGTCACAGTTTAAGGATAAGGGGGAATTCCTTTAGGACCGAGATGCGGAAAACATTTTTCACACAGAGAGTGGTGAGTCTCTGGAATTCTCTGCCACAGAAGGTAATTGAGGCCTGTTCATTGGCTATATTTAAGAGGGAGTTAGATGTGGCCCTTGTGGCTAAGGGGATCAGTGGTATGGAGAGAAGGCAGGTACAGGATACTGAGTTGAATGATCAGCCATGATCATATTGAATGGCGGTGCAGGCTCGAAGGGCCGAATGGCCTACATTGCACCTATTTTCTATGTTTCTATGTATCCTTGATCTTCTATTTCTCGTAATCTCTCACTTTGTGGAATTGTTATTGAATTGCTACCAGCATCTAATGCTCTGTTATTCTTCTGTACCAATTCATTAGGGTAGCAAAGGAGAACACGGTTCATCTGGCTCATCTGGTGAAAAGGGTGAACAGGTAACTGCCGTAGAATTGCCATAATCTGAAAGCAATTCCAAACTGTAATTCATTTTGGTTTGGTAGAGGTCTGTTGTAAAATTACCACTTTGTACTTTATCTCTGCAAATTACGAACTTCGCATGAGCAGCACTATGTTGTAACATTGCAATTTATACTTGCACCACCTAATTCAGGATGAATTTTCGTTTTTACGTTTACGTAAATTACGTTTTTCATTTTTGTATTTTTGTCCAAGCTATTATTGGCTTCTTCCATCTACAGCTGAAATAGGCCATTGACAGAATGACATATTAACAGAGTCATAGAATGATACAGTGTGGAAACAGGCCCTTTGGCCCAACTCGCCCACACCAATGTCCCAGCTGGTCACTTGCCAGCACTTGGTCCATATCGCTCCAAACCTGTCCTATCCATGTACCTGTCTAATTGTTTCTTAAATGATTGGATAGTCCCAGCCACAACTATCTCCTCTGGCAGCTTGTTCCATTCACCCACCACCCTTTGTGTGAAAAAGTTACCCCTCGGATTCCTATTAAATCTTTAACCTACACCTTGAACCTATGTCCTCTCGTCCTCGATTCCCGTACTCTGGGCAAAAGACTGTGCATCAACCCGATCTATTCCTCTCATGATTTTGTAAACCTCTATAAGATCTCCCCTCATCCTCCTGCGCTCCAAGGAATAGGGACACAGCCTACTCAACTGCTCCCTGTAGCTCACACCCTCTAGTCCTGGAAACATCCTCGTAAATCTTTTATGAACCCTTTCAAATTTAAAAATATCTTTCCTATAACATGGTGCCCAGAACGGAACACGATGTTCTAAATGCGGTCTCACCAACGTCTTATGCAACCGCAACATGACTTCCCAACTTCATTACTCAAATACTTTAATTGTTGATGGCCAAATTGTCAAAAGCCTTTTTGACCATCTTATCTATTTGCGACTCGACCTTCAAGGACACATGCACCTGTACTCCTAGATCTCTCTGCTCTACACTACCCAGAGGCCTACATATACTGTGTATGTCCTGCCCCTGTTCGACATCCCAAAATGCAACACCTCGCACTTCTGTATTAAATTCCATCATCCATTCCTCCACCCACTTGGCCAATCAATCCAGATCCTGCTGCAATCATTCACAACCATCTTCACTATGTGCAAAACCACTCACTTTTGTATTATCATCAAACTTGCTAATCTTGTCCTGTATGTTCTCATCCAAAACATTGATATAGATGACAAACAGTAACGGGCCCTGCACCAAACTCTAAGGCACACCAGGCCACCAGTCTGAGAAACAACCATTCACCATCACCCTCTGCTTCCTTCCTTGGAGCCAATTTGCCATCCATTCAGCTATCTCTCCTTGGATCCCATACGATTTAACCTTCCAGAGCAGCCTACCATGTGGAATGTTGTTGAATGCCCCACTGAAGCCCATGTACAGAACTACAGATGTTAAGCTCACCGGCCTATAGTTTCCAGCATTTTCCCTGCAGCTCTTCTTCAAAAGAGGCACAATATTTGCCACCTTCCAGTCTTCCGGCACCTCTCCTGTAATTAAGGATGACTCATAAATTTCAACCAGGGCTACCGCAATTTTCTCTCTAGTTTCCCGCAATGTTCTCAGATATATATGATCAGGCCCAGGAGATTTGTCTACCCTCAAACACGACAGTACCTTCAGTATTTATTCGACGGTAACCCCGACTGCTCTGAAGTCACTTGCAGTGACTCTTCCAATTTCCTACTGTCTTTCTCCTCAGTAAATACAGAGGAGATATACTCATTTAGGACCTTGCCCATTTCCTGTAGGTCCACACAGAGGTGACCACTTTGATTCCTGAGAATCAACTTTTTCTCTAGTTAACCTTTTCCCACTTATGTATTTATAAAATATTTTGGGATTATCCTTAATGCTACCCACCAGAGCTATCCCCTGGCCACTTTTTACCCTTCTGGTTTCCTTTTTTAGTTTACTCCTTAGTTCCCAAAACTCCTCCTGCAATGCACAATACCAGCTGCCTATACCTGTCCCATGCATTCTTCTTGTTTTTGACTAACATCTCAATTTCCCTCATCAGCCAAGCTTCCTTACGTTTGCCTACTTTGCCCTTCACTCCTACGGGACGTATACATCTTGAGCTTTCCACAGCATACTTTTAAAAACATCCCACTTGGCCGATGTTCCTTTCCCCTCAAATAACCTGCTCCAGTCAACTTGAGCGAGATCTTCTCTCATACCCTCAAAGTTGGCCTTACTGCAGTTGAGCATTTTTTACCACAGTTGAGCATTTTAGTATTAGTGTTTAACTTTCTGATCTTATTATGCCCAGTAACATTTGCACTGAACACTGAAGATAAGGTGAGGGCAATGTGAATTGTAGTAGATTTAGAGATCAATTGGTTTGAAAGGTTGCAAAAGCCAAATCTCAGGGAGGCAACTCAAATGGAGGACTGGAATCATGCTTCTTTTGAAATCTGCAGCATTTTCAACTACACTTATTTCACCACCACTGATATTGAGTAGTTCAAAGTTAATCTCAACATCAAGGAAACACATTAACAACAGGATAAAAATATCAAATCTTAGGGGTGTATCTTTAAGGTGAAAGGGGTAGAAATTTAAAGGAGATGTGCAGTGCAATTTTTCTTTACAAAGTGGGTGGTGAGTGCCTGCAACATAATGGGTGATGGTGAAGCAGATGCAGTAGTGGGATTTTGTGCATAGATATGCAGGGAATGGAGCGATATGGGTTATGTGCAGGCAGATAAGGGTTGTTCTTGGCATCATGTTCACCACAGACATTGTGAGAATAACAACTTGGGAGTGGGTGGAAACTTATTATTATGGAAGTTGAGGAACCATGTGAAAGCTAAGACAATAAATTACATAAATTACCCACATAGAATTAACCTATGCTGTTTTGGGACTGACACGTGCACATGGTATTTAATTTAGGAAATGTAGTAGAATATGCTCCAACTATTACAGTATATAGCTCATGTTTCCAAATTGGCAAACTTCAAGGTGATGTCTTTAGCTTTCCTACTAAGATGTTTTGCTTGTGTTTCTTAGGGTAATCCAGGGTTACCAGGCTACCCTGGACCCCCTGGTAATCCAGGCCAAAATGTAAGTATGAATTTTTGTATAAAATGAAAGGAGATTTTCATATGGGGGGGGGGAATAAAACAATGAACCATTCCTCTCACTGATCAATTCAATTGTTTTTAAAGTAAATAAGGGCCTGTTGTTTTCCCAGTAAGCTATTGCTTGCACCTGAGTATGACGCCCAGTACTAAGTCCTAATTTTTTGGCCATTAGAGAATGTGATTCTGAGGATGCAGTGTGAATTGACAAAAGATTCCAGGATTCTGGAATCTAAGCTAATTGTGAAGGTTGAGCAAATGTATCAAATTACTCTGCCGGAAGGCGGAGATGAAATGAAGATTTTGAGGTTAGTAAATAGCCTCTCATCCCAGAGAAGACATCAACATCAACATCAACCGTCTTAAGGAAGATCACAATGGAACCATAATAGTCCAGCGGTGGATTTGAAGCCAAAAAGGTTAAAGGAGATTAATGGAGCTTGTAAAATACACCCAGGAGAGCAAGAACAGCATCAGGCAAGGTGATCAATATCATTTGGTACAACATGCCACAGCCTTAACGGAACTAAGAAGTGCAAATGCTGGAAATCTGAAATAAAAACAGAGCTTTGGAAATATTCTGCAGTTTTTAAAGACACTCAGTCCATTGTAATTGCTAACACAATGGCAATTATTCTTAGAATTCGGTTGATTCTAATGGGGGCACAGTTGACAGAATTGCCAGAGTAGAATTATCATGACCACTTTAAATATATGGAATCTAATTACCATAATCTGAACTGGATCCCTATATATTCTTGACAATCTCCTTCTGTAAACAAATAATTATCTATTGTGTTGGGGGTCTATCATGTAACTGTTATGCACATAGAGTAATTTATTGTGTACCTAAATTAATCCGTTCTTTGTGCAATTTGATTGTCAATGCTTTACAAATATTAAAATAGTGGAATTACTCGTGGACTTTTTTGAGTTGGAAACCAGTCCACTTTAAAAGTGGCATTAGAGACATGAACTAAGCTACATTATTTTATTCCATTCAGGGAGCTGATGGTATTCCTGGTTCTCCTGGTGCACCAGGTCTACGAGGAGAGAAGGTAAAATCACACTTTAGAAATCAAACCACAGTCCAAGTGTTGGTACTTAATTTTAGCTGGGTACTTAATGGTCAGCAAGAACATGGTGGGGTTGTTTCTGTGCTGCACGGTTCTATATGTCTGGAGATGATGGTAATTGTTGAAGGTCAGCTCCAAGATATGGGTCAGGGCAATGTCAGTGGCCCAACATTCTCAACTGTTTTGTCAAAGACCTGCACTTATTCATAAGGGAGAAATGGAGATTCAGCAAACTTCAATTCAATTTACTTCTTCTCAGTAAATGTGGCAAGCCAATATGAGGCACGGGGTGATGAATGCCAAGTGACATTTGTGTCATGAAAGTATGTGTTAATGACAAAGTACAACAATGTCATATCCTTGACATAAAATTACCATCATGGAGACTGCACCATTAATATTGAGGTAGATTAATTATTGATAAGAAAGGAAGTCAAAGGCTAAGAGGGTTGGTGGAAATGCAGAGCTAAGGTTACAGTCAGATCAGCCATAATATTATTAAATGACTGAGCAGGCTCATGGCCATCTGTCCTGATTCCGTTCCTGATTTGTTTGAATACAGTCCTGTGTGGATGGTTCTTTTGGGAGATGCTACAAAAATCTGTTCTTTCTTAATTGACAGACCTCAATTAAAAGCAGCAGGTTTATCTTTGCCTCTCAAAGACAGATTGCCATCTTCCAAACAATTAATTATATAGATCAATAGATGGCTTACACGAGAAAAGATTTTGATACCATCAGACTTATTTTGTGGAGCTGGAGTAATCAGCTTACTATTGATTCCAAAATGTTTTTTACAAAGTTTTGCAACTTTTGTTTTGATCCAATTATTTTGATTGTTTAGAGCAACAGAGTCATCTTGTCAGTCATTAAAATTGAAATGGTTGTGACTTACATATTATTCATTAGGCAGTCCTTGAGTCAGAAGGCACTTTAACTAATGGCAGCTATGATTGTGCTATAAATACCCAGCACCATGTCATTGAGATTATTCTTGAAATGGTCACTGTTGCATTTAGAGTCGTGATAAATGGCTTTTAATCATGATTTATGTGTAACAGACGTGTATGTGGACAACTTTATTGGCAATAATATGGACACACAAGAAACTGCAGATGTTGGTTTACCAAAAAAAAAAACGCAAACTGCTGGAGCATATCATCGAATCAGGCAACATCTCTGAAGAACATGTATAGATGATATTTCAGGTCTGGACCCTTCTTCAAACTCAAGAAGAAAGGTCCTGACCTGAAACATCAGCTATCCCTGTTTTCCAGAGATGCCTCCTGAGCAGTTGAATTATCTCAGCAAAGATAGACACAAAATGCTGGAGTAACTCAGTGGGACAGCCAACATCTCTGGATTGAAGGAATGCGTGCCTTTTCGGGTCGAGACCCTTCTTCAGACTCAGGGTCAGGGGAGTGATAAGAAAGTGTAAGAAATCAAAAAAAGATAAGGATCAAGGAAAATGTACAATAGACCATTGTTAGCTCGAGCACTTTGTGTCTCACTTGGCAATAATATTGGAAACAGCAGCTACTCATCGGTGCTGGTGGTACAGTAAATATTTCTGGAAGCTTTAAATAAAGGATTTAACATGTGTGAAGCGTGGGCATCTATAGTAGAATGCAATTAAACACATAATTTATTGAGCAACTGCTCACAGAAAGGAGTTGGTAATAATTGAACCTATGGATATTTTCAGGGAAAGGAAGGTGCTCCAGGAAATGAAGGATCTCCAGGATTGTTAGGACTGCCTGTAAGTAATCTGCCTTTACATTCTGTTTTCGTTCACTCCAATATTACATGAAAATATTGGGAATACTGTGTTTAATATAAAGGAAAGGGATTGTCTTTGGAGACACTCATATCTTTACATTGTAATCTCATTGGGTTTCATAGGAATGTATTTATGAGTTTGTTTATGAATTTCAATTACATTTCTGGTAGAGTTAGTCCGCAAGTACCAGTATATTTTAAGTATGGGTGGATCTGACATGGTTTAACAGCTGATTTGAAGCAAATCTGTAAAACACAACAGCATGATATCAAACCATGGCATTCCACCTGGATGATAAATACTGAAGACTGAATGGTGAGTGCTGAACTGATTTCCCTGATTAAGTAAGGATATATTTACATTGAAAGGAAAGCTAGGATGGTTTACCAAATTATTTCTTATAATGAGGGGTTTGACCTGTAAAGACAAATTGTACACTGGGCTTAAATAAATTTGTGTTTGGCAGATTGAAAGGTGATATTGTAATTATGCTCTCAACAGTTTACCCCCTTAGTCTAGTTCAGCAAAACACTGAGTCAAGCACTGGATCAACTAATTCTTTATTCTCACTAACACAAACAAAATTCCTATACGATACCTACCCAACACCGTGGGTCCGATCCTTGTCTCGACTCATCCAAGCCCTTCAGCCTCGTGCAAATAGACACCTCCAGACTGTCAACACAGTCCCAAGTGCACTTCCAGAAGATCGACTCCGATTCATGTGGTGCCCCCCTTTGATACTGTATCAGACCCGTGGCGAGAAACTATATGGGGGGGGGGGGGGAATATTGTAAGCTGTTTGTAGTGTGAAAATGAGAAGCTAGTGCGACTTGGGTGGGGGAGATAGAGAGAGAAGGGATGCCAGGGCCCAAGGGCTGAGGGAGAGGTGGGAAGGGGAAGAGACAGCAAGGGTTAACAGAATTGAGAAAATTCAATGTTCAAGCCCAGAGGATGCAGACTCCCCAAGCGGAATATGAGGTGCTGTTCCTCCAACTTGCGGTGTTGCTCACTCTGGCCGTGGAGGAGGCCCAGGACCGAGCGGTCGGATACGGAATGGGAGGGGGAGTTGAAGTGCTGAGCCACCGGGAGGTCGGGTTGGTTATTGCGGACCGAGTGGAGGTGTTGGGCGAAACAATCGCCAAGCCTCCGCTTGGTCTCACGGATATAGATCAGCTGGCATCTGGAGCAACGGATGCAGTAGATGAGGTTGGAGGAGGTGCAGGTGAACCTCTGTCGGACCTGGAAGGACTGCTTGGGTCCCTGAAAGGAGTGGAGGGGGGAGGTGAAGGGACAAGTGTAGCATCTCTTGCGGTTGCAAGGGAAAGTGCCCGGGGAAGGGGTGGAGCGGGAGGGAAGGGAAGAATTGACAAGGGAGTTGCGGAGGAACGGTCTTTTCGGAAGGCAGACAAGGGGGGAGATGGGAAGATGTGGCGAGTGGAGAGGTCATGTTGAAGGTGGCAAAACTGGCGGAGGACTATGTGTTGTATGTGCCGGCTGGTGGGATATTTGCGGAAGGCAGACAGGGGGGAAGAGAGGACATCTGGATATCACCTTATACTCACTTCCTCCCAGAGTCCAGACACCTTGGAGCCATGAGACTCATGGCCCTGCAGGTTTTCACAGAAAGAGAACAAGCAGGCTTTGCAACTGCAGAGATTCTCCATTTGGTGACATATTTATTTACCCAAAATTATCAATCTCATTTAAACATATCTAATGGTGCAATGTTTTCCATTGGCTGGGGTATGTCAAATCAGGAGTTACAATCACACGGCTTGGTGACTCACTGTTCAGTCAGCCACAGCTTGTGGACTCACATTTCACTCAGCTATGGCTTGTGGACTCACAGTTCAGCCAGCCACGTGTTGTGGACTCACAGTTCAGCCAGCCACGTGTTGTGGACTCACAGTTCAGCCAGCCACGGCTTGTGGACTCACAGTTTAGCCAGCCACGGCTTGTGGACTCACGGTTCAGCCAGCCACGGCTTGTGGACACAGTGCAGCCAGCCACAGCTTGTGGACTCACGGTTCACTCAGCCACGGCTTGTGGACTCACAGTTCATTCAGCCACAGCTTGTGGTCTCACAGTTCATTCAGCCATGGCTTGTGGTCTCACAGTTCACTCAGCCATGGTTTGTGGACTCACAGTTCACTCAGCCACGGCTTGTGGACTCACAGTTCACTCAGCCACGGCTTGTGGACTCACAGTTCACTCAGCCACGGCTTGTGGACTCACAGTTCATTCAGCCACAGCTTGTGGACTCACAGTTCACTCAGTCACGGCTTGCGGACAGACTGGTGGGGTAGGAGGTGGTGGGGGTAGAAGGAGTTGTGTTGGGGGGGTGTGTCCTGCAACCGGGGGAGGGGGACTGCTTCAGGCAATGGCCAGTGAGGGGGGGGGGGGGGGGTTCTGGAGGGCTAGTATAAGTGTTGTGAGAGGACTGGTTTCTAGAGGGTTAGCATGGACATTGTGGGACGAATGGATTATTGGACAAGTCCTGCAGCTGGGGATGGGGAGGCTTCAGGTGCAAGCCGGTAGGAGGGGAACGACTTCAGGCCGGGGCAGGTGGGGGGTAAGCGCTGCTGTGCCCTACTGCTGCCATAACTGCTGCTGGGGAGTGTGGTGTGCGAGGGGAGGGGTATGGGGGTGTGTGGGCGGTGATACTGAGCCTTCTGGACTCACAGTTCACTGACACTTGGCTTGTGGACTCACAGTTCACAGCCACGGCTTGTGGACTAACAGTTCCCTCAGCCACGGCTTGTGGAATCACAGTTCACTCAGCCACGGCTTGTGGACTCACCACCACAACCCCCATGCCCCCCACAACCACCCTCCCCCCACAAAACCCCCACCCCACCCCCCTCCCCCCCAACACTCCTCCCCACTTCTCACACAACCACCCACACCACTCCCCCGCCCACACCGGCTCCCCCTCCCACACACCCTTGTATCCTCCCACAACACCCACTCCCACACCACCGCGCCTCCTGAACCCCTCACCACCCCCTCCCTCCCACACCACCCCATTCCCTCCCATACACCTTCACCCTCCCCTCAGCTTGGGGTGGGGGGTGAGTGTGGGGGAGGGGGGTGTGACGGGGATGTAGGGGAGAGAGGGTGCGGGGGTGTACGGAAGGGAGGGTGTGGGGGGGTTGGTGTTTGTGGGGGTAGGGGAGGGAGTGTCTATGGGAGGGGGTGTCTGTGGGAGGGGGTGGTGTTGGCACCCGTTTGCAGATACAGAACACAGCCCCCGCTCGTACTGCACAGCCCCTCGCTCGCAGTCCGCTTCAGCTTTATTCTTCCTGCGGGTTCCGGAAGGGGTGTTACCGTCATGGTGACAGGCTGCTCATCTCACGATTTTTTAACTTTTCTAATATTTCACCAATCTGAACAAAACATGGGGCACTCGGAGCAGATGAGAACGGCGAGTAAGGTGGAGAAAAAATCCTAGCGACATATAGTAACCTTTTTGCGCAAATTTATTTACAACGCAGACCGGATGTGGTCAAAATGAGAGCTTTAGTAATAGTATAGATAACCTTTGTTTTCCACTTTGTCTATCCAAACTGCTTTCCTAGAATATTTAGATTTAACCTCAGTCATCTTGGTTTATGTAATGACTAATCACATCCCATTCATTTATTTCAATTTGTCCAATTAATTATTTTATCATTCAGATATTTTTCTCCATTCTAAATATAATTATAAATATGCTCTTATGAGCATCCCAGAGTACTTTAGGAAGTGGCCCTAGAAATAGTGCATACCTTGGTGATCATCAACATTCCTTAGACTCTGGAAAGATTCCAACCGATTGGAGGATAGATTAATGTAACCTCAATATTTTTTTTTAAATGGTGAAGGGAAAATGGGAATTGGTGGTGGGAAAAATGCAAGAGTGCATTGTAAAAGATAGAGCAGCAGTGTACTGTAGATTGATGGGATTGACAGTGACAACATAAAAGGAGTTCATGCTTCGGAAATCGACTTCATTTTGTTTTAAATTATATTGTGAAATATTTGAAGGAGCACCTGTGGATGTAGTATATTTCGATTTTTGGGCAAGTTTCAATAAGGTACTACACAAAAGATTACCATGTAACATTAAAGCGGATGGGATTGGAAGTTGGTGCTGATAGCGAACTGGTCGGCTGGCAGATAACAAAGAACTGGAATAAACATATTTTTTCTGATTGACAGACATTGGCTTCTGTAATACCACAGTAATCAGTTCTGGGTGCCCAGATATTTGCAATATATTTTATTGATTTGGATGAAGAAATTAAATGTACAAACTTGTGGATGATGCAATGCTGAGGTGGGAGTGTGAGACATTGATTTGGACAGATTGAAGGACTGGACAAATAATGGTAGATGCCGTTGAATATGAATTACTGTGTAGTTATCCGCTTTACTAGCAATTTCTGGAAGCCAGATTATTATCTGATTGAGGGTGGAGCTGCATTGTTTTTCCCTATTCATTTTGCCAACGTCCTTCCCAATTGCCTTATATAAAATCTTCACAGTGAGCCCTCATGCAGCAATCCCCATTAAGGGGTAAAGAGCACTAGGCCTATGCAATGTTACTTGGAACATGTTCTGGATGGAAGTGAAGCTTGCTGCTTCTTGAAATTGATTAAAGTCAACAATTCCTCTTTTAAAAATATTTAGGGACTCGCAGGAAAAGATGGAATAGATGGAAAACCTGGACCTGCAGGAGAGCCAGTAAGAAACTAAACCTTTATCCTACTCCATCTTAGTCCAGATTACAAATGTAATATTCCCGTACTATAATCAAGCAAAGTCGTGCATATATAATTCATTAAAATAAATTTCTGATCGTACCCAACATCTATTCAAATATTAGGAATTAGAAATCAAAGTTTCTTTCACTGTTTTATATAATGCCTAATATAAACCAGGAATGTTTTGAAACTTTTTATGTCATGGAACAACAATATTCAACAGTCTCTACTACAATGTTTTAGGGCAGACCAGGTAATCCTGGACATTCTGGCAGGAATGGACTCCGAGGAATCCCAGTAAGTATTGAATTATTAATTTTAACTCCGACCATTACAATGTATTAGAGCCATAGTGTTAATTATTTATATTGAGGTGTGTTCAAAATTTAGTTAAGATCTTCTGCTTTGATTTAGCCAGGCATATACTTTAAAGCATATTCAAACATACAATTATAATTATATCACATTTTCTGCCATTATCATTCTGCCAGTTCAGGGCACAAGCATGCAAATATGTTCTCAGATATCACCTATGCCCTGGCACAAAGAAAGCAATTAAAGTTTTAAAAGGCCTCATTATGAAGAGCAAGATTTTAACATGATAAATATTTATCTAACCTGTATATTTTATACCTTTTTTACATAGGGGTCTAAAGGCCTCCGTGGTGCAGATGGTTCAAACGGTCCGAGAGTGAGTACCAGAAATACATTTTAAAAAACGGAATGTAGAAATATGGAGAATAATTATTAATTTAAAATAAAATCTTGTATCACCCTTAGAATAGACACTGAATCTTGGATGAAATGGTGTTCTTGAAGGGAAAATTTAATCCAAGGTTCATGTTCTTGTTGAGCCACGAATAAGACTAGATGTTATTTAACTGATTCTTAACAACGTATTCGACTCATTACCATTGCTCAGGCTTCAACGTCATGGGAAAAATAGTAATTAGTTAAAATGGTTTGGAAAAGTACAGCAGATGCTGGAAATGTGATTCAAAAGCAGAAATCAGTTGTAATAGTCATTAAACCATGACAACATTTGTGACAAATGAATCAGGTTAAAAATCTTTCTTGAAAATTGATTGGCAAATGGTTAATAAAGTACATGGGTAGATGTCTATTTGGCAGTCAATTCCCATTAAGTGCACCAAGTTTCATATTAAAGCAATTTACTGCTGAAATGACTTGAAGAAAGGAAATCTGTTTATATTTGCAAAGAGTACAGATTGGAATTAGTTGCAATTATACATCTCAATGCCCACATATCGAACACTATCTTTTTAAGATCAAACAATGGATGGAAAGGTGGCTATTCCAATACAGTTTTTAAAAAACAGGAATAAAAAAATCTGGCAGAGGAAGTTTGATGTGTCTCATGTACAAAATGTGATTGCATTCGTAAACAGATCTGATACATGGTAAATTTAAGAATACAGTTGAACAGAGGGATCTGGGAATAACCGTGCATAGTTCCTTGAAGGTGGAATCTCATATAGATTGGGTGGTAAAGAAACCTTTTGGTAAGCTAGCCTTTATAAATCAGAGCATTGAGTATAGAAGCTGGGATGCAATGTTAAAATTGTACAAGGCATTGGTGAGACCAAATCTGGAGTATGGTGTACAATTTTGGTCGCCCAATTATAGGAAGGATGTCAACAAAATAGAGAGGGTACAAAGGAGATTTACTAGAATGTTGCCTGGGTTTCAACAGCTAAGTTACAGAGATAGGTTGAATAAGTTAGGTCTTTATTCTCTGGAGCGCAGAAGGTTAAGGGGGGACTTGATAGAGGTCTTTAAAATGATGAGAGGGATAGACAGAGTTGATGTGGACAAGCTTTTCCCTTTGAGAATAGGGAAGATTCAAACAAGAGGACATGGCTTTAGAATTAAGGGACAGAAGTTTAGGGGTAACATGAGGGGGAACCTCTTTACTCAGAGAGTGGTAGCGGTGTGGAATGAGCTTCCAGTGGAAGTGGTGGTGGCAGGTTCGTTGGTATCATTTAAAAATAAATTGGATAGGCATATGGATGAGAAGGGTATGGAGGGTTATGGTATGAGTGCAGGCAGGTGGGATTAAGGGAAAAACGTTGTTCGGCACGGACTTGAAGGGCCGAGATGGCCTGTTTCCGTGCTGTAATTGTTATATGGTTATATGGTTATACGATCCCTTTGGAGAACTCTCTCAGGAGGTGTACTATGAATATTTAAAATTACTTATTTTCTGATATCTCTTGCAATAGTTAGGCCATTATGTAGTAATCAGACCTCCCTTTATGATCTTAACAAGAGTTTGAGCTTCTTTGCTCAGGTAAATTTAGAATCCGTATTGCCACATTTGCGAAGCCAGGCAAAATATATTCTATACAAAATAGGTAAGATCAGTTCACAGGTTTTTTGGTAATTAATTGACATGAACTAATATTTCTGACTTGGAAATATAGATTATTTTGTTATATAGATTATTATTAGTTTAAGGTCATAGAATCATTGAGTTATAGAGTTATACAACAGGAAAACAGGCCTTTCGGCCCAACTTGCCCATGCCGACCAATATGCCCCATCTATATAACCACATAACCATATAACAATTACAGCACGGAAACAGGCCATCTCGGCCCTTCTAGTCCATGCCGAACACTTACTCTCACCTAGCCCCATCTACCTGCACTCAGACCATAACCCTCCATTCCTTTTCCTGTCTATATACCTATCCAATGTATTTTTAAATGATAAAATTGAACCTGCCTCCACCACTTCCACTGGACGCTACCACTCTCTGAGTAAAGAAGATCCCCCTCATGTTACCCCTAAATTTTTGTCTTAATTCTCAAATCATGTCCTCTTGTTTGAATCTTCCCTACTCTCAATGGAAAAAAGCTTATCCACGTCAACTCTGTCTATCCCTCTCATAATTTTAAAGACCTCTATCAAGTCCCCCCTTAAACTTCTGCGCTCCAAAGAATAAATACCTATCTTGTTGAACCTTTCTCTGTAACTTAGGTGCTGAAACCCAGGCAACATTGTAGTAAATCTCCTCTGTACTCTCTCTATTTTGTTGACATCTTTCCTATAATTTGGCGACCAAAATTGTACACCATTCTCCAGAATTGGCCTCACCAACGCCTTGTACAATTTTAACATTACATCCCAACTTCTATCTCAATGCTCTGATTTATAAAGGCCAGCACACCAAAAGCTTTCTTACCACTCTATCTACATGAGATTCCACCTTCAGGGAACTATGTACAGTTATTCCTAGATCCCTCTGTTCAACTGCATTCCTCAATTTGCTACCATTTACATTGTACGTCCTATTTTGATTTGTCCTGCCAAGATGTAGCACCTCACACTTATCAGCATTAAAACAGCTTATCAGCTTATCTACATGTCCCACTTACCCACGCTCGGCCAATAACCCTCTAAATCTATCCTAAACCTATCCTATCAATGTAATAGGAGTATGTAGTAATGGTGTTGAAATACACTTCTGGCTAGATCAATATCCCAAGCCCAAATGTTACCAATACTATATTTTAAAAAGATAAGGTTGTACAGGGGCCTTTTATTGCTCATTTCTTTTGTTATAGGGTGAAACAGGATTGGTTGGACCGCCAGGTCTACCAGGTAAACCTGGAAACGATGTAAGTTTTCAAACATAATTTAAGCTTTCATTAATTGAATTAAAGATATACTAATATAATCTTGAGAAATAACGATCTTGTAAATTTGACCACATTCTGTGTACCATTGTTATGTGCATTCTATTTCACTGTGTTTATTATTTTCTTTCATGTTACAATACATAGTTTCATCACACATTATCACATGCAGCTTCCTTGTACTTTCAGTATCATGAACATATACTGCATGCAATTCAACAAATTTTGAAGAGGAAGTAACTAAAAACATGAATGGTTCTTTCCCTTTGAAAGACAACATCATTTATAAGATAAATTATGGCTGTCAAAAATGTAAATCAGTAAATTGATTCAAAATGATATTTGAACATGAGATTGATCTTGCCACCTGTTTTTCTGTGTATTTTTGATAAATGTCTGAGAAATATTAACCAAGAGTCCAATGAAAAGGAGAAAGTAAAGGAAATTGGTATGTGAAAAACAAAACCAGAGAAATGAATGCGACTGAGAGCCAATAAATTCCCAGGCCTTGATAAATTTGTGTACTTAAATAGTAGTCATGGAAACACCAGGTGCATTGGTTATCTTTTTTCAAAATTATATATGGAGGATAACAAATGTAACCTCACTATTTAGTGCACAAGTGCTGATAACCTCAGAAACTTTACCCATTAAAAATGTTAGGGAGAAGTACTCAGTAACCCTATCCAATACCACAACCAATTCAAGTATTTCAGTGTAGCCTCATCTGCATCACTTGGTTCCCTTACACTTCTAGAGGCCCTATAGCATTATTTGCATAATAGCATTTATAGTTTCGAAGAGAAAAAAAAACTTTAGAGCAATATTTCTTGATTAAAGACTTAACAAACTTCCAAAACAGAATAAAGAAAATGGAATCTCCAAATAACTTAGAACCAAAACTTTTTTTTTGTTTGTTTTAGTAATTCTCTACAATGCCAGTAAATATTATGAGCGCAAGTCAACCTTGTTTTTCTTTTACAAATGTATCTTACACTGGAACACTTTCTTTTCAGGGTGAACAGGGACCTATAGGACCTCAAGGTCCTCCTGGTTTAAGAGGTAATCAGGTAAGATGTAAGCATTACATTGCCCGTGGCCTAGAGCCTCAGAATGTCTTCACTATTTGCCCGTATTGACATTAACTGGACTTGAATGTAACACAAAGCACTTTTACATTGAGTCGTGCACCATACAAATTGTCCCTCAACCCAACTCATCCACACTGACCAAGATGCCCATTTAAGCTGCTCCAGTTTGCCCATGTTTGGCACATATGGTATCCCTCTAAAGTCTTCCTTTTTATGTGCCTATCTAAATATCTTTTGTGTTGTTATTGTACCAACCTGAAACGTCTCTGCAGTAAGACTGAAACGCAAAACTGAAACGTCTCTACAGTAAGAAAGAGAAGTTTTATATCCGTGCCAAAAAAGGGGGTACAAAATTGGACTGGGACAATTTTAGTAGTGTGCGAAAGCAAGTCGATCGTGCAATTAGGAGTGCTCATAGACAGCATGTTTCCTCTATTCTTGGGGGAGAACAACCCAGGGCTTTTTGGAGTTATGTGAAATCCAGACGGATAGACAACACTGGTGTCCAGATGCTAAAAGTGAACAACTGCCTGATCACTGAGGACCAGGGGAAAGCAGAAGCTCTTGCGAACCAATTCCAACACGTTTTCACCCGGGAAGATGTGGAGCCTTCATCATTTCCAGTCCTTCCGCCCAACCCATATGCTGATATGCCTGCTATTAAAATTGAGGTTGAAGGTGTCAAGAAGTTATTGCTCAACATTAATACCACAAAAGCAATTAGACCAGATAAGATACAAAAACAAGCCCTCAAGATTGCAGCCGAAGAACTGGCTCCAGTTTTACAGTTCATTTTTCAACAAATGCTTGACTCGGGCGATGTACCGCTGGATTGGAGGAAGGCCAACATCACTCCTCTCTTTAAGAAAGGTTCAACCACCAATCCAGCAAATTATCGTCCTGTTTCACTAACAAGTACTTGCTGTAAATTGCTGGAGCATATCATTGATAGTAATCTGATGTGTCACGTGAGCAAACATAATATTCTTGCCGACAACCAACATGCATTTAGGAGGCATAGATCATGCGAGTCTCAGCTTATCCTGACAACAAATGACCTGGCCAAGCACCTTGACAGTAACGTCATCATGGATTTAGTTGTACTGGACTTTTCTCAAGCATTTGATGTCATCCCACACCAGAGACTGCTTCAGAAGTTTGACTTCTACAGTATTCGTTTCAACACGAAACGATGGATTTCCAGTTTCCTGACAAAACGTCTTCAGCGCGTGTGTATGAACGGAAATAGCTCCAATTGGCACCCAGTGTTGAGTGGTACACCCCAGGGCACAGTACTTGGCCTACACCTATTTTTGCTCAACATCAATGACATCCATGAAAAAGTCACAAGGTCAACCAGACTATTCGCTGATGATTGTTTGCTGTACCGTCCAATTAAGTCCGCTGATGATGAAGATGCTCTCCAAAAGGATGTCGATACTATGGTCAAGTGGTCAGAACAATGGGGCATGCAGTTCAACCCTTCCAAATGTGAAACCATGCGTGTCACCAGAAAGAGGAATCCAGTCATCACATCTTACAACATACTTGGTGTCACCCTTGAAGAATCCAAACAAACCAAGTATCTAGGCATCAAATTGCAGAATAATCTACGTTGGAATGGTCAGACTCGTAATGTAACAGTGAAAGCAACAGGTGTCCTAAACTTCCTGAGACACAACTTCCATCATTGTTCAGCTTCTGTCAAGGAGAACCTGTATTTCACCCTCGTTAGACCTCATCTGGACTATGCAGTTGCAGCTTGGGACCCATACACAGATAAAAACATTTCATCCTGTCCAAAGACAGGCCGCTCGATTTGTTACTAACACCTACGAGTGATAAGCGAGTGTCACCAAACTTCGGAATTCTCTGGGGTGGAACCCTCTCCAAGACAGACGTGAAGCTCACCTTTTGACCTGTTTTTACAAAATATCAGCAAGACATAGATCACAAGACCTACACCAACCCCAAACCAATTAGGAGCAGATGAGGGCATTCGATTCAATTTATGGTCCCAGCCTCAAAGACAGATGTGTACAGCAATTTGTTCTTTCCATGCACTATTAAAGCATGGAATAATCTCCACCGTGCCACGGTTGCCCAGCCAGATGCAACTAAATTTAAAGTGGCACTTTCTTCCCAATAACCCTCCCTGGCTAAACCCCTCCCTTCACCACCTCCAGTTTAAATTCCAGTTGGAATATTTTGGAGGACCAAGTAACCAAGAACCAAGAACCTTGGCTACTTCCTCTGGCAGCACATTCCATATACCTACCACCCTCTTCGTGAATACGTTTGGCCTGCTAGTCTTAATTCTCTTACTCTGAAAAAAAGAGCCAATCTATTCCTCTCATGATCTTGTATAAGATCACCCACACCCTCCTGCACTCCATGGAACAAAGTCCGAGCCAGCCCATCCTCTCCTTATAGCTCAGGCCCTTGGGACCTGACAACGTCCTTGTAAATCTTCCTTGCAGCTTGATAACATCTTTCCTATAGCATGGTGACCAAAACTGAACATAATATTCCTGCATCTTGTACAATAATAGACAATAATAGACAATAGGTGCAGGACTAGGCCATTCGGCCCTTCGAGCCAGCACCGCCATTCAATGTGATCATGGCTGATCATCCCCAACCAGTACCCCGTTTCAGCCTTCACCCCATATCCCCTGACTCCACTATTTTAAGAGCCCTATCTAGCTCTCTCTTGAAAGCACCCAGAGAACCTGCCTCCACCGCCCTCTGAAAACTGTAACATGCTGTCCCAACTTCTATTCTGAATTCCATGACTGATGATTACTAAATGACTGATGTACGACAGGATAGTCAGCATTAGGCTTTAGAGGTACAGTGCAGAAACAGGCCATTTGGCCCCTTTGCGCTGACCAGCAATCACCCTGTACACTAACCTACACACAATAGGGACAATTTTTACAACTTACCAAAGCCAACAAACCTACCAACATGTACATCTTTGGAGTGTGGGAAGAAATCTACATGGTCACAGGGAGAATGCACAAACTCCGTACAGAAAACACCTGTAGTCAGGATCTAACCCAGGTCTCTGGCACTGTAAAGCAGCAACTCTACTGTTGCGCCAATGTGCCGCCCCAAATTAAACAATACTATGTAGGTAACCATTTTTAAATTTGCATATTGAAGGAGACACAATGAACTGCAGACGCTGGATTTGTGAGCAAAAAAACAAATTTCAGGAGGAACTCAATGGGTCAGTCAGCATAATTGGAGAAAACCGACACATGACAATTTGGGTCTGTCTGAAGACGGGCCCCAACCAGAAAATGTATCTGTTCATTCCCATCACAGATGCTGCCTGACCCCACTGAGTTCCTCCAGAAATTTGTGTTTTGCTTTTTGCTCAAGTTATTTAGGGAGTTTTATACATTTTCATGTCTGCATCACTTTTTAAGATCAACAATTTCAGATATTGTCCATTTAAGATTAAGATCTTTGATTTTTTTTAGTCATTATAAAGTGGTGGAAATGGCAGATTGTGTCAGAATCATTCAATGTATTCAAAACAATAAATAAAGATACTTTTATCAGTGGTATTTTATATAAACCAGTTCTGTCAGCTAGTTTAATATCCATGTCCGTGGGCATAATTGTTCTTTATCACACTTCATTGAATCTTTATGAAAAGTTATGATAATTTAAAATGTGTTCCTTCCATTTCACAAGCTGGCATATGCATGAAATGAATAACAGTTTTAGAAGGTGAATCTGTTATTTAACTTATGAAGCTCTTGTCCTTGGGTCTTGGCAGCGAAACCATTTCCTTCTTACCTATAACAGTAATCATGAATCATACAGCATGGTCCAAGATGGAAGCATATTAATACCATCTTCCACCACTTAATGCATGGACTTCAAGTGTTCATCCAGACTCTTCTTTAATGCTGACCATGACTCTGCTACCACCATTCTCTCAGGCACCTCTATCAGCGTACTCGCCACTCTCTGGGTGAAAAGCATCTCCCTCAGATGGTCTCTACATCCCTTATACGGAATGCAGAATATTTGTCCTCTACCTCATCACTTACCTCTTACTCTGTAATCTACAGATCTATAGGAATATAGCAAAAAGTTAGACCTTTGGCATGCCAGTGCTTTGAAATCGTTATCCACTTTGTAATTACTGTTCCAATGCCTTAGAAAGATGAATGATCCACCCATTTCACTGGTTGAATTATGCATGAAAGGAAAAACTCATATTTTATCCATATAAAAATGAGATTACTAATTTACTAGCAAAGCTATTATCAGAACTAAAGTCCACGGGAATTACTTACAGAAGTTGATTAAAAAATAAGAATACTTCAAAGCATGGGAATAGGTACAAGGGTAAGCTAAACGTAATTGGATCATGTGGAGAAAAATACTGACAGTCTTTATTTCCACAATGACATGACCCTCATTAAAATAATATGCATTTCTTTACAGGGTAGAAATGGTGCTCCTGGGCCTGAGGGAAAGCCTGGTGAACCTGGTCTCCCAGTAAGTCTCATGGTTAATTGTAGATTTAAAAAAATGTACAGAAGCAAACATCAAAACGTATAAGTGGGGAGAGAGGTGATTGATAACAAGAGAAATCCTCAGAATTGTAAAATTCAGGAGCTGCAACAATTGATTAAGATTCACCAACTGCAAACCAGACCATTGAGACTTGTAATGTTACTTCTAAACAAGAAAAAAATCATGAAGATTTGGGATACAACTGTGTCAAAGACATTATTCAAAAGATTGAATGTTTGTACATGAGAGGATTGAGCATTGTGCAAATAATCCTTTATTTAGTTTGTTTCTTTATTGTGAGCATTATTATAGTTAATTTAATGTACATTCAATTTTTGATGACTTCATGAATGCCAGAGATTGACACAGGTATGATGTTGTCTAGTCTCTGGTAGCTAAATTGACTTGGCAATTAAACTATTTTTGTCGATAATGTGTCCTTGGATACATAGGTAGAAATTTCCCATATCCATTTGAATATATGCATATGTCTATTGTTTGTTTTCATTTAGTCAATGTGAATGTGAAGTCATTAATATTAAAAGAAAATTAACACTTGTTAAAAAGAAACACCTTTCCAGAAAGGAGAAGAAAACTGAAAAAATAAAAAGCAAATACTTTTGTGAGGATGCTAAGATTTAGGAAATTAGTGTCCTTTTCTCATTCCTGTTATAAAATATGGCAACATAAAGAATTTTCTCGTTAAAAAAATCTTGTATTGAATAAATTACATATTTGATTTTGTCATATTTTCGAGTTTAAACGTCATCTGCAATTACTTTGAATTTTAGGGACCTAAAGGTCCAAAAGGATCAAATGGAGATCCAGGCTTTCCAGGGATTTTGGGATTACCAGGACCTCGTGTGAGTATCGATTGTCTTATTCCATTCTCAAAACTGAGAAGATGTTATTAACAACATAAAAAAGGGGAGAAATTGACCATCTGGCCTATCAAGCTTATTCTGCCATTTATCGATCTTTGGATCTTACAATCTTTTACGATCCATAAATCTATTGATCCCTTGTTTCAAATGAACATATTGACTCAGACTACTGAGTTATCCAGGGGAAGTGACATGAAATGTTTCCTCATTGCAGCTATTCCTCAGCCAAAATGGCCATCCTTCCCGCCCGTTAGCCCTGTTGATAAACCTCAATGAGATCTGGCATTCTTCTAAAATCTAGAAAATAGACAAAGTCTATTCAATATCTCCTTGCACAACAAACCTGTCATCCTTGAAATTACTCCAGTGAATGTCACCAGCACCCTCTCTAAGACAAGAATATCCTATTTTGAATAAGGAGACGGAAACTATATAGAATACTCCAGTTGTAGTCTCACCAAGAACCAAACATAATTGCCATAGGATATCTTCACTCTATTTTAATAATAAAGACCAACATACTATTTGCCTTAGCTGTATCACATGATGTGTTTTAAATCATGCAGATTTCAATGTCCTTTTTGACGGGTCAAACTACACGTCATAATTCAATATTTTTATTCATGGTCACTTTAAATAATTCCTTACTCTTTAACATGTTTTAATATGTACAGATTTTTTTTAATGTGACAAACTGTTGGGACAGGAGTAATGAGATTGAAAAGCTGTATGGCCTCAGAGTCCTAGAGTTGTACAGAACCCTGTACATGGGCCCTTCCATGCCAACCATTTTACCCATCTAAACTAATTTCATTTGTCCAGATTAGGATTGTGAATATATGATTTGCCTATTTAAGTGTCTGGCTTAATTCCCCTTAAATGTAGAATTATCTTTGCCATTTTTTTCAGTTCTGAACCCATTTTTTTTCTCTTCTCATCTCCTATCCTGCTTTTATTATACATACTAATTATATATTTTAATGAACAGGGAATTCCGGGAGAGACAGGAGCTCCAGGCAAGACAGTAAGTAATGCCCATTGAATTTACTTTCATGCTTTTAATAGGAATCAACCCTTTATGGTGGCTATTTATCTTATACAGAAGTAAACAATAAACTACACCTCTTAGCACTTTCATGAATGCTTTACTTTTTATAAAACAGGGATCTCCAGGCACAGCTAGTGAACCGGGGTCCAAAGGACAAAGGGTGAGTTATGCAGTTCTGAAGATAAAGAATCTTTTTAGGCTTTCTAAGTGCTCATTTATTAAAATGATGATATAAAAACAAAGTCTCATCAAACAAGGCGAAAATGTACAAAGATCAATGTGAAGATGTTATTTCCATTCCATAGACAAAGCCAACCCCAAAAGAGCAATTATCATAAGCCAGAAGTTTGTTTGCTTTCACTGACAGTATAATGTCAGTGAAAGCAAACAAAAAGTCACAGGATGACAGCGTAACTTATCAGATCAGGCAGTATCTCTGGAGAACATGGATAGGTAGTGTTTTGACCTGAGGCTCTTCTTAAGTCTGATTATAGTGGAGAGGGAGGAAATCTGGAAGAGAGGATGGGTAGAAGTGTGCAGAATTTAAGGAATGGTGGTGGGGGGAGGGGGGGAAATGAGTGCTAGTCTAGGTGGAGTACAGGGAAAAGAGTTGGGGGGGAAGAAGTAAGGGGGGGGGGGGTGGTTCTAGTAAGTTACCTAAAAATAGAGAATGCAATGTTTATACTGTTGGCTTGTAAGCTACCCAAGTGGAATATGAGGTGTTTGTCCTCCAGTTTGTGTTTAACCTCACTCTGGCATTGAAGGAGGCCCAGGTCAGAAAGATCTGGGAGGGGGAGTTAAAATGGTTAGCAACCAGGACACCCATCAAGGTTTGGTAGACCAAGTGCAAGTGTTCAGCAAAACGGCCGCCAAATCTACATTTGGTTGAGTGCAGGTGTTCAGCCAAATGAGGAAGACGTCCAATATGTTATCTTTCTTTAGTAAACGTGGTTTACACCCTGCTGCCATGGATGGATCGCTCACCCGGTCTCCTCTGTCCCATAATTCTGCTCTGACTCCCCTTCCCTACTGACAGAACAAGGATAGAGTTCCACCAGTGTTCACCTTTCATTCCATCAGCATCCACATCCAACACATCATCCTCCAACATTTCTGCCACCTCCAACGCAATCCCAGTGCCAATCATATCTTCCCATCCCCATCCCTTTCTATCTTCCACAGCAACTACTCCCTTCACAACTCCTTGGTTTACTCATCCGTTCCCACACAAACCATCCCCTCCACAGGTACTTTCCCCTGCAACTGTAGGAGATATAACACCTGTCCCTATACTTCTTTCCTCATATCCATCCAGGAACTCTAGCAGTCCTTCCAGGAAAGACAGAGGTTCATGTGCACTTCCTCTAATCTCTACCCTGCATCTGGTGTTCCCGATGTAGCCTCCTTCACATCAGTGAGACCAAGCGTGGACCTAGCGAGCATTTCACTGAACACCAGGACTCAGTTCACGAAGATCTAATGCCAAAATATTTATTGAATGGGTATTTTTGAAAGTGAAAATCACAAAGGGAATGACAAAAGTTTTTTTTTTGTTAAAATATGTTTTTTTTCGTATTCTTATTGTTTCATTGTGTTTTTTTTTTTCTTTTGGGCAGGGTGACCGGGGTTTTCAAGGTGAAAAAGGAATCCAGGGAGAGAAAGGACGAGATGGTGATCCAGGCATCCCAGGCATAAAAGGACATACTGGGATAATGGGTCCATTGGGTCCTTCCGGAGAACGAGGTCCAGTTGGATCACCAGGCCAACCAGGTTCACCTGGCATACCTGGGGAAAGAGTAAGTGGTTGAATTGTGATGATCAACCTGGTTACCAAAGTAATGACGTGAGTGTCAAGAAATGAAAAATCGGAACTGAAACCACTTTGGTGGCTAATGCATTAACATTAGAGTAGAATCATAGAAATTCTTGAGGCCATAGAAAGTAATTTGGCCCATTGTACCTGTGCTTGTGGAAAACAGACTACTTTGCAGCAGCTCCTCAAGTATATTCAGATTCAGATTCAGATTCAATTTTATTGTCATTGCACTTTTCAGTATAACAAATAGTATATGTCGAAGTGCTTTTGAAAGTGAGAGTTTCTGCCACTACCACCCTTTTAAGCAGTGAGTTCAAGATCCTTTCTACCCATTGGGTGAAAAAGCCACTACATATCTCCACTATTTATATGAAATCTATTTACATTAAATTTATGTTTTAGACACTTCCATTAAGTCTCCTTGCAGGCACTTCTTTTCCAAAATAAACAACATAGCATCGCATATTTCCTTATAGCTACAATCTTCCAGTTCTGGCAATGTTCTTCTGTTATATATGTTTTCTGTTATATGTTGATTAGATCTATAAGCAGTAACAAAGCTCTGGTCCCTACCTAGTTTTGTATGACCCCCTGCATAATATCAAGACAGAAAATAGGTATTTTCAATATTTATTTTCTACTAGACCAAGTGGGACCCGTTGGGTTCCTGTCGCATGAGAGGCCTGGCCCCCCAACGCAATATTCCACCACTCACTCATTGCCCCCACAGGAGGCCTAGTCCCCCAACGCAGCCCGGTCCCCTTTCTCCCACACAACCAATTCCACCCAACGCAATATTCCAACACTCACCCATAGCCGACAACTGCGCAGAGGCTGCTCATTTTGCCTTATTCAGACTCCATCATTTTTAAACTTAAAAAAAATGCATTTGCACTCTCTAGGGCGAGCAGAACTCAGTGTACTTGGATAGCAACAATGTTGCGAGCAAGGCTAAGCACCGGGCTAAGCGCAGAGAAAAAGCAGTTATTTTTTCCAAGTTTCTGCACATTTGTAATGCATGAAATTTTTAGCTAAGGTGATTTGTGACATCATGGCATAAATCTCTATCAGAATATATAAAAAATTCACCATTAGCACGTTGTGTTTTCGAGGAGATGTTAAACGCAGATGAACATCACACACACAGACACACATAAATCCACACACATCCAAGATCAGAGTTTTATAAGTATACTAGACCAAGTGCAGACCCGTTGGGTCTGGTCCCCGAACATGCTTCAGTCGTGAAAATCGGGCGCGAGGAAAATAAATGGCAGCATTTTTGGAGGAGAGCGGGCTGCAGCAGCTGCCATTATGGTGTCTGGCCAGGAGGAGGCCACAAAATGAGTGAGTGTGTGTGGGGGCGGGGGGTGAAGGATGTTATTTTAAAAAGTGTACATAAAAATGTCTAAATGTAATGATGAGTGAATGGATGAATGTAAAAGTGTAATGTGTGGCAAAATGGAAAATATCTCGAGGTTTGAAAGTGTGGTTTTGGTGAAACATGAAATCGAAGGGCAAATATGACATAGACCCACAAGACACACACTCGGTCGGCAGACACACACACACAGAGTTTTAAATAAGTATAGATATAGAATTTAGACTTGATAATTTTGTAAAATTAAGAAAGATTTTGTGAGATCAAACCTCCAGCAGAGAGATCCGTGCACTGAGAACAACGAAGAAATTTAGATATTCACTTTTCTGTATAATTTCTTTTCTAATGTCCTGTCAGGTGGCAAGAAAAATATTACCTGTATTACTAGACTCTGGCTCTGACATGGCAGATGCAGTATAATGTGGATAAATGTGAAGTTATCCACTTTGGTGGCAAATACAGGAAAGTAGACTATTATTTGAATGGTGACCGATTAGGAAAAGGAGAGATGCAACGAGACCTGAGTGTCATGGTACACCAGTCATTGAAAGTAGGCATGCAGGTGCAGCAGGCTGTTAAGAAAGCAAATGGTATGTTGGCATTCATAGCAAAAGGATTTGAGTACAAGAGCAGGGAGGTTCTACTGCAGTTCTACAGGGTCTTGGTGAGGCCACACCTGGAGTATTGCGTACAGTTTTGGTCTCCTAATCTGAGGAAATACATTCTTGCCATAGAGGAGTACAGAGAAGGTTCACCAGACTGATTCCTGGGATGGCAGGACTTCCATATGAAGAAAGACTGGATAGACTGGGCTTGTACTCGCTGGAATTTAGAAGATTGAGGGGGGATCTCATGGAGACTTACAAAACTTTTAAGGGGTTAGACAGGCTAGATGCAGGCAGATTGTTCCCGATGTTGGGGAAGTCCAGAACAAGGGGTCACTGTTTAAGGATAAGGGGGAAGTCTTTTAGGACCGAGATGAGAAAATTATTTTTCACACAGAGAGTGGTGATTCTGTGGAATTCTCTGCCACCGAAGGTAGTTGAGGCCAGTTCATTGGCTATGTTTAAGAGCGAGTTAGGTGTGGCCCTTGCGGCTAATGGGATCAGGGGGTATGGAGAGAAGGCAGGTACAGGATACTGAGTTGGATGATCAGCCATGATCATATTGAATGCCGGTGCAGGCTTGAAGGGCTGAATGGCCTACTCCTGCACCTATTTTCTATGTTTCTGATTCTGACTTACACACACACACCTGGTTATTGCTTTCCCTAGGGTGAACCACCATCATCAGAACAATTGAGAAGACTTATAAGAGAAGAGCTGTCAAAACAACTTGATGGTAGGTTATACATATTTCTAGAATTGTTGTTCTTATTTAAGAATATAGGCATGGAGCCAACTTTTTATCTAGCTTAGAGCAATAAGGTAAAATGTTTTATTCATTAACTACAGTAAATGTGTTTGGGCACTCTCAATTTCCTAAACTATCGGATGGAAGACAATCCTGTCATTTAGCATGAATTGATCATTTTAGAGCACATAGGAACAAAATAATATAAAAAATAACCACATGCAATAAGAGTGCTTTTCTAAGATTTAGACTGAACGCAGATTTAGAGATAACAGAATTCTTAAGATACACTTTTCCGTAAAATCTGAAACAAAAATGAAAACGTTCAAACTCAGCAAGTCATGGCCCTGTCCCACTTATGTGATTTTTTCAGCGACTGCCGGCACCTGTCATAGGTTGGTGCCGGTCGCGGAAAATCTTCAACATGTTGAAAATCCAGCGGCAACCAGAAAGACGCTACGACTCTTTGGGCGACTGAGAAGACTACTCAAGACCACACAGGCGACACCCTGGTGACATGTTGCAGGGTGAAGCCTGTATGGTCCTGAGTAGTGACCCAAAGAGACGTACCTTGCTCTGGTCGCCACTGGATTTTCAACATGTTGAAATTTTCGGCGATTTGCAACGACCTATGACAGGTGGCAGCAGTCGCCGTAAAAGTCACGTACATGGGACAGGCCCATAAAGGAGCATCAACAAAGATAATTTTTTTGTTAGGATGAAAGCCAAATATATGTTTAATGCATCTGTTTGTATTCTCCATGGATGCAGTCGATGTAACCTGTTGACTACTTAATGTCCTTACCAGTTTTACTAAGTATTGTACTGCTTGTCTTCTTATCAAGTCCACATCACAAGATTAGAAATTGTTCAGCCAGAGCTGAGCACACTTCTCGGCATCTGCATACAAAGGTATCTTGTGCTTCTTTTGCGTAGTGGTTGAATGATTGGTGGAAAGAGCCACGACGTGAACGCTCTTTCCTTGACCCGTGCTGCTAGTAAGGTAGCAACATTTGAGTGCCAAATTACTCAAAAAATTGTAATAAAAGAAAACATTGTCATTAACATGAATTTATTGCAGCACAAAATGCAATAAACTACTTGACCACTATTCTTATTCTACAGTTAAATCCATAGAAAACATTTCCATTAAGCTCAAAGTAATTGTTCTAGTTTGAATCCTTCGGAGAGGAAATCCTTCAAATACATTTCATTTGTTCAGTGTTTACAACTTTAAATATATTTTATTTCTAACCTTGATTTTTGATTGATTGATTGAAAGAAACGACAATTTCTTTGGCCTAGAATCCACTGGCTATTGTTCACTCAATCACACTAGTTCTATTTTATCCCACTTTCGTACCCACTCCCTACACACAAAGGGCAATTTACAGAGGCCAATTAACCTACAAACTTGCATGTCTTTGGGGTGTGGGAGGACACCAGAGCACCCAGAGGAAACACAGGATGAATGTGTGAACACCACACAAATAACACTCAAGGTCAGGATCGAACCTGGGTGACTGGCACTGTGAGGCAGCAGTTCTACCAGTTGCACCACTGCATCACCCTTAGTTTTGATGAAAGATCATCTGTCTTAAATGTCAACTAAATTTCTTCATCCACAGAATCTGCCTGACCTGTTTTTTTTTCCAAGTATTCTATTTTTATTAACAACAATATTATCTTTGTAGCTGGGGTACTCAAATCAACAATCATTCAACTTGACTGGATGTGTTATTATAGATTCTGTAGGAAAAGTGCAGACCCTTCGTAAAAAAAAGTGAAAACACTATGGCCAATTCAGTAAATTTGAAAAATACATGATTTGGTCTTTTCACTTTCAGCACGGTTGTCCTATCTCCTGTCTCAGTTTCAACCAACATCGATTAAAGCAGCACCTGGAAAGCCAGGGACTCCTGGTCCACCAGGTAATGATGGATTTCCGGGGAGACCTGGTGTTCCAGGGGAACCTGGCCTGCGTGGAGAACCTGGCCTAGAGGGAGCCAGAGGACCAGTAGGTCCAAAAGGTACACATATTTAGTTTTAAAAGTCACTTGAATGACTCTGGTTTAGAGGCAAAGAAACAAATGTTTTATTTTAAACTATAATCTGAAATAGCAGATTTATTTTTAAATGATTTGATTGTCCCCATGTCCCCGTCTTGATTTACTTATCAATCATATTTTTATATCTGCAAAATGATAGGCCAATATTTTACAAATCCAAACACTTAAATAAGATTGAGCTTTTTGAAGTATATAAAGACATGAGGGACATGGATAAAGGGAACAATTACAGTCTTTTTGCCAGAGGGCTCAGGTTTAAGATGAAATGGGATAGATTGAAGAGAAACCTCAGGAGCAACCTTTGACTCAGAGCATAGTGCATGTCTGGAAGAGGCTGCGAGAGGAAGCTACAGAAGTGTATACAACTGTGATATTTAAAAACATTTCAACAGATATATGGATCAGAGGGATATGACCAAATACAGGCAAGTTGGACTCACTGTTAGACATGCTGGACATAGGGTCTGTTTCCATGCTGTATATCTCTATGGCTATGACTCAGATGGTGGCTCCTCATTTTCTGTTGGGAGAAGCGGATTGCTCACTGGTGAAGGAAAATGTTTAATTATTGCAACAACTTATTTTGATAAGGGAGGAGGGTCACATGGGGATGTGTGCAACCTACTAAACAATGAGACTGGGGAATAATAGCAAACAAAGAAGTGACAGTCTGAAGAAGGGACTGAACCCGAAATGTCTCCTATCCATGTCCTCCATGACGTGTTGAGTTAATCAAGCACTTTTTTGTCTTTCAAGTGGCAGTTAAAATTATTACTTTGAAACAATTTCCCAGCAATGCAAATAGCCCAAATAGTTTGAATAGACTAGTTTCAAATACTTAAGAAGGACAATCACAAGAGGTGAAGTACTGTAAATACTAGTGGGACTTAAAGTATAAAACAAATAGTCAGGTTCTGATGGTCTATACCAGAGTTGGTAAAGCCATTGGCTGATTTTTTTTTTCCAAAACTTACTGAATCTGGGGAGTACCAGCAGAATGGAAAACCAAAATCTAAGAAGTCACATTTAAGAGGGAGGAGGACAAAAAGCAAGCAACTGTGGGCCTGTTAGCTTAATATCTATTATTGCCAAAATGCTTGATTTCATAATGAAGGAAGAAATAGTCATTTGTACTTGTAATTTGTACAAGTTAAGAGATCACAGGGTATTAAGGCCTATGTTAGCCTGGATTAAAGATTGGCTATAACATTGAAGGCAGAGAGTGATAATAAATACAGGTCTTTTTCAAGCTGCAAGTAACCAGCAGAGAGCCTCAAGGATCAGTTCTGAGCCTTAATGATTTATAATTAATATTAATAACCTGGAGAAGGGGTGGCATTTAAGACATTCTGGTGTAAAAAGAAAATAGGCAGAAGGGCATGTGGCACGCATTGAAGATATTAGGTTTTTGTAACTAGGTATAAAAAGGTTCCGTGAACGGTGAAAAATTGGGAAATGCGGTTTAATATGGGAAAATGTAAAATTATGTAGTAAGATAAATCTAAAGGTAAACTATTATCTAAATGGAGAAAGGTAGCAGCTGAATGAAATACAGAGGAATCTAGGTTTACAAATGGTTACCAGGCAGCTGCAATAAATAGTTAGAACGGCAAATAGGATATGGCCTTTATTACAAGAGAGTTGGAGTTTATAAATAGCTAAAGAGGCTGTCCCACTGCGACGACCTAATCTGCGCGTTTAGAAGAGTTTGCCCTTGACTCAAACTCGCAGCATGGTCGACATGTGGTCCTATGAGGTCCTATGAGGTCACTGGAATTCTTCTTCATGCTCAAGGGAAGTTCCGCATATTCACGGCCTCAGCATGTTTCTTTTGAACATGTAGTGCAGTGGAGTGGGGTCACCATGTAGTTACAGGCAGTCGAGGGCAGCTGTAGGCAATCTCCTTTGCTGACCGGACATTCTAATTGACTCATTGGAGTTTTTAGGAACAAGGAAAATGGACCGGTAATGTAAAATGCCTGCTAAACTTTATTAAACGTCTGACTTCTTAAAAGTGTCTCCACTCCTTCTCCCCCTCTTCTCTCCCCTTTCTCCCCCTATTCTCTCCCCTTAGTATCAAAACAAAAGATCAAAAGATGAAGCATACAAATTAGCCAGAAAAAGCAGCCTACCAGGGGACTAGGAGAAATTCAGTCCAGAAGAGGAGGACAAACGGCTTAATTGGCAAAGGGAAAAGAGATTATGAAAGAAAACTGGCAGGGAACATAAAAACTGATTGCAAAAGTTTTTATAGATATGAGAAGAGAAAAAGATTAGTTAAAACAAATGTAGGTGCAGTGAATTGATCATAGGCAACAAGGACATGGCAGTTCAATTGAATAACTACTTTGGTTCTGTCTTCACTAAGGAAGACACAAATAATCTGCCGGAAGTAGCAGGGGACCAGGGGTCAAATGAGATGGAGGAACTGAGTGAAATCCAGGTTAGTCGGGAAGTGGTGTTAGGAAAATTGAATGGAAAATTTAAAGGCCGATAAATCCCCAGGGCCAGATAGGCTGCATCCCAGAGTACTTAAGGAATTACCCCCAGAAATAGTGGATGCATTAGTGATAATTTTTCAAAACTCTTTAGATTCTGGAGTAGTTCCTGAGGATTGGAGGATAGCTAATGTAACCCCACTTTTTCAAAAAGGAGGGAGAGAGAAAATGGGGAATTACAGACCAGTTAATCTAACATCGGTAGTGGCGAAAATGCTAGAGTCATTTATTAAAGATGGGAAAGTAGCACATTTGGAAAGTGGTGAAATAATTGGACAAAGTCAGCATGGATTTATGAAAGGTAAATCATGTCTGACGAATCTTATGGAATTTTTCGAGGATGTAACTAGTAGAGTGGATAAGGGAGGACCAGTGGATGTGTTATATCGGGACTTTCAGAAGGCTTTCGACAAGGGCCCACATAAGAGATTAGTATGCAAACTTAAAGCACACGGTATTGGGGGTTCAGTATTGATGTGGATAGAGAACTGTCTGGCTGACAGGAAGTAAAGAGTAGGAGTAAATGGGTCCTTTTCAGAATGGCAGGCAATGACTAGTGGGGTACCGCAAGGCTCAGTGCTGGGACCCCAGCTATTTACAATATATATATATATATATATATATATATATATATATATATATATATATATATATATATATATATGATTTGGACGAAGGAATTGAATGTAACATCTCCAAGTTTACGGATGACATGAAGCTGGGGGGAAGTATTAGTTGTGAGGAGGATGCTAGGAGGCTGCAAGGTGACTTGGATAGGTTGGGTGAGTGGGCAAATGCATGGCATTTGCAGTATGATGTGGATAAATGTGAGGTTATCCACTTTGGTGGCAAGAACAGGAAAGTAGACTATTATCTGAATGGTGGCCGATTAGGAAAAGGGGAGATGCAACGAGACCTGAGTGTCATGGTACACCAGTCATTGAAAGTAGGCATGCAGGTGCAGCAGGCAGTGAAGAAAGCGAATGGTATGTTAGCATTCATAGCAAAAGGATTTGAGTACAGGAGCAGGGAGGTTCTACTGCAGTTGTACATGGCCTTGGTGAGACCACACCTGAAGTATTGTGTACAGTTTTGGGCTCCTAATCTGAGGAAAGACATTCTTGCCATAGCGGGAGTACAGAGAAGGTTCACCAGACTGATTCCTGGGATGGCAGGGCTTTCGTATGAAGAAAGACTGGATAGACTTGGCTTGTACTCGCTAGAATTTAGAAGATTGAGGGGGGGTCTTAGAGAAACTTACAAAATTCTTAAGAGGTTGGACAGGCTAGATGCAGGAAGATTATTCCCGATGTTGGGGAATTCCAGAACAAGGGGTCTCATTTTAAGGATAAGGGGGAAGTCTTTTAGGACTGAGATGAGAAAAACATTTTTCACACAGAGAGTGGTGAATCTGTGGAATTCTCTGCCACAGAAGGTTATTGAGGCCAGTTCATTGGCTATATTTAAGAGGGAGTTAGATGTGGCGCTTGTGGCTAAAGGGATCAGGGGGTATGGAGAGAAGGCAGGTACAGGATACTGAGTTGGATGATCAGCCATGATCATATTGAAAGCAGTGCAGGCTCGAAGTGCTAAATGGACTACTCCTGCAACTATTTTCTATGTTTCTATGTTTCTCTCTCCTTCTTTCCCCTTCTCTTCTATTCTTTCCCCTTCTCTCCCCTTCCCTCCCCTTTTGTCTCATTCTCTCCCCCTCTCCCCCCTTCTCTCCCCCCCCCCCCCCCTATGCTCTCTACCATACACTGTGCAGCTGTCTTTTATCTTTCTGTTCATCGTGGGTGTGAATTTCAGACAGCGCTCCCCCGCTTTCCCTGGCCCCCGCTTTCCCTGGCCCCTGCCTTTGCGATGTGTTTGTGTGTGTGTGTGTGTGCGGTTGGTCGATGCAGCACACGGTTTTGCAGGCGAGTGCCCTCGAGCTTGAAGGTTGAAGGCAGTCGCTGAAAGGTCGCTGCAGTGGGACAGCACCTTAAGTATTACAATTGCAGAAGGTACTGGTACTGGTGATGCCACACCAAGAATACGGTGCACAATTTTGATTCCTTTATTAAAGAAGGACGGTATTGACATTGGAGCGTGTCCACAATAGATGCACAAAAATAATTCCTGGATGACAGTGTTGTCTTAATATGAGCAGCTAAAGAAATATTCTTTGGAATGTAGAAAAATAAGGTGTGATCTTATTTAAATACTTAATATTCTTTAGAGGACATGACAGGATAGATGTTGAAATGTTTCCACTCATGGGAGAATCTTGAAGAACAGGAAATAGTAATAGGGAACAGTCATTTAAACTGAGAGCTGTAAATATCTGGAATATTTGAGTGGGAGATTCTGGGGACTAGATCATTTGGGATATTTAAAGTGGAATTTCATCTTTTTTTGGAAATATCAGGAAATGGAGGGCCATGGAAAACAGGCCCAGGAGTGGAGAAGAGGCCTGAGACAGATCACCCATGATTATACTGTATAATAGAGCCGGTTTGAAGGATCAAGTGGTCTATTCCTATTCTTATATTCTAATATACTTTTCTTGCAGTGGTCATCCATTACGAGATCCATCAGTGTAGCTACTTTGATTTTGGTTAACTTAATCTGCCTTTAATTGCGCAAACACCCTTGGCACCTTACATATCAGCTCTACTTTGTAATAACTGCTTCAATATTTGCAGGTGATAGAGGTACTAAAGGTGAACATGGGGCAGCAGGCATTGGACAGAGGGGTGATCCTGGTCTGTCGGGCCCTCCAGGTAAAACCTAGTTTATTTTACTTCTATAACATTGCTGAATATTATAAATATGTTCTAAAATTATTAGCAGTAAAGTGATATTAGGATCCTGCATTTTTAGACAACATGTTACGTGGAGTTTGATGATGATGGGAGAATAAATTAGGATAAGTGTAGTGTTAATGCATGCTTGATGGTCAGTTGAAGAGTCTCCTAAATTATGCTGGATAAGTGTACTTACAGATGGAAATACACTGTAGAATAAGTCTTGACAATCGTTTTTACAACAATTCCAGTGATTAAAAATCTTGAACATTACTCCTTGATCAGAACACTATTGTCTGATGGAAACACTGGATTATTATTGGTTGAATCCGAGTTTCTATTGTTCATACATATTATGGTTAGATAATTAATCTTCCAATTAGATTAGTTGTCTGTGCCTCTACATTGGTTAGATCACATTAATGATTCCTAGCTCTTTTTCAAAGTTTCCTCACTGCTATTTAAGAACTGTGTACCTCACCCATCTTCCTCCTTTTGTTCAAACCTTCACATATCATAACTCACCCAGAGAGTTGTGAATCTATGGAATCCTGCTACAGAAGGCAGTGCAGGCCAATTCACTGGATGTTTTCAAGAGAGAGTTAGATGTAGCTCTTCGGGCCAACGGAATCAAGAGAAACAAGGAGAAAGCAGGAACGGGGTACTAATGGACGAACATATTGTTATGATCATATTGAGTGGCGGTACTGGCTCGTAGGACCTAATATTCTACCCCTGCACCTATTTTCTATATTTCTACTTTTAACTAAACTGCAATTATAAGTTGTGTTTCTCATTTATAGGCATTGCGGGAACACCTGGCTATGGAAAAGATGGAATACCTGGCACACCAGGCCCACAAGGAGAGCCCGGCATACCTGGCAGTGCTGGTCCACAGGGACCCCCTGGGCAGAATGGAAACTGTGACCTTGCGCAGTGTGCTTACTATGCAAGCATGGCCAGTCGGCCAGCCAATCAAAAAGGACCTTAAACCAATAAGAAGGGTTTGGTAAAATTGAAGGACTGAGGTTGTTGCTTAAAACACATTAATAATTAGCAACCGGAACAATGTTCATTGCAAGCACACTAGCTGCTGGCCAGTTGTGTTTTCACACTTTACTTTCCTGAACAGTATCCCAACCATTAAGCACACGTGTAGATTCATTCTCCAAATCTGCACCAGAACTTGTGACTTAACTGTGTGGTTTTAAAGCTTATTTACTATGCATATTTTCAAGCTCTGCAGCTATTTTCCACGAGACTTTCATCTCAACTACACAACAATCTGGTGTGACACCACATGGTGCAATTTACAATCTCTGGCCTATTCAGTTGTTGTGATTGTTAAATAAAAGTAACACCAAATGTGCAGAATTCCACATGCAATATTTAAAAGAAAATACCTCTTGAAGGGGAGATAAATCTCACTTTACAAAAATTATATATTTGAATTTACAATCTTATATATTTTACTAATCATAGAATATTAAATGCAGATTTTCAGCATGAAATAATAATATTTGGCATTGTTAATAGTTTTAATACTTGTGCCTTCATTTACTCTCCTGTGGTCTCTTTAGTTTAAAAAAAAAATTAAAATATTAATTTATTTTGCTCTTCAAGTTAAAGGACACAGGTGTTGAGAATGGAACTCTTTGCATTCAACACCAGTTTCTGCATCAAGCCATCTCTGGTCAAGTACACTTGAGCCCAATGCAGAGTAAAGTTCAATCTTCTCTGACTCAATACTGCATCAAACTCCCATTTCAAAAGAGTACCCGCTAATTTCTTCATTGGTACTAAAAAATAGTTCCTGGTCACTAAATGTATCATATAACAGCATCAACAAATGATATTCTCCAAATGTTATTCTAATAATGTCAAAGTTTAGTTACATCTAGACCAGCTGGGACCCGTTGGGTCCCTGTCACACGTGAGGCCTGGTCCCCCTCATGCAATATTCCAGCATTCACCCATTGCCCCCAACTGTGCAGGGGCGGCTCATTTCCCCTTATTCGCCCTCCCTCATTAAACATTTAAATAATTGCTTGCTGTCAGGAATCATTTAAAAAATGCACCCTCCCTCATTAAACTTTTAAAAAAATCCTTGCTGCCAGGAATATTTAAAAAAAAGAATTGCAACATTGTAGCTTGCAACTGCACTTGCTAGGGCTGGCAGGACTCAGTGTCCTGTGATAGCAACATTGTAGCGAGCAGGGCTACAATCCCATTGTGATGTCATAACTAAGTGCCAGTGGACAGGGAAGAACATTTTTCTCAAATTGGTGTTTTGTACATTTTAAAATGTGAATAACTTGTGAAATCTATATACTATTACTAAAACGCTCATCTTGACCATTTCCGGTCTGCGATGTTTTAAAATTTGCGCAAAAACGCTACCCTATATCGCTAGGATTACTCACCACCTTACTCACCGTTCTCCTCTGCTCCATGCCACCAAGTTTGTTCCGATCGGTGGAAGATTACAAAAGTTATGAAGTTATGCCGGCATCCGTCTTAGTTCGTTACAGGTCGACAACATGTTGAAAATCCAGAGGTGACCAGAACAAGGTATGACTCTTTGGGCGACTACTCATGACCATACAGGCGTCACCCTACGACACGTTGCCAGGGTGTCGCTCGTATGATCGTGAGTAGTCTCCTCAGTCGCCCAAAGTCGTAGCGTCTTTCTGGTCGCCGTTGAATTTTCAACATGTTGAAAAGTTTTGCCGACCTGCAATGACCTATGACGGGTGCCGCCAGTCGCCAAAAAAGTCAGGTAAGTGGGACAGGCTCTTGAATGCTTCAAGCAGTTATTTAATTCCTAAGTGTACTACTGGAGAAAGTAATTTTAAAAAAATATATATATATATATATATATATATTCCTTTAAAGACAAATAATGTTTGTCTTGGGTCAATAACTATTGTTGGTGGTGGATAGTCTAAATTGGACTGCCTCTCATTGACAAGCTACTTTTTGTCCAAATAGCATTCACCATCATGAATTCAATTTGTTACAAGCTTTTATCCTTCAATGTATGGCATCAAAATGTGGCTGTGATTCACTTTTATTCCTCAATGCTGGGCTATTGGTCATCTTAAGACCAAAAGAATTCCGGCATCTCAACTATATCTGTTCTACAGCCAAATATGATCCTGCCTTTAACTACTTTCCACACAAAATAGAGCAGGTTTTATTTATCTTACTCTTTATAATGAACTAATTTTTAGTCCACTTTTAATACAACTCTTTTGCGATATATTTTCTCATGACAAATATTTTCTGTATAGCTTGGTACTTAATTAAATGTATTTACTGATTAAACCTCTTGAATCCCTTGATCAGGTACATGTAAATAAACAGAATGTTTAATCAATGAATAACATCAGTATTACTGATGATAAGCACAGTTGTAGAGATGGAAAGATAAGATAATCAGCCTTAGATACAAAAGACTGAAGTAACTCAGCAGGACTGGAGAAAAGGAATAGGTGACGTTTCTGGTTGAGACCCTTCTTCAGACTGAGAGTCGGGAAAGGGGAACCAGAGATATTAAACTAGCATCTGCAGTTCCTCCCTACACAGATGAACAACCTTATCCTGGAGCAAACGAGACAGAGGAAGATTCTCGCGTGAATAAGTGGAGGATTGTCCACCTCCATTGTTCAATTAAATAATGTCAAACAAATATTATCAGAAACTATTATTTAATTAATCATATTTGGGAAAGCCTTGCACTATCTTTCAGACAGGAGACAGAAAACATAAGTTTGAGGACCTTTTCTTTGTAGTCCAAGCTCTCCTATGTACATGTAAATCCTGGAAAATAGCTAGAAAATATGTTGTGTCCTTTTGCCACCTCACCCTCTATCTTGTTCAATGATTCTTCAGGTGGAATGCAAACATGCAACTGTGTTTCCTAACATATGCCTGCTTTAAATGCTGAATCAGGGCAGCTAATCAGGCCGCCACGTTTAGCATTCATAGCTCAACCCCGGGATCATTAAGGGACTAACTAATAAGATACCTGGCCAATTGCTCGTGGGCCAACCCCTATACATCTCCCATTAACATAGAGGGAAATGTTTTCAGAATTAACCAATTTGATCAGACAACCCAATCATTTTATCCTCCCATTGCTGTTGTTCACGGTATGTTTTCGCCACTTAACTGGATTTAATTTTAGTATAAAATGATACTCATTCCCCCACCATAACAATAACGATTGACTAGAGAATTATACAACATCTGGAGATTCAGACCAGATATATTTCCTGTCTCTTAATGCCCTCTGGCTGTGATAATATTTTATGTGCATGAATCTGTCATTAAAGTGTGATATTGTTTTCTCTAATAATATGAGGTATAATTGAAAGTATAATATAATGTTACTCACCAACAAAAGTTCTCAACAGTTAGAAGGTTACAACAGAGCTCTGGCTGCAGGGGATTGCAAATATTCCATAACAAGTAACTTTAGGCAAACCTACCATAACAATATTCAAAGTGAACTAAAAGATATAATGAAGTGTGAATATATCGAAAGTGTGGCAAGGAGGGTGGTGGTGGCATGAAAGGGTTAATTTTAAATAAAGTCACTATGGAATAATTTCAGGCTTAATATAAAACAGTGAGCCATGGAGTGTCCATCAGATTCCTGGCATTGGGCCATGTTAATATGAAGTAAGAATTGTGTGATGCAAAAAAACATCGTATCGGCATATTTTAAATCATTGCCAAGGCCAAAGCTTTCAATAGGTTGAGTTCTCACAATTTAATTAATCAATTTTATTGAGTTGCCAGGATTGACAGCTGATAACCTTTTATAAATTCAAAGCTTTGCTTTGGGGTACTTTAATCACACGGAGAACCGATGTAATGGTACATAAGGCTGTTTTGGACACCTTCGCAGAAGGATATAATGAAAAGAGAATGCTGTTCTTTATTTACAATTCAGAAAAGATGATTTAATTAACATATTTGAATTGTATAAATTTCCATATCAAATGTGTAAATTATTGTGGTGACACAGAACTGTGACTGCCTTTTAAAGGATAAAACTCTCAAGGCTGATATGTTTTGCCTCAGATATGTCTTAATTTGATATTGACCCTGAATGAAGACTCTTATGTACTGGGTACATTTACATCTGCCACAAATACCTGAGTTGAGAGTCAATATTTCCAAGAATGGATAAAAAATGTATATATATTGCATTCTCCTATATCATGCATCGACAAATATCCGATGTAATGCATCTACAAATATAGTTTGCAATGACCCTGAACCACAAGAAAAAAAGATTTGGAGGCCAATTATATCTTTTGATATTGGGAGGGACTAATGCGGCGTGGGGACAGACCTTCTATTGTACATCGTATTTTAATGTTTTTCCTTTTGCAATTAATGATCAGAAATGTTTTGTAAATGCTTCCAAATTTAACACAGCTTTGAAGTGCATTGGTCCCATTTCCAGCCTGATTGGGATTCTGCTTTCGCTATGTACTCCCTAGATAGCTGATCAACGAATAGTGTTCTTTTCAGGGCTAATTCTACGACAAAACATATCTATATTACATCAAGCTGAATATTTTCTGATTGTACTTGACTTTGTATATTGGACCTCTCTGTTCCTATTAATTGGTTTGGTTTCCATGGTGCTTCTTTAACTCAGTGCAAACTTTTACCAATGATACTAAATGCCTTAAAACTGCACCCACCCTTGCCTCTACCTGACATCTACAGGTTTCAGACAATATGTAAAAGTAACTAGTTAATTTACATCGTCTATATTATTTTTATAAATCTATTTTAATTGAATACAGTAAAGGACAGACACAATTACAAATCAATGTCCCTTTGTTTTGTTATGATTCTTATCCTGGCATTCTAAGAGTCAGGTGAGACATGGAACCTTCTCTATTCCGTGGATGTGCAAGTTCTCGGCATTGATTTTGGTCCTTTCTGTTCTCCATCACTGCATCCTGGCATGTCATGATTTGAAACATTAGAAAAATAAGAGTTTTCACATCCAAATGGAGACTTATTGCAGTGTTGCTGAAAAATTATTATTATTTCAATGGTTTGCTTTATTACTGTGCTTTGACAGTTTCAAACTACGTTGATCTTTAAAAGAAAATCACTTCAACATGAGGCATCGTTCGCCTTATCCTAGAATGGGATTCTTTTTCCTGTGTACTGTAACTCATGGTGCTATTCCTTGAACACTTATGTGGAACTATTATTTGATTGTGTACATTTATGTGTATAAAATATAGTGTTTGAGTGACAAATGTTGTGTATAGCATGACATTATTGATGTATGAACTCTCTTTTTAAACCCAAACTTTTTAACCTTGATTGGATAAGATGTGAAGAGGAATGGTGGGTGGTGAGGGGTAAATGTGGACTGATTTCAAAATCTCATTTAAATAAGAATGAGGTTAAAAATAGTAACGTACTATGTGCTACCCACTTCCAACGAAAATCAAACTTTCTGCCATTTTGGGCAGTCGAGCCATTGGGCAGACTGATACTTTATACGATTATGCATGTGCCATATTTGATGGAATTTGAATTCACTTATATATTTAAGGTAACAATGCTGTACACTCAACAAACAACTTAATTTGGGGTCCTCAGCAAAACATTATACTAATATGCTTAATCTGTAATGATATAAAAGTGATGGGTAGAGATGTGGGATCAGTTTGTGTTGAAATTGTGAACAACAGGGAAGCCAAAATAGTGGACTCCCAAAATATGACCTCTAAATAGGTTAGAGCATCAGTGGGAAAATATAGAGGCCATTTTTGAAGGGAACTGCAGTTATCGTGGAAGATTTTAATTTACATTTGGATTGGATAAAGTAATCTGGTTTGGGTGTCACAAGGGAAGAATTAGTGGAATACGTCAGGGTTGCTTTTTGAGCAGCACATTGCGGAGCTTACTGGGAACAGGTAATGAGGAAGACTTAATGAGGGACCTTGTGAATAAAGATCCCCAAGGGAGTAGTGACCACAATATAATAGCGTTCTAAATACAGTTTGAGGATGAACACCATAGTCCATAATCAGTGTCCTCAATATATATAAGGCAATTATAAAGGTATGAGGAAGGAATTATCTTGGTGGACTGTGTAATAAACAAGTTAAAAGATGGTTCAGTAGAGGAACTGTGGCAGGTCAGGCATACCTTGGGTTATGTCGGGTTTTCTTTCCTGAGAACTGCCTATAAACAAACTTATCTGTCTGTCTTCTGCAGTAACCCGTATTGTATAACTCTACATATACTTACTATAATTGTTTTAATATCATGTCAAGATAGAGTACGTGGTTTCGCGATTCTTTTAATCAAATAATTCTTCTCCTTACTTTCACATCTTTCAAAGCCCACAACCTGTTTTAAGATATTAGCCACTCTTGATTAATCTGGCTGAGGTTTGATCTTGGCAAGTTCTGTGCTTAGTCCCTGACCTGGGGTGTTCTTCTTCTTCTTCTTCCTCTTCTTCTTCAGCGATTCATCTCTGGAGTCACTGCTGCTGGGTTTTTTTTAACTTCAAATTCTTGCTGGTACCATTCAACAATTATTTCAACCGTTTGGTCCCAAAATTATCATTGTCAATTCATGCTTTTCAAATTATTAAATTATTCATTCATAATGTGCCAGTTTTCAAAACATCCCATTTGCCAGTTTTATCCTCAGAATGTTGTGGCTATGTTCTCAGCTAACACTGACCAGGTGTTGATTATATGATCTTCCTTCACTGTGGATCCCAACGCCTCTTCTAGGCCAGCAAAATATCCTCCCAGAACCTGCTGGGATACTTGAATTATTTCTGGCTGCTGCATTAAGGTATTGGAGGACCCATTAGTTGAAAACTTGTATTCCTCACTGAACTCTGGGAGGGTACCAGAACATTGGAAAGCAGCCAATGCGACCCCCCGCCGCCCATGTTCAAAGAAAGGAGAAAGGCAGAAGGCAGGGAACTACATATTAGTTAGTTTAACAGCCATTGCAAGCCAATTTCTCAGTCTGTTTTCTGTGACAACCCATATCATATTGCTCTATATATACTTCCCATAACAACTACCCATTCTTAAACTCATGGAATATATATTGAATCCAATCTTTAATGAATATTTTATTATGTCCTCAGTATTTTCTTGTTCTGTCCTCAGTATTGCTCACCGAGGAATGCTCTTAGATTTAACACCTCTTAGATTTCTACCCATCCAGTCCCTAGCTTGCTAGTTTGCAATTATCTATGCTTTGTGCCAGAGAGTGTTGATGTACACATTAAATCTATTTGAGTTGAGGTCACTGAAATAAATATACAGATAAGTGCAGGCAAGTACATGCATTGTTTAATTTTATTTTAGGGGATCTTTTAAGTTATTTGTAACACATTTTATTTTTAATTATATTATTTTTCTATAAGCGACATTTAAAATCAACTGAAGTTACATTAACAATGAGGGGTTGGCAAGATTATCACAATATGTCACTAAATATGTTCACGTGGTCTGGTCTTCTGTGCTCAAAGCCTGTTCTTCATATCCAACCGTCTATATCAGGATAAATTGTGAACCATAGGTGCTGTAACTGGGCAGCAAGACTGGCTCATTATTCATTTTCAACTCAATTTTGTTATATTCCCTTCAATTTAACACCTTTGGATTAGACTGGGACGCTATTTCTTGCTAGGCTGGGACACTATTCCTTGGAGCGCAAGAGGATGATGGGTGATCTTATCAATGTGTATAAGATCATGAGAAGAACAGAATTGGGTAGATGCATAATCTCTTGGCCAGAGTAGGTGAATCGAGGACCAGAGGACATAGGTTTAAGGTGAAGGGGAAAAGATTGAATAGGAATCTGAGGTGTGAGACATGCCGACTCACCCTAATCTTCTCAGGAAGTAGAGGCACTGATGTGCTTTCTTTATAATTGCATCAGTTTGCTGGGACCAGGAGATATCTTCAGAATACTGCATTAGATGGAAAGTGACACGGTTGATTCAGAGAATAGGGTCATGAACTTAAAGACAGGAGACTTTGAAGGTATGAGTCGGGAATTGGCTAGGATAGACTGGCAAATTATACTTAAAGGGTTGATGGTGGAGATGCAATGGCAAAGATTTAAAGACGGCATGGATGAACTCCAAAATAGTTGATCCCTGTCTGTGGAAAAAATAAATTGGGGAAGGCATCACAGCCGTGGGTAACAAGGGAAATCAAGGATAGTGTTAAATCCAAGGAAGAGGCATATAAATTGTCTAGAGGACTGGAAGAAATTTAGAACTCAACAGAGGACAAAGGGGTTAATTAAGGGGGGGGGGGGAAGAGCATGAAAGAAAGCTTGCGTGGAATATAAAATCTGACTCTAAAAGCTTTAGATGTGTAAAAAGGAAAAGATTAGTGAAGACAAATGTAAGTCCCTTACAATCAGAGAAAGGTGAATTTACAATGGGAAACAAAGAAATGGCAGAACAGTTAAACAAGTACTTTGGTTCTGTCTGCACTAAGGAAGACTCAAACAATTTCCCAGAAATACTAGGGGACCGAGGATCTAGTAGGGGGGAGGAACTGAAGGGAATCCACATTAGTCAGGAAATGGTGTTGGGTAAATTGTTGGGACTGAAGGCAGATAAATCCCCAGGGCCTGACGGTGTGAATCCCAGAGTACTTAAGGAGGTGGCCCTAGAAATCTTGATTTTCCAATGTTCTCTCGACTCTGGATCAGTTTCTGTGGACTGGAGGGTAGCCAATGTAACCCCACTTTTTAAGAAAGGGAAAGAGAGAAAACGGGAAATTATAGAACAGTTCGCCTTACATCGGTAGTGGGGAAGATGCTTGGGTCGATTGTTAAAGATGTTATAGCAGCACATTTGGAAAGCAGTGACAGGATCGGTCAAAGTCAGCATGGATTTATGAAGGGGAAATCATGCTTGACTAATCTTCTGGGATTTTTTGAGGATGTAACATGTAGAATGGATAAGGGAGAGCCAGTGGATGTGGTGTGTCTGGACTTCCAAAAAGCCTTTGACAAGGTTCCACCCAAGTGATTAGTGTGCAAAATTAGAGCACATGGTATTGGGGGTAGGGTATTGACACGGATAAAGAATTAGTTGGCAGACAGGAAGTAAAGAGTTAGAATTAACGGGTCCTTTTCAGAATGGCAGGCAGTGACGAGTGAGGTGCCGCAAGGTTCAGTACTGGGACCCATGGGCAGAAATCCTGGGGGGGGGGGGGGGGAGCATTCCCTCGTGTTTTGAGAGGCGGGGGACAACGCCCCCCCACCCCACGTTTTGTAATCCGGATTTTGAAATTTGGTGAAAAAAAATCTATTCAAAATCTCCGCTTTCCACGAGACTGTGGGGTTGGGACTGATGATCGAGGGTGCCGATTGGACGAGAGAGACGTCGGTGAGCAGGCATTGGGGGGGGGGGGGGGGGGGGGGACATGATGATTTAGCAAGATGATTGGACAAGGGAGGTGTCGGTCAGAGGCGGAAGTAGAGGGGTGGGACTAAGGATAGAGCGCAGTGATTGGAGGAGGGGGATGTCCTGGTGGAGCAAAGATCATAAGAGCAGAGCTTGAATGGGCCAGTTCACGGGGCCTTTCGATGCCCGGCCCGGCTTAAAATTGGCTGCAGGATCTTCCACCACCCCACGTTCAAATTGCTGCATCGAGGCGATCGAGGCTCCCGGTTAAAGCCCCAGCCGGGCGATGAAAGGCCTCGTGAACGGGCCGATTGAAGCCCCACGATTCAGGGCGGACGAAGCTGCTGTTGCTGGAGTTCGGAGTCGGTCACCAACCAGGTCAGCTCCCGATGTTATTGTCCACATGGCCCACGGCTGAAGCCTCGTGTGCGTGTGTGCACCCAGCAAGAAATTGTGTTCCCCCCCCCCCCCATGTTTTGATAACGATTTCCACCCCTGCTGGGACCCCGATTATTTATAATATATATTAACAATTTAGACAAGGGAATTAAATGTAATATATCCAAGTTTGTGGATGACACAAAGCTGGATGGTAGTGTGAGTTGCGATGAGGATGCTATGAGGCTGCAGGGCGTCTTAGATAGGTTGGGTGAGTGGGAAAATGTATTGCAGATGCAGTATAATGTGGATAAATGTGAGGTTATCCATTTTGGTGGCAACAACAGGAAGGCAGATTATTATCTGAATGGTGTCAGATTAGGAAAAGGGGAGGTGAAACGGGACCTGGGGGTGCTTGTACATCAGTCACTGAAAGTATGCATGCAGGTACAGTAGGCGGCCTTCATTGCGAGATAATTTGAGTTTGCAGTTGTACAGGGCCCTGGTGAGACCGCACCTGGAATATTGTGTACAATTTTGGTCTCCTAATTTGAGGAAGGACATTATTGTTATTGAGGGAGTGCAGCGTAGGTTCAACAGATTAATTCCCGGGATGGCAGGATTGACATATGAAAGAATGAGTCGACTGTACTTGTATTCACTGGAATTTAGAAGGATAAGAGGGGATCTCATAGAAACACATACAATTCTTAAAGGATTGGACAGGCTAGATGCAGGAAAAAATGTTCCCAATGTTGGGGGAGTTCAGAACCCGCGGTCACAGTTTAAGAATAAGGGGTAGGCCATTTAGGACTAAGATGAGGAAAGACCTCTGCACCCAGTTGTGGATCTGTGGAATTCTCTGCCACAAAAGGCAGTGGAGGTCAATTCACTGGATGTTTTCAAGAAAGTTAGATTTAGCTCTTAGGGCTAAAGAAATCAAAGGATACGGGGAACCAGCAGAAATGGGGTACTGATTTTAGTTGATCAGCCATGATCATATTGAATTGCGATGCTGGCTACTCCTGCATTTTTTTTTCTATGTTTCGATATTTCTATGAATAACAGTGTAATTGTAACATGGTGTATAATCCCCGTTTGTAAAATATCACACCTAACTTTTACTTGCAATAAATGCAATAGTGTTCATCTTCAAGTAATAAACAGTAAAGTTACACCTCACGGCATGCTGGGTTTCCCTTATCATGTTTATTCGTGTTCTGTAAAGGAGGAGAATCTGCCTTCCTGACCTGCTCTGGCCTCGGACAATACGGTTGAGGTCTAACTGCCCCACTGAAATGGCTGAACGAGACATTCAGTTCAAATACAAATAGGGGACAAATAATTATTCTTTGGTTGATGAACCCCCTGTGGCGTTCATAGGATTCTTCAACTTCTTGCAATCGTGAGACTGAAGAGATTGCAGCTGAAATTTGATACCCGGCAGGTTTTGTTTTGCTGTGTCGACTTGGCAGCATCGACGTGCGTTTGACTCTTCACTGCAGTTCAAAAGCAAGTATCCCTCGCAATGGGAATTTAATGAGTAAACAAATAGTCGAAAATCGTGAATAAAATCCCGGGCAATAATGGACGAGACGGGCCTTGTGTCAGGGCTCAGGGGCCTAGCGAGGCCGGCCGGCCGGCACCATGGCAACGGCCAAACGCGGCTCAAGCCGTTTCCTGGCGACGGGATGGGCGTCACCCGCCCCTTGACTGTCGCCGCGTGCAGAGCTGGGCCGCGCCAACCGACCGGGAGCCGCGGATCACCACCTCACCTCACTGGTCGCTGCAGCCGCAGCCGCCGCCGCCGCGACTGAATAGTGGCAACGGCCAAGCAAAGCGAGAGTTTAAACGTCGGTGAGGTTTATATTGAATTACTCATGCACACGTCTGCTTTTAATGTTTTGCTTATAATACAACTTTAATGGTATAATGGCATAAAGTTTAGAAATACATCGCAAAATCCGCACCGCGCCAGCAATCCCCGCATATACCGTGGGTCTTCCCCATCCCCCCCCTCTACCATGTAACCCCTGCTCTTCCCCACCCACACCACAGCCCCCATACCCCCTCACCCCCTGACCACCCTCCACCCCCCCCCCCCCCCCCACCCCACCACACAACGCTGCGTCCTCAGTCCACTCACCTGCCTTCCTCTGGCCACAACCCCCATCCTTGCCGCGTGTTCACCATCCCCCCGGACCTCCCCCTCTCCGACACTGAAAGGTCGGTCCTCAACAGAGGTCTTACCTTTGTCCCCCTCTGTCCCCACCTCAATGAGTTCCGTGCTCACCATGACTTGGAGCTCTTCTACCGTCGCCTCCGCCTCACAGCGTTCTTCCACGGGAATAAGTCCTCGCCCCCCCTACTGATGATCCCCTTTCCTGTCCCCCACAAACCCCCTACTCGTGGACCCCCCCTCGTGGCCCTCCGGCTTTAGAACTCTTTATACAGAACTGCCGTCGGGACATCAATCGCCTTGACTTCTCCACTCCCCTGTCTCACTCCAATCTCCCCCCCCCCCCCCCCCCCGGAACATACTGCCATCGACTCACTCCGTAACAACCCGGACTGGGTTATAAAACTCGCCGACAAGGGAGGTGCCGTGGTAGTCTGGCGCGTCGATCTCTACAAAGCGGAGGCCACGCACCAACTCTCGGACACCTCCTCCTACTTAACCATATAACAATTCCAGCACGGAAACAGACCTTCTCGGCCCTTCCAGTCCGTGCTGACCATTTATTTTCCCCTAGTCCCATCTACCTGCACTCAGACCATACCCCTCCATTCCCTTCCCGTCCATATACCTGTCCACTTTACTTTTAAATGGTAAAATCAATCCTGCCTCCACCACTTCTGCAGGAAGATCATTCCACACAGCCACCACTCTCTGAGCAAAGAAGTTCCCCCTCATGTTACCCCTAAACCTCTGTCCCTTAATTCTCATGTCATGCCCTCTTGTTTGAATCTTTCCTACCCTCAATGGGAAAAGCTTATCCACGTCAACTCTGTCTATCCCTTTAATCATTTTAAAGACCTCAATCAAGACCCCCCTTAACCTTCTGCACTCCAAAGAATAAAGACCTAACTTGTTCAACCTTTCTCTGTAACTTAGTTGCTGGAACCAAGGCAACATTCTAGTAAATCTCCTCTGTACCCTCTCTATTTTGTTGACATCCTCCCTATAATTAGGCGACCAAAATTGTACACCATACTCCAGAATTGGTCTTACCAATGTCTTGCACAATTTTAACATTACTTCCCTACTCCTATATTCAATGCTCTGATTTATAAAAGCCAGCACACCAAAAGCTTTCTTTACCACCCTATCTACATGCAATTCCACCTTCAGGGAACTATGCACAGTTATTCCTAGATCCCTCTGTTCCACAGCATTCCTCAATTCCCTACCATTTACCATGTACGTCCTATTTTGATTTGTCCTGCCAAGATGTAGCACCTCACACTTATCAGCATTAAACTCCATCTGCCATCTTTCAGCCCACTCTTCCAAATGGCCCAAATCTCTCTGTAGACTTTGAAAATCCACTTAATTATCCACAGCACCCCCTATCTTAGTATCATCTGCATATTTACTTATCCAATTTTCCACCCCATCATCTAGATCATTGATGTACATGACAAACAACAGTGGACCCAACACCGATCCCTGAGGCACCCCACTGGTCACCGGCTTCCAACCTGACAAACAGCCATCCACCATTACTCTCTGGCATCTCCCATTCAGCCACTGTTGAATCTACTCCGCCATTAACACCCAAAGATTGAACCTTCTTAACCAACCTTCCATGGGGAACCTTGTCAAAGGACTTACTGAAATCCATATAGACAACATCCACTGCTTTACCCAAAATGCTGAAGTAACTCAGCTGGTGAGGCTCAGGACGTGTAATGGAGGTAACTGAGGGAGTCTGTGACTGTATAGTAGATATTGGTGGCTAGTTTGTCTCCTGAGATGGAGGCAGTGAGATCCAGAAAAATAAGTGAAATGTCAAAAAGTTAGTTAAATTAAATTTTATGGCAGAGTAGGAGTGGAAGTCGGTGACAAAGGTAATAAAAGTGACAAGTTCTACACAAATGTATGAAGCGATCCCAATGCAGAAAGCAGCAACAATGCAGTCGTTGATTGAGTGGAGAAAGAATAAGGTGGGTTGCTGGAGTAGGTTGGAAATAAAGTTAGCTAACAATATGTCAAGCATAGCTAAGGCCACTGCAAGTGTCCAAGGCCACACTTTTGACTTTTAAAAAGTGGAAGAAGTTGAAAGATAAGTTGTTGAGAGACAACCTTTTTTAATTTTTAAATTTTTGTTTATTTTTTATTTATTTTATTTATTAGAGGTAAATACATCAATGTACTTCACATATATATTGTTACAGTCATTGTACCCCATAATTTAATGGCTTTTAAAGAAAAAGAATAGAACAAAAGAGAGTGAAATAGATGAAAAGAGTTGTGATAGTGAAAGAGCGTGCCACAGGGGAGAAGAAACCCTTGGTCAAAGAATTAGAGAAAGGTGGTTAAGAGATAGACCCTAAAAAAAAAGGAAAAAGGAAAAAAAAAAGAAAAAGCCAGTTACTATGTTGTATATATCACGCAAAAGGAATCCACCAACTCGAGTTTTTCATCCCCCCCACCAAGGCCCGAGGTACTCCTGCACCCTATCTTTGTAGTAATTATATAAATGCAGACCACATCTGATAAAAGCGTTCTGATTTTCCTTCCAGGCGGAGTCCCATATCATCCAGATGTAGTGTTTCAAACATAGTTGAAATCCACATATTTAATGTTGGTACAGGAGCACTTTTCCAGAATTTTAACAATTTTTTTCTTATTATTAAGCCGTAATCAAATAAATTATTTTGATACACATTTAATTCCGAACTACCTTCTGTCATTCCGAAAATAACCCATTCTGGCTTTGGTGTCATTTTTATTTTAAACAGTTTTGTGAAAATTTCAAAGATTTCAATCCAAAACCTTTGAATTTTTGTACAAAAGATGAATGAGTGCGCTGTAGTAGCTTCTTGACACTGGCATTTATCACAAATTGGTGAAACGTTAGGGAAAAATTTATTTAATTTTGTTTTTGAGTAGTATAATCTGTGTATAATTTTAAATTGTATTAAAGTGTGTCTTACGTTAATTGAGCATTTGTGCACATTTAATAAGTATTCTTTCCACCTTTCATTGGAAATTTTTATGCTTAGTTTGTTTTCCCACTCACCTCTATTACCTTCCATTGTTTGTATTACTGCATTTAGTATAATATTATATATGTGAAATTAAATTTGCTGATTCCGCCTTTGTATTCATTACTTCATCTCGTAAGTCTACTGGCATTTTGTGAAATTCATGTGCACGTTTTTTCAAATAATCACATATTTGGAAATATTTAAAATGCTCATTGTTACCCATATTGTATTTTAGTTGTAATTGTTTAAATGATAATAGTTTTCCCGTATCATACAAATCTCCCAAAGTTTTAATTCCTGCTCTTTCCCATTGTATAAATGCGTTGTCTATAATTGAGGGTTTAAACAGGATTTTTAGCAATAGGAGATAGGAGAGATAAGTTTCTTAATTTTTAATTGGATTTTATTTGTTTCCAAATTCTGATTGTACTATGTATAATTGGGTTTTTGTTGTAGTTTGTATTATTCACCATCATTGGTGAAAGAAGGATCGCACCAATATTAAAGGGGGAGCAGTCCTCTTTCTCCATAATGATCCATTCCGGTTGATGAAGAGAACTATCCAACAATTGAATCATATTTCTAATATTTACCAACCAATTATAATACATAAAATTAGGGAGTGCTAATCCCCCTACTACTTTGGGTTTATTCAGGTGTGGTCTTTGTATTCTATGGGTCTTATAATCCCAAATAAAATTAGTAATATAGAAACATAGAAACATAGAAATTAGGTGCAGGAATAGGCCATTCGGCCCTTCGAGCCTGCACCGCCATTCAATATGATCATGGCTGATCATCCAACTCAGTATCCCGTACCTGCCTTCTCTCCATACCCTCTGATCCCCTTAGCCACAAGGGCCACATCTAACTCCCTCTTAAATATATCCAATGAACTGGCCTCAACTACCCTCTGTGGCAGAGAATTCCAGAGACCCACCACTCTCTGTGTGAAAAAATTCCTTCTCATCTCGGTCCTAAAGGATTTCCCCCTTATCCTTAAGCTGTGACCCCTTGTCCTGGACGTCCCCAACATCGGGAACAATCTTCCTGCATCTAGCCTGTCCAACCCCTTAAGAATCTTGTAAGTTTCTATAAGATCCCCTCTCAATCTCCTAAATTCTAGAGAGTATAAACCGAGTCTATGCAGTCTTTGTTCATAAGACAGTCCTGACATCCCAGGAATCAGTCTGGTGAACCTTCGCTGCACTCCCTCTATGGCAATAATGTCCTTCCTCAGATTTGGAAGTCCAATTTAAAAAAAAAACATTTTGAGTATAGTGGGATTGATTGGAACAAGTATAGAATTTGTGGTAGAAAAACCTTTTGCAGGCTTGACAGGTTGGATGCAGATGTTTCCTCTGGCTGAAAACTCTAGAACCATTGTAGATATGTGTGCCAGAAAAAAGGGACAGATCATTTTTCGCCCGGGCATCTTACAATCTAGCGGTATGAATGTTTTGTTCTCTAATTTCAAGTAACCCCTGCATTTCCTCCCCTAATTCGTCCTCCCAGTTTCACTTTTGGCATTCCCATATTTCTCCTGTTATCACACTTTCCTCAGCCAACAAGGAGCCATTATAGGCTCCACCCTCCTTGAGGCAATCTGTTTGGGGCCCTGATTTGTTCCCACCTTTTATTGCCTCCCGTTTATCCCCCCACCACCCCCATCTACTTTCAGTCTGAAAAAGGGTTCTGACCCAAAACATCACCTATTTAACTTCTCCAGAGATGCTGCATGACCCACTAAGTTACGCCAGTACTTTGCACCTGCAGATCATTTAGGAATTGTTTCATTCAGAGGTGGGTAGTTTTTGAAATTCTCTACTTTGGAGGACTGTAGAAACAGTTATTAAGTTCATTCTAAAAAGTGATTCCTGCTCATTCCTGAAATCAAGAAAAATCCAATTGAGGTGGGAGGTCAGGTGGAGTCAGTTCACATGGCTGAATGTTCCCCACCTGCTTCCCATCTCTTTTGTTCGTGTAAAAATATTGGAAATAAATCTGAAATCTTCCTTTCTTTCTCAGATCTAATCCTCTCCAGTGAAAAGAGTAGAGTTTCTCAACTGTGCCAGATTTAACCTTCCAGAATGTGAACTGCTGAAAACATCAAGATGGTGCTTTGCCATGACAAATCCAACATCAGGAGGGCAGGCAGTATAACAGTAGCAACAATCTGTTAGGAAGTCTGTGACTTCCATGTGGGCATGTGTTGCACAGAGTTTGGTTAGGAAGCTCAGAACAATGCGTAATTTTCAGTGTTGATACACTTTGCGTGGAACTGGAATGGATGATTCAAGATTCTGCTGCAGAATATTGTGTTTGTCTATAAGTGGCTGTTTATTTATTTTTATAGTTAAATAAATTTAAATTTCTGTAAATGTGAGGGAGTCGCCAAAATGTCTGCAAGCCAATTGAAATCACCTCAGACTAGCTTGCCACTTTGTTCTGCCAATGGCATTGTGGAAAATCATTGGAAGTCTAGGATCGAGGGTGATTACTGCAACAATGGCAAAAATAAATTAAGGCTGAAGGGCAGAGAGCTGCAATCAGTTCCCCGGGAGATATTTGACCTGAGCGAGCTTCAGGTGCTGGAGATGAGCCCAAAATGGGAAAGCTGCTTGAATTACAAGATGGGCAGTGTCCCTCGTGAAATTGGTCGGCTGCGCGCCCTCACCGTGCTGAATTTAGACACCAATGACCTGCGAGAGATTCCACCTGACATTGGATCCCTGGAAAATCTGGAAACTCTGACCCTCAGTAACAACCAACTGAGCTGCCTGCCCACCGAGATGGAGAAGCTGCAGAAATTGCAGAGCCTGCACTTGGCCAACAATAATCTTCTGGAACTCCCTGTACAGGTGTGCCAGCTCTGCCGCTTGACATTTCTGGATGCCTGTGACAACAAGATTAAGTTCATCCCCCACAGCATCTGCAATCTAAAGTATTTAGAGACTCTTCTTCTATACTTTAATGCATTGCAGAGTTTGCCTGACTCCATCTGCAATCTTACACGCCTGCGCACCCTCTGGCTGGGAAATAATAGTCTAAGGAATCTGCCCGTCAAATTTGGACATTTAGTTAACCTCGACTGGGGCCGCAGCTACTCTTCTTCTAACTTTGAGGGCAATCCACTGGAATCCCCTCCTGCTAAGATATGCAGGGGTGGTCCTGAGGAGATCAGCCATTATTTTGCTATGTGGCAAATGAGACAAAATGACCAGGTCAATCATTTGTAATTGGAAATTTATAATTAACACAATGCATTGATACCTAACCACTATGTACATTTTTTTAAAATGTTAATTTTATACATTTCTCGGAATGACAAAATGGGTTACCTACCTCCACCGAACTGATAACATCCTATGGTTGTTGTTAACTTGGGTTAGAAACTTTTTTTTGTGAACAGAAGTGATGTATAAGAAATGTGGAAAAAAATAGTGGGCATTGGATAATTCAAAACTAAAGATTGTGCTGTGCCACATTTAATGTTCAGTGGTATTAATTAACTCTGAAATAGAACAATTTCTGTGATGCTGATCGTTTGGTAGGAGAAGTTAATTTTTTTTCTGGCACATTTTTCAGTCAGCTATTTGAAAAGGGTAGAATAAAATTTGGCATAGCTATGGGCTGGCAATCGATTCCTTGGAAATGTCATGGCTAGAGATTCTATTCCTTCCAAGAGTGTCACTCGACCAAGGCACCTTACCATTCATCAGTCCAGGCAGGGCAAAAAAATTGATGCTGCTTGGATAGCCATTTGTGGAGGCTGATGCAGAGGCTTGGAGATTCAGACCTCGATCGGAGCTTAGCAACACTAAGATACATGCTGGATTGGCACTTGAGGTGATCGTCATGCTCCTCCATTAAGGCCCCCATATTCCAACCCTAAAAATCAGTACATGCATTTGCTCCTGAAATTGCAAGTCAGTGGTTGGAATTACCATTCCATCAAACCAGGCACGTGCCATGAGTAATTACTCAAGGTAGGCATCCAGTCGGCTTTTAAAAAAAAATCTTAAACCACGCATGCGCAGATTGTTCTCTCTGTAAAAATAAAAAATAAAAATAATTAACAATTTAATTTGCCCACGGCTTCTAAATCTCCTTCATTTTTTAATTACTGAATGGGTGGGGGACGGAGGATGAAGGCAGGTGGAGAGATGGTGGGAAAAACGGGAGCACACCGGACAACTTGAATCAGTTGTCATCTTATTGAATGATAATACTAATTCAAGGGACCAATTGGAGGGAGAGTTTCTTTCACAGCGTGTGGGGAGTCTGTGCCAGGGGTTAAAGATGCGGGGATGGCAGGAGTGTTGAGAAGGAGGGGGTCGGAGATCATATCAGTAACTCACTCACCGCTGCCGCAGCGCTCTGGGCACAGACAGCAGAACTGGCGTCCACTTCCGGGGAAGGAAGCAGCTCGGGTGACTGTGAGGGACCCAACAGCAGAAACAGCTGCCACTTCAGCGCCTTCAGTTGGCCTGCTCACCTCTGGCAGTGCTCTCCATCTGAACACCTCTCACCTGCTGCTTGCCGGCTTCACTCATGTCAGCTGCTTCCCGCAAATCCTTAAATTCCCACAGCCGAGTAACCTCAATTGCTCCCTCGATCGCGCAGTCGGAATTTAAGGATTTGCGGGAAGCGGCTGACATGAGTGAGGCCGGCGAGCAGCAGGAGAGAGGTTTTCAGATGGAGAGCACTGCCAGAGATGAGCAGGGACCAGCAGAAGGGGCTGTGCGGTCCCGGCGGCCACTCGCAACCACTCGAGCTAATTCGCTCCCCGGCCAAAATGTACGTTATCCATCTTGATCAATAAATTGTATTGTTTTAATGTTAGAGCTTTGTTAAACATCAGTTAGACCTCAGCTTAAATGTAGTATATGAATCTAGGAAGCACAGTTATAATACTCCTTGAAGGACTTTAGTAACTGGCAGTTACGGGAGAAGACGAAATTGTACTCGTTAGAAGAGATAGATAGAAGAAGAATAGAAGGGATTAAAGACAAATTTTAATAAATCTTCAGAATTTTTTTAAATTGTAGAGCTAGTAAGGAGAAACTGTTTATTGCAGTAGGAGGGTTTATAATATAAGATATGGAATTAATGTAATCGGAGAAACTAAAGTGAAAATAGATTATATTCTGCATGCTGGATTTGATCTGCAAGCGGTGATGAAAACAAATTCAATAGTAACTTTCAAAATGAACTTGTAAATGTTGTTGAAAAACAAACAGTTGTAAAGAAAGAACGAGGTGTTGGTCAAATAGAATGATATTTTCCTGAAGTTAGGATTGCCACAATAGGCTACATCATTTCTCTCCATGGTGTATTCGCATCAAATGGCACTTCTTCTTAAATAGAACAAGGTCATGCTTGACCTCGATTCTGTCCATAACCACTTAGATGTCATTATCTGGCATTCCACTTTGTTGACTAACTCGGTGGGACTTTTGTTGCCTATGAATTTCATGTCAAAAGGCAAAATAGGGAAGAAGAATTAGCAAAGGAATACCGAATCCTTCAGAAATTATAAATTGGGACAAAAATATGAATTGAACATGAATGAAGTAATAAATAATTGGGAAAATAAATAGAAATACAATGACCAGAGAGAGGTACCAGATTTTATTTTTGCATGGACACTTTAGAATGTTGTCTGCCTCACCTTTGACTAAGAGTTTTTTTAGTCGTGAAAATTTCTATAGCCAATAAAATATTATATTATTGCATTGTTGGTTGTGGAATCTTTTTACTGTCATTTTTTGCACTATGCAAAAACATTTTGGTCTTATTCAACACCACACCAATATAATAGATTTCTTAAAAACAAATTGTATTTGCTCAATGAGCTGTCACTGTCAATATTTCAGAATAATTAATCTTCTTATCGAGTCCACACACAAGATTAGAAGTTGTTCAGCCAGAGCTGAACACACTTCTCAGCATCTGCATACAATGGTGTCTGTCTTGCGCTTCTTGTGCGTGGTGGTTGAAAGACTGGTGGAAACAGGGCCGCGACGTGAACACTCTTTCCTTGACCCTGGAATAATTAATCGGGCAATATAAATTTTGGAAGGGTTCAAACCCTGATCTGAAGCATGCAGTTTTGAGCATCTCACAAAATTGAATCACCATTCTTTTTGAGTAGTTTTACCAATTGCTGTAATTCACAGCCACATTCAGAGTAAAGAGAAAAGAAAAATCAACTCAGATTCCTGTTTGTTTTGCAGTTACAACTCTTAAAGGTGCTGATGTAGATGACGAAAATGTTGAGCCTTGACTTGATATTCCTTAATGTCCACATTTGCAAATGGAGGATTACCACTTAGACACAAACTAATTGAAGCAATCTGTCCAAATGTACCTTCTTATGTCACATTCTATAAAGAAAGCTGGATATTTGGAAAAGGCAGCATTGGAAATTAGAACATTTACATCATGATCCTTTGCTTTATTGATAATTGAAATAGTTGAGACATACAAGGAACACTGTTTTGACCACCATGCAAGGAAAAATAAATCTCCTATTTAAATTATTAATTGTGTTACTTATTTTAGAATTTTCCAGCAGCAACAACTCACTAGTCCAATTATTTGGTTCAAACACAGAGATGGGGTATACATAATGATCAGGGTTGTAGACTGCTTTTGTAATATTACTGCCTTCGCATCTTTAATGCAGTTTCCATCATTGGGAATTTGGAAAAATACCATTATCTTCAGAATTGGTACAAGGATTATGCAAAAATAATGTGCTTAATGATTGATTGACATTTAACAGAAAACAGGAGAGTATCCATTGGACTTTCATTATTTCGCCAATGGAATTGCATAAAAACAACAGCGTGAATGGTTTTACATTGCATCCAGCTACACTTATTATCTGGATATTTTCTGGGTAAACTAAAGGGGCAAGTAAAATTTCTGACAAAAGTTATATGTCTCCGAATTTTAACTCCACACTGTGTCATTTGATCCTAAGATTAGCTTGATTAACTCTTAAATTGCCACCTCTCAGGGTAAGTGCATCTGTTGAAATGATTTGGAACTACATAAACATGCTTAAAATGATAACCTTTCTTTTGAAGCAGTTCAGCTGTTTGCCCTTTGCTTCACTTAAGAAAAATATAGACCTTGGAAGGTTCCAACCTTCCTCCCACCAACTCACCGAACCACAAACTTCTGAAAATCACCCCATACCAATTATTTGAAAGGTGAAGATCCTGAAATACCCGGCTGTCCATTTCAAATGTGTGCACTTGGTGTCTTTGAGGTGCTTTAACAGAAAGTAGAACAGGAAAACATGGAAGTATGACTTGTTTAAGAACATTTTGATGCCTGAAATGCAATTCAGATTATCAGTAAATATGTTTTATTGTTTGTATATAAATCAAAGGCTTTTATGTTGATTGAAGACTTTAAACGCCCTTCGATAATAAAGATTTCGACTATACAATGTTTTGACAGGCAGAACTTCAAAATGATTGAGAAAATGAAGTGATTGTTTTAGAACAGTTTAAAATACCAGGAATGAAGACAGATTAAAAAAATAATAATGTATGATCATTAAGTGAATTCTTGATGTAACTCTTGAAAATAATATCATAATCACTGTAGACACAAAATGCTGGAGTAACTCAGCTAGGGGGGAACATTTATGGAGAGAAGGAATAAGCGACGTTTCAGGTCAAGACCCCGAAAGCTCGTACATTCCTTCTCTCCAGAGATGCTGCCTCACCCACTGAGTTGCTCCAGCATTTTGTGCCTACCTTCCATTTAAACCAGCATTTGCAGTTCTTTCTTACACATCATAATAACTGTGTTTTCTGTTATTTGGACGGCCCTTTCATGCTCATAGATTTCTTGCCAATTCCCATACCCATGTAGAGATGAGGTGGACCCATGCATGAAGAAGCATCACAGATACCAGGAAATCCTCTTAGCCCAGGTGGGCCTGGATGTCCTTGTTCACCTGGAAGGCCAATTTCACCACGGGCACCATCACGGCCATCCTTTCCAATGCCAGGCATACCGACAATACCTACAAAAGACAATAAATGTAGCAAGACACTTTTGATGGTAATAGATGATGATAATAGTTTTTAATAGCAAAGAGAATTGAGCCGAATCCCAAAGAATCAAGTTCTCTTTTCAAATTTATAAAACCCTAACCCTTGCCAAAATTAACTTAAATGTTAAGTATCAGACCTTTTAAAACTCTGAGATTCAATCAAGGTGAAGAAGTTTATTTTCGAATGTTAGGGGACCTAACTGAACATTTGATGCAATTGGAACTGAAGACCAGCAGGTAACTGATTGTAACGTGAATGGTACTGTCACGTTCATAAATTTCTGCCCGCTGGCCAACCCCCAATGAATTTGGTCTTTGGTAGAAATTGAAAAAGGTAAAGGTGGAATAATTTTTAAATGATCATTGTACAAACATCACTGAAAGTAAATATGTAGGTTCCACAAGAAATCAGCAGGACAGAGTGAAAATCAATACAAGCAGTTTACTCTTTCCCTTTCCACAGATGCCTGACCCTCTGGTCTGATTATATTATTTATATAAGCAGACCAGTGAGTATGATTATATGCAGTTTGCTGATTTGGATGTGAGTGGAAATTACTTGTTATTAGTGTGCCTAATAGTTGGAGTGTCACTGAAAAGTATGTAAAATAATAATTTCACTGTACTTAGGTACACGTGACGAAGTACCATTGAACCAACTCTGATCTCCCTACCTAGGGAAGTGTCTACTTTTTAGAGGAGTTCAGAAGTACAGCAACAGTTTACTAAGTTGAATCTGAGATTTGTCATATGAGGAACAAATAATAGTTCATTCTTCAGTCATGCCAATTTCAACCCAGTTTCCCAAGATGATGTAGGCTTGGATTTTCCAACTGTAATGGTAACATTGTCCTGTGAAACTATCAATAACTGAAATTTTCCTATAAAGAGTCGGGGTCATGGAATCATGTCTTGCACACAGATTTTATTCATCTATTCTGGTTTGCACTAGCTTAGTAAGCTGTACTGTAAGCTTAATACTTACCGGGTGATCCTTGTGGGCCTGGTGATCCGCGAAGACCGATACCTTCTACACCCTTCTCACCCCTTTCTCCTAGTTGTCCTGCCACAGAAAGTCAGAGTTTAAGCTCAATTTTAAGAGCAGAAATCAACATGAAAATAATTTGCAATATTTCTAAACAGTTTTACTGACACTTATTAATCTGATCCTGATGAAAGGCCTTGACCCTAATCACTGACTATCCCTTAGCCTCCACAGATGCTGCTTGAACCACTGAGATTTTCCAGCAGTTTTTTTTGTTTTGTTAAAGGTTTCCATTGAATATAAAGCCACCTCGAACCGCTTCAAATCATTTGTGCTGAAGTTTTTTGGAAGAGTAGTGATTTCTCCACTCAAGCCCTCATTTAGGACCATGAAATAATAACATGAATGGATGCAGAAAATGGCAATGTTCACAGTTTTTGTTTGTAGTGGGACAAGTTAGAAGGTTGAGGCAGAGTTCTGGACTGGACTCCTCAAGAGGTGGACTGAATTAATCTATACCAACTTGTCCAGCCTGTTTTGTTGCATGCAGGATACATGCACTTCCATCCTGTATCAAAGTCAAATTTATTCGTCACATGCACCAACTAAGGTACAGTGAAATTAATTTGCCATGCAGCGATACAGATGAAGAAAAGAACACACAATACAAAATAGAATTTAACACAAACATCCACCATAGCATTCTTCACTGGTGGAAGGCAACAAAGTTCAGTCAGTCCTCCTCCTTTTGTTCATCCGTAGTCAGGGCCATAAACCCCCTATAGTCGCCGCTAAGGACGGCTGGATCTACATGCCCTCTCGTCAGGATGATCAAAACTCCGACATCAGGACAGTCGAACACACTCCACGGCTTAGAGTGCCCGAATCGGCCACTTTTCTACCGTACACCGCGGCTTCAGGATGTTATAGGCTGCAGGCCAGCAGTCGGAGCTCTTGTCCGGCGTCCCCGGCAAGATATCCCAGACTCCGGAAGGTAAGTTCACGCTATGCCTGCGGCTAGAAGTTCTGCAGACTACAGCCCCATGATGCCAAAGTCACCAGACCAGCAATCGGAGCACTACTTTCTGGTGACCCCCGGCAAGGGTTCGCCTCTGCATCGTAATGGAAAAGTCCACGCTGAAGCTCCGGGGAAGGCCACTCCAATCCAAGCTGTTATTGCGTGAGGGGAGACGGAGAAGCGACATGGAAAAAGTCGCCTTTCCGTCAAGAAAGTGACTGAAAAATGGTTTCACCCTTTCCCTGCCACACAAGACACACCGAGAGACACTAAAACAAACATTTGGACATACTAATAAAAAAAATAAAGTGCGAAATAACAAACATGCTGCTGGCAGGGCAGCCAACTCGCAGCACCTCCAATCGACCTTCTCAAATGTCCATTTCTCTTAACGACAAGATCAAAAGCAGGAAAAGACAACAGGTACAGACTGGCACTTAATGAGATACTGGGAAAATGTTAACATTGAACATTTAGGGAATACGCCAACCAATTCAAACATTGAGACGGAAAATTATGCAATATTTCCCCCGGGCCCCAAGATTGTTGTGATGAAGGGTGGTCATAGTAAACCATTTGATGATATCAGTATGAGCTGGACACACCAAGTGTAGAGTTTTAGCTAAGATTCTATAGATGGCAGAGGCACCTCTGAGCACTACAAAGCCCAAGGACTGCGATTCTTGGATGTCTAGTAGTTAAGCAAATCTAAAGTTATATTTGTTGCACATATCAGTACATCACCTGGCACCATGCCCAACTGTATTTTATTTTGAAGTGAAAAAAGAGGAAAGATTTTGTAGACTATTCATCCACACTATTCAGGGATCAATTGTATTACCTGCACTGTTTTAGATACTTGGGGGAGTCCCATGGTGATGCACCCTGGGGAAGCAGCATTTTACCATACATCTGTTTGCTTTCATAAGTGAAACAAATGATTTAAGTATGTATAGTTTAAACCGACAACAGACACAAAATGCTGGAGTAACTCATCAGGATAGCAAGCATCTCTGGAGAAAAGGAATGGGTGACATTTTGGGTCGAGACCCTTCTTCAGTTAATCCAACATTTTGTGTTTATCTAAAGGATTTAAGTACTTGCCTTTTGATCCTGGTTGACCAGGGTAACCTTGGTGACCTTTGATACCTTTTGGGCCGACAGCACCTGGATGGCCTCTAACTCCTGGAGGTCCAGCAGGTCCTGGAGGACCAGATGGTCCAGGCCGGCCTGGCTGTCCAGGCATTACTGGTTGCCTTAGGCCAACAGAGAGTTGAGACATTTGCTCTTGAAAAGAAAATATTGGAAATAACTAATTAATATATTTACCTTTTAACATTCTTATTGTTCCAAGAAGATTAGTCACTATCAATGGTAATTAGAAATGTAAACACAGGGAATGTTGGGAAGCCAACAACCTACAACTGAATAAGTCTCTACAAAATTTGCTTTACCAGATCTTTAACAGATTATCCCTTCATCATCTCAAGGATACTTGGCTTGATCTTATTGAAGGCCAAAACACTTAGACACAAAGGGCTGGAGTAATTCAGCAGGTCATGCTGCATCCCTGGAGAACATGTATAGGTTACGTAACCTGAAGAAGGGTCTCGACCCAAAATGTCGCCCACTCCTTCTTTCCAGAGATGCTGCCTGTCCCGCTGAGTTACTCCAGCATTTTATGTCTATGTATAGGTGACTTATCGGGTTGAGACCATTCTAAACAGACTTGACACGCTAAATAGAAAATTACTGTTCTTTTGTTTAATCAATTCCAATTGCCCAATCTACGGGTTAACTTGTTGAGACTTTGAGATAACTTCAGGTAAAATCTCTAGCCAGGAAGAATAACATTTTGAAACCTTAATTCTTTAATGTAAGTGGAATGGGAATCTGGAATTCTCTATTCCAAAACAGATATTCTTGATGTTCATTATTCTGAGGGCAGTACTGAACAAATATTAATGAGAAATTTGGATGCAAAGGGAAAAAGACAGAGGGGGCAGAAATCACACACTGCTTGTATACACCCTTAATTATACTGTTAATTATTTTAAAGAATTCAACATTTCTAAAAGAAGTAGAAGACAATTAAATGTTGTATATGTTTGTTAAGTGAAATATTTTCTCAGGATAATTTCAAAGCCTTAAGGAGCAGGCAGTGAATACCAGACAGTTGGAAAGTCAGATCTTAAGACTTTTTAAGATGGAAAATGTCAAATTCCAGCATCCACTCACCTTGAATTATGCTCATGCACACCTCCCTGATTCGGTGTTCACTTGCATCTTTGCCCTGTGGAAGGTTTGTTTTAACACAATGTGGTCAGTGCTTCTTCCCCTGAATTTGCAACACTTTACGCCTCCCAGCGAACCGCGGAGTAGCCAAGGCTGGTGTCCCCGTGGGTCAGAGCTCGCGGCCGGCAAAGGCGGCGAGGCTAGAGCCTCCACGAGTTAATGATAATGGATTGTGCTTCATTAAATCTGTACATATACGCACTCTTGAACTTCGTTAAATGAGCTGACATATCAATATTGGTTGGTTGGATAATTGCAATTTAACTGCAGTATTTCATAAGCAGTGGGTTCAGCAGCTTTGCATGCTGAATTTCCCCTCAATACACAGGGGAAATCTTCTCTTAGATACTCACATGTTTACCTGGTGAGCCAGGAAACCCCGGAGTTCCTTGTACTCCTTCCATTCCTCGAGCACCAACTGGACCTGGTGGTCCCTGAAGCCCATGCCGTCCACGAGGTCCTTGTGAACCAGTTTGGCCTTTTCCACCAGGAGTGCCAGCCTATGAATGTGAATCAGAAAGGCTTGACTGGCAGTTTTCTATATTCCATTTCAATAGTGCAAAACAGAAAGTTTTAATGCACCAATTTAATTCAGTTAATTAGTTCTTGATTGCCTTGTAACAATATCTTAATTATTGATGATTTTGGATAAATATTCTCATTTCAAATTATGGATCTAATTTTGCAGAACACATTAAAATAGATAGTATCATGGATAGTGAAGATAGTTATAGCGAATTAATCTGATTAGGGATAGTGAACATGGTTTTGTTTGTGGGAGGTTGTCTCGCAAAACTGATTACGTTTTGTGAAGATATAAACAAAAGGTTTGATGAGGGCAGGGTTGTAGATGTTGTAGAAAATGGATTTCAGTAAAGCATTTGACAAAGTTCCACATGGTAGGCTGCTCTGGAAGGTCAGGTTGTATGGGATCCAAGGAGAGATAGCTGACTGGACAGAAAATTGGCTTCATGGAAGGAAGCTGAGCGTGACGGCAGAAGGTGGAGCCGCATTTAGAGTATTATGTTCAGTTCTGGGCACCATGTTATAGGAAAAATGTTGTTAAGTTGGAAAGGGTCCAGAGAAGATTCACAAGGATGTTGCCAGGAATCAAGGGTCTTAGCTGTGGAGAGAGGTTGAGCAGGCTGGAACTCTATCCCCTGGAGCGCAAGAGGATGAGAGGTCATATTATAGTGGTGTATAAAATCATGAGAGGAATATATTGGTTGGACACCCAGAGTCTCTTGCCCAGTGGGGAAATTAAGAATCAGAGAGCATAGGTTGATGGTGAAGGGAAAGATTTTATAGGAATCTGAGGGGTCATCTTTTCAAGCAAAGGGTGGTAGTTGTATGGAACGAGTTACTGGATGAGGTAGTTAAGGCAGGGACTATTGTGACGTTTAAGAACCAATTAGACAGGTACATGGTAGGACAGGCTCAGAGGGATATGGGCCAAATGCAGGGAGGTGGGACTAATGTAGATGGGGGCATGTTGGTTGGTGTGGGCAAGTTGGGCCAAAGAGCCTGTTTCCATACTCTATGACTCTAATTACAAGATCTTGATCAACTGGGCTAGTGGGCCGAGGATGGTTAATGTAATTTAATCCAGGTAAGTGTGAGGTGTTGTATTTTGGGAACTCAAACCAGGGCAGGACCTTCACAGTGGGGTCCTATGGAGTGCTGTTGATCTGAGGGATCCAGGAGTACGTACATAATTTCCTCAAAAGTGATATCGCCGATAGATTGGGTGGTAAAGAAGGCTTTTGGCATGTTGGCTTGCAACAGTCAGGTAATTGAGTACAAGTAGCTGGGAAGTTAATTGATATTCCTGTTCAAGTTGAAAATCAAAAAATATTCCTCATATTTGAGCCAGATCTTTCAAAAGAAAAAAAAATCAAATGTTTCTAGACAGGATTACGTGGAATGTTCACTAATCCCCTAACAATCATGCAGTGGTTTAATTTCTTTAAATTTAGTTTAAAAACAAGAATTTGCAATCATTCTTCCATTTTTGTTTTGTTCAATTCCACTGAAACATCACATATCATCAGGATTCTAGTTTTGATGAAGATCTACATTCAATAATCTAATCTGGTTTTGCTCCTTGTAGATGCAAATTGAACAGCATTTCAAGTGCTTTACAATTTTAGTTCAGGTTATTAAAATGTGTAGTCTATTACTTTATTTCAAAGTAAATGTCATAAGTGAAAATTAATCGCTTTGGTCCTAAATGTTCTATCCTTCTCCAAAGCAATTGTTCATGTTTTTTCTGTTTTATTAATGCTTTTATGTTCATTCCAGTTTGCCATTTATTTTTATAATTTCCAATGAGTGGAATCTTCTCCTTGTGCATTGAATGCTATTACCTTTGCACGACATACATTAAAAATAATACATATAGCTAAAAAAGGAAAGTCAAGGAACTCAGGCCAGGCAGCATTGTGGAGAGAAATGGACAGTCACCCTTTTATCTAGACTGAAAGAGTAAAGGGAAAGCAGTCAACATGGAGGTGGGGAAAGGAAGGGGTAAGAGATAACAAGCAACAGGTAGATACAGGTGAGGAAGAGTTGATTAGCAGATAATAGTCAGGTGGGAGAGGGAAGGGTGATGATAGCAACTGAGGCAAGGAGGTGATGATAGCAACTGAGGCAAGGAGGTGATGCGAACAAAAGGTTGCAGATTATGGAATCTTATGGGAAAGGAAGGTGAAGAACGGAACTGAATGAGGGGTGGTAGCAGACGGGAATAACAGTGGGAAGGAAGTGGCGAGCAAGAAGGAGGCAAAGGGAATCCAGCGGGTGGAGTGTGTTGCATAATGAGCAACAAAGAAGCATGGTGATTTTGGGTGACATGGTATTAGGTGGAAAGTAAGAGGTGAGAGAGTGAACCAGAATAGACAGGGGGAAAGAAAGGGACAGAAGGAGTGTGGGTTGCATCAAAGTGCAGAATTCCATGTTCATCCCATTGGGTAAATACAAAGTGCTGTTTTTCTAGTTTGCGTTTGGCTTCAACCTGGCATTGGAGGAAACCGATAGTAAACAAATAGGTGTGGAATTAAAATGGCTGCCAATGGGCGATCTAGATTGCCATAGGGATAGTTACTCGACAAAACAGTAGCTGAATTTGGTGTAAAGGGTCCATCCCCTCCACATATGTTTCGTGATTCGTTGAATTCCTCCAGCTCCAGAGGATGTGGGTCTTGATTAACAACTGACCCAGAGAACAGATTCTCAGTACCACACAAGACTGTCAGTCAATTTGAGTGAATGTCTCTGGAATGGGACTCGACCTTCCAGCCCTTTAATTTAAAGGCAAGAGATTGACATATTTAACAATGTTTGTGAAATGCTCCCCATTTCCTCTTCCTTCTACAATCTTATAGGAGCTTTTAAAATGTACCATAAGAATCACCTAATCATCACCATTTCTTCAAAGAGGAAGAAGAAATTTGGCAGGAATAATTAAAGATTACTTCGTACTTATTCTTTAATTCAATCTTGTCACACCAATCACAAAACAACTAGATTCAGCAATAAAATGAAATGTATAGACCTTTTTGCCCTTAAGCTTATACAAACCTCTCCTTTCCTGCCTTGAACACCAGGAATTCCCTGTAAAATACAAATACATATTGTTCTTCATAAGTATGAATTATCTTTAAAGATGAGCACGATCCTTTTAACTATAAAACTCTGATCTTGTATGTGGATGTGTGTGTGTGTGTGTGTGTGTCTGTGTGTATTTATTTGTTCGTGTGCGATCACATCTTCTCGAAAAAACACTAACGGTAACATATTTACATATTCTGGTAGAGATTTATCCCATGAAATCAAAAATCATCTTATCTGAAAATTTCATGCATTATTTCTTGAGTTATCAATCAAAATGTTCACAAATCCGATAAGTTTTGAAATCGAAAAGCCTGGTTTTTTTGCTGATGATGTCACAATGGATCTGCCTGCCTGCCGTCTGCAAGTGATGTCACACCCGCACCCCTCCCTCTGTTATTCAAAAGTCGGCCAGTCGACTGAAGACCAAAGATCATGGCTGAAGACAGCGGCGGCCATTGGTCGACGTTCACCCGATCATACCTCAGCTCGGGCCCTGTACCCGAGAGCTCCCAAGAACTTTGGTGGATTCGCACCTCGCGCACGCAGCCAAGCCCAGCCCGGGGCTGCCCGCCCCTCTCCCCCCCCCCCTCCTCTCTCCCCACCCCCCTCCTCTCTCCTCCCCCTCCTCTCTCCTCCCCCTCCTCTCTCCTCCCCCTCCTCTCTCCTCCCCCTCCTCCCCCCCCCCGCTCTCCCTGTTCCCTTCTCTCTCTCGCCCTCCCTCTCTGCCCCTCTATCCCCTCCCTCTCTCCCCCCTCTGTTTCTGCCCCTCTCTCTGTGTCTCTGTCCCCTCGTTAACCCCCTCCCTCTAGATGCGTGTGTGAGTTGGGGGCTATGTGTCAGTGGATATGGTGGGGAAGGTGTAAAAGGAGCCAATGAATAATATTAATATAATATCAAGGGGGGTGGTTAGTGTGGGGGTGGGTAGGGTGGTTAGTGTGTGTGACGACGCAGTTGAAAGTGGAATACATAGAACAAGTGTCAACAGGTGATCAATGGTCGCTGTGGACTCAGTGTGCTGAAGGGCCTGTTGCCATGTTTCAATTCAATCAGTCAAAGGACTTTATATCAGTGAATAAGGATTTGTCCCAAATCCTCAATGATTGTTCAACATTTTTCCATGGTTTCACAATTCAAAATCTTTCATCCAAAGGCGCCTTGCCACCATGTGAAACAAAAGTCAGTGAAACCATTTTTACAAAGACTCAATATAAAGGACTTCTAATTTAGTTCATGAATTACCTGTTCACCCTTTTGTCCAGTTTCACCTTTCACACCTGTTTTCCCCTTTTAAATTAAAAATCAAATACATTTAATTAGCACTTCAATGTGGCCTCATCAACATCGTGTATAACTATAACAAAACCACCATATTCCTAAACTCCAACCTCTTTGCAATATGGACCAACCTGTGGTTGGCCTTCTAAACTACTTTTGGTTGCACCTGCAACATTTCTGAGATTCATGCACTGGAAAACTAGATTTCTCTAAACCTCACTCATTTGCAGTAACTCTCCTTCAGATGGTCTACTGACCCTTTGATTTCTCTTAGCACAGTGCATGACCACACATTTCCCCACATTAAATCCATTTGGGAGATTGGGCAAAAATCTAGCAATCGATCCTCTTCCCCTTGTAAAATCACAATGTCCTCATCACAACGTGCTCATCTTATTTTCATATTATTGGCAAACTTGGAAATCTCACATTTTGTTCCCTTTAATAGGTCAGTGCTATAAATAGTAAATAATTGAACAGCAAGAACTGATCCTTGAGGTCCTCCACTGATGATATCCATCCAGCCTGAAAAGACACTCATTTATTCCAACTCATAGTTTTCTATGTGGTTACCAGTTTTCAATCCATGTTGATATATTTGATCCAATTCCTTGGGCTCTTAATTTGTGCACCAATGTCTAAGTTCAATATTGTCAAATGCCTTTTGGAAATCGAAATATATTACGCCTGCAAGTTTTGTGCTATAAACTTTCCCTGTCCCACCTTCAAAGAATTTGAGCAGAATTGTTGTACATGATTTACCTTTCAATAAACTACACTGACTAGGTTTGATGTTATTCATCTTTCCTAAATAATGTATTTCCTCCTTGATTATTATCTCTAGTACATTGCCAACAAGAGATTTTAAGTCTGAAGAAGGGTTTCCGCCCGAAACATTGCCCATCTCCGTCGCTCCTTAGATGCTGCTGCACCCACTGAGTTTCTCCATCCTTTTGTGTACCCTCAATTTTCCAGCATCTGCAGTTCCTTCTTTAACACAAGAGATTTTAAATAACTGGCATAGTTTGCTACCTTCTGAATTTCTCCTTTTTTGAACAAGTGAGTCAAATTTTCTGCTATCTACCAGGAAATTAGTACGTTTTGAAAAAATGTGACCCAAAAATCACATTATTTGTGCAGCCACTTTCTTTATAATATGGTTAAAGGCCAGATGGAAGCTCACAGCATCTGAATAAATCAGTAGAAACAATCTAACATTGCCCTCATGTCCAACTTTAGCTGCATAGTTTCTTAAATACTTGAATCCTTGATATGGGTATTGCTAAAGGTTCCTCACTATTATTTTCAAATAACCCAACTTAGCGATATTTGCAGTCTTCCTTCCATGATTCTCCAAATTAATGGATGGTAGACCATGTGAGGCCAGCCCAGACTGTGCTGGTCAAGTCTACCAGTAACAAAAGCCTGTGTGAGTGCTTTAGTGGCAGCAGGGGGAGGGAAAGTAATATGTAAGTGAGGAGATAACTTTAACTATGGATAGGATTCAGTGTCAAAACAAACTTGAATGGCTGCCATCATCCTTTGTTCATTGGACTTTGAAATTAGATATTATATAATTAATGTACATTATTTTACCTCATTTCCTTTATGGCCAGGAATGCCAGAAGTTCCCTTAAAAAAGAAAAAATATATAAGATCAATGCATATGAATAAATAAGTAGAAACACACTAACATCGTCTTCATCCTCATTTCCTAGGCTTAATTTATCAATAGAGGAAAGTACTCAGATCTGAAGTGATTTTCTATGATAAACCAATTACCATTTTCAATGATGATAGTTTGCATCAGTAGGTTAGGCAATTTTGGCTTCATTTTGAATCTGATATTCAGTAAACTGCTGTTAATTTTCAATCCGGGTTATATGAAAATTCTGACAGTTTGGCATCTTGCGTCTTAAGTGGTATTTCTTGTATTTAAATTCACCATGACCCTCTTTCCTTTGCTCCCTGGGGCTCTATTCCCACATTCCTTTGAAAATAACTGTAAAATTCATTGGACAATTTTGATACATCTAAAAAAAATGAATTAATAGTTTGTGGAAGTGTTCAGTTTAGAAAATCCAAAGAAAATGCAACAAGATCACGAGCATATCAAATTAATGAGTATTACTATACTAACTTCAATATTACTCCACCTGTGGTGGGTTTGCATGGAGGGGTGGTTGTTGGTGATTTAGTTGTGTTTTTTTTAATTGAATTTTACCTATTTCCTTTCTGTGAGCCACACATATTCATATCTATTTTCATGCATTTCTAATCCATTAATATCATTCCATTACCTCACTGAGAAGTCTTATTCTACCTCTAAATAATATCCCAGTTTCTATTGAGTACTACACATGTTGCCATACTGGCAATGTTAGAAGTGGGCATCATATTCCTCAAGGTGAGTCAGGTGTTCATAATTTTACCTCAAGAAAGATTTTTTTAAATCTAGCTTCTGCACTTGGCAATTGATTGCATGTATGACAGTAGTAAAATGTACCAGACAACATTGCTTTTTAGTGCGACAGAAAAGCTGCTTAAACAGATTTAACTCAGTACCAATATGATGACCTCAGGTCTAGTCTTATCCTCAAAATTGCAAACATGCAATATGGGCACAAGATCATATCTTGTTTTGACTTTAACTTCAAAGCTAAAATTTTCAAGAAATATGCGCCACCATTTTGAGCAAAAGAAGAGCATTTTTTTAATTTCTAGATTAAAAATGGATTTGTACAATGTAACCCTTATTGACTACTAATCATTCAATTCATGAACTTCCTTTCCATAGAAATCAGTAACCAGAAAGAATTCATCGAAATGACAACCCAGGGGCAATACGTTATTGCTATGATAAACACTTCAATCCATAAACCGATCCAGTGAACTTATTACAAGTATATCGTTCTTTCGGTATGGAGATTAGACCTACAACAATATTCGAGATGTTGTCTTTATGGGGTCCTATATGATTTAAGGCATCCATGTTAATTTTCATTAAATCTTTTCTTTTTATGCACCAATAAAAGCCTAGAATTTGTTTTTATCCTTTTCATGATTGTTGTATTCTACTTTCTCTTTGCCAATAATTAGTCCTCCTCAGCTAAATTCAGAAAATGTTGCAATTGTCAAGCTTGCTGTTTTTCAAGACATTATAAATCTTTTCTTTTGATCTAACTATTAACGTCTCTTGTTGGTGATAACTGAACCACTTTTCCAATTTTTTTTCTTGGCCTTAAAATAAACACTATTTTACACAATGAATTAAACTTGTTCAAAGTTAATCAGATCTGTTTAATGTTATCTCTCATAGCTAACTCATTTAATGTCTTCATTAATGTCTTCAACTAATTTATTTAATTCAGATTTAAGACCCTTATTTTAGGTTGAACAATATCATTTTTGATATTTACATAAATTTCTATCATATTATTATCATGCTCCTTGAGACTCTTTCAACTACCAGATTCTCAATAAACCCTTTCTTATGCCAAAATAATAAATAAGGTTTGCCTGCTTGATACAGAGAAGCATCTCTTATTTACTTTGTGCATTCACCCTCAGATAAAGCACCATAAATTTGGTTTATCCAACAAATATTGGATTATCATTGTTACCCTCACCTCTAATTTCCTTACATTTAGCTCTACATTGCCTTTATTATTTAGGGCCCCATACACAACTTCCACCAATGTTTTCAGTTTCTTAGTTTCATCCAAAATGATTTTACTTCTTTATATTCAAAGCTAAGATCCTTGCTCTCTCTAGCTTTAAAATCAGTGCACCCCCACTTCCTTTTACATTTTACCTATCGCTAATAGAAGATAACTATCATTATAAACCAATATCCTGAAATATTTAATTAATAACCTTGGTCAATTTGCCGAAAATGCTACAGTTCTCCAAGTTAGTCTTACTAAGATTTTATACGTTCATCATTGCACCCCAATTTCAATATTTAATACCCCCTGGCATTTTAATTGCGGAAAATATTTGCATATCCTTAAATGAAAAAGTATAATTATAGCATTAATCTAGTTATTTGCATGACTCAAAAAGTTCCACATGACCTTAACATGAAAATTCTATATTTCAAGGACAATAGTCCTTCAATAATATATGTACCATATAATTTTTAATAATTGAAATAATGTCTTACCTTATCTCCTCTTCCTCCTGGAAAACCATGAGGTCCTTGAAGCCCTGGTCGACCATAGTCACCTTTTGGTCCCTATTGTGGATGGAAATCAGCAAATATTTTTGTTTTAAATATTTCATTCCTTATTAGAGAATAGAGATCAGGGTTAATAATCAAAGCACTGTAATACCACATGAAAAAGGAGAACTGCTGGCAGAAGACAAGATCTGTGGAGGGAAATGGAGAGTCAAAGATTTGGGCTAAATCCCTTCATCCTGAATGCCTGGACTGCTCATTTCCTCCAGCAGCTCTCTTATTTTTGCACCAGATTCCAATTGCTGCTCCAGATTTCAACGTTTGCAGTCTTGTGTGCCTCCACTGTGTACTATATTCCACAAATATGACTCAAAACCTGGAATTATGCCAGTTGGGTGAATTGCCTTGTCAAAAAGAGCTTCACAGAGGCAATGGGGAGGCATATTTTCATATTTTGTCAAAATGGCGGAAAACATTACAAACGATGTTCCATTATTGTCTATTGGAGTCAAAGGACTCAATCTCTTATTCGGACTACCTTCATAGAATATTAATTGTTCTGAAGATAAATATGGCAGATTTCACTATATACTGGCAAATAATTACTTACATTGAAGCCTAGGTTTTACTCACCGCAGGTCCAGGTAAACCAGGAGGTCCAATGAGTCCAGCCTCTCCAGGAGGTCCCTGCAATAAAAAGTATTTTGGTTAGTACTGCAAAGTACAGTCTGTAAATTAGATGTCTTTTCAGTCGGGTGCAAAATTAGACACGTTTAAAGTTAATGGATGAGCCTGGCAAAAAAAATCAGGGATGTGAACGCTTTTATTATCAAATTATTTCCCAAGAATAGTTCAGTGCCAACTCTGCAAAAAATTATATTTATGAAATTGTCGTCTTAAATAGGTGTGCAAGCCTTCATGCCGTAGAAACTTTTCAGAAACATTCTGAAGAAGGAATCCGACCGGAAACATTACCTATCCATGTTCTCCAAGGATGCTGCCTGACCAGCTCTTTCCTCAGAGATTCTTATTTAATATATATAAAGATCGAGTTACTAGGTAGACACTATAATTTTCAAAGGAAGGCACCTTTGGACTTTCCCTGGATGCTTCAAATTAACCATAATGTTAAATGGAAATATCTATTCTTTGTTTCATATTTCACATTCCAGAGGCTCAAATAACATGAAAGTTTCTATGGAAAATAAGGAAAGACAATTTGAGGTGTTATCCTTAAATATAACTATAAAACTCTGATCTTGTATGTGTGTGTGTGTGGGTGCGTACTTATTTCTGCGATCACATCCACTAGAAGAAACGACGCGCTAGCGGTATAATTTCTACATATTCTGGTAGAGATTTATCCCGTGAAATCAAAAACGACCTTATCTACAAATTTCATGCATTATTTCTCAAGTTATTTATGAAAATGTTCACAAATCTCAATTAACTTAGAAAATAAACGAGATGGTCTCACTGATGATGTCACAATGGATCTGATTGCCAGCCTCTGCATGTGCTGTGAGTAACCTGCGAGTGTTATGTCTTCTGTACTTCTTGGATTCTTAACTTTTACTTCTTTAAATGTGTCACTTAGCGTTTTTAAACTGCTGCTCAGGTCATGCTTTGCGCTCCGCTGGGCTCCTTGAATTTGTAGAACATGGCGGCAGCGGTCGTTATCGGCAGTGGGGGGGAAGGTGGCCTGGGTGGCATTACTCCCTATGGGAGAGGCTGTCTATGGAGACCTGCGATTCCTCTATCGATCGCAGGGACTCGGGGAATCATGACGCCTTTTCTTCGCTGGTGATCCCGATCCAATCTGGGGATCTCTGGCCGTCACGGGGGACGACCTCCTCTCTGTCTCCCCCGCCCGATCATCTGTCATGTGGGTGGGTGAGCTTCCCCTCGCCGAAGCCATGCTGGCCCTCCGCTGCTTTTGACAGTCTGCATGCTCACGGCAGCAGGGATGCCCGCTCGCAGCAGCAGGGCCGCCCACTCAAAAGATGCCGCAAATCAGAAACACAACCTCCAAAAGGCAGCAAGCTCCCCTGCCTCTCTATGCCTCTGTGTTGCTCTGTGTCCCTCTCTGTGCCCCTCTCTGTGCCTCTGTGTCCCTCTCTGTGTCTCTGTGTCCCTCTCCGTGCCTCCGTGTCCCACTCTGTGCCCCTCTCTGTGCCTCCATGTCCCTCTCTGTGCCTCTGTCTCATTTTCTGTGCCTCTGTGTTCCTCTCTGTGTCCTTCTCTGTCCCTCTCTGTGTCCTTCTGTGTTCCTCTGGGTCCCCCTGTGTGCTTCTGTGTCCCTCTCTGTGCCTCTGTGTCCTTCTCTGTGCCTCTGTGTCCCTCTCTGTGCCTCTGTGTCCCCCTCTGTGCCTCTGTGTCCCCCTCTGTGTCCCCCCTCTCTATCCCCCTCCCTCTCTAGCTGCGCCTGCGAGTTGGGGGCTATGCATGAGTGTATAGGGCGGGGCATGGGGTAAAAGGAGTGAATGGATAATATTAATATAATATCAATGGGGGTGTTTAGTGTGTGTGTGGGGTGGTAAGTGTGTGTGTGTGTGTGTGTGTGACAGGTTGGTTAGTGTGTGTGTGTGACACCGCAGGCCACCATTCCCCTTGCAACCGCGCGTTGAGGGGACGGGACCCAACGGGTCTCACTTGGTCTAGGGATCTTTAAAATAGGATAATGTAATCTTGAATCTCAGATTAAATATTTCATTTTTATTGCATTGTTGTATACGTGCAATTAACAGTCCCACTAATGCAATAAATAAGACCACATGCTTCAAGATTCCAGTTCTTGGCCTGACAGTGTAAATGATGCAAGATAGATAACCACACTATAAACATAGTTAGTTTAAAATAAGTTGAACATAAAATTCTAGAGTAACTCTGGAGAGAAGTCCAAAGAAGGGTCTTGACCCAAAACGTCACCCATTCCTTTTCTCCAGAGATGCTGCCTGTCCCGCTGAGTTACTCTAGAATTTTACGTCTTCCTTCTATTTAAACCAGCATCTGCAATTCTTTCCTAAATAGTTTAAAATAAGGCTAGCTGCACTGATGCTTTAAATGGGCCAAATGTCACACACCTTGATTAATTTCCCCATTTTCTTTGTGGAACAATTATCAAAAGCTGGGTTGCACAGTGATTAGCCACCTTCTAGCACATTATGCAAAAGGAAATTTGTCCATTTGTGCTAAGATTATTTGTGTGTTATCATGGTCAAGCATATTGGTCCTGCTGCTCTATGTTCTCAGTTTCCATAATGAAATACTGATTAGTAGCTTTATAATTGGATACCTTTTCTTCATTAGCCCATCGTATTTCAGACCGAATGTGGCTCATCTGCCGCTTGCTGGGCTGAATTAAGCTAACTATGAGATATGTTCCTTTTAGCTCAGTTTCAATCAGGCAAATTAGCACTAAGATTCAACCTCCAAAATATTCTGCATCTTGTGCTTGGAAAATAATAACACATTTTTCATCGTATATTGTGCACGTGGAACAAATACAAGAAGTAATAATGGAATGGCCATTGCAATACTTACAGTCGAGCCACGTGGACCTTGGTCTCCTCTTTGTCCTGGTGTTCCTGAGTCACCCTTAGGAATACCATCATCATTAAAATACATGATACATCTACAAATTCCACAGCTGCCATGTTTCCATACATCTCAAATACATCAATCAAGAACTATGTGTTATTCATCCACTTCAAATAACCACAACAGTGTATTATCATACACTTAATATATGAGGCATAATTCTTTAATACAGTACATAAATATGGGGCTGAATCACGGATCATCCATAGTTCTATTAATCAGTGGATGTAGTCTTGAGCACAAAATAGCGAATCCATGTGTTTATGCCCATTTGTTCCTGACTGCTACTCAGCATTTACAAGGCTGATCCACTTGACTTTTCTGAGACTTTCTTACTTCCTATGATTCATAGGACTTTACACCCGATATCATCGAAATTGGTAATCTTTTAATTCATTTTCTGTTCCTTTTCTTTTCATGTTGTATAGTGGACTGTGCCATGAGTCCTGGCTTTTCATCTAGTCTAGTCTGGTTTATAATAAAGTGAGTATTGAGGTTATCATAAAAAACATAGAACCACAAAGAATACATTCTGCTATTCACTGTCCTCTATAACATTTCTTACAATGTATAAAGTCATAGTTATACAGAATGGAAATAGGCCCTTCAGCCTAACTCATCCCTGCTATCCATGATATCATTCTGAGCTAATCCCCTATGGCTGCATTTGACCCATACATAATGAAAGGCCACTTGCAGGAGCTGAATATGAATTAATTCAAACTTTTTTTTAAGGCAGGGAGAAAACTGCCTGCACACACAGTAGAAAAGTATGTTTTAACATCAATATCACAATTACTACCCGTGTCAACTGCCAATATTATTGGTCGAAAAAAATACTTACAGGCTCCCCTGGAATTCCAGGAGGTCCCATCGATCCCACCTCACCAGTATCCCCCTGAAATTAGGCCAATTTATTTACAAAAGCAGGAGTATAACATCAAAAGTCCCATGAGAACACAAGAAAACAGGAGAGGGGGGTAAGCCACAATGGCGTCAGCAATTCCATATGGTTATAGCTAATCTGTGCTGGTCTCAACCCTAACCACCATCAATTCCTCAATCTTTCAAATATTCCTCTGCCTCCATCTTAAAGATCACTAATGATCTGGCCATGAAGACAGAGAATTCCAAGGGTTCACTACCTTCTGAGAGAAGGCATTTCTACACAACACAGTTTTAAATGGCCAGTCACTTGTAGTGATGTCCCTTTGTTCATGATCTATCTCAAGTGAAATCATCTCACCATTTCCCCTGTCAAGCCCTTTGGGGTCTTACAGTATACTTTTGAACAAAGTCACCCCTCATTCTTCTAAATTGCAAGGAGTGCTGATACAAACATTCTGGTCTCTCTTGATTAAACAACCTTTTCATTCCAGAACATAGTCTGCTTTGGATTGCTGTCACATTCTTTATTTGGTAAAAGCCCTGTCCCACGGTACGAGTTCATTCCAAGAGCTCTCCCGAGTTTGCCTTGATTCGAACTCGGAGATTTACGGTAATGGCCGCTCGTCGGTACTCGGGGCTCTCGTGGACATTTTTCAACATGTTGAAAAATCTTCACGAGTCTTCCCGAGCTTACCTGCCATTAGCGAGTCTTCCCGAGTACCTGCCGTTAGCATTAGGAGCCACTAAGAGACGTCCCAGAGCTCCGATGTACCCGCTACAGTCATTCTCTGTGCTGACCACAAGTTTGATTTTTTTTTATCTCGAGAGAGCTCTTGGAATGAACACATACTGTGAGACAGGGCTTTAAGGGTATCAAAACTGTGTACGGCATTGCAGGTGTGGCTTCACACTGAACAGTTGCAACAAAACCTCATTGACATATAGCATGGAACAGTCCCTAAGCCCAACTCTTCATGCCGGCTAAAATGCCTATGTGTGTTAATCTGTACCTATGTTTGACCCATATCCTAAATCTTTCCTATCCATATACCTGTCCAAATGTCCAATTTTAATTCTATGCACTGCTACGATTTCATCTGGCTGCATGTTCCATATATCCTCAATTCTCTTTCTAGTAAAACATGGTACTCAGATAATCTTTAAATCTTTCCCCTCTCACCTTAAAACTCTGACCCCTGGTTTTGGATTCCTGCCCTAGGGAAAAAATTGACTAAATAACCTATCTTGACCGCTCATAATTCTACAAACCTCTGCAAGATCACCCCTCAGCCTCCTACTCTCAATACAAAGCAGTCCCATGCTGCCCAATCTCTTCTCATAGCTCAAGCCCTTCAGTCCAAGCAACATTCCTGTAAATATTTCCTGTACTCTCTCTAGCCTAATCAAATCCTTCCTACAGTATGGCGATCAGAACTGCACACAATACTCAAAATGCAGGCAAACCAACAATTAGTACAACTATAACATGACATCCAAACTCTTATAATCAATGTATCGGCTAATGGAGGCATGCACACCATGTGCCTTCCTTACCATCCTGTCCACCTGTGAAGTCACTTTTGGTAAATGATTCTTGATCTCTAAGGTCCTATTGTTCAAGAACATTATCTGGGGCTCTGCCATTCACTGTGTCCTCATTTAACTTCGCAAAATGCATTCCCGGAGTTAAATTCTATCCATCCCTGCCCACTTTTGCAATTTTTCCTAGATCCTGTTGTAACCTCAAACCACTGTTTTCTCTGTCCACTGTGCCACCAATTTGGGTGTTATCTACACATTTAGTAACTTTTGCCCCTACATTTTCTTCCACATTTCTCCATTTACATTATTAATATGAATATTATTAGAACTCAGCACAAATCCTTGTGGTACACTACTATTGAAGGTCTCCAATCTGAAAAGCAATTCTCCACTATCACCTTCAGCCTCCTACCACCAAACCAATTTTATATCTATTTTGTTATCTCATCCTGGATCCCAGGCAATCTAACATTCTGGATGTTAAGAACAATATGAGTATTCCTTCCTCTGGCTGTACATTTTGTGCATCTTCTATCCTTATCTCACACTTCTTGTCTTTTCATTTTTGGCCTTTGTCCAACCATCTGCCAATGAACCACCTCAAATGTATCCACCTATCCCTTGCCAGGCTTTGTCCCACATCCACCTCTCACAGCTCTCTCACACCACAATCAGTCTGGAGAAAAATCCCACCATGTTCTCCAGAGATGCTGCCTGATCTGCTGATTTACTCCAGCACTTTGTGTCTTTTTACCCTTCCCCATTTTACGAGCACGTTTCTTTCCACTCCCACCACCCCCATCATCCAATGCCTTACATCTCCTCTATCATTTCATTTCTCAACCTCCTACTTCAAATCCCCCATTTTTCTTTTATCCCCCTCCACCCCATTCTTTTCCATCCACTATCCCTTCCTCAATTATACAGTTCAGTCCCCATCTTCCTTAACAGATGTCATATCTGTAGCCTTTTGCCTCTAGTTCACCTCTAACCATGGTTACTTTCTCTCCACCCATCTGCAAATCATCCCTCCTCACCTGAATCTACTTATCCCCAATTTTTGCCCATGCCTTCCCCTCAGTTCTCATTCCCAGCTTTCTCCCTTGTACTTCATTAGCCTGATGAATGGTCCAAACTAAAAATGTGGCTGACAGATGCTGCCTGGCCTGCTGAATTCATCCAAATTTGGTCCAAATTCATTCCTTAAGGAGAGAACTTGCAAGCTGATGTACTCGCTACAGTCCGTTGGCAGTTTCAGAACTTTATTTTTATTTTTCAGAATCTGATGAATTTGCTGAGCAGATGAAGCAAATTATATGTTGTTATTCCTTGCTCTGGGACTGCCACTATTTGGGAGATTATATTACTACATCCTTTGTGTTATTACTCAATGAGAAAAAATAAACCAATTACCTTTTCCCCAGCGTGACCTTTCTGTCCTGGTGATCCATGTAATCCCTTCAAAAAACACAGACGATTTTACCAACCATTCCCACTGGATTAACTAAACTATAAAGCTATTATTATCCCGCAACCAATAAACTGGCATGGTGAATAATCAAGTTGACCACATTTATTGCTAAACACCAAAATCCTCTGATTTGAGGCATTAACTTTTAAAGCTCATATGTTTTGCAGGATATTCAAACAAGCAAAATATTGCTTTAAAATTTACCACAAATGTTTTTAGAATGTGTACTTGCCTCTAATTCAGGAATGGTCACCTCTCTTCAACTACTAATCTTAGTTATGTTGTCTTCTAAAGTGTTAGTGACCGATTCAAATGTAATCATGTTTCTCAAATATATCTTAAACATGTTTCAAAGAATTAATTACTTTATAGGTGCCATCATCGATTCAAGATGAGCAAAGAATTTACACAGGGAATTGCTTTGGTGATGTAAATAAATTGTTTAAAATTTGCCCCAAGAACTTTTTTATTATTGCAAGTTAATGTTTAGGTAGAGTAAAAAGTTTTGTTTTGCATGCTATCCAATCAGACCAGAAAATACCATACATTTAAGTCAAACTCAAGTACAATAAGTAAAGCATAGGCAAAGATACAGAGTGCAGAATATGGCTCTCAGCATTGGAGTGCACTGGTTCCATAGACAAAGTCCAATGTCTGCAGTGGGTTAGATGTGAATCAGACAATACCCTAGCTCATGGTAGGTTCATTCAGAAGCCTAATAACAGAGGGGACCAAGCCGTTACTAAGTATGGTTGCTCAATCTTTCTAGCTTCTCTTTCATCTGCCCAACAGGATCAGGTAAAAGAAGGAATGACTGGGGTTGGACAAATCTTGCAGCTAAATCACTTACAGGTAAACCTCGAATTCCAGTTTCTCCCATTCGGCCTGGTATTCCAGCATCACCCTACATTTATAACATAAAAGCGTAAGGATTTATGGGAACATTAACACCCTTTATCCCAGTAAGATTGAACTGTTTTAAATGTGCCCATGGTACTGATGGGCCACATTATTCAACAAGCCACCTGAGAGGAGCAGAAGTGTTATCCCATCAAATGCCCCCCAGCAAGTTAGCACTGTGACTCGCAACACTGATCAGAAGTTTCCTTGCTCCCTGTTGCATTCCTGCTTCCACTTCTTGTCCTTGAATTACTTTAAAATGGTGCAAACAATTGAAATATATATTTTAGAATTGGGGTGAGTAGAAAGGCTGCTCCAAATTTATTTTGTGTTCCGCTAGAGCTAGAAAAAAAGGAGAATGCAACAATTGCAAAAGTTAACAGGACAAGACAAAGCAATCTAAATTGAGGCCACAAGAAATCTCAGTTCCTCCATCACTGTTACTGCTTATTCAACAGCAAATGGGAACGGCCAATGAATGTTCCTTTTTCCAGTGATGCACACAACCCGTGATTGAGAAAAGAAAATGCGAGAGAGCAATTCACCTTTGGTTCACAGGGAAAAATGCTTAAGAGCGTAACAATATCTCATTGTACCTCATGTTTGGTTCATTGAAGTCAGTACAACCGATGTTTATGTCTGAAGAAGGGTCTCGATCCTTCTCTCCAGAGATGCTGCCTATCCCGCTGAGTTGCTTTGGCTTTTTGTGTCTATCTTCGGTTTAAACCAACATCTGCAGTTCCTTCTTACTCAATGTTTATTGACATTGTTTACAAACGAAAGTCAGATTTCTCATTCCTTCATACTCCACCTCTTTTAAGAACATCATATGTACACCGGATCTCCCCATATCATCTCAATAGCCATAAATTAACTAGCAAACATCTCTTATTGCATGAATAAACAGGGTACAATAAGATGGAGATTCAATACCTCAATAAATGCTCCCAGCTTCCTTCTCCTCACCACGTCCTGGTGATCCAAGACCCAAGCAGAGCCAACAAAATCAGAGGCAACAAAAGCCGGACCATATTATACAAACCCTAAATCCCCTCAAAAAGAGATGAATCAAATCTTAATAACTTCAATCTGGTCTCTCAAAACTAACATAAACAAATATCCAAGTTATTTCATCAATCCTGACTCTTTATTTTCTCTTCTCTAGATCTGGTCTACTTGGAGCAGAAGCATCCTGTATCACATGATATTTTGGAGATGGACCTTCCTTGTGGATGAATTATCAAGTACCTGCTCACCACAAAAGAAAAGGTTCCCATGTGGGTTAAGTAGTGTGTTTGAATGAGGCATTAAATGACCAGCAATCAACAGAGAGTAGTGATGATTTGGTCCTTGCACATTACAGCCTCTGCTATGACCATGAAAATAAACTGAAAGGACCAACATTACACTGCAACAGCTATTGGAAGGCCAGCCATGAAGTAATATCACTTTTTTTAAATATTAAGGTGGCATCTATCTCAGTACTCTGCATTTTCTGCTTCATTTCAAATATTAAACCATAATCTTTCATTGCACGCTAGGAAGGACATAGTTCTGTGGCATCTTCATCTCATATTTGTGCTGCTGGAAATATCAACTGATTTCATCTCTGCTTTGAAAATCTGCACTAAACAAACGAGGAGCAATGATGTCTCCCCTCAGCCACTTATGGTTGAAGAGCTGCGATATTAACAATGAAAAAAAAAATGAAAGAATGAATGGATTAAGACAAAGTGAGAAATGGGAAAAGTGAAAATACTAATTGTACACAACAACAATCAGAAACTGAAGGAACAAGCTTTAATTTTCAGTGCTGGTATGACGACAACATTTGGCTGTCATTATCACTTAATCTTATCCATATAACTATAAAACTCTGATCTAGGATGTGGATGTGCTTGTGTGTATGTGTATGTGTATGTATTTGTTTGTGTGTGATCACATCTGCTTGACAAAACGACAAAAAATGTTCACAAATCCAATCCAACTTTGAATTCAAAACACCTGTTTTTTTTTGCTGAAGACATGAAAATGGATCTGCCTGTCGTCTGCTCGCGCTACGACTGACGTCACCTCCCATCATCTCTCCTCCCCCCGTTGTTTAAAAGTCGCCCTGTCAACGGAAGACGTTCGCATGCTTGCGCATCGGCTCGGGCCCTGTACCCGAGAGCTACCGAGAGCTTTGGTCGACGCACGCTCACGAGAGCAGAAGATGCAGAAAGAACGAACAAGTCAGGCCCTGTAGCCGAGAGATCCCAAGCTCTCCTCTCTCTCTCTCTCCCCCCCCCTGTCACCCCCTCTCTCCCCATCTCCAACCTCTCTCTCCCCCTCTCTCTGCCCCCTCTCTCTCCCCATCTCTCCCCTCCTCTCTCTCCCCCTCCTTTTCTGTCTCTGCCCCTCTCTTTTTTTCCTTTTTTTTTCTTTTCAAAAACTTTATTCGACACAATCATATGATACAACACATCAAAACATAATCAAAATAACATTATATCAAAAAAAAATCATTGCAGTATAACAGTGCATTCATTGTTTACAATACTCTCAACCCCACGCGGCGACCAGCGTTGACGGAAGGCCTCCAGAGTCCCCATGGACACTGCATGTTCCCTCTCTAGGGCCACTGCCCCTCTCTCTCTGTCTCTGCCCCTCTCTCTCTCTTCCCCTCTCTCAGTCTCTGCCCCCTCTATCTCTGCCCTTTCTCTCTATCCCCCTCCCTCTCCCTCTCTGGACACGCTTGCGAGTTGGGAGCTATGCGTGAGTGGATACGGCTGGGCTGGGGAAAAAGAAGCAAATTAATAATATTAATACTACACTAAGTGGGACCCATTGGTTCCCAGCATCGCATGGGAGGGCTGGTCCCCCAACTCAATATTCCACCTCTCCACCAATTCCAATATTGGTGGCCAGAGGGGCTTTGGGGGGGGGGGGGGGGGGGGGGGGGGGGCTTTCTGGAGCACTAGTATGGGTGTTGTGCGCTGAAGGGACTAGTTTCCAGAGGGCTAGTATGGATATTGTGTGCCAAATGGATTCTTGGTCTTGCAGCTCAGTCACTCAAGCCTGTTGTGCTGGCAGCTCACTCACGGCTGGTGGGCTCACAGTTGACTCATAGCTATTCTTTGAAATTCAATTTCAAGCAGGGTGCAATGGCACCAAATTCAAGTGCAGTTTCATACCATTTCACACAGGGAGCAAGACCACTAAAGACAGCGATTTGTGAACTCTCCCTCCCCATCTTGCAGAGACTGAGCCACGCCCACACTTCCCAGTTTTATAATCCCTCGCCCCCTCCCACCAAAAGGGCTGTTGCCTTCATGGTGTGATTGACAGGACAGAGAATCTCAACATTTTTAAAACACTAATAACTCTTATATTTTTAATTGATGGGAAAAATCCTCAGCACCTGATGAGCGGAGGGGGACTCTGAGTAAGATGGCCAAAATTCACAGCCGTACGTGGTAGCATTTTGTTCTAAAATCAATATAAAGCGCAAACAGGAAGTGGTCAATATTAAACTTTTAATTATATGGAAGGCAAGGCAGCTCTAATTAGGCAAAGCAGCTCTAAGTGGGCAAGGTGGCTCGCTTTAGCACTGTCAAAACCAAAGGCAAGGCAACTCGCTTTAGCACTTTTAAAACCAATGGCAAGGCAGCTCGCTTTAGCACTTTCAAAACCAAAGGCAACACAGCTCACTTTAGCACTTTCAAAACCAAAGGTAACAAAGCATGCTTTAGCACTTTCAAAACCAAAGGCAACACATCTTTAGCACTTTCAAACCAAAACACACTTTTGCATTTTCAAACTACATTTTCAAACCACATTAAGGGCACTGACAGGTCAGTAAAACCACTCAATGCTTAGTAGACATGTGTTCAGTGTTATTCACACCTCAGACTGAGAATTGCGACCTCTCGCTCCCCCATCTTGCAGAGAACTGAGGCACCTCCACACTTCCGGGTTTTATATTCCCTCCAGAAGGGGCATTGCCTTCAGGAGAGAGAATCTCAACATTTTTTAAACACTAATAACTCTTTTATTTATAATCAATGGGAAAAATGCTCTTGTCCTGCACAGCAGAGGGGGACTCTGAGAAAGATGGCCAAAAATCACAGCCGTAAGTGCCAGCTTTGTTCTAAAATCAATATACAGAACAACAGGAATTGGTCAAGATCAGACTTTTAGTAATATAGATAATATCAAGGGGGGTGGTTAGTGTGTGGGGTGGTTAGTATGTATGTGTGTGTGTGTGGTGGGGGGAGGGGGGTTGGCTAGTGTGTGTGTAGGGGGTGGTTAGTGTGTGCGTGACACCGCAGGCAGCCCCCCCCCCCCCCCCCCGTACTTTGAGGGGACAGGACCCAACGGGTCCCACTTGGTCTAGTAACTATTAAAACTCTGATCATGGATGTGTGTGTGTGTGTGTATTTATTTTTAAAAGTTTTTTCACATCTTCTCGAAAAAATGACGTGCAAACAGGAAAATGTTTACATATTCTGGCAGAGATTTACTCCCTGGAATCCGAAATCGGCGTACCTGAAATTTTTGTGCTTTATTTCTTCAGTTATTAATAAAAATGTTGACAAATCCAATCAAACTGAATTCAAAACACCTGTTTTTTTTGGCTGATGATGTGACAATGGATTTACCTACCTGCTGCCTGCTCGCGCTGCGACTGATGTCACCTCCCACCCCTCCCTCCTCCCCCGGTATTTCAAAGGTCTGGCCATCGACTGAAGACCAAAGATCATAGCTGAAGACTGCGGCACATGTTGTGAGGAAGAACGAGCATGTTGGGCTCTATACTAGAGCTCTCTCTCTCTCTCTCTCTCTTTCTCTCTCCCCACCTCTCTCCCCCAGGGACTTTCTCTCTCTCTCTCCCCCCCCCAGGCCTCCCTCTCTCCCCTGAGTGTCTCTTTCTCTCCCCCCGGGCCTCTCTCTCTTTCCCCCTGGGCATCTCTCCTCCCCCCCCTCCTGTCCTCTCCCGCCCCCCCCTCCTCAACCCCCATCTTTCTCCCTGCCAGCCTCTCTTACACACCCCTCTCTTCCTCCCCTCCCCCCCCCCTCTCCTCCCCTCTCACTCTCCGCACTCTCTCCCCCCCTCTCTCTCTCTCTCTCTCTCTCTCCCCCACCCCCCTCTCCGTGTGTGTGTGTGTGTTGGGGGGGGGGGGGATTAGTGCGTATGTGACGCCTCAGTCCACCCCACCCTCCCCGCAACAGCGCATTGAGGCAACGGGACCCAACGGTCTAGTATACCATCAAAATTGTATTTGGATCAAAATGAATATGACACATTGCTAATGATTTTAATTACATGAAAACAACAATTTTGAACCATACTTGGCACTTTAGTGATGACATCTAACCTGACCTAAAATTGAAAAATAGCCTCACTGTTACCTGCACTGCAAATCATGTGCTAACCTAAATTTATGTGTAGAGAACAGACTGGCATGTGAATAGGCTGTGTGGTATCATTCTTCTTGTTACCTTCATGCCATCAACTCCAGGACTTCCATCCCGGCCAGCAAGCCCCGGAGCTCCCTGAAATTAAAAGGATAAATGCAAACTAATTGTGACGCCGTTGGCTTTTTTTCTTTCTGAGCGTTTAAAACATTCTCCCTTCTGAAGTTGCGGACTCATTCTCAGATGTAGATCTATTTCAGTAAATGTCCTGCAGATACCAGAGGATAGCCTGTAAGTACTTGAGGGGCAGCACCGTGGCGCACTGGTAGAGCTGCTGCCTCACAGTGCCAGAGAACCTGGGTACGATCCTGTCCTCAGGTGCCTCCTCGGTGTGGAGTTAGCATGTTTGTCCTGTGACCATGTGGGTTTCCTCTGGGTGCTCTGGTTTCCTCCCACATCCCAAAGATCTGCAGGTTAATTGGCCTGTGTAAATTGCCCCTAAAGTGTAGGGAATGGATACAAAAGTGGGATAATGTGTAGGGAATCGATGAAATGTTGGATAACAGAACTAGTGTGAATGGTTGATCGATGACTCAGTGGCCAAAGGGCCTGTTTCCATGCTTTATATATAAACTAAACTAAACCACAAAATTAAAACTATCTACCCTATTAAACAAAAGAATTACATGTTTTTTTGTGTAGTACTGCATTCTGTATGTCAACTAGAACCATACAAACAGCTTTTTATAGAGGGAGGCTTTCTGGAAGATCCTCCCTAAACATAAACACAGAACAGTTCACCAGATAATGTAATCCCAGAAGGGGTGTGCACCTAATATTAGCGTCATAGCTTCATCAACACAGGAACAGGATCTTTGCCCCAACTTGCTCACCCGACTAAGATTCCCCATCTATAATAGTCCCTCCTGCTTATGTTTGACCAATATCCCTCTAAACCTTTCCTATCCATGTACCTATCCAAGTGATTTAAAAAAATTGTTATTGAACATATTTCAACTACCTCCTTTGGTAGTTTGTTTTTCATACCTATCTCCCTCTGTGTGAAAAAGTTGCCCCCAAATTTCTTTTAAATCATTCCCTCTCACATGTTCTTGATTTCCCTTTTCTGTATTAAATACTCTGTCCATTCATTCATTGTGAATGCTGCATAATGACTTCCTGACTCCTATACTCAATGCCCTGACATATGAAAGCAAGCATACCATATACGTTCTTCACCACTCTATCAACTTGTGTTGGCACTTCCAGGGAATTTTGGATTTGAACTCCATGATCCCTCTGTACATCAATGCTATTAAAGGTCTGCGATTTATTATATATGTTCCCCTGACATTCAACCTCCCAATGTGCACAGATGCCTATGGTTGGATGTGGAAAGGGAAGGGAATTGGCATCAGGAAAAGGAATAATGGAAGAAAAAATAGGGAAATTATATATAATTTTCACCAGATAATGATATGCTTAGTTTTATACAGTAAATCGCCTGGTAATAAATACTTACAGGTTCACCTTTCAGTCCTGAGGGACCATATGGTCCTCGAGGTCCCCCTGGACCCTGTAAAGTAATGAATCACTGTTAAACTTTTAAATGCACAGAAACCCGTAGTTATCAGAGGAGTTAATTTGTCACTTTAATATCAGCTTAATCCTGGGCTTGCGTAGAGCTGATTCTTTTCCATCAGATATCAGTGCAAGCCATCGACCACTTCAATCCAGGGAGCAAGCAAACTCACCAAGACTGTCATTCATGTTATATAGTGATTGCTCTGGAGTCTGAATGATGGGGAGCAATAAAAACTGTGCTCGACCATAACAATATCCTCCGACAGCTGCAAGGACTCACACTGACACACAGTATGTAGAACAGTACAGCACAGGAACAGATCCATCAGCCCAAGATATTAATGCTGAACATGATGCCGAGTTAAACTAATCCCTTCTGCATGCCCAAGATCCAAATCCCCATTTCATGTATATTCATGAGCATATATAAAAGCCTCTTAAAATACCTCTGTTGTATCTACCTCCACCATTGGCCGCACATTCCCGCTCCTAACACACTCTGTGTCCAGCCAGAATACGAGGCTTACACCAAATTAACAAAGTCATCACGGATCCCACACATATCAATCTCCAAAATCAGCCTACCTTAACAGACCTCGTCAAATGCCTTACTGAAGTCCATCTTGACACATCCACTGCCTTACCCTCATCAATCGTCTTCACCACCTTCTCAGAAACTCAATCATTAGTAAGACATGACTTGTCCTGCACCAAGCCATGCTGACTGTCCCTAATTAGCCATACTTTCATCCAAATGTGAACAAATATTATACCTAAGAATTATTTCCAATAGTATCCCTACCATGGATGTGAGAGTCACCAGCCTGCCATTTCCTGGATTATCACAATTTATCTTTTTAATCAAAGGAACAACATTGCCTACTCTCCAATCCTCTGAGAAACTGCCCATGGCTAGGGAAGATACATTCTCAAGGTCCCAGCAGTCTCCTCTCTAACTTATCTTAATAGCCTGGGATAGATTCTATTGGTCCCTGGGGACCTATCTACATTAATATTCTTCAAGAGACCCAACACCACCTGTTTCTTGATTTCAAACTGCTCTAGCATATTAGTATACCCCCACATTGATCTCACTATATCCTCCTCCTTGGTGAATTCCAATACAAAGTGCTCAATTGGTACTTTGTCTTTATTCTTTAACTACAAGCAAAATTATGTCCTTATCCCCGAGTGGTCCTAACCTCACCCTAGGTACCCACTTGTTTTAAATGCCTGTATACAATTGAACTAATGCACATAGAAAATGAGAGGTTTTTTCCAGAATTCACTCATTATTTTCATTTTAAATATGATCACTGGCTTATTGTCACTTGCTCTGATCATTCTCATGAAAAAAAACCCTGATAATCAAGGAATTGGACACAGATTAATACAAATTACATACAAGCAATATGAAGTAGTAATAATAATTACCTTGGCACCCTTGATGCCTGGTTCTCCAATTCCACCTCTTGCACCTTCAGGACCCTGCAATACAAAAGATTTATTGATGCATTATTTCATCCCATACAATTAACCACATCTGTCCATTACTGATTTATGAATTACTGGCATTTCTTAAAACAATTTTGATACAGTGTCAAATATGAATATTGTCTCTATTTATTTTACTGTATTTTAATTGTCACTGATTATAACCCAGTATTAATTTCCTCCTTTGAAATATTATCTGGGCATTTGAATCTATGTGAATGGAGGAAAAGTAACAAAATAATTATCATATAGGTTTGGACTCCCTGGTTGTAGGTAATCCAATTTATATATTCGGAGACCTATTGGCCTGATGGTCTGCATCCCAGGGTAATTAAGGAAGTGCCTCTAGAAATCGTGGATGCATTGGTGATAATTTTCCAATGGATACTTTCAAGTCAAGTCAAGTTTATTCGTCACATACACATACGGGATTTGCAATGAAATGAAAAGTGGCAGTGCCTGCGGACTTTGTGCAAAAAACAAACAAACATACAACCAAAAAACTACAAACAGAATCACATGTTCTTTTTCATATGAAATATTGTAGGCGGTATTGTGGTACAGTAAAGTTAGTAAAGAGAGAGCTAGATAGGGCTCTTAACGATAGTGGAGTCGGGGAATATGGGGAGACGGCAAGAATGGGGTACTAATTGGGGATGATCAGCCATGATCACATTGAATGGCAGTGCTGGCTCGAAGGGCCAAATGGGCTACTCCTGCACCTATTGTCTATTGTATATTGTTTGTCAAATCACTCCAGAGTGTTAACTTGCCTTTTTCGTCAATTCTAGAATTTGAGCAAATAATCTATGTTGACACTCAAATCCAGCACTGTCAGAAGTATCCTTTCAATTTACTTTAAAATGAAAACTACTTAAAAATCCCACTGACTGGCGACAACTACAACTTGCCCATTAGAGTGCATGTTATAATTGCAATACCAAGGTTTTATGGATTTATACATCCAGTGTGAATTAGATGAATTTCCTAACTAAACAAAGCAGAGGTCCTTCATCCTGTCTATTCAAAGGCTGCAAATTATGCCTGTTTGTAGTACTGACCGATTTCAGGTTTTATCCAAACTGTTTAAACTGCATCAATATTTTACCTTGAAAGCAATAAATGGTAATTGACAGCCTCCTGGAGCCAAATAGTCTTCATCAATCAAAGCGTCTTTTGATTCAGGAGAAGACCAATATTGCCACTGTTGAAAAGGAGCTTTCCAACATATTTCCACATTCTAACACCCAGTCAGTGGTCAAGGTGACGGGAATCAGCATTTCTGTTGGTTATTGGTTCTATTCTCTAGCCTACCCAGAAACTCCATGCTTTTTTAACAACTACGGTCAAATTACTGGAAACTTACTGTAGGCCCTAGTGGGCCTGGAGGCCCAGACAAACCATTAAATCCTGGAATTCCCTGGAAGAAATAGAACACACTTAAATATTGATAAGTTTTTGACATTACATTTCCTACTTATAAAGCAGTTTCAAAAGTAGCTGGAAGTCTCTCCTCATGGAATGGTTTATAACTTCAAGGTTATGTGTTCTTGATGTTGTGAAGAGGAACATAAAGGTCATTGTTGGAAAAATAAAGCTGCAAGGGAAAAACTTGTTAAAGAGTGTATTAAAACTTGAAAGCTGCAAAATGAATACCGGTTCAGTCCACTAATCTTTACCCTGATGGTAACCAACAGCAGGGTGCATAATAAAGGTTACAAATCAAAGGTAAATTATCCTTGAACAGACTGTATGATTTTACATTAAAATAATGGTAATGAGCAAACAAAAAAGTTGTTTTTTCTTTGTTCAGGGCAATTAGCAGCTCTAAATAATTCAATATCAAAACGTACCTTTGATCCTGTGTCCGCTAACCTGTTAAAGAAGGAACTGCAAATGCTGGAAAATTGAGGGTACACAAAATGCTGGAGAAACTCAGCGGATGCAGCAACATCTATGGAGCGAAGGAGATAGGCAACGTTTTGGGCCAAAACCCTTCTTCAGACTGGAGTCAGCCATCAACAACGGTGTCATCAGTAAATTTATAGCTGGCAATCGAGATGTATTGAGCCACACAGCCATGTGTGTAACGAGAGTAGAGCAGAGGAACTCCTTGAGGAACATCTGTATTGATAATCAATACGGAGGGAATGTTGTACCAATCTACACTGATTGAAGTCTGCTAATGAGGAAGTTAAAAATTCATTTGCAAAGGGAAGTACATAGGCCCAGGTCATGGAGCTTGGTGTTAAATTTGCAGGGGATGATTGTGTTAGCAATACAGTAAGCAATGAACAGCACCCTGACATATTCCTGCCATCCAAATCATCCAGAACAGCGTGAAGAGCCAATGAGATAGCATCCGTTATTATCTTAGGTAAACTGATGCAGATTCAGGCCATATTGGAGGGAGCAGTTGATTTGCGTTATAACCAACTTCTTGAAGCAATTCATTACCATGGATGTGCTGCCAGACAGTATCATCGAGGCAGGTCATCATGCTCTCCTTGTGCATCAGTACAACAGAGCAGGAAAGAACCCTGGACTGCTGAGGGTAAAAATGGCCTGGAATACTCTGGCCAGTTGGTCTGCATGGGCCTTTCGCATTAAAAATGCTATAGGAATGGAGCGGGCAAGCATTGAAGGAGAATGAAGTATTAAAATAGTTGGAGGGAACACAGAATTTGCAGGGGAGATGGAAATTGGCTGGAAACAATATCACAAATAGACAGCATTAAATGAAATATTGGTATCTGTTTCAAAAATATTGAAAGGTGTATATTGATGAGAGGAACAAGAATTATTTGCAGGTCTAATTGATAATAACTAAATTATAACATTATACCTCTTGGAAAATAGTATTAATATGCTGGTAATATGATATTAATAGTATTAATACTCACTTTGCTCCCTTTGTCTCCTGATAAGCCAGAAAAACCTCTTGGTCCACGAGAACCCTGTAAGCATTATATCCCAGAGTAAAATCAAGTAATCATAGGATACAAACAAAGGGATTGGGATTCTAGGATTACGGCTCCACTGCTAGTATTGTAATGGAAACTTAATTCTGGAAACGTAATAATATTAATATCTAGGATAGCCTGCATCTAAAATTAATATGCAGTGCATGAGGTCATGATGTTGGAAAATTGAAACAGATTCCTTCAAGGAACATTGGGGAGAGACAGATACAATAGATTGATAATGAACAAGGGAACAAACCACTGAAAAAATAAATCTGTGAAGAACTTGCAGAGTTGTGACTGAACTCTCTTGCAGAAATTATTTAGGAGCATTTCTCTTTCCAACTCCTGTCAATTCCACTGTTTAAACATAATCATACTATATGCAAGGATAACATATTGAACCTTGCATTGGAATTTAGAGCTTTTATTTGCACAACAGGACTAAAATGGATAGAAAATTACTTTGTTTAATTTAACATTTAAAAAATGAATGACAAGCAACTGCTGTTTTACTTCGGAGTCACGTGTAATTGTGCAGCGACAAGTGGGAGCAGCATGGCTCCTCCAAGCAGGAGGTTTAACACGGACCTGCAGGTTAGTTCTATTATTCTCAGGTCGTTTTCCGTTCCATACGACTTATTTTTTACAGAACAAAGTATACATGGACTAGCCAAAGACAAAGTCCAAATGGACCACAATGAAGCTGACTGCAGAGGACCGCGGGAATGCAGGCAATCAGCAGCGGCCGACTTCACCTGGGACACTAACTGTGCGGTGAGCAGCCCCCGACTTGGCACCGGCACAGTCCATAGGGGTACCTCGGACTGTCGGAAAGGCCACTCGGAAGTCGGACAAGCCCGTAGACTCAGACAGGTCGGGCCAGGAAAATTCACCACCTGCGGGTAGCGACCGTGGCCGTTTATCCCGCATGGAGTGGTTGATGAACATGACATGCTCCAACAAGCGGAGCCTTGTCACCGTGGGTCTCCTCGGACACCCACGGCAGCACCTTGTATAGGACTGCAAAATGTCTCCCTCTCCTTGGAGGGGAGCATAGGGAGTCACTACTGAGCTGGCTCTGAAGATGGGGGTTCAGCTGAAGACACTTCTAGTGTGCCAGGGGTGCAGGAAGAACAGAAGCTGCTCAGCATGGTCTCTATATTTGCGAAAATGACAGCTGTTACAGCCACAGCTGGCAGCAAGCATCAATTACTCTCAAGACTAACCAGCTGCAGGAACAGGGAATGAATGACACAGCTGCTAAGTATTAAGCACCAGAAAACTGTGTCTCCCTGAATGCTCCTGCAGTGAACAACTCAATCTGGGGACATATCGGTGGTGGCATCAGAGCCCAGGAAATCAAGATGCAAAAAATCCTTAAGCTGCTGGCATCCAGTATAACGGCATTTTCCAGATCGGTTGATGGAAAGGACATGTCGGATGAACAGCAAGATGCACTGGCACTGTTCTGCAATGCACAATTCGAGATAAATTGCTTCAGAAAGAGTGTGATCTGACCTGCCTCAAACCCCAAATTTGCGGGGTTATGCAAGACCAGCAGCACGCAGCCGCATAATCTACTATTCGGGGATAACCTGCCGAAGCAGGTCAAAGAACGAGGAGGCAAAAGCCGTCGGGCTAATAAAAGCAACGTCAACTGCCAAGACCTCACATCTCCGGCGGCAGTACCACTACACATCCACCAGCAAACTACGATGCCCAGCAGCTGGTGAAAGCTCGAAGTCCGTACATACAAGAAGTCCACGAAGGTCTTTTTTAGACCAAGGCCCAGAACGGCCTTCGTGGAAAATGCGGCAACCCCACACTCCAGCTCTTCTACCCCCCAGGAGACAGGGATGGAAGAAATGAACACAGCTCCACCGGTAACCATGAAGGTAGGTGAGTCTGGTTTCTTTCAGAACACAGGGTGTGTAAGTTCTTCACAGGTTGGGGGAAGGTTACACTTATTTTGGAGTGCATGGAGTTCCATAACTTCTGATCCTGTTATACTGCATAGTATCCAGGGATATAAAATTGAATTAATTCACAAACTCCTTTCTCCAGTTCAGCATGCACCTAGCCGTACGTTTGTGCTTTCACAACAGGAAAGATTGGAAGGTCATGCAGAAACTTTGAGGTTATATACAAAAGGAGTAATTGAGAAATCCAAACACGAATCTCTTGAGTTTGTGTCTAATATTTTCACAAAAAACAAAGATGGTGGATGCTGCATCATCATTGATTTAACACAGCTGAATACATTTGTGCAGTATACACATTTCAAAATGGAAACTTTTGTTACTGCCAAACGATTAGTTTTCAAAAGATCTATTCCATCGATCTAAAAGATGCATACTATTCTGTACCCATAGAGAAGAGTCACCGCAGATATCTGAAATGTAACTGGATGTGGCAGCTCTGGCAGTATAAAACGCTGCCTAATGGATTATCAGCCCCCAAACTATTTACTAAAATATTAAAACCAGCCTTGGCGTTTCTCCGAAAACAGAAACATATTGTCATGGCATATCTGGATGATATCTTATTGTGGGAAAAACTCAGGTATTAGCCAAATCGGTTGTTTCAGCTACCAAGCACTTGTTTGAAAAACTGGGGTTCATCATCCATCCAGATAAATCTAAGTTAACGCCTTCTATGACAATGGACTACTTAGGGTTCACAATTGACTCTGCTCACATGTCTGTGACTTTGCCAAAGGACAAAGCAACAGACTTCATAGTGGCCTGTAACAGCCTTGTTGTCGTCAGTCAACCATCTATTCGACAAGTAGCCAGGGTGATTGGTAAGCTCGTGGCTGCTTTTCCAGCCGCACAGTTTGAACCTTTGCACTACCAACATTTACAGAGGGCAAAGGTGCAAGCACTCAAACATCATGCTGGCCATTTTGACAGACCAATGCAGTTACCAGCTAAAGCAGTTTTGGAGTTGCAATGGTGGATAAAGAACATTCAGCATTGCTCTAATCCCATTATAATCAGCAATCCTTCAGTTGTGTTACAAACTGATGCCAGCGCTCACAGTTGGGGTGCAACTAATACCATCTCTAGTTGCGGTGGTAGATGGGATGCACATGAATTAACTTTACTCCTTTAGCACTTGGTATTAATCATCTAGAGGTGTTGGGTGCGTTCCACAGACTTCGGGCTTACTGTTCGGACATGCACCACCTGCATGTTTGCCTGCAGATTGATAATACCGCTGTGGTGGCATAGATTAATCATATGGTTGGAATTAAGTCAATATCTTGTGATAATCTGGTTAACACAATTTGGCACTGGTGCATCAATAGAAATATTTGGATATCATCTACTTACCTTCCAGCGAAGCTCAATACAGTGGCGGACACCAGGTCATGCAAATTCAATGACAACACCGAATGGATGTTGGACCACCAAGTGTTTACTGATATTGTAGCTCGATATGGAACACCAGATATCGATCTATTCGCATCTAGGTTTAATCACCAGTTGCCAACGCATGTTGCATGGGAACCAGGCCCTGGGGCAGTGGCAATGGATGCATTCATGCTGCACTGGGGAGAATTGTTTTTTTATGCATTTCCCCCCTTTTGCCTCATCAGTCGGGTCTTGCGGAAAATACAACAAGACTCCGCGTCGGGTATTTTGGCAGTACCCGACTGGCCTACTCGGCCATGGTTCCCTATGGTTCTCGACATGGTTTCAGAACCATGTATGCCCATCTCCAAGCGCCCAAATTTATTGGTTCATCCTGTGACAGGTGAGAGTCACCCGTGGTGTCCTGGAATTTGGACTGTCGGATCGAACCATGACCATTATCATGGCGGCTTGCAGAGAGTCCACCAGAAAACAATACCTTTCATATAAAAGGAAATGGGAGATATTCCGTACCAAGGCGAACATCACATACAAAACGACTACTGTGACAAATGTGCTAGAATTCTTGGCCAGCCTTCACTTTGATGAAGGCTTGAGCTACAGTGCCATTAACTGTGCAAGAAGTGCCCTATCATCTTTCTTGGGGCGGGGATTAGGACACCATGCTGTTGGATCCTCTAGTATCAAAACTGATGATGGGTATTTTCAACACTAATCCCTCACAGGGCTAGGTACTCCCAGACCTGGGATATTGGTGTTGTCTTAAGGCTGCTCAGGGGTTGGGCACCAGCAACGTCCCTGACTCTGGCACAACTAACGTGACTCTGGACACTATGGCAATATCTGCGAACAAAATAACTTTCTATATTTTTGAATTAGATAAACAGAACAGACCCCATAGACCTCCGTCTGTGCATAGTGAGTCATCTATTGCATTAATTAGAGGTCACCAAAACCCTAAGAGGCATGGAAATGGCATTATTAATCTGTCAAAAACGTCCCCATAAAAGGGTGTCCGTGCAGACCATTTTGAAATGGCTTAGACAGGTTTTGGGTGCTGCAGGAGTGGACACTGATGTTTTAAATCTCATTCCACCAGGGCTGCAGCAACATTGGCAGCGAGAATGTTGGAAGTTCCCATAGACCACATCCATGCAATGGCAGGATGGTCTAGCAAAATAATTTTTCAACAATTTCATAATAAACCCGTTGCCAGACCTGGGATATTTGCTGACTCAATTTTATGTATTATGATTTACCCCAAATATTAGGGGTTATTATTATTCTGTTAATAAATGTATCATTGTGTTTCAATAACCGATTCATGTCTAAATATGTTAACATATTTCCTCCATTGGTCAGTTACGGCAATGTGTGGGAATGGACTCATTCAAATGGACTCGTTTTCCACGACATGAAATCGCAGCGCTTTAAAATCTTCACGTAGTCACTCACGTGACTCCGAAGTAAAATAGTAAGATTAAATGAGAACTTACCAGTTTGAAGTTTGATCTTTATTTTATGAGGAGTTACGTTGAGGGATTACGTGCCCTCCACGCCCAACCCTCTATCATAAAGGTCAACTGGTATTCTAGTTCCCTTATCTTACTATGTTTAGTTCGATTTCTGTTATCTGTGATTCCACACCGCTGCTTTGAAGAATGTTGCGCATGCGTGCTGGCGGGGTCTTCACGTAATCCCTCAATGTAACTCCTCATAAATAAACATCAAACTTCAAACTGGTAAGTTCTCATTTAATCTGACTATTTACATCACTTTCAATAGTGGGTGACACAGTGGTACAGCAGTAGAGTTTTGATGTTTTACAGCACTAGAGACCTGAGTTTGAACCTCACTACAGGTGCTGGCTGTACGGAGTTTGTGCGTTCTCCCTGGAATGTATGGATTTCCTACAGATGATCTAGCTTCCTCCCTCATGCTTAAATCATGAGATATATTGGTTAATTGGCTTCTGTGAATTATCCCTAGTGCATGATGCAAAACTGTGATAACCTAGAACTAGTGTATGGCTGATTGTTGGTTGGCGTGGCCACGGTGAACCGAAGGGTCTGTTTCCATGCTGTATCTCTAAACTAAACAAAATATGTATAAGGGTGGAAATGGTTGTTGAAGGGCTGGTTATATAAAAAATAACATATTTGCATCAAGTGGATGGATAGGAAAGGCTTAGAGCGTTAGGGACCAAATGCTGGCAAGTGAGAATAGCTTAGATGGGGCATCTTCATTGGCATGGAACAGATGGACTGAAAGGATTGGTTCCATGCTGTGTGACTCTGTGACTGTATCTAAGTGTGTAATGGAGAGCTCAACTTAGTTAAAGCAAACTAGTTAACTCTTCTGTAGTTTCAGCACAGTGAGGACAAATATTTTAAAAACCTGTGTTGTAACATTCCAGAAGGTGTTTTATGGGGATAAATAGAAACTGAACTATAGTGAGAAAATCTGTAATCAGAGAAACTTTGCTTTAATTGGATGCTATTGCATATATACCTCAGATCCAGGAATCCCTCTGATACCTTGTGGCCCAAGAGAACCACGATCCCCCTGCAATTTGAAAACAATGAGGCGAATGAAGACAAGCACAGAATAAATCCCAATTTTGCAATACTAGGCACCATCACTGAGGAAGCCTTTATTGTTGAGCAATGAATTTTCACACACTGATGGTTGAAAAATCTGTCAGAAATCAGCTGCCAAGATTCTTTGTGGCAGGATTCGCTGCCAATTAAATCTGCAAGCTTCCAGTTTTGTTCACTAATCTGTGCTTTGGATTTGTTAGAAGCAAGATGTATTAGAGCAATCTGATATAACTTTGGCAGCACAGCGGCGCAGCTGGTAGAGCTACTGCTTTACAGCACCAGAGACCACAGTGGATGTGATGTACTTGTATTTTCGGAAAGTCTTTGATAAATTATTACCTAAAAGGTTGGAGTGCCCAATTAAGATGTCGGCTGTTGTGGATAACACAGTGGCATGGATTGAAAACTGGTTAGAAAGGAAACAGAGAAGGAATAAATGGGTCTTTGTCTGGGTTGCAGATGGTAACTAGTGAAGTAGTGCAGAGATTTGTGGTTAGGCCTCATTTATTCAATGATATGAATGAGGGAAACATTTTTAATATTAACGAGGTTGCTAATAGTGCTAAAATAGGTGGGGTTATTAAAATGTGAAGAGGGTGCAAATAGGTATCAAGGTGAGAGACATAATTAATGAATTGTCAACAATTTGGCCGATGCAGTGCAATGTGGATAAATATGTAGTTATCTACTTTGGCAGAAGTAGCAGAATGGAGGCAGCATATTCAAACAGTGTGGAGGAAAGAACTGCAGATGCTGGTTTAAATCAAAGGTAGACACAAAATGCTGGAGTAACTCAGCGGGACGGACAACATCACTGGAAAAAAGGAATAGGTGACGTATCGGGTCAGAACCCATCTTCAGTCTATCTTTCTGCAGCTATGCAGGGCTTTATCTCTATTTCTAAGAAAGGCCTTGCCATAAAGAAAGTGTAGTTCACCAGACTGACACTTGTGTGGCAGGATTGCCTTTGTTCTGGTGACTAGAGTTTAGAAGAATGATGATCTTATAAAATCTAACAACATTCTGACAGGGTTAGGCAGGCTGATGTTGAGGAGGATGGTTCCTCTGACTGGGCTGTCTGAAAGGAAGCCAGATTAACACGTCTAAGGCAAAAACATTCAAGACTGAGCAAAGTTGTTTTCTGATCTGAGAATCATAAACCTGTTGAATTCGTTACTATGTTCTGAAAATGCAAGTACACCACACCCACTGGTTTTCCTTTACCAATTACATCATCCAAAAAGCTCCAAGGGCTAACACTATTTTTCTTTCAAAAATCTGTGTTGACAAATCCCATTGGTGGTTTTCAAACGCCCCATTATCTAATTTTTCGTGAGAGACTCCAGCACTTCAATAATTTAAGTGTTAAATTGGCATATACACAGGGACCTTACTTTTCCCATTTTTAATATAAGACTGAGCAGTCTGTAGTTTCCTGTTTTCTCCCTCCTTTTTTTTTTACTAGAGAGCGGTCCTGATTTACCATCTACCTCAGTCGAGACCCTCAGGCTATCTTTAATTTACTGGATTTTATCTTGCACAAAATGTTATTTGTTTTATCCTGTATCAGTACATTGTAGACGGCTTGATAGTAATCATGTATAGTCTTTCCACTGACTGGATAGCACAAAACAAAAAAGCCTTTTCACTGTACCTTGATACACACGACAAACTAAACCACACAGTGGGGTACCTTTGCTAGTCTCCAATTAGAGCTCAAGTTGCTGATTATATTCAAAAAGCTGTAGATGCAAAATCTATTAAGTGGAGAGAAAAATAATATAGTATGGAGATCGAAAGTCAGTCATGATTATAATGAATGGCGAATCAGGATCAAAAACCCTATGGGCTACTCAGGCTCCTGTTTCTCTATGTTCCTAAGTTTCTAATTCCTTTTATGGGACGAGTTGTGGACCAGAGGAGAGCAGCATTTGGCAGAAGCAGAAATGCACCGAAAAGTGTTTTCTAAGCAAGGAGTGATCATGGTCAGAACTCACTGACTGTAAAAATGGTGGATAAACAGACCACTCACAGGGGGACTGGATAAGCATTTGGGGAAACAGGAGGAAATAGGGGGCAGCAGAAACTTAATTGGATGAATGGCATCTTGCTATAGCACAACAATTCCATGAGAACTTGATAAATATACTATATTACCAAGTAATTTAACTCTGTTTCACATACCTTCAGACCCTCTTTACCCACAACTCCAGCAACACCTTTCTGGCCTTTATGGCCCTAAAAGAGAAAAGGTGGTTAATTATAAGCATCAGTATGGAACAGGGAAGTAAAATGTAGCATCATGGAAAACTGAAATACTTGATCTATTTTCATTTCAACTTGACCTTTAGAGGGCAGAAACCAAACAGCCCTTCAGAAGAGAGAATTAGAATGATGCCGCTGTCACTATGAAGTTCTGCAAGATTGGAAGATTGGAGTTGGAGCAACACATTTACACTGCTGGTAGAACTGTTACCCTAATGGGCCTGTCCCATTTGGCGACTTTTTAGGCGACTGCAGGAGACTATGCATTCGCCACATTTTCGTCACATGTTCGCAGGTGGTTGCCGGGAGTTCCGGCATTCTGGGAACTAGTCGCGGCCTCATTATGGTCGCCGTGAATTTTTCAACATGTTGAAAAATTTGCGGCGACTAGAATGAAGCCGCGTGGCGAGTAGCGAGAATTCTCATGCCATGGCGAGTAGCGAGGTGGGTCGCCAGGACGTCCTAATGGGTTGCCAGGAGGTCGAAGGTTCTCGTAGGTTGTAGCCAGTGCTGACCGGTGAATTTCATTGGTTCATTGGAAAAAAAAGGTAAGCAGTAGTTTTCAGAACCAACGATAACCGACCGGTAATGTAAAATGTCCACCGAGCTTCACAGCTGTTTATCACTGACTTATTAAAAGTTGTCTCCACTCCTTATCCCCCTTTCTTCCCACTTTTAAAGGACTTACCATACACTGTGCTTAGCCGTCTTTTTACAGCGCCAACCTTCCTGTACATCACGGTGTGTTTCTGTTTCACCTTGGCTTTGCAACGTGTGAATTTTTTAGACAGCGCTCCCCCCGCTTGCCCTGTCCCCCGCTTGCAGAACGGGCTGGTGAAGGAAGTGATTTGTTTGTGTGTGTGTTCCACTCTGACAGTCGCCGTTCCAGTTGCCAGTTTTTCAGGTGACTGCCGGCAACTTGACAGTCGCCAGAAGTCCGCTGAAAAATCGCCTAAGTAGGACAGGCCCATAAAGCTCCCACAATCTGGATTTGGTCCAGACCCCTGGTGTTTGAGTGGAATTTGCAGATTTCCTCTGTGACCATATGGGTTTCCTCCAGGTGCTCCAGTTTCTTCCCACATCCCAAAAATATGCGGGTTGGTTGGTTAATTGACCAATGTAAATTGGTCCGTGTTTAGATACGTGGTAGAATCTGGGGACAATTGACTGGAATGCAAGGAAAATAAAATGGGATTCTTTTTAAGTAGAGCAAAAAGGTGCTTGATATTGCACTTAGAGTTGGTGAGGGCAAAGAACCTGTTTCTATACTGTGTGATTCTATGACTCTATGGAACCAAGGAATAATTAATCACAGTGGTGCTGGTGCATGCAGAGACAAGATTGCACTGGAGCATGGCTACATATAGAGTGTTCGTACCAGAGAAGGATCTACTACCATCCAAAAAAAATCACTATTCTTTTAAATCTATTTACTACTTATACTTGAGTATGATCTGACTGCATATTTATTCTGTTTGGATAGCATCCAAAACAAAGCTTTCACTGTACCTCAGTATGTGACAGTATGTAACCTAAATCTAATCGCATAGATAGTAAAACCAGGGAGGAACCCAGAGGCTCTCAAAGCCCTCAAACAACAGTGTGAACTGTGATACAATTGACATCACTGGCGCAGCGGTAGAGTTGCTGCCTTACAGTGCCAGAGACCTGGGTTCAATCCTGACTACGGGTGCTATCTGTACGGAGTTTGTACATTCTCCCTGTGACTGCATGGTTTTTCTCTGGGTACTCCGGTTTCCTCCCACATTCCACAGACGTGCAGGTTTGTACATCAGTGATGGGTTTGAAGATCCACCAAGGGAGGAAAAAGTGCTTGAGAGAGCAGAGACAAGGGCCTCGCATTGACCAGTACTTCTTACGAAGCAACCAGTCAAATCAGTCGAATGAAGCACAGCGACGGGACACAAACCAAAGTTCGCAGAGCATCAACACCCATGTCACTGAAGAGGGTGATACAAGCACAGAAATGGTGGTGGAGGAGCCCACGCAACAACTACAAAGACCTCCATTGGAGGGAAAGATCAAAGGGCACAAACCTGGAGTGAAATGGCCCAAAGCTGTTGAAAAGAAAGAGTGGGAGACGGTCAACAATGACCTTATACATATCTTGGAGCAACAAGTGGGCACAGCAGTGCAAAAGCTTGAAAGGATGGGCAACATAATCTACAGCTATGGAGAAGAACGGTTTGGGGTGAGTAAAGGGAGAGGTGGAAAGAAATTACCAACACCAATCAAGTCCAGGAGGCAGCAGGAGATCGAGAGGCTAATCAGAGAGAGGAGACAGTTGAAAAAGCAATGGAAAAAAGCAACTGACGCGGAGAGAGAAGGTCTCATGCTTCTCCAAGAGGACATCAAGAGCCGATTGACAACCTTGTAAAAAGCAGAGAACATGAGGAAACTTCGCAAGAAGAAAGAACACACAAGAACACGGTTCTACAAAGACCCTTTCAAGTTCATCAAAGACCTCTTCGCAAAGGAAAAAAGTGGAACTTTGAAAACATCAAAACAAGAATTGGAGGAACACCTGGAAAAGGCCCACCAAGACACAAAAAGGCATGAGCAGTTAGTCATCCCACATGACATCCCGCCTATTCAACCACCTGAATTCAACCTGGACACCAGCCCTCCGAAATGGAAAGAGGTAGAGAACACTGTCTGGCGAGCAAGAGCAGCATCAGCTCCGGGGCCAAACAGAGTACCATACAAGCTCTACAAGAACGCACCGGATGTGTTACGCTTTCTATGGAAGCTCATGAGGGTGGTGTGGATGAAGCAAACAATACCTAAGGCATGGCGAAGGGCCGGCGGCGTACTAATACCTAAAGAAAAGGATGCATCAGACATCAGCCAATTCCGGCCAATATGTCTCCTCAACGTTGAGGGAAAAATCTTTTTCAGCATTGTATCACAAAGGCTATCCACCTATCTGGTAACAAACAAGTACATTGATACATCTGTACAGAAAGCAGGAATTCCAGAATTTTTGGGCTGCTTGGAGCATACAAGCATGATCTGGCACCAGATCCAAGCAGCTAAGAAGGACAAGAGAGACCTACATGTGATCTTCCTCGATCTGGCCAATGCATTTGGTTCAGTCCCCCATGAACTCCTATGGGAATCTTTTGCCTTTATCCATGTACCAGAGCTCATCACCACACTGGTCAAGAACTATTTCCAAGACCTGCAGCTGTGCTTCACAACAGCTGAATTCAGTACAACATGGCAGCGCTTGGAAGTAGGCATCATGGCAGGCTGCACAGTCTCACCCTTGGCCTTTACAATGGCCATGGAAGTCATCATCAGGGCCTCAAAATGGGTGGAGGGCGGTGAACGAACCAGGGTTGGGCTCCGTCTGCCACCCATCAGGGCATACATGGACGACATGACAACACTAACCACTACTGCAGCATGCACCAAGCGGCTACTTGGAAAGCTGCAGGAGAACGTCAAGTGGGCCCAAATGAAAATCAAACCAAGTAAATCTCGAAGCATCTCCATAGTTAAGGGGGTGCTTAGAGACACAAGGTTCTGCATCGGTGACGACCCAATACCAACAGTGTCTGAGCAGCCAGTAAAAAGCCTGGGCAGATGGTACAACGCTGGTCTCAAGGACAAAGAACAGGTGCAACAACTAAGGCAAGAAATTGTCAACGGCCTGGAGAACATCAATCAGACCCTACTGCCTGGGAAACTGAAGCTCTGGTGCCTATAGTTTGGACTCCTGCCTCGGACAATGTGGCCACTGACCGTTTATGAAGCCCCAATAACAACTGTGGAGAAGATGGAGCGAACCATAATTTCATACGCGAAGAAATGGCTCGGTGTCCCACGATGTCTAACTAACATCGGCCTCTATGGCAAAGGGGTCCTAGAACTACCTCTCACTAGTCTAACAGAGGAATACAAGTGTTCTAAAGTAAGACTTCAGATGACACTGAGGGACTCTAGAGACAAGACCATCAGTGCTGTTGCGCTGCCCCTAGTAACTGGCCGGAAGTGGACACCATCTGATGCAGTACAGCAAGCTTCATCAGCCCTGAGGCACAAAGACGTTGTGGGGCAAGTGCAGCAGGGAAGAGGAGGCTTTGGCCTTACGACAAGTAAACCAACTTGGAGAAAGGCCACAACATCAGAGCGGAGGACATTGGTGGTTGAGGAGGTGCGGCGACAGGAGGAGGCCGCAAGAAGTGCAAAGGCGGTCTCTCTTGCCAAACAGGGGCAATGGATGCAGTGGGAAGGTGTGGAGCAGAGGAAGATCAGCTGGAAAGAACTATGGGAAATGGAATCAAGCAAGATCAGCTTCATCATCAGAGCGACATATGACTTGCTTCCATCACCAAAGAACCTCCATCAGTGGTACGGCGAGGATCCAACCTGTGCCCTCTGCCCAACTCCAGCGACCCTCAAACACATCATGGTAGGCTGCAAGACCAGCCTCACGCAAGGAGGATACACGTGGCGGCATAATCAGGTACTAAAAAGCCTGGCAACAGCCCTTGAGAACAGGCGGTGTGCGTCCAACTCCTTGCCTCCGAGAGCAAGCAATCCCCCCCCCCCCCCCTTAAGGGCAACAACCTTTGTCCGAGAAGGACAGAAAATGCCTAAACATCCTTCCACCAGATCAGAAGAAAGAAACCTATGCAGGCCCCGTGACTGGAGGATGCTGGCAGACATCGGCCGACAACTAATCTTTCTACCTGAAATTGCTTTAACCAACCTCAGGCCAGACTTGGTGTTCTGGTCTCCTTCACAGAAGACTGTTTACATCATAGAGCTCACAGTTCCATGGGAGAACTCTGTTGAGGAGGCCTATGAGCGTAAGAAGCTGCGCTATGCAGAGCTTGCAGCAGAGGCAACGCAGCGTGGCTGGAACATCAAAGTCTATCCAGTTGAAGTGGGATGCAGAGGATTTGTTGCGTCATCTACCATCAGACTGCTAAAGGAGCTTGGAATCCACGGTCAAGCTCTGCGGAAGACCATAAGATCACTCTCAGACACGGCTGAAAGAAGCAGCCGTTGGATTTGGCTCAAGCGGAAAGACCCATGCTGGGCCCCAAGTACGTCATAGTGAATCTTTGGGACAGTTTGACACGTGACACGCGCTGAGGGCTGATCATCCTGCAGCGGGCCGCCCTTGTGGAGGGTGTATAGTGTTAAAAGGCCAAAACACCCAGTGATGCAAGGGTACACTACTGATGATGTGTCCTGTGCCCAACTGTCCTGAAGGTTACCCAGGCCAAGATATACGTATACATATCCCCCCCCCCCCCCCCCCCCCGATGTTGAGCGTCTACCACTCTCAACAATCAACGAATGTTGTGAAATGCTCTCCACCTACTGACACAAGGGACTTCTTAACACCTTGTCCGGTGTATTTGATTCTGGCTTCTGCAAATAGTGTCTTGTGTGTAGGATAGACCTAGTGTATGGGTGATCGATGGTCGGTGCAGACTCGGTGGCCTGAAAAGCCATGCTGTATCTCTAAACTGTTTCCACGCTGTATTTCTAAACTAAACTGCGATGAAGCAAAATTAAAATCTATCAACGCAACCATAATGTAAGCCTCTACTTTACATGGTGCAGATGCAGATGGCAGATGGCATAATCTTCATCTTGATGCAGATGGCAGTATCCTCATCTGTGTGCAAGCAGGTTGGGGTTTCAATCCAATCCAATCCAGAACCCAAGCTCATTGTTTATCCTACTACGGTCAATGATTTCATTGCAAAATTGAAAGAGTAATGGTGTGGGGTACTATCCCGAAATCAAAGCGAGAAGCCAGGTGTAGTGGGAAGTACCTTTTATTTTGTCCTTTTGTGCCGTAAGGAAGTCCACGAGAGAGAAATGGCACCCAAAACCCTTGCCTTTAAACCCTCTGGCCAAGGGCCGCCTCTGGACTGAACCATTCCCGTGCCGAGGGATTCAACAGTTAGGATGGCCCGACCCTTGGGAGCCGCCACAATGGGGTCTTTCTCCCTCCTGTTCAATGTGCCTCTCCAACTAACTTCATCAAATAAGCATAGCCTTTCCTCAGATCATACAAGGTTGTGGAATTGATAGGATAAATCGCTGATGGAAAATAAAAGGTTTCATAACCAGGCTATCTTGTGTTATAGAATTCAGTCCTCAATAATATTTTGAGTAGCACAGTATAAATGATTGTTGTTTACCTTAAATCCGAGTAGCCCAGGGGGTCCGGGAGGGCCTGTGGGACAGGACACTGTACACTGAGAAACAGAACGAAGATTCTGAGATAAATTGCTCAAAATATAAGAGCAAAGAATGCAAATCCAAAAAAAGATGATTGTAAATTATTTTCCTCCTACATTTGGGAATTCTAGGTGCTATGCCAGTGGGCTCCCACAAATCTTGTTCCCCTTGCAGGTGATCAATAAAGTGGTTCAATAACAGAGTGCTTAGTGATCGTATTGACAAATGGGATTTCAAATTTGAGAACTAATCAATGAAATAGCATAGACACAAGGAACTGCAGATGATGGTTTACATAAAATTATACAAATTGCTCAGCAGACCAGGCAGCATCTCTGGAGAACATGGGTAGGCAATGTTTTAGGTGTGGAGTCTTCCTTACACGATTGTCATGGAGGGAGAAAGCTGGAAGAGAGGTGGGGTTTGGACAATGCCGGGCAAGAGAGAAGTCAATGCAGGTGAAGGGGGGTTTGCATGGCAGTTGGTTGGACAAAGACCAGGGGGGGAAAAAAACAAAGGTTAGTGAGATGAGGAGATAGGAGCGAAGAGGTGTTAAATGTGAAGAGAGGAAGTAATACAGGTGAAATGGGATGGGGGGGAAGAGGAAAGGAATACATGTCCTTTCTTGTTGAATCAAGATGGGGCACAGGGAAGAGAGGAAAAGGGGGGAAGGATGTTTGTGGGTTAGTTACCTAAAATTGGAAGTTTCAGTGTTCATCCCTTTGGGTTGTAAGGTACCCAAGTGGGATATGAGGTGTATTCCTCCAGTTTGCATGTGGCCACACTCTGGCAATGGAGGAGGCCCAGAACAGAAAGGTAAGTATGGGAATGGTAAGGGTAGTTGAAATGTTAGCAACTGGGAGATTCAGTAGGCCTTGGTGGACCGAGCACTAGTGTTCTGCAAAATGGTAGTCTTGCTGATATAAAGGAGTCATATCGGGAGCACCAAATTCACCAGAGGATGCAATCTCACTGGTTCTCCATTCTGCACTGGACCACTTGGACAATAAAAACACATACTTCGGGATGTTCATAGGCTACAGCTCGGCATTCAACACCATCATACACTTCAAGCTGGTCGCCAACCTCATGTTGCTGGGTCTGTGCATCCCTCTGCAACTGGATCCTCTACTTTCTCCTCAACAGACCACAATCTGTACAAATTGGCCGTAACACTTCCTCCTCAGTACCAATCAGCATGGGAGCACCTCAAGAATGCATGCTGAGTCCCTCACTTTACTCTATAGGCCAAAAGGTCATAAGTGATAGGAATAGAATTAGGCCATTTGGCCCATCAAGTCTACTCTTGGCCCATCTGTTTCTCCCTCCTAACCCCATTCTCCTGCCTTCTCCCCATAACCTCTGACACCTATATAAATCAATAATCTATTTATCTCTGCCTTAGAAATATCTACTGACTTGGCCTCCATAGCCTTCTCTGGCAGACAATTCCACAGATTCACCACACTCTGACTAAAGACATTTCTCCTCATCTTCTTCTTAAAAGAAAGTCCTTTAATTCTGAGGCCTCTCATCCTAGACTCATCCACCAGTGGAAACATCCTCTCCACATCCACTCTATCCAAGCCTTTCACTTTTCTGTATGTTTCAATGAGGTCCCCCCTCATTCTTCTACATCCAGCAAGTACCGGCCCAGTGCTGGCCAACACTCATCATGGGTTAACCTACTCATTCTTATACTCATGACTGAGTAGCCGGACACTGTTCCAAATCCATCTTTTGGTTTGGCAATGACATGACCGTTTTTGGAATAATGAATTACATCATTCTGTATAGAAAACTAACTGAAATATTTTGTGCACTTACCACAACTTCACCACTTCCATCTCCTGCTGCACCTGGCGGGCCCTTTGCAATGGAGAGAAGCAGGGTTTAGCCATTCGTGTTGTGCAAAATATATGAATCCAAAACGTGACACAAAGTATTTTCTAATGGCTATATAATTTTGTGCTATTCTATTTTTGTCTCAGATTTGACCAAGAATATTGATTGCAAGAAGACTTATAAGGCATGATCCTAATAGTGGAGATCAAGATTTATTTGTGAGAGATCAAATAGTTGGAATAGATCTTCAAATAAAGTCTGAGCAATTTGAATTTAAGATATGACCTTGTATTTAGGATACCTTGTATTTCTCCCGAGTAGAGTTTGCACACAATGAGGACCAAATATGTAGAGCTATCCATAACCAACAGAAATACGGTCATAAGGAAGAGGAGTAGAATTAGGACATTCGGCCCATCAAGTCTACTCCGCCATTCAATCATGGCTGATCTATCTCTCCCTCCTAACCCCATTCTCCTACCTTCTCCCCATAACTTCTGACACCTGTACTGATCAAGAATCTATCTATCTCTGCCTTAAAAATATCCACTGACTTGGCCTCCACAGCCTCATGTGGATGAGAATTCCAAAAATTCACCAAAAAGCGGTAGTGAATCTCTAATAATGAAAAAGAGAGGTGGAAAGGGTAATAACGAACTTACAATAGGTCCCGGAGGTCCAGGTGAGCCAGGTTCTCCATTTGTTCCAGGTTGTCCCTGATATTCAAAATTAAACACAAAGCTGAAAACCTCCTGTGGCTTTGTAAGATATAAGAAGATAAAGTTTGCCAAAGCCAGCAAACGTTTGTTGAATCATATTAAACTGAAAAGGCATTGCTATGGAGGAGAAATCAAAGTATTTAATAGAGGAATGTAAGAATCAAGCTGGAAAGTAAACAAAAAGCTCAATAATATCATGGAGAGCATTTGATGAAAGAAAATAAAAGTACCACAGCTTATAATGCATCTTTTATCACCTCAAAAATAATTGAGTTCTTCAAGCATGGCACACAATTTATCCAAAATGTCATACAAATGGCAGAATGACCCAGACCTGATAACCGTTTTTGCAGATTATTTAGCAAATGTTGGCGAGTCAACAGTGTTAAACCCTAGGTGCTTATTCAAAATTTCTGACAGTGTAGCATTTTCACAATATTTCATTGGATTGTGTGCTCCAGGTCTTAAAAACTTGCAAATTGCTATCTGATAAGTGTGAACTGAGCTGCAGCCAACACAGCCAAGTCAGGAAATAGAAACGAGGAACTGCAGATGTTGGTTTATACCAAAGATAGACATAAAATGCTGAAGTAATTCAATGGGTCAGGCAGCGTCTCTGGAGAAAAAGGATGGGTGATGTTTTTGGGTCTGAAGAAGGTTTCCGACCCGAAATGTCACCCATTCTTTTTCTCGAGAGGCACATCCAACTTAGGTAAAGTTGTGTTTATTGTTGAATGAACAAGTATGGTAGGTACAAGAGAGGTGAAAAATCTTGCTTACAGCAGCATCATAAACGCATAAATACACATTTGTAAACATTAATTTTAGTGAATCACTGGTCGTAATTAAGATATACTTAATATTTAATCTTAAATCAGTGCTATCTTTCTCAAACTGGTTTAGTGGTGATACCGTGGGTAAATTTTACAAGCTCATACCCTTCAAGTGTATGGGTGCTATGTATTCTGTTTTGATACTGCAGTAACAGACCTTGGAGGAGAATGGGATGCTTCTGCCTATTTTAATCCTGAGCCTTAGAGCTGACCATTATTTCTATGGCAAAATCCAGCCTATAGAAGCTATGACAGGCTTTTTAACTACATATATATATTTACTCAACATAGCTCACTCACTCACTATTTACAACATTTGTCCTTGACCCCTTCACCTTATTCTTCCTCTTCTTGAATGGCAGCATATTTTCTCGCTGAACTATTAACCCTTAAATTAAATTAAATAAAATGTTTTTTTAAGACAGTGTGCAGTGCTAAAATTACTCGAAAGGTCATTTTACTTTGGAGTCATGTGAGTGATTCCGTGAAGAAGCCCGCCAGAGCGCACGCTTGTCATTACGTCTTAGCGCATGGCGCGATGACTGACTGGCAGGCGAGCTGCTCCTGTCAGCGGTAAGTTTAAACCTGCAAGGTAAGTTTTAAACTTATTCCCAGGTTGTGTTTTGCAGGATTCTCCGTTTACAGTCTTCCTGCTGAATTTCGTGGGCAAATTCCGGGCGGCCCACGGGGAACTCTTCATGGGCTGCAGGGAATCCCAGTCAGACCGCAGGGAATCCCGGTCATGACCTCGGGGAATCCCGGCCACGGACCGCGGGGAACCCGCTACTGAGACTGCAGAAGTGCGGGTAGCGGGCAGCGGTCGACTTCGTTTTCGAGTCGCTGGCGGTTGAGCCAGCGGCTTCAGACTGGTGCTGGTAGCACGTAGGCAACCCCGCTTGGAGGGTTAGCCACAAAATTATATCTCCCTCTCTAAGGAGGGGAGCATAGGGAAGAGGCCCTTTAACTCAAACGAGTCGGGCCAGGAGGAATCGCTCATCGTAACTCCTCATAAAATAAAGATCAAACTTCAAACTTGGTAAGTTCTCGTTTAATCTTACTATTTTGTATCACCAACCAGGGGTGAAATCTGTTCTGGACTTATGCTTCCAGGATCTATGGATTTCTGGCTGCATTCTCAAATGTTCACAAACAATTGAAGAGGAAGTGATTTAAAAGGAATCCGAGGAGTAACTTTAACACACAAAGGGTGGTGGGTGTATGGAACAAGCTGCCAGATGAGGTTTGTTGAGGCTAGGACTATCCCCTTGTTTAAGAAACAGGTACATGGATGGGACAGGTTTGGAGTGATATGGACCAAGCGCAGGCAAGTGGGACTAGTGTAGCTGAGACATTGTTGGCCGGTATGGGCGAGTTGGGCCGAAGGCCCTGTTTCCACACTGTATCACTCTATGACTAATTCATATTGGCAAATGCTCTAGATGGAGAAATGCAAATGGATGAACGTTCCACAGCAGTTTTGTGATGGTCACTAGAGTGAATTTTTGCTAAACTATATTTATTTCTGGCTTGATATGTTGGTGTTGGAATAGCAATCATTTTAAATACTCAGAATTATACTGGATTCAGTTACAGTATATGGAAACCTCTTAACCATTTGATTTGCAAACATGTAAATATAAAATAACACGGCATGGCACCACTGATCCATGTAGTCAGGGAAGTACAGATCGAGACATTAACTTAAAAGTAAACCTAGGTTGTACAGTGATGACAGTTCTTCATAGAAGAGTGAATGTAAATCTAAATTCTCTCACTCCAGAAGTTTGAGAATAGATCAGCTATTAATTTTCAAACTACACTTAATATCTTCCTTTAAAAAAAAGTGAGGATATTAATGGTGTGCAACCAAGGTAGGTATTCATAATTAATACGTGGGTTAATAATTATATAACAGAGAGGCAGAACCATGGATCCTTGTGGGGTACTGCAAGGCTCAGTGCTGTGACCCCAGCTATTTACAATATATATTAATGATTTGGACGAGGGAATTGAATGCAACATCTCCAAATTTGCAGATGACACCAAGCTGGGGGGTATAGCTAGGTGTGAGGAGGATGCTTGGAGGCTGCAGGGTGATTTGGATAGGCTGAGTGAATGGGCAGATGCATGGCAGATGCAGTATAATGTGGATAAATGTGAGGTTATCCACTTTGGTGGAAAAAACATGAGGGTAGACTATTATCTGAATGCTGGCAGATTAGGAAAAGGGGAGATGCAACAAGACCTGGGTGTCATGGTACACCAGTCATTGAAAGTAGGCATGCAGGTGCAGCAGGCAGTGAAGAAAGCAAATGGTATGTTAGCATTCATAGCGAAAGGATTTGAGTATAGGAGCAGGGAGGTTCTACTGCAGTTGTACAGGGTTTTGGTGAGGCCACACCTGGAGTATTGCGTACAGTTTTGGTCTCCAAATCTGGGGAAAGACATCCTTGCCATAGAGGGGGTACAGAGAAGATTCACCAGACTGATTCCTGGGATGTCAGGACTTTCATATGAGGAAAGATTGTATAGACTCGGCTTGTACTCGCTGGAATTTAGAAGATTGAGGGGGGATCTTATAGAAACTTACAAAATTCTTAAGGGTTTGGACAAGCTAGATGCTGGAAGATTGTTCCCAATGTTGGGGGAGTCCAGAACAAGGGGTCACAGTCTAAGGATAAGGGGGAATTCCTTTAGGACCGAGATGAGGAAAACATTCTTTACACAGAGAGTGGTGAGTCTCTGGAATTCTCTGCCACAGAAGGTAGTTGAGGCCAGTTTATTGGCTATATTTAAGAGGGTGTTAGATGTGGCACTTGTGGCTAAAGGGATCAGGGGGTATGGAGAGAAGGCAGGTACGGGATACTGAGTTGGATGATCAGCCATGATCACATTGAATGGCGGTGCAGGCTCGAAGGGCCGAATGGCCTACTCCTGCACCTATTTTTCTATGTTCTATGTTTCTATGAATGGGTCAAAAAATTAACTGGCATTTTGCTGCTCTTGATCCAATAGGTTAAAGGTGAGGGGAGAAAGATTTAATTGGAACCTGAGGGGTAACTTTTTCACACAAAGGGTGGCGGATGTATGGAACAAGCTACCAGAGGAGGTAGTTGAGGCAGGTACTTTTGCATTGTTTAAGAAACATTTAGGCAGGGACATGGATAGGGCAAGTCTAGGGGGATATGGGCCAAAAGCAGGCAGGTGGGAATAGTGTAGCTGGAACATGTTGTTCGGTGTGGGCAAGCTGGGCTGAAGGGCCTGTTTCTATGCTGCATGACCCTATGGCTCCATGAATAAGATTGATTACTCTTAATTATTATTGAAGTAGTTAACACTTATTTGACTATTTTCAGCATGAGCTGAATTAGAAGACCACAGTAGTAATACAACATCCATATGCAAGGAAAGCCGCAGCTGCTAGTTGTAACGGACTGGTTGACCCTGTAAGAATAGGAACTAACGGTAGTGTCAGCCAGATAATGAAGAGGGCAGCTGTAGTGTGTGGTGTGCCATAGGTTAGTGACCCTCTTTGTAATCACCCATGCAAGTGCTATCTCCAAGATCTTGTGCTCCACAACATACATGGTCCTAAATCCACATCTTGAGTTTTGTTTCATTTTACTTTTCATAGATAACAGACAATAGGTGAAGGAATAGGCCATTCGGCCCTTCGAGCCAGCACCTACATTTAATGTGATCATGGCTGATCATGCACAATGCTGTTCCTGCCTTATCACCATATTCTAGACTGGGTACTGAGTAATGAGGAAGGGTTAGTTAGCAGTTTTGTTGTGCATGGCTCCTTGGGCAAGAGTGACCATAATATGGTTGAGTTCTTCATTAGGATGGAGAGTGACATTGTTAATTCAGAAACAAGGGTTCTGAACTTAAAGAAAGGTAACTTTGAGGGTACGAGACGTGAATTGGCCACGATAGACTGGCAAGTGATTCTTAAAGGGTTGACGGTGGATATGCAATGGAAGGCATTTAAAGACCGCATGGTCTACAATTGTTCATCCCAGTTTGGCAAAAGAATAAATCAGGGAAGGTAGTGCATCTGTGGATAACAAGGGAAATCAGGGATAGTATCAAAACTAAAGATAATGCACACAAATTAGCCAGAAAAAGCAGCCTAACAGAGGACTGGGAGTCCAGCAGAGGAGGACAAAGTGCTTAATTAGGAAAGAGAAAACAGATTATAAAAGAAAACTGGCAGGGAACATAAAAACGGACTGCAAACGTTTTTATAGATATGTGAAGAGAAAAAGGCTAGCTAAAACAAATGTAGGTCCCTTGCAGTCAGAAACTGGTGAATTGAGCATGGGGAACAAGGACATGGCAGATCAATTGAATAACTACTTTGGTTCTGTCTTCACTAAGAAGATATAAATAATCTGCTGGAAATAGCAGGGAACCGGGGGGTCAAATAAGATGGAGGAACTGAGTGAAATCCAGGTTAGCAGTGAAGTGGTGTTAGGTAAATTGAATGGATTAAAGGCCGATAAATCCCCAGGGCCAGATAGGCTGCATCCCAGAGTACGTAAGGAAGTAGCCCCAGAAATAGTGGATGCATTAGTAATAATTTTTGAAAACTCTTTAGATTCTGGAGTCGTTCCTGAGGATTGGAGGGTAGCTAATGTAAACCTACTTTTTAAAAAGGGAGGGAGAGAGAAAACGAGGAATTACAGACCAGTTAGTCTAACATCGGTAGTGACAAAAATGCTAGAGCCAGCTATTAAAAATGGGATGGCAGCACATTTGGAAAGTGGTGAAATCATTGGACAAAGTCAACATGGATTTATGAAAGGTAAATCATGTCTGACGAATCATAGAATTTTTCGAGGATGTAACTAGTGGAGTGGATAAGGTAGAACCTATGGATGTGTTGTATCTGGACTTTCAGAAGGCTTTCAACAAGGTCCCACATAAGAGATTAGCATTCAAACCTAAAGCACACGGTAATGGGAGTTCAGTGTTGATGTGGATAGAGAACTGGCTGGCAGACAGGAAGCAAAGAGTAGGAGTAAACGGGTCATTTTCAGAATGGCAGGCATTGATTAGTGGGGTACTGCAAGGCTCAGTGCTGGGACCTCAGCTATTTACAATATATATTAATGATCTGGATGAGGGAATTGAATGCAACATCTCCAAATTTGCGGATGACAAGAAGCTGGGGTGCAGTGTTAGCTGTGAGGAGGATGCTAGGAGGCTGCAAGGTGACTTGGATAGGTTGGCGGAGTGGGCAAATGCATGGCAGATGCAGTATAATGTGGATAAATGTGAGGTTATCCACTTTGTCGGCAAAAATAGGCAGGTGGACTATTATCTGAACGGTGGCCGATTAGGAAAGGGGGAGATGCAACGAGACCTGGGTATCATGGTACACCAGTCATTGAAAGTAGGCATGCAGGTGCAGCAGGCTGTGAAGAAAGCGAATGGTATGTTGGCATTTATAGCAAAAGGATTTGAGTACAAGAGCAGGGAGGTTCTACTACAGTTGTACAGGGTCTTGGTGAGGCCGCACCTAGAGTATTGCGTACAGTTTTGGTCTCCTAATCTGAGGAAATACATTATTGCCATAGAGGGAGTACAGAGAAGGTTCACCAGACTGATTCCTGGGATGGCAGGACTTCCATATGAAGAAAGACTGGATAGACTCGGCTTGTACTCGCTGGAATTTAGGAGATTGAGGGGTGATCTTATAGAGACTTACAAAATTCTTAAGGGGTTGGATAGGCTAGATGCAAGAAGATTGTTCCCGATGTTGGGAAACTCCAGAACAAGGGCTCATAGTTTAAGGATAAGGGGGAAGTCTTTTAGGACCGAGATGAGAAGATCATTTTTCACACAGAGAGTGGTGACTCTGTGGAATTATCTGCCACAGAAGGTAGTTGAGGCCAGTTGATTCGCTATATTTAAGAGGGAGTTAGATGTGGCCCTTGTGGCTAAAGGGATCAGGGGGTATGGAGAGAAGGCAGGTACAGGATACTGATTTGGATGATCAGCCATGATCATATTGAATGGCGGTGCAGGCTCGAAGGGCCGAATGGCCTACTCCTGCACCTATTTCCTATGATTCTATGATTTCCCATGACTCTGCTATCTTTTAGAACTCTATCCAACTTTCTCTTGAAAGCAACCAGAGGATTGGCCTCTGTTGCCTTCTGAGACAGAGAATTCCATATATTCACAATTCTCCGGGTGAAAAAGTTTTTCCTTATCTCCGTACTAAATGACCTACCCCTTATTCTTAAACTGTGGCCCCTGCTGGATTGTCAACTTGTCATGGTGGAGAAGCTTGTGTGGTCCTGAGATCGTGAGAGCGATGCTGTCTGGAGCAATGCTCCTGGTAGGGCCACTCATGGCAGTTATGTCGAGGGAGAGGACTCTGACCAAGAGTATTCCAACCAAGACCTCAACGGTGGAACAGGCGGAGGATGATGGCTGACCTTAGTGGAGCGTCACAATGGCTGGGAAGGGGGATGAAGTTTGCAGCAGGAAAGGGTCTCCGGTCGTCTTGGACGCTACTGATCCTGACCCAGATCTGTCAAGGACTGTGTTGTGGCTGTCTGTGCACCAGTCTCCCCATGTTAAACAGTCATGCACTAGTGTCCTCCAACCCTGGAGACACCCATGGTCATCCATTTCTGAAGTAGCCTAAGGAAAGAAGACCCCTCGTTCTGGACTCCCCAACATCGGGAACATGTTTCCTGCCTTTAGTGTGTCCAATCCCTAAATAATCTTATATGTTTCATTAAGATCCCCTCTCATCTTTCTAAATTCCAGTATACAAGCCCAGCCGCTCTATTCTATCAAAATATGACAGTCCCGCCATCCCGGGAATTAACTCTGTGAACCCTACGCTGCACTCCTGCAATAATGTCCTTCCTCAAATTTGGAGACCAAAACTGCACACAATACTCCAGGTGTGGTCTCACTAGTGCCCTGTACAACTGCAGAAGGGCCTCTTTGCTCCTATACTCTTTGTTATGAAGGCCAACATGCCATTAGCTTTCTTCACTGCCTGCTGTACCAGCATGCTTACTTTCAGTGACTGATGAACAAGGACCCCCAGATCTCGTTGTACTCCTTTTCCCAACTTGACGCCATTCAGATAATAATCTGCCTTTATCCATATTTATCCACATTTATCCATATTAAACTGCATCTGCCATGCAACTGCCCACTCACCCAACCTGTCCAAGACACCCTGCATCCTGTTCACAGTTCACATTGCCACCCAGCTTTGTGTCATCTGCAAATTTGCTAATGTTACTTAAATTTGCTAATGTTAATCCCTTCATCTAAATCATTAATGTATACTGTAAATAGCTGCGACCCAGCACCAAGCCTTGCAGTACCCCTGCTAGTCACTGACTGCCATTCTGAAATGGACCCTTTAATCCCTACTCTTTGTTTGCTATCTGCCAACCAATATTCTATCCATGTCAGTACACTACCCCCAATACCATGTGCTCTAAAATCCACTGATCATGGGTTTGAGCTTATCCAAAACTTCAGCAAATTTTGTTTTCATGGAGTAACATTCCAGTTAAATTGTCTGCATCTTTCAGTTGTCATGCCTGCATCCATCATTAATTTATCTACTTTGAAGCTAGATGTTTAACAGGGGTAATGATCTGATAAACTAGACATGAGAAGCCCGTTTCTCTTTCTGACTTTTTAAACCTCATAATATCAATATCAAACAATCTAATTATTATTGCACTGGGGTCAATAACTTACAGGTGGTCCAGGAAGTCCAGGTTCACCATCAAGACCATTTTCACCAGGTGGCCCCTAAAAAATGAGATGGCAGCAGATAATGAGAATGGTGAAATGTTAAGATTAATGATACCACTTACGTGTTCAACATAAAGGGCCTGTCCCACTTAACGTGGTGACGTTGAGCCGCAATGGTCCCGCGAAGGTCGCGCATGACTTCATTCGACCGCAAAGCTGCCTGGCGTGCGTGACGCCATTTGAAGATGGACACAAAATGCCGGAATAACTCAGCGAGACCGGCAGCATGTCTGGAGAGAAGGAATGGGTGACGTTTCGTGTCGAGACTCTTCTTCAGTCTGAAAGAAGGGTCTTGACCCGAAACATCATCCATTCCTACTCCAACATTTTGTGTCTATCTTCAATTTTCTTGGCCCCACTCTGGGAGTAGTAGTGGGGGCGGATCCGGACCGCAATGGCCGTGAGCCCCAGGCCGAGTTCGGTGATCGTTTGCCTGCTTCTGCTGCTGTTGCAGGTGAGACTTTGTGTCGCGCTAGGGTCTTAGGCCTGTCCCACTTTCGCTGTCAGTTCCGCGAAAGGCCGTTGGCGCGCAATGATCTCGTTCGCTACAAATATTTCATAGCCCCACGCGATGTCGCGCACAACTACATATCCCTCTGCGCTTCTCAGTGGGACTGGCCCCGTACGGCCATACAATGCCCGTGCACCTCATCACGACCACGAGGTCACGTAATTTGCGTGCCAAGGACACGTCAGTGGGACAGGCCCTTAACTTAACAAAAATTGTAATTTAGGTAAATGTATAAGAGGACTGAGATTCAATTAACAGCCTGTACAATGCTATGTACAATTATGAAAATGATGGAAAGAAATAAACGTACACAGAACATAGAACAGTACAACACAACAACGGGCCCTTCGGCCCACGATGTTTGTGTTGAGTTAAACTGATCTCATCTGCCTGTACATGATCTTTATCCCCCTATTCCTTATACTTCCATGAGCCTATCTAAAAGCTTCTTAAACGTCACTATCGCATTTGTCTCCACCACCACCCCTGGCATAGCATTCCAAGCCCCCACCACTCTCCGTGTAAACAAATTGCCCCACACATCTCTATTAAACTTTCCACCTCACACCTTATAGCAATGCCCTCAAGTGTAGCACATTTCCACCCTGGGAAAAGGATTCTACTGTATCTATGACAAATATTAAGCGGGTTAAATATTGAGTCTCCAACTTTTAGAAAACCACAATTTACTCAACGGTCCTAAAATGAGTCAAACGAACAAAATGGATTTGTTTACTTACTGGATTTCCACTTTTCGACACCCCCTGCAGAAATACAAAATGAAAAACCTTTATTAAAATGTATTATGTGAATAATTGATTATATTTTACATCCTAATATCAATTGAATTATCAGAAATATTTGAACTGTAGTCAGTCATGCAGGGTGCTCTATGTTTTGCCAGACTCTTGGCTCCTTCCGTCCCTTGGCCATGGGTTTTCCAGCATGAGGTGCAACCAGAGACAGCAACTAAAATAATGGAGAGGATCATGTTCAACCTGGCTCATTCCTTGTGCTTGATGACTGTTCTATTCCTGCAGCCCTACGATACACTTGGATCCAGGACAGTTCAGTTCAGTTCAGGTTATTGTCACATGTACCGAGGTATAGTGAAAAGCTTTTTGTTACGTGCTTTCCAGTCAGTGGACAGCACCTGATTGAAATTGAGCCGTTGAGTGTATAGATACATGATAAGGGAATAATGCTTAGTGCGAGGTAAAGCCAGTCTCACTGGCACTACCATAAAGCGTGAGCAGAGCAATCTGCAAGTAGTGCTTGACCTTATGTGGTGGATCCTGAGTCTCGCCCCAGATCTCTGATGGCCTTTCTCACTGCTGTCAACACACATTTCAATAGCTTCTAATAGTGGCTGATAGTTGGATTCATTTAAAAGCAGTTGAAGATTTACATAGCATTATGTTAACAAGATTAAAAATTAGAAATTATATTAATTTAAAACAGATTTTAAGTGCTGGAACAAAAGTATGTTTCATTGATTAAAATAAACCAATTCTTCGTGATTTAGACCCTTCAATGTGACTGATCCATGCATTACAATACCGGTGCCCAAGAAAGGGAAGGAGACATACCTCAATGACTATCGATCAGTTGCACAAACGTCTGTGGTGATGAAGTGCTTTGAGAGGTTGGTTATGGTGCACATTAACTCCTAGTTCAACAAAAACCGCGACCCACTACAGTTCGCATAACGCCACAACAGGTCAATGGAGGATGCAATTTCACTGGCTCTCCACTCCATATTGGACCACTTGGACAATAAAAACACTTACGTCAAGCTGTTGTTTATTGACCACAGCTCGGCGTTCAATACCATCATCCCTTCCAAGCTGGTTACCCGAGGAGGTGTGGTGATTAGGAGCTCCCGTCCAGACACAAGAATTAGTGTGTTTTACATCTTTATGGAATTTGGAGGAGATACAGCGGTATCTTAAACATGTGTATCGCTGCAACGCTGACTTGTTTTTAAGTGTTTCTGCTTGTTTTGAGAGCAGTCTTATCAATTGACTGCGTAGCTCCCACTACGGTGGCTGTCAACTTGCCAAGAAACCGTATTGCAAACCAAAAGAGGGGAGAAAAATCTTTCCGAGGGACATAAGAGGCTTTCCAACAACAAGACTGCAGGCAAGTCCCTTTTGTTGCTATAGGAGCAGTGAAGAACAGCTGGGATGCTTAAATACATCCTCAAAGTGTTTTCTGCGTCTTCCTGGCATGTCCTTGGTGGACAGGGTCTAGATCAGGAATCTGCTGTCTGGTCTGCAGCTAATTTACAGTAAATTAGACATTGATTCAGTATCACAGAGTCAGTCTACCAGCATATTCTACTCAAAGCAACTCCAATAAAGATGTTGATGTGTACTATAAAGATTAATACTTACTGGTGGACCTTCTGACCCAGGAACACCAGGCAGACCCTATAAAAGAAATTATTGGAAAATTATTACACTAGTATGTTATAGGTCATAGGTTTGCGATATCCCATCACGTTAAATAGTAATGACATTGATGTTTCCATTTTATCTGTAGATAAATAAACTATCTAAATAAAGTAGAATTATAAACCATTCTTAAATGCATTGTTTTAGTTTTGTACCTGGGTCATAGAAACATAGAAACATAGAAAATAGGTGCAGGAGTAGGCCATTCAGCCCTCCGAGCCTGCACCACCATTCAATATGATCATGGCTGATCATCGAACTCAGTATCCTGTAACTGCCTTCTTTCCATACGCACTGATCCCTTTAGCCACAAGGGCCACATCTAACTCCCTCCTAAATATGGCCAATGAACTGGCCTCAACTACCTTCTGTGGCAGAGAATTCCACAGATTCACCACTCTCTGTGTGAAAAATGATTTTCTCGTCTCGGTCCTAAAAGACTTCCCCCTTATCCTTAAACTGTGACCCCTTGTTCTGGACTTCCCCAACATCGGGAACAATCTTCCTGCATTTAATCTGTCCAACCCCTTAAGAACTTTGTAAGTCTCTATAAGATCCCCTCCAATCTTCTAAATTCCAGCGAATGTAAGCCGGGTCTATCCAATTTTTCTTTATATGGAAGTCCTGCCATCCCAGGAATCAGTCTGGTAAACCTTCTCTGTACTCCCTCTATGGCAAGAATGTCTTTCCTCAGATTAGGAGACTTAAACTGTACGCAATACTGTACGCAATTTACGCGCGACCTCACCAAGACCCTGTACAACTGCAGTAGTACCTTCCTGCCCTTGTACTCAAATCCTTTAGCCTAACATTTTGCATAAGTGCCGGATTTTTTTTTGGCATACATTCTTTTTCAAGGATATGAAGTGAAAATTCACCTTTGGTCTCATGCCCATCATAAGGTACCCATGGAACAATACTAGACCATTTTGCTCCCAGTTCATATATATTTTAAATACTTTTAACACACAACAGTGTTAACAATCCTTGTTGCAACTGCAGGAGGTAGAGAAGAGAAAATGTCACTGCTGATGCAAGAGACTGTAAAGTATGGTTTACCTTAAGAGGAAAGAAAAAAAAATGCATTATGGTGCGAAAGGGAAGAAAAGGAAGTGCAAGTGATAATGAAAGGAAAGATGGGAAGTGAAGAAAACTGGAGAGTGACATTTGAAGGAAGAATAGTAAGATTGAACGAGAACTTGTTAAAGAAGGAACTGCAGATGCTGGAGAATCGAGGGTTACACAAAAAGCTGGAGAAACTCAGCGGGTGCAGCAGCATCTAAGGAGTGAAGGAGATAGGCGACGTTTCGGGTCGAGACCCTTCTTCAGTCTGAAGAAGGGTCTCGACCCGAAACGTCGCCTATCTCCTTCACTCCTTAGATGCTGCTGCACCCGCTGAGTTTCTCCAGCTTTTTGTGTAACCCTTGAACGAGAACTTACCAGTTCGAAGGTTGATCTTTATTTTATGAGGAGTCGAAGTGAGGGATTTTGTGAAGAGCCCGCCGGCGCGCATGCTCGACATACTTCAAAGTAGCGGCGTGGAATCACAGAACCAACAATAGAAATGACTTCGCATAGTATGATTGAATTGACTAAGATTACCAGATGAAGGTGACTGAGGGTTGGGCGAGGAGGGCACGAAATCCCTCACTTCGACTCCTCATAAAATAAACATCAACCTTCGAACTGGTAAGTTCTCGTTCAATCTTACTATTTCATTTCGGAGTCACGTGAGTGACTTCGTGAAGACTTCAAAGCTTCTGTGATTACACGCCCTGGACCACGTCCATGCTGACACACCACTACCAGGGATGGATGGGAGGAACAAACTTGCTCAATAGTTCATACTGCAAAACAAGAGCATATTTATTAATAACAAATCAAAACCCCTCATGCGGGGACATCTCCACGTTCTTGACCTGCATTCAGCACGGCTTCTGCGAACTGTAGAGGAGCAGCAACAGGTTTGTTATAAAAACGCTGGAACACAGCTTCATTAGCCCATCCTGCTGTGGCGAGAATTAGGTCCATGGGCACCTCCATGACCCTCGCCGCTGACGTCGATGCAGCCCTGGTGGAATGAGACTTGAACACATTAGTGTCGATACCTGACTTACCCAAGACGACTGGAAGCCACCTGGATATCGTCTGGACTGTCACTCGATGATGAGGTCTCTTATGAGTGACAAGCAGGTATCTCTCCATTCCTCTGATGCGTGCCGTCACGTTGACATAGTGGCGGATATGTGAGGCTAAACATAGCCTAGCATCTGCGGGGTATGCCGGGAACTTCAGCTGCAGCCCTGTGCACCCAGGTCTATGCTGCTTTAGTAGCTTGTCAATGAAACATACTACTTCTGTAGGGGTAGATGTCATTCTGTCGACACGAAGTTTGTGTAGTGTCTGTACCCTCTGAGCTGAAGTCAGCGCTAGTAACATCACCAGCTTCATGGTGAGTTGGTCCAGTTGGAGCCCTTCCATGGGAGACCACGTCCTGAGCAGGGTTAATACGTCCCTGACATCCCAGGTGATATTATAGCGTGGTGTAGGCGGATTCATATTGAATATACCCCGCATGAGACTGGACACTAGCCTGTTGGATCCTACCCCAATATTGAGGTAGAATGATAGCGCACTTCTGGCGCTGTTGATGGCACTGTAACTTAAGTGTTCATCATGGTGCAACCCCACGAGGAATTCCAGGACGTCGGTTATTGTCACGTCATCGTACGTGATGCGAGAGCGGCTGCAGTAGGCTTCCCACTTCTTAATATGCGAGCGGTATCTTCGCCTTGTGGACTCTCGACACGACGCCCCAATGGTATCCATGGTCCGAGCCGAGAGGCCGTATTGGACTAACGGCCTGTTCAGAACCTGCAAGCCAACAAATTTAAATAGCCATGGCAGGGATGTGGCTCCCCTGAGACAGGGTGAGTAACCAATTGTGGGCAACCCTTCAAAAGGACCCAGGGTTCGTTGAGCATGTCAAAGACCACCGGATACCAAGGCTGTGTGGGCCAGTCGGGTATAATAAGGATGCCCTTGGCAGCATCTGCCTGAATCTTTCGCAATACCCGACTGATGAGGCAAAACGGGGGGAAGGCATAGAAAAACCAATTCCCCCAGTCCAGCGAGAATGCATCTAGCGCTATTGCCCCAGGATCTGGTTCCCATGAAACGTAGGCTGGTACCTGATGGTTCAACCGTGACGCAAAAAGGTCAATGTCCGGTTTACCAAATTTGGCTGTGACTTTAGAAAAAATCTCAGGATGCAACATCCATTCAATATTGTCATTAAATTTGCGTGACCTGGTGCCGCCACAGTATTAAGCTCACCTGGCAAATAGGTAGCTGAAATCCAAACGTCTCTTTGAACACACCAGAGCCAAATTGAGTTAGCCAATTTGTCACACGAAACTGACCTGGTACCACCCATATGGTTTAAATATGCCACAGCTGTGGTGTTGTCTATTTGGAGACGGACGTGTGCTCCAACAAGCTTGGAACAATATGCACGAAGTCCGTGGAATGCTGCCAGCAACTCCAAATAGTTAATCCCTTGAGTCAACAACATCGATGACTCAAGGGTGTCCCATCTGCCCCCACAACTAGAGCAATTATCAGTAGCTCCCCAGCCATTGGAGCTTGCATCAGTCTGTAAATATACCACCGGATTAGCCTCCCTAACAGGCTTGAATGAGTTGCTAATGTGACACACCCACCATTGCAACTCAGTTATCGCTTCGGACGGCAGCTGCATTGATCGATCGTAATGACCAGCGTTCCGTTTTAACACAGTAATTTTAGCTCTTTGCAAATTCTGATAATGCAAAGGTCCATATCGTGCTGCCGGAAACAAAGCCACTAGCTTGCCAATTACTGTGGCTGTATGCCGAATCGATGGTATATTGGTGCCAATTAAATCTCTGCACACCTGAGTGACTTCCTCAATTTTGTTAATTGGTATAGTTATCCTCATGCTCATTGAGTTCACCGTGAACCCTAGGTAATTAATTACCTGGGCAGGGCAGAACTTTGATTTCTCTGGATGGACAATGAATCCTAATTGTTGAAATATATTGACAGCAGCTGCAACACCCTGTTCAGCCAATTGCAGGGTGTGGCCCACAATAAAGACATCATCTAAGTAGGCCATAACTATATGATGTCGTTGTCTCAAATAAGCCATGATTGGCTTCACCAATTTAGTGAACAATCTAGGGGCTGTAGTGAGCCCATTAGGCAAAGCCTTGTACTGCCAAAGTTGCCCCATCCAGATAAATTTCAAAAACCTTCTATCATATTTCTGGATGGATACTGAATAATATGCATCCCTCAAATCAATGCATGCCATAAAGCAGCCATGAGAAATCAATGATTTGGCTGTTTCAAACGTATCCATTTTAAAATGAGTATATGTTACAAACGTATTCAAACGGGTTAGATCAATAATGACACGACAGCCTCCATCCTTCTTAGGTCTAGTAAATATGTTCGAAACAAACTCAATTGGCTCATGCACCGTTTTCTCAATCACCCCCTTCTGTTCCTGACTTAAAATTTCCTTATAACCTGCTGCCTGTTCTGCAGCAGACAATTTGAACGTACGACCAGGCATGTGCTGGGATGGAGGAATGTCGCCATTAATAAACTCAATTTTATGCCCCCGAATATTCCGCAACACATACTTATCACCAGTAAAATTACCCCATGCACCCAAAAACGACCGCAAACGACCACCAACATGGGAAGTTAAACAGAGAGAAAAAAGAGAACCAGACCCCCTCACCTCCGTGGTTACCGGCGGTCCTTGACACGTGTGGGTGGCCGTGGAGGTGCTGGGTTGGCTTGAGGGCGCGGCGTCTTCGATTTCCACAAAGGTCTCTGCCGACCCTGTCCTAAAAAAGACCCTTGGTGCTGGTTCTGGTGCTGTTGTCGTTGTGGAGCTAGAGGGTGAGTCCTCGTCGAGGCACTGGCCGACCCTCGTGAGCGAATGTATGGAGCTTTTGAGCCTGACGGTGTGGGGGCACTCTGAGAGCGCATGATCCCCACCGTTTTGGCTTGTTCGTCAAGCTCTTTGACTCTCTTCGAGAGGTCCTCACCAAAGAGCTGACGGGGCGGCGGCGGCGGCGGTGGTTTGCACAATCCTGCAAACTTCGGGTTGAGTGCTGGGCGGATGCTGTGTTTGCGAAACCCGTTGATTTCGTGCTGGGTCGCGCACAATAAGGCCAGAGCATCTTCCTGGTCCAAATTCAGTTCGTCCCCGTCCACCGACCGCGCAAAGGCGGTAATACCGGCCGTGAGGAGTTTCAGGATCCGCTGCAATTTTAGCTCCTGTTGACGGATAGCCGCACTGATGTTGCCCCATATTGGCGTATTGACCACAGGCACGTTGAGGGAGTTGCAGTTTGATGGAGCCTTGTGACGGCTCATAGCCTGGATGAGGACTTCTTCCTGCAGCACCTGATTATTAAGAAAGTCCACTGTGGCTGCCAGCTTTGTATTTAGAGGAAGACCAGCCGTATGTGGGGCCGTGAATTTGGTCGCCACATCCAAGAGTTCCTCCGCTGGCACCTCCAACGGAGGTGGTACAGGCTTCACCAGAACCTCCTCCTCCTGCTGCTCCAGGCTGATAGTAGATGTTGGTGAAGACGCCCTGTGCCTGTTGCTGCCCTGCTGATGTTGACGTTGAAGCAGGAGCTCCAGCAGCCGCTCCATACGGTCAATACGCCCTTCACCCTGAACACTCAGGTGGTCGGAGTCCTCCGGCTCTGAAAAGAAAACCGGGCTCCTGTCATCGGCCCGCACCTCGTCGAGGCCCTGCCGGTGCCGGTAGTTGTCGCTAACAGCCGCCGAGGCGAAACTGCGCGATTCCTGCGCGGGCGTGTTCAACCGCCTCCGTTTAGCGGGAGCTGAAGCCGCTGCCACTAAGGGCACTTTCGGCGAGGTGTCGGCACCAGCCGAAGCATGGCTGCCTGGGGCCCGCGCAGTCTTGACGGCCGCCCACATCGTGGACGTTGCCGACGCATGGTCTCGCCCACCCATCCATGGGGGGCTCGGCGACCGTGACGAGACCCGACTCGACCGACCCGTCCCGGCGTCGAGAGTCGGGGTGTGCCGGCTGGACCTCACAGCCGCCCCGGGTCTTGCCCTGGAACCTGACCGCTCCTCCGCGGCAGGCAATGCCTTAGCCCTGACAGGGTTAGGCTTCTGGGCTCCTGCCCTCCCCCTTCTCGGAGGGCTGAGTGGAACAGGCCGTGCAATGGCACGTGCCCTGCTCGAGGCCGCCAGCGAGCCCGCTGACGACCTGACTGCCATGGCAGGGTCCCCCTGCTCTGGCGGCACACCACACTCCTCCTCGTCGAACTCCTCCGAGCTGTGGTGTGCTGGCGGATCTGGACCTGTGAACACAGGGCTTACCCACATCTCCGCCTGAGTCCCGGCCTGCGCTGCAGGTACTGCCGATGGTAACGGCCCCGGAACTGTTGACCGACGAACTCGTCCTGACGTCCTCCGGCCCTTCGAACTCCCATCCATGTCCTTGCTGCAAGACATAATCAGACAACAAGGACCACCAACTAAAGGTAGAATACTTACCTCCGTGGCCCCTTATGAAGGGCTGGCGAGGAGCGCGCTCCACCGCCAGCCGTCGCAGCAACGCGGTACGACGATATGTCGAGCATGCGCGCCGGCGGGCTCTTCACGAAGTCACTCACGTGACTCCGAAATGAAATGTGAAGGAGTTCCATCAGAGCAACATCAATGAAGGAGACAAGGTCTGATGTTGCACCTGTAATGGTAAAGACAAGATGAACCATAAGTGCAATTCTAAGGAAGGTAAGAAAGTAAACGCATACATTGAATAGATATTCTGGAATATACTGACATGTCTGCTTGAAGTAAGTTTGTAGAAGGTCATTAAATGGGGTAAAGATACTTTGCAGATAGGCCTCATCGCAGCAAGGTTCTTATGATCTCGGATGGAAATAGCATGTGCAGGACGGATTAGAAAATGATTGTTGCTTTTTCCACATTGCTGCCTAACTGCTAAGATTTACGAGCGCTTCTATTTTGATTTCAGATTTCCAGCATCTGTGGGGGGGGGGGGGGGGTTTCAGTTTAATTTCCTTTAAACCTGGAGGTAATGGAAGGGCAGAAGGTCGATATGCATCGATTCGGTATAAAATCACCAAAATGTTTCAAGAGCACAGCTCTGCACTTCCTAATACATACAAAAATTATGAGCAGAATTGAGCCATTTGGCCCATTAAGACTTCTCCGTCATTTGAGCATGGCTGATCTATCTTTCCCACAACCCCATTCTGCTGCCTTCGCCCTGTGAACTTCAACATCCTTACTGATCCATGCATTACAATACCGGTGCCCAAAAACCTGTCAATCTCCACTTTAAAAGTACCCAATGACTTGGCCTCCACAGCCATCTCTGGCAATGATTTCCACAGATTCGCCAACCTCTGGCAACCTCTGATAAAATTCCTCCATTCTAAAGGTATATTATTTTATTCTGAGTCTGTGCCCTCTGGCCCTCGACTCTTCCACTATTGGAAACATCTTCTCCACATCAAATCTTTCTAGGCCTTACTGCCACTTGTGTTAGTTTTGAGCTATTCAGAAATTAGAAAATAAAATACTGAGACTTATTTTTGTTTCGAAAAATCGATTGCAAAAACTGTAAGAGATAGTTTTCTAGGTTGACGTATGTTTAGTGCATAAATATATAATCCCAGTCCAAATTACATGGCACATTAATAAAAAAGTGGAGATTATTTTGATTATCGCTTGAACTGGTTTTGGTTGAGAAATCATGATCTGTGAATGTATCAAGCCAAAATGTTTTTAGAAAAGGTGTTAGGGCCAACTGTAGGAGAGACCACAATTTATTTTGTCTAGACAGAAGAACTCAATGGAAAATCTGTCACTTTCTTCATTCTGGAGCAGGTTCAGAGAAAGAGAAATTAACTTTTTAGTCTCAACTGTACCTTTGGCTCCCTACTTAAATATTTTAATAAGGCTCCTACCTGTTTTAAATGGAAACATTCACCTTGTAAATTGAGACTGGGTTGAAAAGCCACATTTTTGAAAGCACTACCAAGTTTCTCACCCGATGTACAGACTAAAAAGTGAGATACCAGACAAATGAAAATTGCCTTCTACAAACTTGCCCCGTACCATTTAACATATTCAAACATTCCTATTTTGCTGCAAATTTTAATTGATAGCAGTGAATGCATTTAGAGAGCAATAAGCTACAAGTAACAAGGTGGACAATTACTTTTTGTAAGAATAATGAAAATTAAGCTCAATATTGTTGAGCAAATCCAAAGTTGATATCTAATGATTGTTTTACTCTAAACACCAATAAATTAAACAATGTGCTTCATTATAACTAAATTTGCAGCTCAAACTGTTCAAACTATTGTAAATCAACCTATCTAATCGATAACAACCTTTGTCTCTATCATAATGACAGTACAATATGGAGAAGTAAGAAGATGCCTTAACATTCAAAAATATGAAAGTTGACTAATTACTGTGTAGCATTATTTATTGGCATCTTGTGAATTGTACAACCTAGTTCTTAACGTTGAAAAAAATATTGTTGTTAAGAATTAATGGCTGAACAGGAGACAAACTATCGGGTATCAGACAGTGTCCAGCCTTACTTGTTAATTTGATGATATGGGCTAGTCTCAACTAACCTTGATTCTCCTCAAACACAGAAGACGAAACAGACCTGTTGATTATTCTAGCTCATTATTCAATAGTTCTGTATTAGAAAGTTCATATCCAGGGACAGAAGATGGGGGTCAGGTCATGTTCACTGATTATTCAAATCCCCCATCATGCAAAATAAATCCTGAACCTTACCGCCCGGCTCAATCAGAAGAACTACCAACAACGATAGTTTGGACCACAAATGAAACCTGTGAATCAGACTAGACACTACCAAGGAAATAATGAAAACATCTCTTGGTAACCGTTACTGAAACAAATATTTTGCATTAATATTCCAGGTAGTTACGTTAAAGCACAAGAGAGACAAAAAATGCTGGACTAACTCAGCGGGTCAGGCAGCATATCTAGAGAAAAGGATTATGCGATGTTTCGGATCGGAAATCTTCTTCAGACCCGAGCCCGAAGTAGGTTCCGACCTAAAACATAATCTATTCCTATTCTCCAGAGATGCTGCCTGACACGCTGAGTTACACCAGCATTTTGTGTATATTTGCTGTATAAACCAGCATCTGCAGTTTCATCCTATACATTAGAGCAAACTTCCAATTCACAACTTTCTGTCTACTGAAAGTTATAGTTTTCTCATGATTTATAGTCAGACTAAAATAGAGAATCCCTACCGTCTTTGATGCTAAAAGGATGTAAAATGCTTGCGGATGGCCAACCACATGTAGGTGCTATTTGAGCAGAAATTAGCGTTGTATTATTTCTTTATCATTTGAGGGTTTTTTCTCATTGATTATAACGCTTTACAAGCGCTAATATTTGGTAAATTTATTACCAGACAAATATGTATTTTGAAATGGTCATAAAGTCTCATTATATTTGAAATGGCTAGGCCATCTCCATAAAATCGTGACTCAGGAATTTCCTTGGGAGCCTTGAAAATGTATAATTTGTGTCTCTCGCAGCATGAGTTTAATAGCAGCCTGAAGATTCCTTATTAAAAAATATAGTTCAGCATCTGGTAAAAGAGCAAAGACTGCAACATGTTGCAGTAACTGGTAATTAGCTCAGCTTCTAGGCACTTGCAGCGAGATGAAAGGGAAGAATTTTCATTAGCTCCCCTGCTGATATTATCAATGATTTATCTGGCTGCTGTTCTGAGGACTTGGAGTTGTACCTCTGGGCCATGACATTGAAATTGTGTGTTTGTGTCTTGGTATATTTCAACTCAAGTCAAGTCAAGTCTATTGTCACATGCACAAAGTACAGTGAGGTACCGATGCAATGAATAACTTATATGCAGCAGCATCACAGGTACCTAGACTCAGACAACACCTTAAACACCTAAGATATATGCACATTTGTACAAGACACTGAAATTTTAAGTTCAAGTTTGCGTATATTGTCATTTAACCGACTAAGGTACAGTGAAATTTGAGTTACCATACAGCCATACTAATTGAAAAGAACACAATACACACCTAAATAAAATTTTACATAAACATCCACCACAGTGGAATCATCATTCCTCACTGTGATGGAAGGTAATAAAGTTCAGTCATCTTCCTCGTTTGTGGATAAGGGAAAGTGGGCATTCTTTTTCAAATGCCTAATTCAATTCAACCACTATCACTGCTTGTTCAGAGGAGCAAAAAGAGGTCATTGTATTAGTTGAAGAGAGAGAGAGAGAGAGAGAGAGAGAGAGGGAGAGGGAGAGGGAGAGGGAGAGGGAGAGGGAGAGGGAGAGGGAGAGGGAGAGGGAGAGGGAGAGGGAGAGGGAGAGGGAGAGGGAGAGGGAGAGGGAGAGGGAGAGGGAGAGGGAGAGGGAGAGGGAGAGGGAGAGGGAGAGGGAGAGGGAGAGGGAGAGGGGAACCCAAGAAGAACACATCTGCCTTCTTCTTCTTGCGTGTGGCGTGCACAGCCTAAAGTTGTATGACAACTTGTTCTATTTCATCTTATTAATTGTGCATGCCAGGTTGATTGCATTCGTTGAAACAGGCCAGACCATGTGAAGATTGCAGTCTCCCACCCCCACACATCTGCCTATCATCAAGTAAGGGATAGTATGGATAAACCTTGGAGAAATTGTGCTGACTGAAAAAGAAAGTGCAGCAAAAAGCATCATAGCAATAAGACAAGGCACAGATGTTACACTTATGTCATGGATTTAACGTGAAATTCTCAGACAGGTCAACAGCAGCTTACAGTAGAGCACCATTTTTAAATTGTTATATATTTTTTACCACTGAATTTTTACCTAATTAGGATATTTATGTACTATTAGACCAAGTGGGTCTAGTTGGGTCCCTGTCACACGGGGGGCCTGGTCCCCCAACGCAACCTGTTCCCTCAACGCAATATTCCAACACTCATCCAAAGCCCCCACCTGAGGCCTGGTCCTTCAATGCAACCCATTCCCCAAGGCAATATTCCAGCACTCACCCTTCCCCCAACACAACCCATTCCCCCAACTCAATATTCCACCACTTACCCATAGCCCCCAACTGTGCAGGGGCTGCTCATTTCCCCCTTTTCACCCTCCCTCATTTTGAACTAAAAAATGATTGCTAAGGCTGGCAGGACTCAGTGTTCTGGAATAGCAACATTGTAGCGAGCAGGGCTACAATCCCATTGTGATGTAATTGCTGTAAGTGCCAATGCAGAGGGAAGACATCTTTCTCAAATTGGGGTTTTGTAAAGTTAACAATGTGAATAACTTGTAAAATATAACATCAATCTGAACAAAACTTCAGACCACACCACAGGTCAATTGTGATTAAGGTGGTGCAAAAATTGTAGTGCTGTTGTGTACTATGTTGGCGTTGTTCCAGGATCACATGGGCATGCAGACAGACACACACACGCATAGAAACAAACAAGATGAGAGTTTTAGTAATATACAGTGCATTCAGAAAGTATTCAGACCCCTTCACTTTTTCCACATTTTGTTATATTACAGCCTTATTCTAAAATGGATTAAATTCTTTTTTTTTATCATCAATCTATACACAATACCCCATAATAAAAAAGCGAAAACGGGTATTTAGAGATGTTTGCAAAGTAATTAAAAATAACTGAAATATCACATTTACATAAAAATTCATACCCTTTACTCAGTAAATATTTGAGGCACCTTTGGCAGTGATTACAGCCTCAAGTCTTCTTGAGTATGAAGCTACAAGCTTGGCACACCTGTATTTGGGTAATTTTTTCCCATTCTTCTCTGCAGATCCCCTCAAGCTCTACCAGGTTGGATGGAGGGTATCGTTGCACAGCTATTTTCAGGTCTCTCCAGAGATACTCTGAGCTCTGACTGGGCCACTCAAGGACATTCACAGACTGGTCATGAAGCCACTCCTGCGCCATCTTGGCTGTGTGCTTAGGGTCATTGTCCTGTTGGAAGGTGAACCTCCACCCCAGTCTGAGGTCCTGAACACTATGGAGCAGGTTTTCATCAAGGATCTCTCTGTACTTTGCTCTGTTCATCTTTCCCTCAATCCTGACTAGTCTCCCAGTTCCTGCCGCTGTAAAACATCCTCACAGCATGATGCTGCCACCACCATGCTTCACCATAAGTGTGGTATTGGCTAGGTGGTGAGCGTTGCCTGGTTTCTTCCAGACGTGACACTTGGCATTCTGGCCAAAGAGTTCAATCTTGGTTTCAACAGACCAGAAAATCATGTTTTGGTGCCCTTTGGCAAACTCCAAGTGGGCTGTCATGTGCCTTTTATGAGGAGTGGATTCCGTCTGGCCACTCTACCATAAAGGCCTAATTGATAGTGTTGCAGATATAGTTATTATTCTGGAAGTTTCTCCCATCTCCACAGAGGAACTCTGGAGCTTTGTCAGAGTGACCATCAGGTTCTTGGTCACCTCTCTGACCAAGGCCCTTACTCCCCAATTGCTCAGTTTGGCTGGGCGGCCAGCTTTATGAAGAGTCCTGGTGGTTTGAAAGTTCTTCCATTTAAGAATGACAGAAGCCACTGTGCTCTTCGGGACCTACAATGCTGCAGAAATTGTTTTATACTCTTTCCCAGATCTGTGTCATGACACAATCCTGTCTCTGAGGTCTACAGACAATTCTTTCATCTTCATGGCTTGTTTTTTGCTCTGTTATGCAATGTCAACTGTGGTGCCTTATATAGACAGGCGTGTGCCTTTCCAAATCATGTATAATCAATTTAATTTACCACTTGTGAACTCCAATGAAGTTGCAGAAACAACTCATGGATAATCAATGGACGCAGGATGCACTGAAGCTCAATTTTGAGTGTCATAGCAAAGGGTCTGAATACTTATATAAATATATTTCAGTTATTTATTTTTAATTATCTAGCAAAAATTTCTAAACACCTCATTTTGCTTTTTTATTATGAGGTATTGTGTGTAGATTGATGAATAAAAAATGAATTTAATCAATTTTAGAATAAGGCTGTAACATAACAAAATGTGGAAAAAGTGAAGGGGTCTGAATACTTTCTGAATGCACTGTATATATCTAGATATATTAAGTGAATGGTAGTCGGTACCAATCTATAATAGTATGTTGATACATTTGTGTGTAAGACCTCTTCGTTTCAGGCCCTGCAAACCATGTCCATATTATCTCACCCCCCCTTGCAGTTTTGAAGGTGGCATCTTTTATTGGATGTTCAATTTCATCAGTGAGACAACGAAAGACTAACAGCACATGTGAAACAATGTAAGCCACTCTTTCTGGGCAACTCTACAGAATAAATCTATTGCCTTGAGAATAAGGCGTCAAAATTAACCTTGACTTTAGTCAATTACTCAACAAGGGCAATAGGTTAGACACTGGATACAGGATCCTGAGTTGATATCCTTGCATTTTCTCTTTACTTTTAGATACCATACTCACTGACTGCTTCCCAAGCTGAACTCAACCTGGACTGAACAGATTGTATTTGGTGGCTGTGAAATAACCCATTATATCAAGTATACAATTTAAGTGCAGACACTCAACTCAACTTGTAGCATTTTATCAGGTGATTCTATAAACATTCCAGATGTCCTCCTTGTCTTACCACCCCAATATTTATTAGGGCTAGCTATGTTTTACATTATTTCAACAATATTTAATCAATCTGGTTTCCTTTTTGCAATTTATTTTCTGAATTTACTTGAGTTTTTTTTGTTGCAATTCCTTGAAATAAACAATATGTCATTCTATATAGCTTTCCCAATGTGTTAATACATAAATGATGCTGATAACTTCATAACATGTAAGATTCTGTGACTTAAGACTCTATTCCTTGGAGCACAAGAGGATGAGGAGTGATCTTAAAGAGGTGTGCAAAATCATGAAAGGAATGGATTGAGTAAACGCATGCTCTTGCCCAGAGCAGGGAAATCTCGAACTACAGGACATACCCTTAAGGGCCTCTCCCATTTAGGCGACTTTTTAGGCGAGTGCAACAGACTCTGTGCTCGCCTCATGATCGGCACATGGTCACCAAGTGTTCGCTGGTGGGTCTCCTTCATGGTCATGAGGAGTTCCCATATCTGGGAACTCCTCATGACTAGTTCCCATATCTGGGAACTAGTCGCGGCCTCAGTATGGTCGCCACAAATTTTTCAACATATTGAAAGCTTTTCTGCGACCATAAAATGGAGAAAATCGATAATCCTGTAGTCCTGCAGTTGTTGTGGGGTCGCCATGTAGTTACTGGTAGTCGAGGTAGTCGTAGGTAGTTTCAGTTAGTTGCCTTTGCTGACCGGGCATTTTCATTGGCTCATTGGGGAAAAAAAACGTAAGCACTAGTTTTCAGAACCAAGGATAACCGACCGGTAATGTTAAATGACCGCCAAACTTCACAGCTGTGTATCTCTGGCTTATTAAAAGTTGTCTGGCTTCTTAAAAGTGTCTGCACTCCTTCTCCCCCATCCACCCCCCCCCCTATAAAAGACTCACCGTAAACTGTGCTAGCCGTCTTAACCTTCCTGTTCATCGCGGTGTGTGTCTGTATCACCTTGGCTTTGCACTGTGTAAATTTCAGACTGCACTCCCCCACTTTCCCTGGCCCCCGCCTTTGCGATGTGTTTGTGTGTGTGTTCCACTCTGACAGTTGCCATTCCAGTTCCCGTTTTTTCAGGCGAGTGCCGCAAACTTGACAGTCACCGGCGGTCCGATGAAAAATCACTGAAGTGGGACAGGCCCTTCATGGTTAGGGGGAAAAGATTTAATAGGGACCTGAGGGGTAACTATTTGACACAAAAGATGGTGAGTGTGTGGAATCAGCTGTCGGAGAATTTAGTTCAGGCATGTACTATTGCAATATTTTTAAAAACATTTAGACAGATACATGGATAGGGTAGGTTTAGAGGGATATGAGCCAAATGCATGCAGGTGGGACTAGTGTAGATGGGACATGTTGGTTAGTGTGGGCATGTTAGGCCGAAGAACCTGTTTCCACACTGTACAACTCTATGGCTCTATGACAATATCTGTCAATAAAGCCCCAGTGGAGTTTTGCAAGAATACTAACTCAAGCTCAACTGAGTCAAGAATCTCCTTAATTCCTACATATCTTCCTTCAAAAGTATTTGCCATTCTCGGCTTAGTATCTCCTGAGAGATGGGATTGAGCAAAAAAAACAAATAAAAACATCCATTGTCAGAGCCATCCAAGATGTAACCGATTTTCTTGGTGAGTTTCTCCAGCATTTTTGTCTACCTTCTTGGTGAATATGATTGTTAATACATTTCATGGTGCATTGCACGAAGAAGTCAGCTAACAAACAGACATTACAGTTTTTAATCTCTGTATCTGAATTGTGCAGATGCATCTTGAGTCAGATTGTATAGTTGGCATTGTATTCTGTCGCTCACACACTTCGTAAAGCTTTATAAGGCACTTGTCAGACCACATTTAGAGTATTGTGAATAGCTCTGGAGAGGGGCCAGAGGATGTTTTCGAGAATGATCACAGGAATGATTGAGTTAGCATAAGATGAGCATTTGATGGTACTGGGCCAGAACTCGCTGGAGTTTAGAAAGGTGTGGGGACCTCATTGAACTCTACCTAATAGTGAAAGGTCTGGATAGAGTGCAAGCCCGTATGAAGCTTTTCAGAAAGGGGGGTGGCATGACAGGATTCCAAAAATTTTATGTGAAATATTGTACATGCAGCACACATCACAAGCGGAAAGCCCCTTGCGTCCGGGTTCCAGAGCCCGCTTAAGGGCCCTGAAAGCTCTGGTTTTAGATGCTCTCTGGTGCATTCTGAGCCTATTTTGGAGCATTTCTGCACCAAATTTATGACCAATATTTCAGAAGTAATTTTGGTTGAGTCAAGAGTAATGAGTGGATGGAATGGGATGATTGGTGTCATTGTTGTATACATTTTTTTAAATCAAGAATTGTTGTCCTTGTTTTAATAATCAAGTTGTACTGTTGTAAAATGTTATGTAAAATGTTATATAGGAGCATGCAAAAACTGCAAATAAAATACTGTATGTTTTTGCAGTAAAGAAAACATTTTTTTCGAAAATGTTTTGTGTGTTGAGTTGATTTCCTGTTACTGTTAGACTGTGTTAGTGTGTGCAGTGCACCTTTAATGGTCCTCCTGACCTAACAACTTCACATCACATCAACTTAAAATGAAATAGTGATGTGAATGCAACATTTAGTTCGACTTCCATTTCCACCATGAAAATTGGTCAAGCTAAATGGTGTATTTACATTATTATGACCGTTTTCAAACTAATCTATTTTACTGTCATACTATTGTAACAAATTCTAGTTCCATGATGCCTCATAAACAAGATCACAAATCACATTTGGAATTCTCAAACATAATGTGATTGTGAATAATTGTAGAGCCGCCATGTTTCACTGAGCATTTCTATATTTTGATGGCTGAAAATTAGTATTTTGTTGGGGAAATTGGAATTTTGCACATAAATGCAATAGAACATACTACACAGAAACTTGATGTTTGAAAATCAGTATTTTGCATGCAACCTCATGTATTCTCAAATATTAGTATGGAATATTGAAAATCAGTGAATTGTGAAACCATTTTTGAAATATGAATTTGTAATTCTTGATTTTGATTGCATAATATAAAAAAAATATAATAACATAACATAAATTTCACTATTCATCATACAGTTTACCAAGCAATCAAACATGCTGGCATGATGCTGCATAATCATTCAGGTGCACCTGGTAAATGTCACATAAAGGTGAGTAGCATGGTAAGTAGAATTTTAAAGAATCACCCAGTGTTTCTATTGTTGAGCCACGCTGACTAGTATGACTGGAATTAGTTCTTAGTTCGCTGCCACTCTGCACGCAGCATGCTGGCATGACGCTGCAAGATCATTCCGGAGCTCCTGAATGTATATAGCCATTTACCACTACTTCCACTAATGAAAAGGCATTTGTTGGTCTTAGCCTAGATGCCATCCCTGGTTCCACGAATATAGCACCTCAGACCAGTTTATCCAGCATGGCAGTCCTCAGTTTGTTAATGCTGACACAAGACACTGATGTATGCAGGGTCGGCAGAGCGCCGTTGAGAGACTGGCAGTCAACAAGGCCAAGTACTTGAAGAGCCAGACGGCAAGGGTGTGCATCTCGAGTCAGATTGTATAGTTGGCATTGTATTCTGTCGCTCACACACTTCGTAAAGCTTTATAAGGCACTTGTCAGACCACATTGAGGAGACTAATGGTTTGGGCAGCTCTACCTCCGAGGAAGGCAGTGGCAGCGGGGCCAGCCGCAGCATGAAGACTTACCTGCCTCCGGCAGCCCCCAACAGAGCGGGCAGCTGAGGCTGCAGCCTGACATTGTGCGTCACTCTAGTTCCAAGAGGCAGCTCAGGCCCGATTCGCTGGTTGGCTGCTCTAGCGGACGGGGCAACAAGCAGCAGGGGACGGCAACGGGGGCAGCAACGTTGGAGGGGGGAGAATTAGCAGAGTGTACAGAGGCTGCAGCACCCCGGGTTTCACAAGGGGGGGGGGGGAAGAGAGAGAGAGAGAGAGAGAGAGAGAGAGAGAGAGAGAGAGAGAGAGAGAGAGAGAGAGAGAGAGAGAGAGGTCGTGTTTTCTTCTCAGCTCTGCAGTTGAGAAGGATTGGAGCAGCCTTTCCAGGATTTTGCCGTTGGAGAGGGCACAGACCCAGGGGGGCTTCATAGTTCAACTTATTGTTGGGCTGTTGAAGCTTTTCTCTGGTCTGGGGAGCCTCCATCTGTGTGAAGATTCCTGAGTTTCTCCACATTGTCGAGGGTGCGGTTGGCGTTGGCGGATTGCCAAGAGTGCCTGTGATCTCAGTGGGCTGAAGTTGTGTGGTGTCTTTGTCGTTTTTGGCTCCGCTTCTCTGCCCTAAAGTCATTTTGTCAGTGCGGCTGCCTGGCTTAATGTGAAGAAGGTACTTTTGCGTCCAGCGCGACTGGGATCGAGTTTCCCGTAAGCTGCTCTTGGCTGTGGACGAACCTGGGGACTTTCCTGCTTCAGCTGGAGGTTTCTGTTTTCTGCTGCCTGTCTTTGACTGTGACTGTCTCTGGGACTTAACTTGGAGCTGTGCTGCTGAGGGGCTTGGAGCTGGTTTGTGCCTCTGTGAGGATGGCGATGGAAGGGGCGCGGCCGAAGGTCCGGACCTACGCAGCGACGGCATCAGTGGCGGGTGCGAGGCCATCTGAGCTTGAGCCTCATGTTGACTTGGATGGGGACAGTTTTGGTATTTCTGTTCAAACTGGGCCTATGATGTCTAGGGGGGTAATTACGAAGGCCATGAATGAACTTCTTGGGAGGGGGGCTATTGTCTCTTCTGAGCTCGAAAGGGGAAAGGTGGAGATGATACTTAAGACCCGGGAGTGTGTGGCCCGAGCGTTGGAGGAGGGGATCTCAGTGGGGGGGGTCCACGTACAGGTGGATCCGTGGGTATCCAGGGTGAGACCGGTTCTCCTGCGGAGCTGCCCCACTTATTTTTCGGATGCAGTGCTTATTCCACACCTGTCCAAGTTCGGGGAGGTGCGGTCTAAGTGCTTTAGGCTCTTGCATCCTGGGGGGGACCCGGAGGAAAAAGGGGTCTTCAGTTTCAAGAGGAGGGTGTTCATGAAGGTGGGTGAGGGGGATGGTGCCGAGGGGAGTTTTGAGGTGGTGCATAAGGGGGTACCCAGAACCGTGCGTTGGAGTTGGGGAAAGGCACGGTGTCATGCGTGCGGCGAATTTGGACATCTCCGTAGGGAGTGTCTTTTTCGCGGGGGCACTGCTAGAGGTTCTAGTGCAGTGGCCCAGGAAAGCGCTGCTGGCCCATCTGGGGTGGCTGGTAAAACCTCAGCGGCGCGGGGTGGTACTGCTGACCCGGCTGAGGTTGCCAGTTCTGCCTTGGTGACCCGGGGCGGCAGTGCTAAGCCTTCTGGGTCCAGAGGTTCTGCTTTGGGGACCCTGGGCAGTGAGAGCCCAAGCCCCCCACGTCCCCTACGTCTTGCGCCTGTGGCGGTGGATGGAGGTGGGGCGCAGGAGGAGGGGAGTGTTGAGGGGGGGTTTTGGGAGAAGCAGGGGAAGCATAATAAGAAGAAGGAGAGGGATAGGGCTGCCCAAGCGAAGAAAGTGCAATCGGGTGAGTTTGGCTCCAGTGTGGTGCAGACTGCACCTGCTGGGGCCCAGGGGGGAGTTGTGGTGGCTCGGAAGGGGGGAAAGAAGTCTAAACGTGTGGGTGGCAAAGTGGTTGGGGGTAATGTGGAGGCGGATGACCCTTCCCTTATGGAGGTTACCGCACCTCCGCATGCGAGTGGGACTAAAAGGAGGCATTTGCCTGGTGAAGAGGAGGAAGGGCGTGGGTCCAGAGCGAAGGGGATGTCTTTCTCCGAGCTTTCCACCACTGAGGTGGCTGAAAGTGGTCTTGACCCGGTGTCTTCTGGGTCGGTGGTTGGGCCTTCTCTTCATGGATCTACAGCGGGTGTCACCGGACTGGGTGCTGAAGTTGATTCCGGTGGAGTTGTGTCCACTGGGCGGGAGTCTGTCCCTTCATCTCAGGGGCCCTCTGAGGGAGTTATCTCGGCGGATGCTGTGGTTAGCTCCCTTGGGTGTGTACCCTCTGGGTCGGATGAGGTCCCCTCGTTTCAGAGGCCTACTGAGGGTGCTAGCACGGTAGATGACGTGGTTGGCTCCTCTGGTAGTGTGCCCTCTGTGACGGGGGATGGGCAGAGTCAGGCTGAGGGGGGAGTTTCGGGGGTGTTGTCGTTCAAGTCTGTGCTCCATATCAGTGCCAGTGGAGGTGCTGGGGGGCGGGATGCCTCACCGGATGAGTTGTCTGGGGTGAGGTTAATGGCAGGTGGTGATTCTCTGGGTGATGCCTGTGGAGAGGGCACTCTGGATGATGTGGAGGTCAGGGCTGTTATGGGACGTGATCCTCTTTCAGACTCCGAGGGTGCCAGTGTTCCACAGGCCCTGGGGATGCCTCTTGTTGTTGCTTCCCCAGGCCCAGAGGAGGAGGGTGATGGTAGCGGGCAGGAGCCCAGCCATTCAGAGGGCTGCGAGTCTCAGGTAGGGGTGCTGGGACCCACCCCCAGCATTGATCCGGGTGGTCGTGTCATGGCTGTGGAGGAGGATAGCGATGCGGCCAGTGGGGGGGGCTCAGAGTGTGATGTGTCAGACAGTTCTGGTCTTTCTGAGGTTGTTGATTCAGGTGCGAGCGGGTTGGCTGAGAGCCCAGACTCCAAGGCCGTGTCTGAGGCGAAGCTTATTGTTGAGGTGCGAGAGTTCTTAAAAATAAGTCGTGCTCCCAAAACTTTATGGTGGGCCATTACAAGGAGATGGGAGGATTGGCCAGATGTGCGGGAGAGTCTCGAGGCTATCCTTAGTAACAAGGATAGTGGTCTTTCTGACTCGGATTTGGGGCAGTTTTGGGGTTTGTTGAAGGTCCTCAGAAAAGGACCTCCTGTGACTACAGGGAGTGTGAGGGTCACAATCTAATGTGTCTACACATTCACAGTAGCTACTTTAAATTTAAATGGGAGTAGAGCGAGTTTTCGAAGATTTCAGCTCTTATCAGCCCTAAGGGAGGGGAGATTTGCAGTTTGTTATCTGCAAGAGACACATACCGTTGCTAGTGATGAACCTACCTGGCAACTGGAGTGGGAAGGGAGGGTTTATATGAGCCATCTCAGCTCAAATTCGAGTGGGGTGGCTTTTTTGTTGGCCCCAAATTTTCTGCCAAGCATTTTAAAAGTGCAGGAAGTGGTGCCAGGACGTTTGCTCCATCTGGCCGTGAGCCTGGATGGCATGCCGTTGCATTTCATTAACGTGTATGCCCCTAGCTCCGGCACGATGCAGGCCGGCCTGCTTCGGGAGGTGAATGCTCTGTTGGGCACTATTGATAGGGGAGAGTGTGTCTTCCTTGGTGGGGACTTTAATTGCACACTTGAGGTGCGGGACCGTTCTGGTACTCAGTGTGCGCCTGCTGTAGCGAAGAAGCTGAGAGGCTTGATTGACTCCTTTGAGTTGGTTGATGTTTGGAGGGACCTTCACCCTGATTCCACTGCTTTTTCGCGGAGGTCTGAGGGCGGTGGTTCCCGCATTGATCGGTTTTATATTTCCCGAGCGTTTGTTTCCCGTGTCTCAGCGGCCTCAATGCGGCTGGTGCCGTGCTCGGACCATTGTCTGGTGCGTGTGGATTTCAATCCAGCGTGCGCTCGGGCTGGGTCCGCGTACTGGCACTTTAACAACAGGCTGCTGGAGGATCGGTGTTTCCGGGAGTCATTCACTCGGTTTTGGGTGAAGTGGAGAGAGAGGCAGAGGTGCTTCTCTTCCCTTAGGCAGTGGTGGGATGTGGGTAAAGCTCACATCCGTCTCTTTTGTAAGGAATATACATGGGGGTCGACTGGGAGGCGGGACTCAGCGGTCGCGAAGCTGGAGAGGGAGATACAGGACGCTGAGTCTCGCCTGGGTCAGTTTGGTGAAGACTCCAGCGAATGGGGAGAGTTTCAGAGGAAGAAGGAGGTTTTGAGGAGTCTGCTGCTTGAGCGATCTCGAGGCGCTTATGTGAGGTCTCGGGTCCAGATGCTGCACGAGCTGGACCGAGCGTCGCCTTTCTTTTTCTCTTTGGAGAAGGGGCGGGGAGCTCGAAAACAGCTCGTGGAGTTGCTTGCAGATGACGGCTCCTCTGTCACTGATCCAGAGAGGATTAATGCCTTGGTTGGGTCCTTTTATGGGACCCTGTTCTCTGCGGAAGGATTCAGTGTGGAGGCTCAGCAAGATCTGTGGGAGGGTCTACCGGCCGTAGATAGGGGGGAGGCTGATCTTCTTGATGGCCCCTTATCTTTGGAGGAGTTGACTTGCGCCTTGCATCAGCTCAGGAGGGGTAAGTCCCCCGGGCTGGATGGGTTGACGGTGGAGTTTGTTAGAGCATTCTGGGACGTCCTAGGGGGTGACTATATGTTGGTTTTGGGGGAGAGCCTGGCGACTGGAGTGATGCCTCTCTCGTGGCGTAGGACGGTTGTTGTCTTGCTGCCTAAGAAGGGCGAACTCCGTTTGTTGAAGAACTGGCGTCCAGTCTCTCTCCTTTGCACAGAATATAAAATTTTTGCACGGGCAATGGCAAATCGCCTGGGCTCCGTGCTGCATCAAGTGATTCATCCTGATCAATCTTATACAGTCCCTGGCCGGTCCATCCAGGATAACATCCACCTGGTTAGGGACCTGATTCATTTAGTCCAGGGTACTGGTGAGTCAGCTGCTTTTCTGTCTCTTGATCAGGAGAAGGCTTTTGATAGGGTAGAGCATGAATACCTATTTGGGACGTTGCAAGCGTTTGGGTTTGGACCACACTTCGTGGCCCGGGTCCGGCTTTTGTACGCTGCGGCGGAGTGTCTTGTAAAGGTTAATGGCGCGGTGCTTTCTCCTTTTCATTTTGGGAGGGGGGTCCGCCAGGGGTGCCCTATGTCGGGCCAGTTGTATTCGGTCTGTGTGGAGCCGTTCCTGTGTCTTCTTCGGAGGAGGTTGACAGGCCTGGCCCTACCTGGCCCGCGGGTTGAGGTGATTCTATCGGCGTATGCCGATGACGTACTTCTTATGTTCACTGATCCTGGTGACCTGCGGAGGATGCGTGACTGCCAGGAGATATTCTCGGCTGCATCTTCTGCTAGGATTAACTGGAGTAAGTGCTCTGGACTTTTGGTGGGTCAGTGGCGGGTAGACTCCCTGCCGGAGGAGATGGCATTGTATGCGTGGAGTACCACGCACCTCCTCTATCTGGGGGTGTACCTGAGTCCCACTGAGGATGTTTGGCCGGCAAACTGGCAAGAGTTGGAGACGAAGGTGGTTGCTCGGCTGGGGCGCTGGTCAGGCCTGCTTGGAGTTCTCTCCTTTCGGGGGAGGGTGCTGGTCATAAACCAGCTGGTGGCCTCTATGTTATGGTACCGGCTGGCTACTCTTGTCCCGCCCTCTATATTTGTAACTGCTATACAGAAGAAGCTGGTGGATTTCTTTTGGGGAAATAGGAAGCATTGGATTTCCGCGGCGGTCCTGAGTCTTCCGTTAGAGGAGGGCGGCCAGTCCTTGGTGTGCGTGCGCACCCAGGTGGCGGCTCTCCGTCTCAGGACTCTGCGGAGATACATGTATGTAGAGAACCCTCCCAGATGGCACGCTCTGGCCACGTATTTTTTTCGTCAGGGTCGTTGCCTAAGGGGGGTCTCGCGGCTCCCGGTGGCGGGTGTCAGTCGACCCGCTCTAAGGGGCTTGCCTGTTTTCTATAGGGATGTGTTAAGAGTGAGGAATTTGGTGGTGTTCAGCCAGAGTGTTGTTCCACGAGGAGAGGGGGATGTTGTGGCTGCGGGTGTGGCTGGTCCTCATCCTGTCATGGTGGTTGTCGAGGAGAGGCGCGAGCCTAGAGTGGTTCAGATAGAGCTTACCCCTGCTCCGTCAGATCTGCTCATCGGGCCTAGGCTTCGGGATATTTCTCGGCCTCCGGCTCCGCATAATCTGAGCTGCCTTTCTGAGATGACCAGCATGCCATTTTGTGATGCAAGGAGACGCGCACTGTACAGGATGCTCCTGCACATTCTGAACCACCGTGCCTTCGTCTCCCGTCCTGACTCACCATGGAGGACGGTGTTACCATCCGAAGGCGGCGGGGGGCCCCAGTGGGGGTCCTTCTATAAGGGAGTTGTACCCCTTTATATTGGGGACCTGGGGTGGAGAGTGCTGCATGGAGCGGTGGTTTGTAATAAACTTTTGAGTCGGTTCACGGGCTCGTCTGCCGCATGTATTTTCTGCGGAGAGGAGGAGACCGTATTCCATGTGTATATGGAGTGTGTGAGGTTACTGCCCCTGTACCAATATCTGAAGGGGCTGTTCCTCAAGTTCTGGCTGCATTTTAGCCCCACAATCCTGGTGTTTGGACACAAGGCGGGGAGTGGGGAGAGCCGAGTGTGGGGGGGGGACTTACCTGTCGGTTTGCTCCTTGGCCTGGCCAAGATGGCCATTCGTGGGTCCAGGCAGCGGGCGGTCGACGGTCTGGCGAGAGTCGGCTGCCTGCCCCTCTTTCGGGCCTACGTCCGTGCACGTGTGTCCCTGGAGAGGGAACACGCGGTGTTCACGGGGACTCTGGAGGCCTTCCGTCAGCGCTGGTCGCCGCGTGGGGTTGAGGCGATTATAAATGAATGTACTGCTGTACTACAATGATCTGTTCATTATAGTGTGATTTTTGATTGTGTTTTGATGTGTTGTATTTTATGATTTGTGTTGAATAAAGTTTTTGAAATGAAAAAAAAAAAAAAAAAAGAGAGAGAGAGAGAGAGAGAGAGAGAGAGAGAGAGAGAGAGAGAGAGAGAGAGAGAGAGAGAGACAGAGAGACAGAGAGACAGAGAGACAGAGAGACAGAGAGACAGAGAGACAGAGAGACAGAGAGACAGAGAGACAGAGAGACAGAGAGACAGAGAGACAGAGAGACACTGGGTATGAGACACTGTGTGTCTACTCAGTCTATTTCTTCTCATTATTTTGTAAGCCTCTATAAAATCACCCTTATCCTCCTACGCTCCAAGGAATAGAGTCCTAGCCTGCTCAACCTCTTTCTACAGCTCAGGCCCTCGAGTCCTGGCAACGTCCTCGTAAATCTTTTCTGCATCCTTTCCAACTTGACAACATCTTTCCTATAGCATAGTGCCTAAAACTGAACAAAATAATCTAAATGTGGCATCACCAATGTGTTACACAACTGCGACATGATCTCCCAACTTCTATACTCAATGCTTTGACTGATGGAGGTCAATATGCAAAAAGCTTTTTTGACCACCCTATCTAACTGTGATGCCACTTTCAACAAACGATGTACCTGTACTCCTAAATCCTTCTGCTCTACTACACTTCCCATGGCCCATTTGTTCACTGAGTAGGTTTTGCTTTACCTCACAGTTTTTTCAGTATTCAATTCCATCAACCATTCCTCAGCTCACCTGCCCAACCGAGCAAGATCCTGCTGTAATTTTTGACAACCATCTTCACTCCCTGCAATACCACCCACTTTCAAATCACCGGTAAACTTGACTTCATAGAAAATGGTTCTGGAAGAATGCACTATATTTACCAACACCGTCAATACTGTGCAGCCCAACACATGAGTTCATGAATTTTTGAAAGCAAATGAGCAAGTTATAATGGCTTAGTGTTCAACACATTTAGAGTTGTTGACCAAGGATACATTTCCAGGCAACTGTTCTTTGTAGATTTCACAAAATAATATATTTATAAAACACCTCTGAGTGCATATTAGATCTTTGAACTTGAGGTAGCAACAAGAATAAAAACACCTCCACACAATTAAATAATCATTATTTTTGTCACTTACCACACGTCCTTCTGGCCCCATTGGTCCAATTAGACCCGGCCGTCCCTGGTGAAAGAAAACAGCGAGCATAAAACAGTTTAGAATTGCTGTAATGCAAATCCCTGAGAACCATGCTCGCCATATGTTTGATAAACTCAACAAGGATAAGAGATTCATGGTACAATGTAAAGTTGTTTCTTCAGTAAGACTTAGTTGAGCAGTTAGAATTTGGGAAGGCAAATAAATTCATTAATATCCGCATTTTCTACCAAAGAGTGCCATCTGCATTGTGTGCATTTTGAGATGCCTCTGTTGTACAATGTCAGCTGTATTGGTTTTTTGAAATCATAGTGCTTTACAGCATGGAAAAGAGCTCCTCAGTCCAACTCCGTCCATGCTGATCAAGTCGCCTTACTGAGAAAGGCCCAATTGTCAATGTCAGGCCCATATCCCTCCAAACCTATCCTATCCATATACAGTACCTATCTAAGTGGATCCTTAAGTATCATATGTGTACCCATCTTCTTCTGGCAGGTCATTCCATGTATGCACCACACACTGTGTGAAAATGTTGCCTCTTGGGTCCCTTTTAAATTGTTCCCCTCTCACTTTAATCCTACACCTTCTAGTTTTGAATTCCTCTACCCTGGAGAAAAGACTCTAGCTGTTCACCATATCTATGCTCTCCATGATTTACATGCCTCTGTAATATCACCCCTCAACCTTCAATGCCCACAGAGAAGAGATCCAGCCTGTTCAGTCTCATATTCACAATTCAAAACCAGTAACATTCTCGGAAATCCTTTGTGCATCTTTCTCAATCTAATGATATCCTTCTTATAGCCGGATAACCAGAACTGTGCACTGTGCTCCAAATATGGCCATACCAATCTCTTGTACAGTATGACATGGCTTCCCAACTCTTGTACTCAAAACACACACCGATGAAGGCAAGCATGCCAAGCACCTTCTTCACTCTGTCCACCGGTGTCACCACCTTCATGGAATAATCTACCTGAGCCCCTTGCTCTCTCCCATCAGAGTCCAACCGTTTATTTTGTGTCCTGCTCTGATTTGTCTAAGTCAAAATGCAACACCATTTACATGAATAAAACTCCATCTGCCATACCTCAGCCCATTGGCACAGTTGAATCAGGATCCCTTAATAATTATACATAATGTTCTCCATTGTCTACTGTACCACCAATTTTAATGTCATTTGCAATTAGTAACACTGAATTCACATTCACTTCCAAATCATTCATATTCATTATTCACTATTAATTTAAGGTGAAGTCTAAGGCCTCATAAAGCAATACAAATATTGTGGTCAAATGCCTTGTGTTTTAAGAGAGAACGAGAGGCATCAGTTTGATGTCTTAAGAAAGTATGCACTAAAATAGTACAGTGAGTTGTCATTTTAGCTTAACGGAAATGGATAATGGAGCCAAAGAAAGATTATGTTATAAAGTTTGATTTGAAATTAAATGTAAAAAGAATTGAGAAAATGATGACAAAATATTTCAGAGAATTTGAAGGTGGGTTCGATAAAACGAGAGGGGAATGCTGTTCAATCCAGAATTAATTATATTTAGTGAAAATTTGGAATTTACTGACATTGTAGCCTTTGTGCAAAGTGGGCAAAACAGTTGAAATCTGGAAATGAAGTGGACTGATGCCTCTTGTGAGTTATCCTACAAACTACCTTTGACAGTAAGGCAGCATTTAAGCAAGCGGGACACCTAGGAGGCCTGGATAAACTAGAGTCAAGGGGAATCAGGGGGAAATACTGCCATTGATTGGACATAGCACAAAGGACGATGGCTCTGATTGTTGGAGATCATTCATCTAATTTACAGGACATCTCTGCAAAAGTTCCTCAGGAACTCTACAACCCCTAGCAGCAAGAAGGACAAGAGCAGTAAATGCATCAGAGTACTACCACCTGGAACCACCCCTCCAAATCACACACCATCCTCATGTGGAAGGATATTCTACATGTGGAGACCTCATGCTGGGACTCCCTCCTTAACAAAATTATGGGCATACTCACACTACAAGGCATGTAGCAGTACAAGAAGGCAGCTCACCACCACCTTCTCAAGGGCAATTTGGGATGGGCAATTAAATGCTGGCTAAGCCTGTGAACCCAATATCCCTTAACTAAATATTTTGAAACTACGCACGCAGACAGGTACAAATTCTATTTGGGGCATGGGTGAAGTGATCTTTTTTTGTGTGGCGTGCACAGCCTAAAGTTGTAGGACAACTTGTTCTATTTGATCTTCCATTTGTGCGAGTTGATTGCATTGGTCGAAACAGGGCAGACCACTTGAAGGTTGCAATCTTCCACCCGGTGATGTGATGAAGAATGCAGACTAAAAAATGATTCAAGATGGACATTATAAAGGAAAATAATGAACCTCTGACTCAGACTTCAAAAGGACATGCAGTAATTGTGGTGCTGATATGAATCCACATAGCTAAATGGACAAAGCTCAGAGACTCGTTTGGTAAGTCTTGTACTACAGAGGTGTCTGGGAATTGCTTGCTGTACTTACATTAATGCCTGGAATGCCTGGTTTTCCGGGTTGTCCTATGAAACCAGTATCACCTCTTTCCCCTTTCTGGCCCTGAATGAAACAAATGAGAATATTTCTTAAGTAAGCTGTTACAATTAAATAGATTTCAATGAGAATGTTCACAGGCTATGTACTTCATTGGTAATGCCGATTTGTATTCTGTCAAAATCAGGGTCAATGGCGGGATATTCATTTTTCAAGGAGAACATTTCAATTTGAGATGGAAAAAGAAGCATAATTCTAAAGAGCTGATCTCGAATGAATTCTTTGTTTGTAGGAAGAAAGTGCAGATGCTGGTTTAAACCAAAGATCGACACAAAATAACTCAGCAGGTCAGACAACATCTATGGAGAAACTCAGCAGATCAGACAGCATCTCTGGAGAAAAAGAATTTTGGGTCGAGACCACTCTTCAGATTTTTATACATTTGTTAACCACAATGCTCAGAGAGGGAAGGCCATCAAGCCCGGCCCCTGCTCGCCCCATGGATCGGGATTCGGAGAGGAGGTGGAGCAAGACTGTGACAGTGGAAGATTCTGGATAAAAGACCCCGTGAGAAGAAGCAGGGGGACTTACCTTCCACGCCCTCGTGGTTGACTGTGGAAGACAAACAAGGGCTGGAGAGGGCCAGGCATGGAGAGGGACATAGGATCGCAGGATGACCAAAATGGAGCAGACTGCTGCAATGGGCCTTTATTATCAGTTGCAGCTGAGACGCTAAAATGGCACTAAAATGGAACGTCTTGCATATGGGCTGTTCTGTATATTCTGTACTGACCGGGGCGATTGTGCTTACGTACGGGGAGAGCCTTGCTGAGCTGAATACAAAAAATGCATGGCACTGTAACTGATACACGTGACAATAAAGAAACCATTGAACCATTAACATTTTTCATCTGGACAAATACGCTGTAATGGAATTTTATTTATAACTAGACCAAAAGGGACCCATTGGGCCCCGTTACCCAACATGGGGGGGGGGGGGGGGGGGGGGGGGAGCAGCGTCACACAGGAGAGCTGGTCCCCGTATGCAATATTCGACCACTCATCCATAGCATCCAACTGCGCAGGTGAGGCAAACACTAAACCCCCCTCGCACACATTAAGCCCCCCAACACACTACCCCCCTTACACACACTAAACCCCCCCCCCACAAACACTAACCCCCACCCCCACACACACACTAACCCACCCCCTCCCCCACTAACCCCCCTCTCACACACTAACCCCCACCCCACACACACACACACTAACCCCCCACCACACACTAACCCCCTCCCAGGAAACATTGCATCGATGACGGGAAAAAATAAGGTTCTGCAAAAATGTTCCCGCTATTGATATGAACAATGCACTTGATAACAGGACCCAGATCACAAATATGATGAAGTACTCATTACTTCCCTAGATGAGTGCAGTGCTAGCAACTTTCAAGAACTGGAAACTATCCAGGATAAAGCAGCCTATTGATGTTCAAGATAAAGCAGTCCTATTGATGCCACAAGGCGGTGCCTCGCGGCAGCGGCCTCTGCAGTCCATAAGTCTTTGTCCAGTTGAGCATATAGTTTGGTTGGAGTTTATATATTGTTTTTAGCTGTGTACGTGTGGGGGGTGCGGGGAACTTTTAAATCTCTTTCCTGTTCGGGAGACCCGACCTTTTCCCTTGTCCTTGGGTCTCCATTGTCGTTAGGGCCTAGCACCGTGGAACGGCCTCCAACTGGAACGACCTGGGGGCTCCAATCGTGGAACCTGCGGACTCACCATCGTGGAGCTGGCCTGCTTCGGAGCATGGAGGGTTGTGGTGGTACGCGGCTGCGACCGGACTTCGGAGCTTCGGAGGCTCCGGCTGCAGGTCCGGTGGACGGTGACATCAGGAGCTCGTGGGTCCCTGGTGGGAGATTGCTTTTCGGAGCTCCCGCTACGGCATCTTCTCCCGCCTGAATTGCAGGGTTGAAAATGACCCGGAACTGGGCCTTACATCGCCCGGCGTGGCTTTAACGGCCGCGGGACTCACCATCGCCCGCCGGGGGCACCAACATCAAGACCTGGAGCCGGGCCTTACATCGCCCGGCGTGGCCTTAATGGCCGCGGGCCTTGCCATCGCCCGCCAAGGGTTTTAATATCGGGAGACGAATGGAACACAGGGGAGCGCCAATGACTTTGCCTTCCATCACAGTGAGGAGGAGATCCACTGTGATGGACGTTTGTGTAAATTGTGTTAATTGTGTGTCTGTTGTATGACTGCAGAAACCAAATTTCATTAGAACTTCATTTGCGGTTCAAATGACAATAAACGGTATTGTATTGTATTCTACGTCATTGGTATATACACTGCAGTATGTGCCATCTACAAAATGCACTGTTCAATGTTTCACTCTTGAATTGTTCACACTTGAAAAATGGCACTTGTTAAGTGATCCTTGCTTGAGGTGAATATGTGATCGTATACACAAATTTCACAAACAATCAGAGTTTTACTTTCCATACATTTAGATCTGTGGTGGACTAATTGAAAGAGATTACTAAAGGCGAATAAACAGCTGCAATAAAAGCAGAAAATAGTGAACATGTTTTTGGATTCTGACGCAAATTTGTTCATCTGAAATGTTAACATTATTTGCAGGTGTTATGTGACTACCTGCACTTTCTGGGCAAATTCATGGTGATTTACTCTTCACACTGGTCAGCAATTCCATTATTGATATTTTGTCTGACCGCCAGTATGGCAGACAGGAATTTAGATAGACCTAGGTATTTTACATCTACCAATTGACATTTTCCACTGAAAGAAAAACCAGAAGGTTAATGGACCCAAATTCCGAAATGAATAACAGAGAATACTATGAAATGTACTTTCAAAGCATTTAAACTGGACAAGTGACATTGACGGGAAAAAAGTACTATTATATTGAAGGTTTACTGGGATTGTTTTTGTGTTTTAGGGGAGAAATTTACAGCTGACTGGTTAATAATACACTTCATGGCATTTCCTGCAGAATGTTGCAGAATTCATCTGACTTTCATAAAATATATCCTGGTTCTTTATATAAAACTTTCAAAAGTTGCTACGAGCCAAATAACTCTCGAAAACCATCAGTACTTACTGGAAGACCTGAGTGACCAGGAGGACCCATTGCTCCCTGTGAAAAGAAAATTGGACATTTACAATACAATATTTCCTCTATATATAATTATGTCAAGACTTAACTTTAAACCCAGGCCAAAGGAATTGGGGATAGTCATGGAGCATACAGCATAGATACAGACCCTATGGCCCACCTTGTCCATATTGACCAAATTGACATACTGGGATAGTCTCATTTACCTGCATTTGGCTCTAAACCCATCTATCTGTCCAATTACGGCAGCAAAGAGGATTTGCTGTAACATTAGGCACAATCTAATTAACTGTAGATGAAGCTCAAGAACTCAAATCCTTCCATAAAATAGTCATAATCTTAAAATTAGAGCCAGACCATTAAGCAATCTAGTCAGGTGGCACAGTATTGTGTAAATGGTAATTTGTTTTTTTTAATTTACTGCTCTTGGGAATACTGGGTCAATCAAGACTTTCAGATTATGAATGATAGATTATTGGTATTTAAATGTTTTAAAAGCATGAAGGGAATAAATGTTGTGAATGGAATAGAAATAAGCTCATGATCCATGGAGTTCAACAGCCCAGCCTGTTGTTCATAGGTACACAAAATTGAATTGTCTTAGCCAGTGCACTAATCAGAAACTGTAAGTTGCATTCTAAATTTTATGCATAAAATCAAATGTTTGATTTCAGAGCTCATCCATGATTTCAGAATTCATCCATGAAATCCATTTCAGAGTTGTGATCAGGCCTTCCTATCAGCACTTAAGAATCAGATTGAAAATCAGATATAATTAAAGAAATATATACCATTTACATGGATAGGACAGGTTTGGAGGGATATGGACCAAACACAGGTTGGGACTTCTGTAGCTGGGACATGTTGGCCACTGTAGGCAAGTTGGGCCGAAGGGCCTGTTTCCACACCGTATCACTCTATGACTTTAAAGGTCAGGTAGTTCAGGATCTTACACTGACTTGGTGTGAGAGTAAACCAATCTTGACATTAATAAAATTAAAGCATGTTTGCAAAACAAAATATTTTAATAGCTGCAGAAGATGTACAACAAGCTTACGATGTTTCTCTGCTTCTACCCTTTATGATGTTGGTCTGGCCATTTGAAATAAATAAGCTGTAAATGCTTACATCAACTCCATCTCTTCCATCCATCCCTGTTGTTCCAGGAATCCCTGGAGATCCTGAAGGACCTGGTGACCCAGGAGAACCTGGAGGTCCTACTGGACCCGGAGGTCCCATTGCACCCGGCTGGCTTGGTTTTCCATAATCAGGTTTGAAATCGAAATCAGGCTAATAAAATAAAAATCAGTAAGAATTAATAAACTGTTGGTTGGTAGGAATGTTTCCAACTAAATCTGCTGCTGCAGCCTATAATGGGGGGAAATGATAAACAGTGAACTTGCAGAAATGCCCGCAGTTCCTCATTTATAAAGTTATTGAGTATTCTGAACCTTCAAAGTTACCTTGATAATGTTACCCTAATTCTCCTAAAGATACATAAGTCCAGTTTGATTCACCAGCACTTATTACAGCAAACTGCTGGATATAGTTTGAACTGCTAAATAAAAGCTGAGAATAATTTCTGAGAAATTAAACATTTAACATTTGAATAAATAGTTTCTGTTGCTTTTATCTTTCCACCTTTCCATCTAATGCTCACAATTGTGCAGTTGATTTCACCTACAAATATTCAATTTATTACTATTTATTTTTCTTTCTGAGTCTCTGGTATATAATCAAAAGTTCCCCTGATTTTTGCAAATGAAACCAATGAAGAGTGGATGAGAAGAAAGTATTTTCATCTCATTATAATTACCCTTGACGAAAAGACATGTGCCACCATAGGTTTCCAACAGATTGTTGCAAAGAAACAGATTAAAATTGTGTTCCTGGGAGGTATGGTAAATTAACAAAGGATGTAGGGCAGTATTGAAAATGTATCCATCTTACTTGGAGAATAGATTGGTTACCTGTGATCGATCTATCTATCTATCTATCTATCTATCTATCTATCTATCTATCTATCTATCTATCTATCTATCTATCTATCTATCTATCTATCTATCTATCTATCTATCTATCTATCTATCCTATTACAAAATGACAATTTCTGGTCTACATTGTTATTAAATTTGCGCAAAAACGGTACCCTATATCGCTAGGAATTTTTTACCACCTTACTCACCGTTCTCTGCTCCAAGCGCACCAGGATTTGTTCAGATCGGTGGAATATTACAAAAGTTTGAAGGTTTAAAAAATAATGAGATGAGCAGATTGGTCTTCTTGCCTATTAGTCACCATGAAGATAATGCCCATTCCGGCACCCGCTGTCCGGTGGAGAGAATAAAGCTGAAGCTGACTGCGAGCGGGGTCGGTGCTCTCCGAGCGGGTACTGTGTTCTGTGAGCGGGGGCGGTGACCAACCCCTCCTCCCCACACCACTTCCTGCCCCCCACACCACCCTACCCTCCCACCCTCACCCACACCATCTCCTCCCACACCACCCCATCCCCCACCCCCTCCCACACCACCCACTCCCCCTCCCACACTCCCCCCTCCCCCTCCCACACCAGCCCTTCCCCCTACCAAACACAACCCTCCCCCTCCCACATACACCCTACCCCCACAAACCCCCTCACCTACTCCACCACCCCCTCTCCTACACCCCCCTCCCCTTCACCCCCTCCCCCACAAACCCCTCCCTTACTACCCCCTCCCCTGCACCCCACCTTCCCTTGCACCCCAACCTCCACTGCACCTCCCGCTCCCCTACACCCCCTCTCCACACCACCCTCCCCACCACCCCACTCTCCCCTGCACCCCCTTCCCCTGCATTCCCCCCTCCACTATACAGTCCCCTCCCTCAGTCCACAAGCCATCACTGAGTGAACTGTGAGTCCACAAGCCATGAGTGAGTGAACTGTGAGTCCACAAGCCATGATTGAGTGAACTGTGAGTCCACAAGCCATGAGTGATTGGACTGAGTGAATGTGAGTCCACAAGTCTTGAGTGAGTGCACTGTGAGTCCACAAGCCATGAGTAAGTGAACTGTGAGTCCACAAGCCATGACTGAGTGAACTGTGAGTTCACAAGCCGTGAGTGAGTGAACTGTGAGTCCACAAGCCATGAGTGAGTGAACTGTGAGTCCACAAGCCATGATTGAGTGAATTGTAAGTGAGTGAACTGTGTGTCCAAAAGCTGCCCGGAGTGCGGAGCCTGCCCGATTGCTGCAAACTCGAGATAGTGATAAGTGAGTATGAAGGGATTGAGGGAGCTGGGTGCTGGTGGGTCCAGCCAATGTCAGGGCTCACCACCCCTGCCCACACAGTTCCTTCTTAAACATTAAAATAAATTAAACCATTTTTTATTGCTTTAACAAACTCAGAACAAAGTGTTTCTAATGAATGGAGAATTGTCACTGCAGCACAGGAAGCTTGGTGGCTAAGTGATCATTACCAGATTATCTTATTTAATTATGTTAGTTGGGAAATAAATGTTTGATAGGATTCTGGAGATAACTCCACTATTTCTTCAAAAACAGACCATGGGATCTTTCAGATCAATCTCACATAGTAGCTGGAGTCTTATTTTTAACCACTTCAAACAGGGTGGCATGGTAGCACAAAGGTAGAGTTGCTACCTTACAACACCAATGATCCGGATTCGATCCTGGCTAAGGGTGCTATCTGTATAAGAGTTTATATGTTCTCCCCGTGACTGCATAGGTTTTCTCCGGGTGTTCCAGTTTCCTCCCATGCTCCAAAGATGTACAGGTTTGTATGTTAATTGGCTTTGGTAAAATTTCTAAATTGTCCGTTGTGTGTAGGATAGTGCTAGTGTAAGGGGATCGCCTGTCGGCACAGACTTGGTGGGCTGTATCTCTAAACTAAACTGAACTAAACTAAACCAAAAGAGGGTATTTCTGGCATTGCAGACTTCCACACTGTGAAGAGACAGTCAAGACTTTGGACAACAAATTTCAGGCAGGACACAGCTGACAGGGACACATCGGATGTTATTTTCATCTTGATGTTGAACAGTGGAGTTTGTGTTATATACAACGAGGATGAAATAAATTACAGTTGTTCTTTTTTCTCGGTGAATTTCAGGCTGGAATTTTTCACCAGATCGTATGATATGGACTGGGAATACATCACCTTATTGTCCATTTGCTAAAATCAATGGTCATAAACTCACAAGCCAGCAGCGAGTCTTTCCCTGCAGCATGCCACTGGGCTGTGCCAAGTATCAGTTAATTCGACAAGATGCTGTGCTTGTGAACTGAGTCTATTCCCACTAATGGTTAAGCAGCTTCAGGCAGAAAGTGAGGAGACTCCAAAAAGCCAACCGTCAACAGGCACCACCCAAAATTTCATCAAACCCCAAAAGTCACTGTAATCCTAATCCAAATTAGCTTTTACTTTATTTTGAGCCTGCGCCTGCCTGTGGCGACATTTTGCCAGCAGCTCAATAGAAGATAATTATTTATAATCAGAGAAACGGCAGAAGTCGCACCATAACGGACAACCTGCAAGTGCACTTGAAGGCACTAACGATATTGCAATCTCCCGCAGCTGCAGGAGCCCCTGACTGTAAACGATCCCTCGATCGCTGGATGAACACCCAACCCGACTGAAGATCACAGGCACTATACCTGGAAACACCGGAGCCGATGGGCAGGATCTTCCGGGAGCGATGGAGCTACAGCTGCTGACTGTGAGAGAATCCCCGATGGCAACGGAGCTGGAGCTGCCGTCTGCAAGGGAATCTGCAAGGTGCAGTAAACGCAGAACCTGGAAACTATGGGGAGGCCTCCATTGTGTCCAGAAACGTGGCTGACGTGCAGGACTTCAGGTCAGAATAAAGCGCAGGGGACTTCGATCCCCTCTCCCTACCATCCTACTGGCCAAGGTACAGTACCTTGAAAACAAAATGGAGGACTTAAGGGCAAGGCTGCTTTACGAAAGGGAGCTGAGGGAATGCTATGTATTCTGTTTCACAGAGACATGGCTCACTCCGAGCTCCCCAGACTCAGCAGTCCAGCCTGAAGGTTTCACCATCCATCGCATAGACTGTACACTGGCATCCGGGAAAGGGAGAGGAGGGGGCGTCTGCCTCACGGACAACTCTACGTGGTGCTCAGACGTGGCAGTCCTATCCATCTCCTGCTCTCCACGCCTGGAACACCTAGTCGTGAAGTGCCGTCCCTTCTACCTAATGAGGGTGTTCCCCTCCATCATCCTGACCGCGATCTACATCCCACCCCAGGCTGATGTCCATCTGGCAGAGGGGGAGCTGCACGCCGTGGTCAACAAGGACCAGATGGCTTACCCGAGGAGTTTACCACTATAGTCGGGGACTTCAACAAAGCCAACCTGAAGACATCGCTCCATAACCTCCACCAACATCTCCCCTGCAGCACCAGAGGATCACTGCTACACGACCATAAAAGACGCCCATCGCTCTATCCCTCGCCCTCACTTCAGAAAATCCGACCTTCAGTGGTACTGCTTCTTCCTGCCTACAGGCAGCAACTCCGGGACCGTTTGGAGTCTGTAGACTGGGCAATGTTCAGGGACTCGGAACGGACCTGAATGAATACGCCACATTCGTTACAGATTTCATAAATAAATGTGTGGAGGACTGTGTCCCAACAAAAACCTTCTGAGTGTTTCCTAACCAGAAGCCTTGGATGAACCATGAGATCCGCACTCTTCTGAAGTCCAGATCTCGGGCATTCATGTCTGGAGATACAGAGGTCTAAAGAAGTCCAGATACGACCTTGGTAAGGCCATCAAAAAGGCCAAAAGGGACTTCTGTTCCAAGCTGGAGGATGAGACGGATGTTCGGCAAATGTGGCAGGGCTTGAATGCCATCATCTCTTGCAAGGCGAAACCAGTGGCACTAACGTCTATGGTGATGAAGTGCTTTGAGAGGTTGATTGTGGCGCATATCAACTACCTCGACAAGAACCTCGACACACTGCGGTTCACTTACCGCCACAACAGATCAACGGTGGATGCGATCTCACTGGCTCTCCACTCCGTTCTGGGCCACTTGGACAAGAGAAACCTATGTGTCAGGATGTTGTTCATTGACCACAGCTCGGCATTTAACACCATCATCCCCTCCAAGCTGGTTACCAAGATCTCAGATCTGGGTCTCTGCGCATCCCTCGGCAATTGGATCTTCGACTTCCTCATCTACAGACCAGTCTGTCCGTATTGGTGGAAATGTGTCATCCTTGATAACAATCACCACGGGAGCACCTCAAGGCTGCGTGGTCAGCCCCCTGCTGTACTCACTCTATACTCATGACTGTGTAGCAGGACATAGTGCGAACACCATTATGGGACGAACCACTGATGGTGACGAGTAAATCACTGATGGTGACTGATAGAAGTGAGATCAACCGATTGACCAAATGGTGCCAGCACAATAACCTGGCTCTCAACACCAGCAAAACCAAGGAACTGATTGTGGACTTTGGAAGGGGTAGGATAGAGATCCAAAATCCCATTTATATCAACGGGACGTTGGTTCAAAGGGTCAAGAACTTAATATTCCTGGGCATGCATATTTCCAAAGATCTTTCCTGGTCCCAGCACACTGATGCAATTATAAAGAAAGCAGATCAGTGCCTCTACTTCTTGAGAAGATTACAGTCGGTATGTCAAAGAGGACTATCTCGAACTTCTACAGGTGCACAGTAGAGAGCATACTGACTGGTTGCATTGTGGGCGGTTCAGCAACTTGAGCATCCAGGAGCAGAAAATAATGCAGAAAGTTGTGACCACTTCCCAGTCCATTATCAGCTTGGACCTCCCCACCATCGAAGGGATCTATCACAGTCGCTGCCTCAAAAAGGCTGCCAACATCATCAAGGACCCACACCATCCTGGCCACACACTCATCTCTCCACTGCCATCAGGTAGAAGGTACAGGAGCCTGAAATCTGGTACATCCAGGTTCAGGAACAGCTACTTCCCCACAGCCATCAGGCTATTAAACTCGCCATCAAACAAACTGAACTATAACAGCCTATTTCACTTTTCCTGGGTATTTATGGGTGTATATATATATGGTCTATGCTATATAGACACACTGACCTGTTCTGTAGTTATGCTTACAATATTCTGTTGTGCTGCAGCAAGCAAGAATTTCATTGTCCTATCTGGGACACATGACAAAAACCCTCTTGAGTCATAGTGATTACTAATCAAAACTTGGTACTGCTCATTGAATTCCCACTTTTAATAAAATAGAAACTACATTAACTTGCTGCGGTCACTGAAAACATTTCTTCAAGAGGTTCAAATCATTCTGTCCCAAAATGTTGATTCTGATAGTCTACAGACTAGCATGCAACTACTTAAAGAGACAGGATCTCACCTTTTGCTATTTGTTTTCATTAGTCATCGCTTGAGAAGTTGTTTCACTTACGGAATGCAAGCGCAAAACTTAAAGATAAGATTTTAGGCAATATTCTTTCACTCCAATGCATTAATGTATGCATGCATGAATATGAATATGTAAAAATATCGCTATAACAGACATGAATATACTCTGTCTGGCTGCAAATGGATTGCATTTGTATTGTATTTGCATTCCTGTAGACAGAGACATCACACTGATGGATGAGTGTAGAATATGAGACTGAATGCAAATTTTCACCTATAGGTTCCTCATCTCAATATGTAGCTGCCAAACACCGTGTGCAGATCTCTCTCACTCTCTCTCTCTGTCTCACTTTATGGGAACAAATTCCTATTTTCCTCACAGCTCTGGGAAGCACCTCAAATTATTTTCCAAAGTTTGACCTACTGGTTGATAATACATCTTGAAAAGATATCGAGAAGGAGCATTCCCATTTTCTTTATCTAAGTATAAAGAAAGATAGTTTCAATGGTGAAATGTGGGGAAAGAAAATGAAACATTGTGCTTTAATGACATGTGAAGGGCTTTGCTCCAATCATTATTCTTTTTAATTAACCAAAGTAAAATACAAAGAGATTGACACTGTCTCCCGAATCTAAAGTACATAAAAATGTAAATAATCTAATGGCACCTACATCACATGCAGTCAAGTAACCAATTTAAGAATTCTAAAGGATTGCACCAAGAAACCTGCAAGCATTTTATTTTATTTGTTTGTGCATAAATTGAGCGGCTACAAGGTATTTCATATGTCACACACTAATTCTAAAAGCTATTAAAACTGTCCATTACATCCATGAAAATGAGTTATGGAATACCTCGGAATTAGGGATAACTCTCTGAGAGGAAAAAAAAAGCAATCATTACTTCAGTCTTGATGGTGCAAAGAGCAAATACATGGGAAACAGTAGAAAAATATGCAAAGTGCAATGATGATGATAGAAACTGGAAAGGAAAGCCGACTTATGTGCTGAATAATTCCTGAAAAGTAGGAGTACCAGGTCTTTCTTACCCTCATTTAGTAAAGAATTCTTCATGACCTTCCTGACTTCGATCATACCAAATTAATCTAACTGGAATATTTCATATCACTTACTCTCAAATAGGCTGCTTACTTCAGCAACACAGCAGTGTCCCAAGAAATATAAAACATTCTTTTTTTATGCTTATTGAAGTTGAAAGAAACTAAATGAGTTGGCATTTGTTACATGGAAAGTGACATGACATATTTCTTTGAGTATCAGAACATTTGTACATAATTTGTTCGCAGGCAATGTTAAGTTTCATTGGGGAATTGCAATTCACCGCCATTAATGCAATGCAAGGAGATTTAATCGTATCATCATGGATTCACTGAGACTTGCCATTCTACATCATGTAAAAACATGTTGGTATTGGTGTATTATTATCATGTGTACTGAGATATAGTCATAGTGTCATATAATGTGAAAATAGGTCCTTCAGCCCAACCTGTTCTCACCGATCTTCATGTTCCATCTACACTAGTCCCCCCTGCTCACATTTGTTCTATTAAATGTTCCCCCCTCACCATAAACACATGTCCTCGGGTTCTTGATTCTCCTACTCTGGATAGAAGATTCTGTGCATTTACCCCATCTATTCCTCTCATATAATGATGAACATGTCTATCCAGACATTTCATACCATTAGATACAAGGAGATCTGAAGTGAACAGAATGCAAAGAAACACCATGCTCAGGCTCCATCCTAATGTTAAATGGAAGTTTGTGTTTGCTGTGGGAAAGTTCAAAGACTCAGCTCAGTTAGTAGAATATTGCCCTCATTCTTAAACCTATATAAATTTCTTTTTGGACGTCATGAGCTAGAATTCCTCCATTCTCCATCCCACATGATATGAGCCACATGACATAATTAAAAAGTATGAATGCAGAGTTATCCACCATCATAGGGCTTTTTCTCACCACATTTTGTCAATGGACCGAACGGGTATGAATATTGATTTCTCTAACCGCCCCTCTCCGACCCTAGTCATACTAGTTTCACTGTCGTCCTGTTGAGTTTCAATGTCTGTATAACTCATTATCACCTATCCCACAACCAACAATGGACTATTGTGGGCTCCACCTTTCCTTGATTATCATTGCTTCTGGCATATCTTCCATTCATTTGCCCTATATCTCTCGTTTCCCTTTCGCCTGACTCTCAGCCTGAAGAAGTGTCTCAACCCAAAATGTCACCGATTCCTTTTCTCCAGAGATGCTGCCTTAACTGCTGAGTTACTCTTTTTGTGTCTGCCTTCGGATTAAACCAACATGTAACCAACTGTTTGTAGAGTATTTTGTGTTGAGATCGTATCCTGTGTAAGGGGCGAGTATGAATGCCAGGGCAGTGTACTGTTGCTAATGTCAGATGTGGGAGGTCAGGGAAGCTGATAGCCCACCAGACGTCCACATCTGTGCCAGGTGTGTCGAGATGGGGATCCTAAAGGACAGTGTTAGGAACCTGGAGCAACAGCTCGAGGACCTCCGTCTGGTCAGGGAGAGTGAGGCGGTCATAGAGAGGAGTTACAGGGAGGTGGTCACTCCCAGACCACAGGAGGCAGACAAGTGGGTCACTATTAGGAAGGGCAAGGGGCAGAGGCAGGGACTGAAGAGTACCCCGGTGGCTGTACACCTGGAAAATAGGTACTCATGTTTGAGTTCGATTGGAGCGGACAGCCTTCCTGGGGGCAGCAACAGCGGCCGGGCCTCCGGCACAGAGAATGGCCCTGATGCTCAGAAGGGTAAGCAAAAAGAGGAGGGCAATTGTAATAGGGGACTCCATTGTTAGGGGGTCAGATTGGCGATTCTGTGGACGCAGTCGGGAGACCCGGATGGTAATTTGCCTCCCTGGTGCCAGGGGCTCGGATGTGTCTGAACGTGTCGAAAAGATTCTGAAAAGGGAGGTAGAGGAGCCTGATGATGTGGTACACATAGGTACCAATGACATAGGCAGAAAAAGAGAAGAGGTCCTGAAAGGAGAATTTAGGGAGTTGGGGGGAAAGTTAAGGAGAAGGACCAAAAGAGTAACAATTTCAGGATTACTGCCTGTGCCACGTGACAGTGAGAGTAGAAATGGAACGAGGTGAAGGATAAATGCGTGGCTGAGGGACTGGTGCAGTGGGCAGGGATTCAAGTTTCTTGATCACTGGGACCTCTTTTGGGGAAGGCATGATCTGTACAAAAAGGACGGGTTGCATTTGAACCCGAGGGGAACTAATATCCTGGCGGGGAGATTTGCAAAGGAGACATTAAGCTAGAAAGGCTGGGGGGAGGCTCGGGTAGAAGTGGCTAGGGGACAGGGTGAGGGGCAAGAGGCATAGAAGTGAAGCACTCGGACACAAAATGTAGGCGAGAAAGAGGAAAAAGATAATAAACAGAGAATAAGGGATGGTGGGTTTCTAAAATGTGTATATTTTAATACTAGGAGCATTGTAAGAAAGGTGGATGAACTTAGAGCCTGGATTGACACATGGAAATATGATGTTGTGGCAATCAGTGAAACATGGTTGTGGGAGGGTTGTGAGTGGAAAGTAAATATACCAGGATCTTGTTGCTTCAGGTGTGATAGAATTGGAGGGACCAGAGGTGGAGGGGTTGCATTACTTGTCAGAGAAGATATTACAGCAGTGCTTTGGCAGGACAGATTAGAGGGCTCGTCTAGGGAGGCTATTTGGGTGGAACTGAGAAGTGGGAATGGTGTAGCAACACTTTTAGGGGTGTATTATAGACCACCAAATGGGGAGCGAGAATTGGAAGAGCTAATATGCAAGGAGATAGCAGATATTAGTAGTAAGCACAAGGTAGTGATTGTGGGAGATTTCAATTTTCCAAAAATAGACTGGGAAACACATTCTGTAAATGGGCTGGATGGTTTGGAGTTTGTTAAATGTGTGCAGGATAGTTTTTTGCAGCAATACATAGAGGTATCGACCAGAGAAGGGGCAGTGCTGGACCTCCTGTTAGGAAATGAGGCAGGTCAAGTGACGGAGGGATGCGTTGGTGAGCACTTCGGGACCAGTGATCACAATACCATTACTTTCATATAATTATGGAGAGAGTCAGAACTGGACCTAGGCTTGAGATTTTTGATTTGAGAAAGGCTAACTTTGAGGGAATGCATAATGATTTAAAAGGAGTGAATTGGGACATTTTGTTTTATGGGAAGGATGTAGAGGAGAAATTTCCATTTTCCAAGAGGACTTAAAGGGGAAATTGTAAGTGTACAGAATCTTTATGTCCCTGTTCGGTTGAAAGGAAATAGTAAAAATCGGAAAGAGCCATGGTTTTCAAGGGAAATTGGACACTTGGTTCGAAAAAAGAGAGATATCTACAATAATTATAGGAGGCATGGAGTAAATGAGGTGCTAGATGAGTATAAAGAATGTAAAAAGAATTCTAAGAAAGAAATAAGAAAAGCTTAAAGAAGATATGAGGTTGCTTTGGCAAGAAAGGTGAAAGTAAATCCAAAGGGTTTCTACAGCTATATTAATAGCAAAAGGATAACGAGGGATAAAATTGGACCATTAGAGAGCCAGAATGGACAGCTATCTGCAGAGCCAAAAGAGATGGGGGAGATATTGAACAATTTATTTTCTTCGGTATTCACCAAGGAGAAGGATATTGAACTCTGTGAGGTAAGGGAAAAAAATAGAGTAGCTATGGAAACTATGAGATTCAAAGAGGAGGAAGTACTGACACTTTTGAAAAATATAAAAGTGGATAAGTCTCCAGGTCCTGACAGGATATTCCCTAAGACATTGAGGGAAGTTAGTGTAGAAATAGCAGGGGCTATGACAGAAATATTTCAGATGTCATTAGAAACGGGAATAGTGCCAGAGGATTGGCGTACTGCGCATGTTGTTCCATTGTTTAAAAAGGGTTCAAAGAATAAACCTAGCAATTATAGACCTGTTAGTTTGACGTCAGTGGTGGGCAAATTAATGGAAAGGATACTTAGAGATAATATATATAAGCATCTGGATAAACAGGGTCTGATCAAGGCCTTTGACAAGGTTCCCCATGGAAGGTTGGTTAAGAAGGTTCGATCTTTGGGTGTTAATGGCGGTGTAGCAAGATGAATTCAACAGTTGCTGAGAGGGAGATGCCAGAGAGTAATGGTGGATGGCTGTTTGTCAGGTTGGAAGCCGGTGACGAGTGGGGTGCCTCAGGGATCTGTGTTGGGTCCACTGTTGTTTGTCATGTACATCAACGATCTAGATGATGGGGTGGAAAATTGGATAAGTAAGTATGCAGATGATACGAAGATAGGGGGTGCTGTGGATAATGAAGTAGATTTTCAAAGTCTACAGAGAGTTTTGGGCCATTTGGAAGAGTGGGCTGAAAGATGGCAGATGGAGTTTAATGCTGATAAGTGTGAGGTGCTACATCTTGGCAGGACAAATCAAAATAGGACGTACATGGTAAATGGTAGGGAATTGAGGAATGCTGTGAAACACAGGGATCTAGGAAAAACTGTGCATAGTTCCCTGAAGGTGGAATCGCATGTAGATAGGGTGGTAAAGAAAGCTTTTGGTGTGCTGGCCTTTATAAATCAGAGTATTGAATATAGGAGTAGGGAAGTAATGTTAAAAGTGTACAAGGCATTGGTAAGACCAATTCTGGAGTATGGTGTACAATTTTGGTCGCCTAATTATAGGAAGGATGTCAACAAAATAGAGAGAGTACAGAGGAGATTTACTAGAATGTTCCCTGGGTTCCAGCAACTAAGTTACAGAGAAAGGTTGAACAAGTTAGGTCTTTATTCTTTGGAGCGCAGAAGGTTAAGGGGGGACTTGATTGAGGTCTTTAAAATGATGAAAGGGATAGACAGAGTTGACGTGGATAAGCTTTTCCCATTGAGGGTAGGAAAGATTCAAACAAGAGGGCATGACATGAGAATTAAGGGACAGAAGTTTAGGGGTAACATGAGGGGGAACTTCTTTACTCAGAGAGTGGTGGCTGTGTGGAATGATCTTCATGCAGAAGTGGTGGAGGCAGGATCGATTTTAACATTTAAAAGTAAAGTGGATAGGTATATGGATGGGAAGGGAATGGAGGGGTATGGTCTGAGTGCAGGTAGCTGGGACTAGGGGAAAATAAATGATCGGCACGGACTGGAAGGGCCGAGAAGGCCTGTTTCCGTGCTGTAATTGTTGTATGGTTATATGGTTTTTATGTACAGTTCTTCACTACACAATAATAGTAAGATTAAATGAGAACTTACCAGTTTGAAGTTTGATCGTTATTTTATGAGGAGTTAGATGAGGGATTACGTGAAGACTCCGCCAGCACGCATGCGCGACATTCTTGAAAGCAGCAGTTAAATCACAGATACCAGAGTTAACTAACATAGTAAGATAAGAGAACTAACATACCAGTTGACCTTTATAATAGAGGGTTTGGGAGTGGAGGGCACATAATCCCTCATCGTAACTCCTCATAAAATAAAGATCAAACTTCAAACTGGTAAGTTCTCATTTAATCTAACTATTTTACTTCGGAGTCATGTGAGTGACTACGTGAAGATTTCAAAGCTCTGTGATTTCATGCCCTGGTCAATCCATGCTCACACACTGCCATTATGAGAAATGGAGGAAGTATGTTAACGTATTTCAGACATGAACTGTGCTGAAAAACAAAAAGATATTTATTTCACAATACCAAATAATAATATCCCTACATCGGGGAAATTATAAAACAGAACTTAATATTTTTTCAGCAAACATCGCAGGTGCGGCCATGGGTTTATTGTAAAGGATGTGGTCCATGGGAACTTCCATCATCCTTGCCGCCGATGTGGATGCAGCCCTGATGGAGTGAGATTTAAATATGTTAGTGTCCACCCCCGCTGCACCCAATACCACCCTTAACCATCTTGAAATGGTTTGCACGGTGACTCTATGATGAGGGCGTTTGTGGCTTATGAGCTAAGCCCTCTCTGTGCCCCTGAGACTCTTGGTGACCTCTATGTAGCGTAAAATGTGGGTCACGATACATAGACGGCCATCTATGGGATAGGCCAGGAAATCCAACTTTTGGTCAGATGATCCAGGCCTGTCTTGCTTGAGTAACCCCTGTATAAAGAAAGTTACCTTGCTCTTGGTTATGACCATGGCGTCCATACTTAACTTATGTAGGGACTGGACTTGTTGCGCCGTCACGAGTGCCATCAGCATGACCATTTTGTAGGTCAGTTTGTCCAATAAAAGAGACGTTATTGGTGCCCACCCTCGGAGCATGGTTAGTACAATGCTGATATCCCAGGTCTGGGAATATCTAGGCCTGGGGGGATTTGAATTAAATATTCCCCTCATTAATATTGACACCAAAGGGTGAGACCCCACTGTAAGGTGATCGCAACCTCGCCCGAGATAATTGGATACGGCACTTCACTCATGTGACTCCGAAGTAAAATTAGCATTAATTAGCATTAGGGAAGTCTTGAGATTATGAAAGCTACAAAATGAATTCAAGTACTTTCTCAACCAATGACCTGCCTTCCAGGATATTTATTACCTTTGTTGTATGGGACAAAGTTTTGAAGAATAGAAAATGTGTTTTCCAAGACTTTGTGATAGAAAAAACTGATGATGCAATTTGTACTGCAACCAGCAAGCAATGAGTCTGAAGAAGGGTCTCAACCCAAAACGTCACCCATTCCTTCTCTCCAGAGATGCTGCCAGTCCCGCTGTGTTTCTCGAGCATTTTGTGTCTATCTTCAATTTAAACCAGTATCTGCAGTTCCTTCCTACGCAATGATGTATGGCCTCTGGTGGAGAGCAGGATTGGAGAAATGTCCAAACAGCCAAATAACTGGCCTTGAATTATTCATGGCATGAGGGAGTTGCTCTAGACATTGAGTGAGCTTCAGAAGGAACAACATTAATTAATTCATTAATTGCTTTGTTTGTTTTAAAGGATCGCAGGTGTCTCTGGCAATGGCAGTAATTACTAAGCGTCCCTAATGGCTCTTAAACTGTTCTTTTGATACCTCTTCCTGCGATATAAAGAAATACATTCTATTGATAGAAATAAGGCAGCAAAGCTCGTCCTCATTTTACTAGTTTAAAGAGGGAATGATGGAAGCTGGAGGATCACAATCTGGGAATATGAAATAGAATAATGTACAGGGTTACAAGGGGAATGTACAGGATTCCTCATCTAAAAAATATTTCACTTGCAGAATTGCAATGTCCCGTAAACTAATACAATTTATTGTTTCTAAAGTTGTAAGTCTATAATGATTAATGAGAATCACAATCTAATATAATTTAAAATAATATGGAAATGTTTAATGTGATAATAATTTGATCAACATGTCTCTAACAACTATCACCACCTTCCGCAGGTGCTCCATAGAAAGCACAGGGAAAGCATTGGTTTCTTCAGTTTGGTTCGGGAACGGTCTGCCCAAGAAATTGCTGAGTATTGGATGTAGCCCAGCCAATAGACAATAGACGATAGGTGCAGGAGTAGGCCATTCGGCCCTTTGATCCAGCATCGCCATTCAATATGATCATGGCTGATCATCCACAATCACTACCCCGTTCCTGCCTTCTCGCCATTTCCCCTGCGTCCACTATCTTTAAGAGCTTTCTCTAACTCTCTCTTGAAAGCATCCAGATAAATGACCTCCACTGCCTTCTGAGGCAAAGAATTCCACAGATTCACAACTCTCTGGGTGAAAAGTTTTTCCTCGTCTCTGTTCTAAATGGCCTACCCCCAATTCTTAAACTGTGGCCCCTGGTTCTGGATTCCCCCAACATCGGGAACATGTTTCCTGCCTCTAGCGTGTCCAATCCCTTAATTTATATTACTAAAAGTAAGATCTTGACCACTTCCTGGTTTTCTGTTTCATGATTTTTTTGTAAATGCTGCCACTTACGGCTGTGATTTTTGGCAATCTTACTCAGAGTCCCCCTCCGCTGTGCAGGACAAGAGGATTTTTCCCATCGATGAAAAATAAAAGAGTTATTAATGTTTAAAAAATGTTGACATTCTCTCTGCTGCCCCTGCTGGTGGGAGGGGGGAGGGACTATACAACCTGGAAGTGTTGTGCCTCACTCTGTCTCTACAAAATGGAGGAAGCGAGAAGGTCCGTCTCTCTGAGCTGTGAATAACACTGAACACATGTCTACTCAACTGTGAGCGCCCTTAATGTGGTTTGAAAATGAAAATGTGGTAACTGCTTTGAAATGCTGCACTGCAAATGGTTGTTGGTGGTGATAGTAACTGCTTTGAAATCCTTCACTACATATAACATATAACATATAACAATTACAGCACGGAAACAGGCCATCTCGGCCCTTCAAGTCCGTGCCGAACAACTTTTTTCCCTTAGTCCCACCTGCCTGCACTCATACCATAACCCTCCATACCCTTCTCATCCATATGCCTATCCAATTTATTTTTAAATGATACCAACGAACCTGCCGCCACCACTTCCACTGGAAGCTCATTCCACACCGCTACCACTCTCTGAGTAAAGAAGTTCCCCCTCATGTTACCCCTAAACCTCTGTCCCTTAATTCTAAAGTCATGTCCTCTTGTTTGAATCTTCCCTATTCTCAAAGGGAAAAGCTTGTCCACATTAACTCTGTCTATGCCTCTCATCATTTTAAAGACCTCTATCAAGTCCCCCCTTAACCTTCTGCGCTCCAGAGAATAAAGACCTAACTTATTCAACCTATCTCTGTAACTTAGCTGTTGAAACCCAGGCAACATTCTAGTAAATCTCCTCTGTACCCTCTCTATTTTGTTGACATCCTTCCTATAATTGAGCGACCAAAATTGTACACCATACTCCAGATTTGGTCTCACCAACGCCTTGTACAATTTTAACATTACATCCCAGCTTCTATACTCAATGCTCTGATTTATAAAGGCTAGCATACCAAAAGCTTTCTTTACCACCCTATCTATATGAGATTCTACCTTCAAGGAACTATGCACGGTTATTCCCAGATCCCTCTGTTCAACTGTGTTCTTCAATTCCCTACCGTTTACCATGTACGTCCTATTTTGATTTGTCCTGCCAAGGTGTAGCACCTCACATTTATCAGCATTAAACTCCATCTGCCATCTTTCAGCCCATTTTTCCAACTGGCCTAAATCACTCTGTAGACTTTGGAAATCCTCTTCATTATCCACAACACCCCCTATCTTGGTATCATCTGCATACTTACTAATCCAATTTACCACCCCTTCATCCAGATCATTGATGTACATGACAAACAACAAAGGACCCAACACAGATCCCTGAGGCACCCCACTAGTCACCTGCCTCCAACCCGACAAACAGCCATCCACCATTACCCTCCACCCATCCACCATTACCCTCCACCATTACCCATCCACCATAACCATTACTACAAATGGTTGTTGGTGGTGGTAACTGCTTTGAAATGCTGCACTGCAAATGGATGTTGGTGGTGGTAACTGCTTTAAAATGCTACACTTCAAATGGTTGTTGGTGGTGGTAACTGCTTTGAAATGCCGCACTGCAAATGGTTGTTGGTGGTGGTAACTGCTTTGAAATGCCGCACTGCAAATGGTTGTTGGTGGTGGTAACTTGACAACTTTCTGTTTGCACTGTATATTGATTTTGGATAATACGCTACCAGTTACGGCTGTGATTTTTGGCCATCTTACTAAGTCCACCTCTGCTCATCAGAGGCAGAGGATTCTTCCCATCAATGAAAAATAAAAGTGTTATTAGTGTTTTAAAAAATGTTGAGAATCTCTCTCCTGTCATTCACGCCATGAAGGCCATGCCCCTTCCGGTGGGAGGGGGGGATTATAAAATCCGGAAGTGTGGGTGTGGCTCAGTCTCTGCAAGATGAGGGAGGGAGTGGTCACCACTCTGTCTGAGCTGTGAATCAACTGAACACACTGAATGTCTACTGAACTGTGGTGTTTTGTGTGGTTTTATGGTGGTTTCACCCTGCTTGAAATGGTATGAAACTGCATTTGAATGTGTTGGCCTTGCACCTGCATGAAATGGTATGAAACTGCACTTCAATTTGGCTGTCTTGCACCCTGCTTGAAATGGCATTAAACAGCACTAGCATTTGGTGGCCTTGCACCCTGATTGAAGTGGCATGAAACTGAACTTGAGTTTGGTGGCCCTGCACCCTGCTTGAAGTGGTAGGAAACTGCACTTCAGTTTGGTGGCCCTGCACCCTGCTTGAAGTGGTAGGAAACTGCACTTGAATTCAGTGGCCTTGCACCCTGTTTGAAGTTGTCGGAAACTGCACTTGCATCCGATGGCCTTCCACCCTGCTTGAAGTGGTACGAAACTGCACTTGAATTTGGTGGCCTTGCACCCTGCTTGAAATGGTAGGAAACTGCATTTGATTTTGGTGGCCTTGCACCCTGCTTGAAATGGAATTTCAAAGAATAGCCATGAGTCAACTGCTCGCCCACAAGCCGTGAGTTGCCAGCACATCAGGTTTGAGTGACTGAGCTATCACCCCAAGAATCCATTTGGCCCACAATGTCCATACTAGCCCTCTGGAAACCAGTCCCTTCAGCCCACAATACCCATACTAGCGCTCCAGAAAGCCCCCCCCCCCCCCCCCACTCCCCCCTCTGGCCACCAATATTGGAATTGGTGGAGAGGTGAAATATTGCGTTGGGGGACCAGCCCTCCTGTGTGAACATAGGACCCAATGGGTCGCACTTAGTCTAGTAATCTTATATGTTTCAATAAGATCCCCTCTCATCCTTCTAAATTCCAGAGTATACAAGCCCAGTCACTCCATTCAATCAACATATGACAGTCCTGCCATCCTTAACCTTGTGAACCTATGCTGCACTCCCTCAATGGCAAGAATGTCCTTGCTCAAATTTGGAGACTAAAACTGCACACAATACTACAGGTGTGGTATCACTGGGGCCCTGCACAACTGCAGAACGACCACTTTGCTCCTGTGCTCAACTCCTCTTGTTATGAAGGCACACAATCCATCATACAATTCAGACCCCCACCACTGACTTCATTCTGCCTTGGGAAAGCCGTCATCATTGTCAAGGAAGGTAGACACAACATGCTGGAGTAGCTCAGCGAGACAGCCAGCACATTCTGGAAAGAAGGAATGGGTGATGTTTCAGGTCAAGACCCTTCTTCCATCAATATGAAGGATTTTTTTCACCACGGTCATTGCCTCTTCTCCCCTCTTCCTTTGGGCAGAAAATCCAAAAGCTTGAAAGCACGTACCACCAGACTCAAGAACATCTTCCTCCCTTCCTGTTATCAGACGACTAAATGATCTTCCATTAAGGTTGGGGGTTGTCACAATCTTTCAACCTTCCTTCATTGCAGGTGCTATACTTTTTCTCTGTAACTAACACTATTACGCTTGAAAATTATATTCTGCATTCTGGGATTTTTCTCTGTTCACTACCTGGTGTACATGTGTATCACTTGTTTGTACTCATGTATAGTATAATTTTATTTAATTGGGTAGCATGCAAATAAACCCTTTGCACAGTATCTTGGTAACATGATAATAATAAACCAATAATAATACCAATGCCAAGTCAACATATCTAAGTATAAGAAAGAGGAAGAAAACAGAGGTGGGATCACACACTCATACACAAAGGCAGAGGAGAGAGTGTCAGAAAGATAAATGCAGGGGGAAGAAACAAAAGGGGCTACAGATTAGTGGGAAATGGAAGCGCAAAGAAAAGGGAACAATCACGGAACAAAGGATCAAGAAAGACAAAGTTTAAATTATAAAGAAGAAAGAAAGTTTAAAAAGGAGCAAACATTTCACAGAAAGATACAGAAAAGCAAATGAGACAGAAAGGAGACAGAAAGAGTTCAGATGTAGAGATTGCAAGCAGTCGGGAATGGTGTATTACCTGCTGTATGGATAGCTCTGTGCAGGATTCACGGTGTGCTCGTTGCGGGTCACAGTGAACCAACATCCACTGTAGTTCAAACTACAAGGAGGAATGAAAAAGTCATAATTGTAATGAACAGGGCGTGCAGTCTTGATGAATGCTGTGGCTTCTTGATGATGTTTTCTTGTTTGAGAACTGATCACTGAGCAAGTTCCTGATTTATGACATGCAGCAAGGAATATTGACTACAAACCATCTTAGAGCGCACAGATCACGACAGCCTCGTCATCATAGCACATGCTATGTTTTAGTGAGTGATACTTACTCTTAACAGTTCAGGAGTATCATTCATCCAAAAAGTACGTTCTATATCTACCGTAATTTGGGGAATGAATATGACAGATTAAAGAATCCACTCAAATAGGTCTCTTTTTTCCCGAAATATTACATCTATCTATACTATTACTAAAAGTCTCATCTTGACCACTTCCTGTCTACATCTTAAATACATTTTAGAACAGAATGCTACCCAATACCACTATAATTTTTTCACTATCTTACTCACCGTCCTCCTTTCCTCCAACCGCCCAGGTTTTTTTTCCGATCGGTGAAATAATAAAAAAGTTATGAATGTTAAAAAATCATGAGCTCAGCAGATTGGTCTTCTCGCCTGTTGTCACCAAGAAGGTAACGCCCCTTCTGGCACCCATGGAGAACAAAGTCTCGGAGGTGGGGCTGATTCTGTGAGCTGTGTGTGGGCAGTGAGTAAGTTGAATCGGAAGCCTCTGAGTGAAGTCGGAGTGGGACCAGGAGCTGTGCGTGAGACCGAAAGCTGAAGGTGCGTGGTAAGTTGCGTCTGCTGCGACCACTCCCTCCCTCCCCCCTTCCCACACCCCGCCTGTGATCGCGGGCTGTTGTTTTCCCCGGAGGGGGCTGCTGTATTCGTGGGTGAGGGCTGCTGTGTTCGCGCGCTGCTGTGGTTCGCGGGCAAGGAGCTGCTGTATTCGTGGGCGGGGGCGGCGACCACCACGAGGAGCCACGTGCCGATGAGTGCAGCTGAGGCTGGGAACCACTGAGTGCGACAGGCACCGGATCTTGGAGCCGATGATTGAATCCGGAGCCAGGACCTGCAGCCGGTGACTGCAGTCAGAGCAGAGCCACTGAGCCCACATACCACCCTCCCACATACCCCCCCTCCCACCCACATACCCCCCCCTCCCCAAACCCCACAACCCCACGCCCCCACACACACCTCTCCCCCGCCCCCCTTCCCGCACACCACCCCCTCCCGCACACCACACCCTCCTCCCCAGAGTGGTGGAACATTGCTTTCGGGGAACGGGTTGCATTGTGGAACAGGTGAATGGTGGAATATTGCGTTGGGGAATGGGTTGCGTTGGGGGGGGGGGGGGGGGGGACCAGGTCTCCCATGTGACTGGTTCCCAACGGGTCCCACTTAGTCTAATTTCTATTAAATGCACACTTACTTCCATTTGGTTAACAAGTCAAAAAGCACAAGTCAACAGAAATGACACTGTACCAGATTAAAATAAACATCTTCAAATAGCAAAGCCTAGAACCAGTCACATATGGGTAATCACATCAGGACCTTTCCTCTTGCACATTGTGATTCCCTCGCTGGTTAACGGGTCCCAACTCAAAATGTCATCTATCCTGTATCTCCAGAGATGCTGCCTGACCCACTGAGTCAATTACTTTGTGTCTATCACTCGATTCTATAATTCAGCAAATGGAAACTAACAAGCTCTGTAACCTCCCAAATGATCTAAGGCAGCATCTTAGAATGAGGCAGCATTTAGAATGAGGGAGTATCTGACTAAAAATGATTCATGGCATTTCATAACCTCACCAGCACAATCAGCAAACTATGGGATAAATGAGTTGTCATTAGCTGGCACCCAAGTGTTGCTCTTTTTAGATTCCTACTTCACTGCTTGTCAGCTGTTTATGCAGGAAGCAAACATACTTCAATCGTTCCAAACCGAACCATGTAGAACCTACACGCTTTCTTCAGGACTGAATCCCAGTTTTCCCTCTAGAAACATGCCAATATTGCTCCTTGCTGATCTTGAAGGTGGGTTCAGTAGGTGGGTAGAGGAGGGGAGGAGGGTAAGGAGCAAAGTTGTGTCCTAGGGTACGGGGAATATTGTTGGTGACAAATCTTCACTGGGTTGCATCAACAATGTGTCAATAGACAATAGACAATAGGTGCAGGAGTAGGCCATTCGGCCCTTCGAGCCAGCACCGCCATTCAATGTGATCATGGCTGATCATCCCCGATCAGTACCCCGTTCCTGCCTTCGCCCCATATCCCCTGACTCCGCTATTTTTAAGACCCCTATCTAGCTCTCTCTTGAAACTCTGTGTCAATTGGGGATGGAACAAAATCCATCCCCATTAACAGATTTGTCAAACTGATAATCAAGTTAGGCAGCTCAATACTGACTGTTAGAGACTGATTAAGAAGTAAGTCCGTTATTGAAAGCCATTTCACTGGGTGCTGTGATGCTGGAGAAGACAACTTACACAACCATATTGGGTCAGAAATTTGGGAAACTTGCACATATTTTCGTACTGATAATTCATCTTGTTTTTACTTCAGATATGCTTGGATATTCCTATGCTTTGCTTTACCAGACTGGAGATTCAGGGAAGTACTCTATGAAGGATGTAAATACTCACTCCTGGATACATGGAAACGAAAGGAGCAAGAACTACACACCAGAGATGCAAGGATCTGTAGATGCTGGGATATTGAGCCAAACACAAAATGGTAGAGGAGCTCAGCAGGTCAGGCAACATCTATGGAGGGAATGGACAGGCAACAATTCTGTCCAGACAAAAATCGTCTCCTGTCCCTTCTCTCCTCAGATGCTGCCTAAGCCGTGGGTTCCTCCGGCATTTTGTGTTTTGCTCAAGGATTATACAGTAGTTTGATTACAGCCTCAACGATAACAATCAAGAGAAAGGTTAGCTTACCACTACTGATACTTCAGGGTTTGTATCCAGACGCCCGATCAGAGTATCTCCATCGATGCCAACAGTGCCCTTTGGTTTGATGGACTGGGATGCAACATGATGACAGTCCACGAATAAGCTGACAGTGTCCCTCTCCACGCCGACTAGAATCTTATGCCAATCAGTGTCAAAAATCTGAGAAACTCCTTGGAAAACTGCAGATTGCAAACTACTATCCAAGCTGACTAAATAAAACTCCAAGGACTGCGTGTCCCCATTCAACCTTAGGCCAACTTGCTCATTGGCATTTTCGTCCACAATCTGCCATACGTTCCATACTTTGTTAACCGTGTTTTTTACCATCCTGAAGGTAGTGACAAAGGAATAATCTTCAGGTAGTCCCCGTGGGTAAATTATTCTGGAGGATATCAAATGATAATTAAAAAATTAGATGCAGCAGGAGCCTTCAGCCTTCACAAATTTTCAGTCATTCAGTTGTATTTGTTGTTATAATGTCTTCACAAATGCATTAAGGTACAGTAGTTCAAAATAAGTAATGGTTTTATTTGCAAGGCAGAGAGCTTGACCAATATGCATGTTGAGGATACAGGTTTCAGCTAAACACTGTCAAAGTGCTATTAGTGACATTTTTGACTCATTTGCTTCTATTCAACACTAACAGCCAGATTTAGTTGGAGCAAGCAACCTCAATCTTTTTAACAGTACCCAATTTGCAGATGTTGAGCCTGAAGCAGTGTGTGGAAATGTTCAATATTCAACAATGTTTGCCAAGCACTTTTCCCGTTTTTAAACTCCCTGGAAAACATTTTGACAGCATAACATCTGAAGGGTCTTCACAGAGTGGATGTGGAGAGGATGTTTCCTTCTGTGTCTAAAACTATGGGGTTATTGTTATTAGAGAAATATGGTTTCTCCCCCCATTTAAGACAAAGATTAGGTTTTTTGTTTCTCTCTCAGAGGGTTGTGTGTCTTTGTGATTCTCTTCCTCAAAGACTGAATGAAGCAGGGTGTTTGAATAGTTTTTGAGGAGATGAGGAGATCTGTCATGAGCAAAAATGCACCCAGAAATTTTACCTAGAATAGGAAATCAAGAACTAAAGGACATAGGTTTACGGTGAGAGGGGAAAGATTTAATAGGAACATAAGGAGCAACTGTTTGGATGGCTAGGAAAGGTTTAAAGGCATTTAGGCCTCACACGGGAAGGTGGGAGTAACATAGATGGGGCATCTTGGTCATTAGGTCATAAGTTCATAAGTTCTTGGAGCAGAATTAGGCCATCAAGTCTACTCCGCCATTCAATCGTGGTTGAGCTATATTTCCCTCTCAACCAGATTCTCCTGCCTTCTGCCATGGTCAACATGGACACGTTGGGCTGAAGAACCTGTTCCTGTGCTGTATGACTCTATGACTTTAAGAGAGTGAAAGGTTACTCTGGGTAGACTGAAATGCAGTATGCCTGTAATAGTCACATCAGGCACGATTACATTGCATGCCAAAACAATCTCTAGTCTATTCCCGCTCCTAATTTGTAAATTCCTACCTTCCTTACCTACTTTGACTGACCACTTGGCATCATTTGAAGCCATATAATATGACATAACAAAGGTATGTTCAATGCCACTCCATTCCATAAGCTTGCATTTGATTATAGGAGTAAAGAGGTCCTTCTGCAGTTGTACAGGGCCCTGATGAGACCACATCTGGAGTATTGTGTGCAGTTTTGTTCTCCTAATTTGAGGAAGGACATCCTTGCTATTGAGGCAGTGCAGCGTAGGTTCATGAGGTTAATCCCCAGAATGGCGGGACTGTCATATGAGAAAAGATTGGAAAGACTGGGCTTGTATTCACTGGAAATTAAAAGGATGAGAGAGGATCTTATAGAAACATATTAAATTTATAAAAGGACTGAACAAGCTAGATGCAGGAAAAATGTTCCCAATGTTGGGGGAGTCCAGAACCAGGAGCCACAATCTAAGAATAAAGGGAGGCAATTTAAAACTGAGATGAGAAAAAACTTTTTCACCCAGAGAATTGTGAATTTGTGGAATTCTCTGCCACAGAAGGCAGTGGAGGCCAATTCACTGGATGAATTTAAAAGAGAGTTAGATAGAGTTCTAGGGGCTAGCAGAATCAAGGGATAAGGGGAGAAAGCGTTGGGTTACTTATTGTGGATGATCAGCCATGATCACAATGAATGGTGGTGCAGGCTCGAAGAGCCAAATGGCATCCTCCTGCACCTATTTTCTATGTTTCTGTCACAGCTTACGATCTCTTATCAGACTAAAGGATTTGCCTAGAAAAAGAACATTCTGATTTCTTGGTTCTAAACACTATTGCTTATGAATTTGAACATAATTGCACATGCTCCAAGTGAAAGTGTGAGAGGTATATGCATGTCTCTTGACCACCACTGCATGTCTTATCACTCCATTACACCATGATGCATTTTATCATATGCCAACCTCAACATGTTTATACTATTGTAATGAATAAGGAGAGTTCCCGTGCCAATTTTTCTTGCATTTATCATAAGCATTTTGTCACTCCTTCATCCATATCTTCAGTTTTTGTTTAATTGTTTTTCATTATTCTTGTTGACTTAGATCCAACTTCATTCTTTAACTAAATATTTTTGGAATACACATGCCCATTTATTGTCTACTACCCATATACATGTACCATTGATGCTGCCTTGATAATGGTCAACAACAGGAATCCATCCCATTTGACTTGTGCTAGCCCATAGGATCACATAGTAACCGTGTGCTGAAAGTTGAATATTGCCCCTGAAGACCAGAGGTAAAAACGGATCTTGTGGTTGGCGAGTGGGTGGGGAAGCACAAAACAACACATCCTTATCGGGCTCCCTTTTCTAATTCATTTAATAGTGTGACAAATCCAAACTTGTGCCTTAAATGTTCCGAAACAGAGGAGCACAGAAAGAGGTGTAGGCTATTCAGTACCTTGGGCCAGATTTAGCAATCAATAAAATCATGGCTAATCCATGATGTAACTCCATGTACCTGATTTTGCAAATTCCAAAATTCTATGAGTCTTTAAACTTAATAATTGACCTAGTCCTATGAAGGAGAGTTTGGTACCCTATGACTGTAGATACAATAATGTTGTTGATTCTGAACTGGCCGTGCTTGTCATTTAGTTGAAGGTAATTCTGGATGAAGATCAAGTGCTATCCTTGACAATAATGGTCATATTGCATGAAATAATAATTTTCTGTTCTCCTTTTATTCTCTCTTGTAGCTGATCCAGAAGGGCAGTACTGATCCATGAGTCACAGATTCATACAACACAGAAACAGGCCCTTCGGCCCAACGTACCCATGTTGACCAATGGGCCCCATCAATGTTAATCACACGTGCTCCGGTGAGGCCAATGTCTCTCTTATTTAAAGTATTGCAATTACCCATCTAAGGTAAAGCTACTTAGCACATTTAGTCTGATTTTGTTAATTTATCTCGGTTTATTTCAGTTCCTCAGTTTATTTTGGTTCTTTTCACCCAACATCTTTTTCACCCATCACTCCAGAAGCTGAAAATATCTGTTGCGCAGTTTTCCATATGCATCAAAAAGCAAAATGCTGCAAATTACACTTAAAATAAAAATTGACAATTCTGAGTCAGACAGTATCTGGGGAGAGAGAAACAAAAATGACTGGAATGGCTATGTTGTGAATCCAACCCTAGGAGAATTGTTTGGATGAAAGTTGATCAACATGAAATATTAACACCCTTTCTTTATTTATGACCATTTGAGTACATGCTGCATTTTCTGCTTTCATTGCTATATGTTTTTGCTATTTCTATCATTCATCGAAATTCGATAACAACCTCAATCAAAAGGAGAGCTCAGGATATAATTCCCACGTTGAATCTCCTCAGTCTTCAGCTTCTAGATTTTATTCAATTTCTTCTGCATGCCAGTATCGTTGAGTTTGGTAATTACATTCCATGCAAAGTAATTCATAACTCAACTCAAATGCCTTGCACCACAGTCCTGTTCATATCAAGAGGAGTGGAAATATTTACATGGTCGACATCTTCATTAAACTTGATGACATGGAAACATTTTTAATGTCATTGAAAGTTAATTAAATTGTGGATAACTAGGAGGGTTGGTTGTAAACAACAGAGAACACAGAAGTGTACTAGATTAGAACAGGCCCTTCAGCCCATGATGTCTGCACCAAACACGAGGCAAAATTAAATTGATTCATTCTGCCTGCAGTCGATCTATATCCTTCTATTCCTTGCATATTCATTCCTATTTTAAAAGCTTCTTAAATGCTACAATCCCATTTGTTTCCAAGAATGCAATGTAAATAAGACTAATAATAGTATTTGCCAGAAAATACTTCAAGGAATCTGTGAAGCTCTCTTCAGTGTGTAGAGAAGCAGTGTTGAAAAATCTTGTTTACCCTGGGTCGGTGATGGCAACATAGCTCACCTTGACAAGCAAAACCATTTCTAAATGGTAGCAATCATATCCTGAGGGATATGGATCAATCATCCTGCTTTAAGCACCTGGAAGATACTTTTCACACTCTCAGGTTAAACAATGCAGCAAACAATCTAGTAGAAACAAGGAACTGCAGATGCTTTTTATACAAAAAAACCCCACAAATTGCTGGAGTAACTCAACGGGTCAGGAGCAACTCCGAGGACGATGGTTTGTTTACATTTCAGGTCGGGAAGAGTGACCTATCCATGTTCACCATAGATGCTCTCTAATCCGCTGAGGTACTTCAGCACTTTTTGTCTGCAGATAATCTTTATCGGCATGCCCCCTATAATGTTTTAGTTTAGAATTAATTTCCTTGTAGCAAGATTACTGGTTAGCAGAATTCACACAGATTTGGAGAGATGTTTCCTACCTTGTTGGGATTTCAAAGTTGGCCTCTCTGTCAAGTCTGAAAGCAATCTGCAGTGGAGTGGAACCTTCCACTCTCCTCACACCCCGCAGTGGTATTGAATCCAAATGGAATTGGGTGATAAGATCAAATCCTGTCAGGGTGGGAAAGCAAAAGAAATTAAAGAAAGAAAAAATCAGATTTCAAAGACCAAAGGGGATGTCTGAAATAAAAACAGAAAATTCTGGAAACACTTAGCGGGTCAAGCAGTGTTTAAGGAGATAACATTTGTGCACTAGGGGCACCGCATTGAAGGCAGCCTCTGCCTACAGCCTGTCTGCCTACAGCCTGTCTGGTTTTCAATATTTTTTTTATTGTAGTCAGTTTTAAAGTGTTGGAATTTTCTTTAGTTTTTCTATGTGGGGGAGGGGAGTAGGGTAAGGGGGGAACTGTTTCCCAGTCACTTCCTGGCGAGGACACGACTATTCTGCGAGTCGCGTCCTCGCAGCCTCCCTAGGCTCGCGGATTGGAGCGGCCTTTCCTGCCGGGGACCAGACTAGAGCTTCAGCAGCGGTGGCACAGCGCAGGATACATCGCAGAACGGGCGATGCCTACCTGGATCGCAGTTTGAAGCTCCGGAGTGCTGGGCCGCTGCTCCAACATCGCGGAGCTGTGGTTTGCAGAGCTTCCAGCGCGGCCGGTGCTGACTTCACCATTGCGGGGTCCTGGGGCCCTTTGCCTAGGGCCACCAATGTTGAATCTCTGCCCAGCGCGGCCTGAGGACTTTGGGAGCCGCGGACTCCGGTAGGAGGTGGCTGACTCGGATGTCCAGGCTGCTGAGGACATCCTCCAGTCCCGACATCGGACTTCCATCACCCCGGCGAGCGGGCCTGATCATCGGGCCGCACGTAGCAGCAACAACGGGGGGTTTGGGAGCCCCCCGACCACAGGAGGACAGCAGAGGAGGATGGCTGAATTTTGAAGACTTCCCTCACAGTGGGAAACTTTGATCCCGCTGTGTGGGGATGTTTGTGTTAAGACTTTGCGTTATGTGCTCTTTATTACTCGTATGGCCGTATGGTAACCACACATTTCACTGTACCAATTGGTACATGTGACAAATAAATGTATCTTGTATCTTGGTGGTTCACCCTTTGACAGAACTGGTGATCGCACTGAAATGTTATACTGTTTCTATGTCTGCTGATGTTAAGTCACCTATTAGGTATTTTGAGCATTTTTAAACTTTTATTTAGCGTTGAAGCATGTCATGATAGTTTCAATGACTGAATGGGGCTTCTTGAATGTCGGTGTCAATTCCATTAAATGGATTGCGCTTCATGTATAATTAATGTTTGGCACTATGACAGAGAAATTTGCAGCATATTAATGGATGTCGTATATTTTAACTGAAAGCTTGGCATCTGCACAATACAAGATGATGGCGTTAACATTTCCAGCAATCAGCATTCATCATAAAAATGCCTACAATTTGGAACCTTTTATACAACAGCTTCTGATACAAACAATAAAACTAATACCTCATGTTTCCTAGTGACTAGAATTATGAGACTTCCACAATCAGGCAGCAGTGGTTATTGAGTGATTTTAAATACTGAAGTAAATTTCTCCATCTCAGAAAAAATCGTATTTCTTCGTTCAGAGGCAGATGGTTGCATGGACCAGCCTCTTTGAGGGAATAATGGCAGAATGTTCACCTGCATTGAAGAGGGTGGGTAGTAACGGATGGAGGTAAAGAAAGAGAAAAATGACTGTTGCAACACCCTCAACTGCAGCAGTGGAGTGAATTAGCTGCCTGTGCTGCACCTGAAAAGGAGTTCATGGATATTTAATCCAAAGCCAAAATGAATACAAGACTCTTCCAATGTCTTCCTCTGTGAATCTGTTTCAGCATACACAATCCAAATTGAAACAGGTTGGTCATCCGAGAAGATTTTTGCCGTCTATCGCAAGGCATCAGATGTGTTTCTTGTGTTATCTTATGTTTTATGACTATTGGCAGATCAATTTTTCTCCTGGGATAAATTCAGCATGCATTTTTGGGCAAGGTTCTTTCATCATACAAAAATTTACCTGGCAAGTCATCTTGTCCGATCCTTATATTAGGACATACAGTGTTGTCACCAAGCCCATTGTAGTTGATTCTCTGCTCTACAGCTAGATAAAAGTAAATATGATTAGAAATGTGGATGGTATATCATGTCATATCTACATACATTGTGATTAAACAGTTGCTGAAATGCAGATTCCACAACAGTATTAATATTTCAGTGCAGTACTGAACAAGTTTATTGTCTGTGGTGAGGTCTTCAGGAAGTAAACTATTTTCTCAGGTGGACATTAGAGATCTTCTGGCACTCTTGAAAATGGGGCAAGGATATTTATCCTTCACAAATACAAACTATTTATCATTTAATTATTTTCATATAAGATGACTGGAAAGCTCTTCATGGTGCACTGCATCAGGAAGGCTGGAAGTAGCATGGGACCGCCTGTCGAACTTCGGCGATTTTTCAGCGGACTGCCAGCGACTGTCAAGTTCGCGGCACTTGCCTGAAAAACCAGGAACTGGAACGGCGACTGTCAGAGTGGAACACACACACACACACACACACCACAAAGACGGGAGCCAAGGAAAGTGGTGGAACGCTGTCTGAAATTCACACGATACAAAGCCAACGTGATACAGACACACACCGCGATGAACAGGAAGGTTAAGACGGCAAGCACTGTTTACGGTAAGTCCTTTAACAGAGGGGGGGGGGGAAGGGGGGGAGGGAAGGGGGGGGAGAGAAGGGGAGGGAGAGAAGGGGAGGGAGAGAAGGGGAGGGAGAGAAGGGGAGGGAGAGAAGGGGGGAGAGGGAGGCGAGAATGGGGGGGAAGTAGCGGGGGAGAAGTAGGAGGGGAGGGGAGGAGAGAAGGGGGGAGAGAAGGGGGGGAGAAGAGGGGGGGGAGAAGGTGGGTGAGACGAAGGGGGGAGAAGGGGGGAGAGGGGTGGGAGAGAGGGGGGAGATGGGGGGAGAGATAGGGGGAGAGAGGAGGGGGGAGAGAGGAGGGGGGGAGAGAGGAGGGGGGAGAGGAGGGGGGGAGAGAGGGGGGGAGAGAGGGGGGGAGAGATTGGGGGAAGAGAAGGGAGGGAGAATGAGGGGAGAGGAGGAGTGAAGACACTTTTAAGAAGCCAGACAACTTTTAATAAGCCAGAGATACACAGCTGGTGGACATTTAACATTACCGGTCGGTCATCCTTACTTTTGAAAACTCGTGTTTGCGTTTTTTTCCCCAACGAGCCAATGAAAATCAGCAAAGGCGATTAACTGAAATTACCTATGACTACCTCGACTACCCATAACTGCATGACGGCCCGACTACAACTGCAACTAGAATACAGAATTATTGATTGTCTCCATGGCAACTAATTTTTGGCCGCAGAAATGTTTTTTTATGTTTTTTGCGCTACTTAAGATTACACTACTGTCTTTACATTATTCTGCTGTCTTGCCATTGTGTTTATTGTTGTATCATTACTATATCTACATGTTTACAGGCATTTGGACATGTACAGGAAAGATATTGGTCAAAAATAGGCAAATTGGGCTAGGTTCAATAAGCATCTAGGTGGGCATGGATGAGTTAGACCATTTCTATGTTGTGTGAATCTATGATTATGACCCTGCTATTTACTCTTTGAGCTATGTGCAAATAAGGATTATGATTGCACCCTGATAAATATGGCAATAAACTGATCTGAATCTGAATTGGGATGTTTATGATTATTGAACAATCCTTTCATAAAGATTAGTCTTGAACATTTGGGAAACTAGATGGAGAGTGGATAAAGAATTTAAATAAGAATTATCATCTGCAATTAGAAGATATTTATTGTAAATCTTTATATGAATGAACTTGGGTGGTGCTGCCAGAGGACAGGTCTCGAAATTAACGGTCACCTGGTTTCCAATGGCCACCTAATGTCCCGCCGGGCAACCTAAAAGCTGTGGCATTTAGCCCGGCTTCGATCCCCTCTCTATCTTTCTCTATCTGTCACTCTCCGTCTCCATAGTCATCCGTGTCCGGCCAGCTGAGATTCCGCCCTCCGGCCGCTCCTCATCTGCTGGCACGGCCGGCTGCCTTGCACATGCGTACCGCCACGGCCTGCACATCATCAACCGCCCTGCACATGCACACTGCCACGGCCGCTGGTCGGCGCCGGGCACTTTCTCCCTCCCTTTGCATTGTGGGAGATCTGGCCGCCATTGCTGTCCGGTCGCTGCCTCACCACGACTGCTGAAACCCAACGCAGAATCACTCCATTGAGCTGGATTATCTGCCTGAAGTAACACTTGCTTCTTGGTTTCCTGGTCCTCCAAAAATATTCCAAATGAAGGTGGTAGAGGGTGTACTTAAGCAAAAAATGGTTCTTGGGGAAAAAAGAGCTGCCTTAAATTTAGTTGCAAGTAGCCAAACTTAGCGGGTGCAGCAGCATCTATGGGGCAAAGGAAATAGGTAACGTTTCGGGCCGAAACCCTTCTTCCGATGTCTGGTTGGGTAATTATGATAGGGTGAAGACTATTCCATGCTTTAATTGTGAAGGGGAACTCCATGGAGCAGCCAGCATCTCTGGATAGATGAAATTGGGTGACGTTTCGGGTAGAGGCCCTTCTTTAGACTCCCTCTGGTTTTAGTGTTTTAGTTTAATTTAAAGATACAGTGTGTAAACAGGCCCTTCGGCCCACCGAGTCCACGCCAACCACAGATCACCCGTACACTAGTTCTATCCCACACAATAGCGACGTAAGTCAAGAGTGTTTTATTCTCTCACGTCCCAGTTAGAACAATGAAATCCTTACTTGCAGCAGCACAACAGAATATGTAAACATAATACTCTGTAAACAATGTTATAAACGAGAAAACAAAACAGTGTATGTGTGTGTGTGTGTGTGTAATATATATACACCCACACACACAATTTCCCTCCTGGGATTAATAAAGTTCTATCGTATAGTAACCTGTGTGAAGGAAGGAACTGCAGATGCCGGTTTAAACTGAAGATAGACACAATAAGCTGGAGTAACTCAACAGGTCGGATAGTATCTCTGGTCAAAAGGAAAACTTTTTGGGTTGGGTCTGAAAAAGGTTCCTGCACACCTTTGGAATGTGGAAGGAAACAAGAGCATCTGGAGAAAACCCATGCAATCAAAGGGAAAAGGAGCAAACTCCATACAGAAAGCATCCATATTCAGGATCAATTCCGGTTCTCTGGCACTTTTAGGCAGCAACTTTATGTCCAATGTACTGCCCCATAGTCTTGAACTGAATTAAAACATACAGTACCTGTAAAGGGGGGCATAGCGTGACTAAAACCCCTGTCTCACGGTGCGAGTTGGTCCACGAGTGACCCCGTGGCGACTCGTGGCGCTAACGGCAGGTGCTCGGGAAACTTGTTAACTCTTCAAGTTAAAAATGGAAACATTTAAACTCGTTGTAGTAACGTAGTGGCCCGTGCATTTACCTTAGCGACTCGTAAGTCTACCGTGGGAACTTTCCTGTAATCTGTTCGTTCGCACGAGTAAAGACTGACCCAAAGATAGAAACTCAGCGGACCAGGCAGCATCTCTGGAGAGAAGGAATAGAGTCGAGACCCTTCTTCAGACTTACCCGAAATGCCACCCATTCCTTCTCTCCAGAGATGCGACCTGTCCCACTCCAGCATTTTGTGTCTATCTTCGGCCTTTGTGCGATGATCTGCAACTTGTCCTTCGTATTCGTCACTCTCAATGAATGGCTTTAGGATTACACAAAAAGCTGGAGAAATTCAGCAGGTGCAGCAGCATCTGAGGAGCGCAGGAGATAGGTGACGTTTCGGGTCGAGACCCTTCTTCAGACCTGCTGACCTTCTTCATGCTGCTGCACCCGCTGCGTTTCTCCAGCTTTTTGTGTAACCCTCGATTCTCCAGCATCTGCAGTTCCTTTTTTTTACACGAACGGCTTTAGGACGTGGTTAAAGACCTGCCGGAGGGGCAAGTCTGGGGCGGTGGGTGGGTTGGGTCCACGTGTGATGCTCCATCCATCCCCCGGGGCCGAGAGTGTGGGATTGGGAAGGAACTGCAGATGCTGGTTTACACCGAAGATAGACACACACAAGAAGGGTCTCGACCCGAAACGTCGCCTATCTCCTTCGCTCCTTAAATGCTGCTGCACCCGCTGAGATTCTCCAGCTTTTTGTGTAACCCATAGATACACACAATGCTGGAGTAACTCCGAGGGACAGGCAGCATCTCTGCAGAGATGGGATGGGTGAGATTTCGGGTCGAGACCCTACTTCAGACTGCTCCAGAGATCCCGCTGAGTTTACTCCAGTAGTTGGTGTCTATCCCGGTGGCGGGGAGCCGGGCTTGGCCGACCCGACGCCTCTACTTGCCGGTCAGTCGGGTGATCATCGCCCTCCGCCCGGGATGCAGCGGACTTTTGCACCCAGTGAGTAGTCCAGCGCTCACGGTGGACGAGGGAGGACAGCAACAGGCCAGGTAAATGAATAACAGCACATAAATGAGTCTAGCATTTCTTGGTTTTATGTTTTAATTTACAAGCCGCTTCACGAGAGGCAAGTTCTATTTTCTGTCCGAAGAAGGGTCTCGACCCAAAACGTCACCCATTCAACGATAGACACAAACAAGCTGGAGTAACTCAGCGAGACAGGCCACATCTCTGGAGGGAAGGAATGGGTGATGTTTAGATCCAAATGCTGGAGAATTTCAGCAGGTTGAGACCCTTCTGTCACCCATCCCTTTGCTCTATAGATGCTGCTGTACCCGCTGAGTTTCTCCAGAATTTTGTGTACGCTCGATTGTCCTGCATCTGCTGTTCCTTCTTTAACACTGCTGGAGTAATTCAGCGGGTCGAGATCCTTCTTCAGAAGACGAGTCCTTATCCGAAACGTCACCTACCCACGTTCTCCAGAGATGTTACCTGGCCCGCGTGGTTACTCCAGCTTGTTGCGTCTGCCTTCCGTCTGAAGCCTTGGGATAGTCGCCGACATGAAGACGGTGCGAAGCTGGAGTTTAATGCTGACAAGTGGGATCGTTGCCCTTTGTGTTGGCGTGGAGGGGGACGTGGAGGGAGACACAGCGGCTTTTGAGACTGGTGGGCAATCACTGCCTGCAGTCAGCACACCTCTCCTACACGTCTCCCGCACAAAGACCATCCCGCAGAGAATGATCCCAGCACCAAAGAGCCTTGCCTGTCAGCAGCCCACCCCCAACCACCTTCCACCTCAACTTACGCCTGGGCACCAAACAGCTCAAGAGGCGAACCCTGAGCTCTGTCTCCCAACAATCTGAACAGCAGCTGCGGCCGGCCGGCACCCGGCATGGACTTCTCACACACTTACCTTCATTCACGGTTGGCTCAAGAGTAACGGGAGTGGAACTTGTTAACTCGGGAGAGTAAGTTGGAACATCGCAGCAATGACATACCCGTGGGAACTCGGTTAAACACTTGATCATAAACTTGAAATCTCGTACACAACCAAGAGTCTGTTTTTTTTTCTTTCACTTGGGGTCACTCGTGGGATGACTCGCACCGTGAGACAGGGCCTTTAGAGATTTAAGACTGAAAATGGATAGTTTTTTTTTAGTAACCAAATTTATCAATGTATAATTTTTTGTATGTTAGAAAACAAAATATAGTGGCACAGCTAGTAGACTTGCTGCCTCACACGCCAGAGATCTATATTTGATCCTGTCCTTGGGCCCTGTGTTGAATTTGCACATTCTCCCTGTAAGCGTGTGAGTTTCCTCCCACATCCCAAAGATGCATTGGCTTTGCAGGTTAACTTGTCTCTGTAAAATTGCCCCTAATGTGTAGGGAGTGGGTGAGAAAAGTGGGATAACAGAACTTGTGTGAATGGGTAGACAAAAATGCTGGAGAAAATCAGCGGGTGAGGCAGCATCTATGGATCAAAGGAATAGGTGACATTTCGGGTCGAGACCCTTCTTCAGACTGATGATGGGGGGGGGGGGAGGGTGGGATAAAGAAAGGAAGAGGCGGAGAAAGTAGGCTGTGGGAGAGCTGGGAATGGGAGGGGAAGGAGGGAGAAAGCAACGACTACCTGAATATGGAGAAGTCAATGTTCATACCGCTGGGGTGTAAACTACCCAAGGGAAATATGAGGTGCTGTTCCTCCAATGTGCAGTGGACCTCACTCTGGCCATGGAGGAGGCACAGGACAGAAAGGTCAGATTCGGAATGGGAGGGGGAGTTTAAGTGCTGAGTCACCGGGAGATCAGGTTGGTTATTGCGAAGTGATGGCCAATCCTGTGCTTGGTCTCACTGAGGTTGATCATATGCTGAATAATTCAACCACATTTTTGTTTGGAAGTGGAACGAAATAATATAAATTGCGTCCATTGCAATATGTAAAAAGAGGTGAGATACTGTATTGTAATTTTGCTCCATGTGATTGTGGTATATATCATGTCTTGATTGATGAATATGTTTAGTTTGTGACTTTGTTTGAAGCAGAAATAATATGGAATGCTTCATTGACCATAATTCTGACTGGTAACTATGCACTTCGTCCGAGCACATTATCGCACGTGTCATACAAGCCGTCTTAAATGGCCACCTAAACTGTCATTTGGCAACCTAAAAAGCTGCCTAGGTTGTCCGGCTAACAACAGAGAAAAAAAGTTAAGTGCGAACCCTGGAGGAGGTAGTTGAGGCAGGTACTATTACAACATTTAAAATAGATTTGTTCGGGTACATGGATAAGAAAGGTTTAGAGTAAATGGACCAAACTCGGGCAGGTCTCACTAGTGTAGATGGGGCATCTTGGTCAGCATGGCAAATTGGGCTAAAAGGCCTGTTTCCGTACTGTATGGCTCTACGACATCTCTATGACTATCTGTAACTGGAAAAACATAAACTATCCATTGATTATAACTGGCAGGGTAAAAAGTTGTTTTTTAAAACCAGATTTTATGGAAAAGTTGAAGTTGATGGAACCACCCTGGATTACTACATCTTGATACATGTTGGCCATATGGGAGTCATAGATGAAGGAAAAAGCACCAAATGGTCAATAAATCTTTCTTATTTAGGAGAATCTTATCCAGGAGGACAAGCCATAAAGTGCCATAAAGACAGGCCATGACAGTAGTAGTCATAAAGTGACTATTCACCTTTTATCATTAGAAAACTATCTACAATGCACAGAAACTCCGACTTATATTGCAAAAAAATTGGTCATACATTAAACGTTCTCTTTTTCTAGCTGATAATAAAGCTTTCACAAAGTTTTACAGATTATTCCTGATTTTGTTTTACTCTTCCTGGCAGGGGCATTTTTTTTCTTTCCTCTCCCAGATACTACATGTTGGATGTTGTATATTACATATATATATATACATATATATTACTAAAAGTCTGATCTTGATCACCCCCTGTTGTTATGTATATTGATTTTAGAAAAACGCTGACATTTACGGCTGTGATTTTTGGCCATCCTGTGCAGGATAAGAGGATTTTTCCCATCGATTAAAAAAAATTAAAATATGTTGAGATTCTTTATCCTGAAGGCCACGCCCCTTCCGGAGGGACTATAAAACCCGGAGGTGTGGAGGTGCCTCAGTTCACTGCAAGGTAGGGGAGCAAGAGGTTGCAATTCTCAGTCTGAGGTGTGAATAACACTGAACACAGGTCTACTAAATGGTGAGTGGTTTTACTGACCTGTCAGTGCCCTTAATGTGGTTTGAAAATGTAGTTTGAAAATGCAAAAGTGTGTTTTGGTTTGAAAGTGCTAAAACTGTGTTGCCTTTGGTTTTGAAAATGCTAAAGCAAGCTGTGTTGCCTTTGGTCTTGAAAGTGCTAAAGCAAGCTGTGTTGCCTTTCGTTTTGATACTGCTAAAGCAAGCTGCCTTGCCTTTGGTTTAGAAAGTACTAAAGCAAGCTGCCTTGCCTTTGGTTTAGAAAGTGCTAAAGCGAGTTGCCTTTGGTTTTGAAAGTGCAGAAGTGTGGGCGTGGCTCAGTCTCTGTAAGATGGGGGAGGAAGAGGTCACGACTTGCTGTCTTTAGTGGCTTTGCACCCTGCATGAAATGGTTTGAAACATCACTTGAATTTGGTGCCCTTACACCCTGCTTGAAATGGAATTTCAAGGAATAGCCGTGAGTCAACTGCGAGCCCACCAGCCGTGAGTGAGCTGCCAGCACAACAGGCTTGAGTGACTGAGCCGCCAGCCCAATAATCCAGGGTTACACAAAAAGCTGGAGAAACTCAGCGGGTGCAGCAGCATCTAAGGAGTGAAGGAGATAGGCGACGTTTCGGGTCGAGACCCTTCTTCAGTCTGAAGAAGGGTCTCGACCCGAAACGTCGCCTATCTCCTTCACTCCTTAGATGCTGCTGCACCCGCTGAGTTTCTCCAGCTTTTTGTGTAACCCTCGATTCTCCAGCATCTGCAGTTCCTTCTTTAGCCCAATAATCCATTCGGCCCTCAATGTCCATACTAGCCCTCTGGAAATCAGTCCCTTCCAGAAAGCCCCCATCCCCCACCCCCCCCCACTGGCCACCAATATTGGAATTGGTGGAAAGGTGGAATATTGTGTTGGGGGACCAGCCCTCCCATGTGGTATAGTATATTTATATATATGTGCATGTGCGTATGAATATATATATATATATACACTGAATTTTCCTTTCCTGTTTATCATATTGTTTATAGTGTACTTTCTTTAAATATTCTGTTGTTCTGCTGCAAGTAAGAATTTCATTGTTCTATCTGGGACACACTCTTCGCTCTCTTTCAAGTTCAGCATTTTTATATGTTTGCAGTATTTGCCCTCAAACAACTCAAAAATCCAAAACGTCCTTAAAACCAATATTACTTACTGCATAATACTGGAGACCAAAATGCCGCCTGAAAGGTTGAAAATACGAAAATACGCAGCTTATTCAAGAACATCTTCTTCCTAGTTCAGAAAGAAAGAAATTCAACAGATATATTTAACATTTATTGATTATATGCAATTATTATTACTGTATGTTTTACTCAAATGTGAACAGCATATTACTAAACTACTAACAGCAATGTCATTAGTGTCAGATTGCTATCCATCCTGTACCTGAAAGAAAGGTTGCCTGTTCAAATGAGACTGTTACAGGAGGTCATTATCTTTTACTAAAAATCTACAAAAGCCACAAGATCAACAGGACCATCACAATTGTTTAGAAATGATTGACTGGTCATATCATCACCAAGTTTGCTCTAATGACCTGGAAGATGCAGCTGAAGATTCTTGTGAATGATAGCTTGCTTTCCCTTGATGCTGGGTGCAGGAGACTCCCACTGTTGGGTTTTAGCACAGGAACTAAACTGAAAGAGACATCGGAGAAAAGTAATACTCTGAAGAAGAATGGTATTTGAGGGTGGACTTATAGGAAATACGTTACATTTACTTTATCTGCCAAAGTTTTGCCACCGAGCATCCACATAAAACAATATTCATGGAAGATGTATTAGCAATATTCAAAGTGAACAAGATTGGAGGGATCTACTCCCAATATCTCCTCTGCCAGCACATTCCAACCACAACACTCTGCATTGAAAAAACTTGCTTTGCTTATCACCTTTAAATTTGCTCCTTCTTCCCTAAAACTATTCCCTCCAGTATTTAACATTTCCATCCTGGGATAAGATCCTATCTATGACTCTCATAATGTTATATACTTCTATCAGCTCACCTCTCAGCTTCTGATGCTCATAGAAACAAAAACCCACGTTCGTCCAACCTATCCTTATTCACTCCGATTCAGGCAACATTTCATACAGTTGCAATATGACTTCTCAATCTAGCTGACCAATGAAAGGATGGATTACTCCTTCTTTGCAATCCTATCCACTTGTATTGCCCCTTTCAGGGAGCTATGGACTTGCAGTTCAAGATCGTTCCATATATCAGTGCTCTTTAGGCACCCACCATTTGCTCTATACTGTCCTCTTGTGTTTGACCTCCAAAAGTGCAAAAATAATCTCAAACTTGTCCAGTTTAAACTCTGGCTGCCATTTGTCTGGCCTTCTGTACAACTAATCTATGTCTTGTAGTGTTTCACAATCGTCCTCACTATCCACAGCTCCGCCAATTTTCCTGTTACCTGCAAGCTTACTAAATAAACACCTACATTTTCATCCAATTAACAAAGATTTCTGTGAAAACCCCATCAGTCTCCTCTCTTGCTTCCCTCTGTATGTTAGCATTGATTCCACCAGACAATGGGGAATTATCTACTTTAAGGTTTTTCAACATAATTCCTTAATATCTTCATGCTCTAAAATATCAAAATACCCCTCCCAAACTTCACCTTTATCCACATTTCCTTAACGAATGGCAATGTGAAATTTTCATTAAGGACTCTTACCATGATTAGCAATGGCTGGATTTTATTGTTCCCCAGAAAATGCATATGTATTTAAATATGATTCTTTTTTTTGGGGGGGGGGGGGGGGCAGCGACACAATAAACACACACATTATGTGAAGGAGTCATAGATAGATACTTACCGCAGGGAAACAGGTCCTTTGGCCCAACTAGTCCATGCCGACCAAGATGAAATATCTAGCTCGTCCCATTTGCTCACATTTGGCCACTATCCTCTAAACCTTTCTATCCATATATCTGTCTGAGTGTCTTAAATATTGTTATAACATCTATAAGCTGTATATTAAGTTGATCCATAGAAATCTTTTAAATTATAACTGTGTGGGGTTCCATGTACCTACATGCACCTACAAAAAGACGCAAGCTTTATTAACCTTTGCCCTTTCCTATCCAACAGATTCTATATTCCCAAGAATAGTCTGAACATGTTCCCTAGGACCATGGTGAATATCACTCTATGCACATGTTATTTGCTCAAGGTGACTATTACAACCTTATACCAATGTCCAAATGGGTCTTGTGCATTGAATGATACTCATCCTCACAGGCAGGAAATTGCATTGAAACTCACCACACAATTGCACCCTCTCACTGAGGTGGGTTCAAAAATAAAAATGGTAAGCAGAAAAGCCCTAGATCTTACTTCAAACCGGAAACGTCTACTAGTCACACCTAATTATAACATAACTGTCTTTGCAAATCACAGAGCATTTGTGGAGGGAATGGATAGGCGACGTTCCAGACTTTGCAGAAACGTGGCCTGTCCAATCCATCCACAGATGTTACCTGACGTGCCGAGTTACTCTAGCACTTTGAGTTTTGCTCAAGATTCCAGCATATGCAATTGCTCGTGTCTGCGTAAACAGCGCGGAGAAAATAAACCAGGCTGCATTCGATTTGTTTTTGGAATAGAGTTGGCCTCATCCACATGGAGCAACACCTGCCTGCGCTGTTTCAAAAGTTTATAACTCAATCTTTGAAACAGCCTAGTTGCAACCAAGATCTCTCCAGTTAATTAATACTCTCCGAGGTAAATTTAAAGTGTTTAACCATTCAAACAATATGTGCAATGGCTTTGATCTCCACTAACACACTGCACATATCATTTTCTGCACGTCACTTTAGATATTCATGCACATCTTGATATTGCTCTCCTAGTGAGCACAACACAAATATACACTGTAATAAAAATGCTGATGCTGGTTTATACCAAAGATAGACACAAAACGCTGGAGCAACTCAGCAGGTCAGGCAGCATCTCTGGAGAAAATGGATAGGAAACGTTTCGGGTCACCAGACATATAAACACATGTACATACACTGGACTATTTTCCCCTGTGAAGTTGCTCCACGATGTTTGGCCGTACGAATATAGAACCTTTCAGAAAATAATAGTGGCTCATGAAATCAATAAAAAATAGGTTGAGGCTACAGATTGGTTTATCAATATAACTTTTAATCACAAATATACTATATGTGATGATAATGAAATAAACTATTTTAATTGTATTGGATTTCCTACCTTGATCCGTGAAACATTCCCGTTTCCAATGAGAGACCACGTAACTGGCAAGCGGAAAGGTAATGGGGAGTCGAGGAATCGAGAGGGCGAGGTTGTCTTTAGACACGACTCGTGTGCGCCGTACAAGGATGCGGGGGTAGTAGAGGGGCAGGGCGAGGTCCCGTAAAAGCCGAACTCCACAACCCCTCCTCCATCCCCCTGTGTTTCCCATTGGCAGCCAGTTTCACCAGGAGACCACGGCAGACTCCAATTTTTCCCCATAAACGTCCCCTCCTCTACTTTGTAGTGTACAAAGGTAAAAGAAGGAAAGCTTTCAATTTGGTGCAGCTTTTTATGGTGTATTTGTGCGGTTGTAAAACAAATTCCTCATCCACTTTGCAAATCGGTTTCTGTTTGATGCATAGAACAAACTTTCGTTTGATGTGGGAGCTGTAACTGGTGCTGGGGAACTCGCAGCGTGAAGACTTGAAGTCTTAATACGTCTTGCAACGGATATATCTATTGACCAGAGTGGACTGGATTAGAACAAAGTTAACGACAAAGTTAAAAGGTCCCCACTGTGGGACAGGCCCTTTAATATCTTCCTAAATTCTATAGATTTTGTAATAATTCTTGTTGATTGGAAGATAATATATGCTGTTCATGAAAGTAGATAGAGGAAGATAATGAATTATAAACCTGCTAACCTGTCAAAAGCCATATGATGGAATTTAGAAAACAATTATATGGATGAGGGGAGTGAGTAAGGGTTAAGGGCCTGTCCCACTGTGGCAACCTAATTGGCGAGTTTAGAAGAGTTTGTCCTTGACTCATACTCACAGCATGGTCGACACGAGGTCCTAGGAGGTCTTTGTAACTCTCCTCCATGCTCGAGAGTACTCGAGGCCTCAGCTCTGATGCCATAAAAAAAATCGATTTTTTTTTTTAACTCATAGTTTTAGTTGAAGTAGGCCGTAGGAAGTCGGCATGTTATTCGTAGGTTATCGAGGGTAGTCGAAGGTAGTCGTAGAGAGTCTTCAACATAGTCGAAGGGAGGTCAAAGGAGATCGAAGGTGGTCATCTTCACTCTCCACTATTGGGTGTCCAATTTTCCCGAAGCTATTCAAAGCTAGTCTTCAACATAGTCGAAGGAGGTCTTCTACATAGTCGAAGGAGGTCTTCAACATGCCACTTTTTCAAACTTTCCTACACTCTTCTAAACTCGGCAATTAGGTCGCCGCAGTGGGACAGCCCCTTTAATGGGAAATTATGTGAAAGATAGACACAAAATGCTGGAGTAACTCAGCGGTTCAGGCAGCATCTCTGGAGAGAAGGAATGGGTGACGTTTCAGGTCGAGACACTTTTTAAGACTTATTGAGAAATTATGTTTGACTAATCCATTGGAGCTTTTAATAAATAAGTGAGCCTGCAAGTATTGCAGAAAATACAGAGAAATCAGGTGGATCGGGATTGGGTTGATTACATGACAGATGGTGTACCATGGTAGAAAAAAAAACAGACATTTTCAGTTTTTTTTTAAAATATTGAGAGAATGAGAAACATTGCTGTTCAAAAGGACCTGATTATCCTTGTACACAAATCACTGTAAGATGACATACAGATGCAGAAGTGAATTAGGGAGGCAATGGTAGATGGTCCTTAATTGCAAGAATATTTAAATGTAAGAACATAGAACAATAAAACACAGGAACAAGCTCTTTGACCAACACGTAGGCCTCCTTCGGTCATGTCTGACAATGGGTGGCTCCAGGGTGCTATTCCCTATATGGAGGACGCCTGTGCATAAAGGGCCTGTCCCACCAGCATGCAACTCTATGCGATTAGCGCGGCCTAACGTGGTCGCTTGAGCCGTCCGGCGTCGCGGGGCCGGTCCCACTTCGATCGCCGGAGCCGTGCGGAATTGTGCGGAGTTCGTCCCGAGATCGTCCCGACACCGCGCGGGGCTCTGAAAAACTGACTATGTCCAAAAATTCCGCGCGGCAACGGCTTGTCGGCTCACAGTCGCCTCGACATTTACACACCGCCCCGACATCGTGCCTCCGTGAACCTATTTGTAAGTGCCTCCGTGACCCTCTCTGTGTGTGGTTCCGTGGCCCTGTGTGTGTGTGTGCCTCTGTGCCCCTCTCTGTCCTGGCGAACTTACCTTTAGACTTCACTCCAAGTTCACCTCACTTTGCACCGTGTTGCGCCAGTCACCCGACCTCCGCGCGGCCCTTACTGCCGGTTTGGTTGCACTTGCCGCATGCAGGCGCATGCTGGTGGGAACGGTCCTATACAGGGGATCACCCGACCTCCGCGCGGCCCCCGCTTCTAATTTGATCGCGTTCATCGCATAGAGTTGCCTGCTGGTGGGACAGGCCCTTTACTTTGTTTAACGTGGGGAGATTGGTGCACAGACAGCCACCCCACTGTCCTTGACAGATCTGGGTCAGGATCCAGTGGCATGGAGTCCAAGACGACCTGAGACCCTTTTCTGCCACAGCCATCATCCGCCTTCCCAGCCATTGTGATGCTCTACTAAGTTCATCGTCCTACGCATGTTCCACCATTGAAGTCTTGCCCGTAATGCCCGTGCCAAATATGATGTTGACTTAAACTAATCTCATCTGCCTCCACCTGATCCATATCCCTCCATTCCCTGCATATCCAGTTGTCTAACCAAAAACCTCTTAAATGCCGTTTTCATATCTACCTCCATCATCAATCCTGGCAGCATGTTCCACGCACCCACCACTCTCAATCCCACACATCTTTAAAGATAAATACATTTGTTGTAAGCATATTGGGCTTTGGTGAAATGTGTACAGCTTTGATCGTATGTAAAAAAAGTGTTTTCCTTAAATGTCAAGCTTCGATTTATATTTTGCACAAGTACAAATGACTGGTGCTGGCAAGCATTCACATTGTGAACAGACTTGAACCTTATGAAAGTTGCCTTTAATCAACCTTTTTGATTTTCATTTCCACTGACTCACTTAGTTAAGACTGCTGCTAATTCAGTCTGTTCCACTGGACAGAGAGCCACCATGGATGGCTGACGGCCGATAAACTGAGTTAAGAGTCAAGAGTGTTTTGGTGTCATTCGGACATAAACTGAACAATGATATTCCTACTTGCAGCAGGTCAACAGGTTTGTAAACACAGTACTCAAGTCAAGTCAAGTCAAGTTTATTAGTCACATACACAAAAGAGATGTGTAGTGAAATGAAAAGTGGCAATGCTTGCGAATTGTGCAAAACAACTACAAAACAGAATGGAACAGAATCACATATTCACATATTACATATTTGTGGCAGGAAAAAAAGAAAAAAACAGCAATTAAAAAAAGACACCACACAACAGTAAAATGGTACAGTAAAGTTAGTCCCTGGTGAGATAGGAGTTTACAGTCCTAATGGCCTCTGGAAGAAACTCCTTCTCATCCTCTCCGTCTTCACAGCATGGCAACGGACGCATTTGCCTGACCGTAGCAGCTGGAACAGTCTGTTGCTGGGGTGGAATACCCAATAGATAATGTAATAAACAAACATAAAAAAGTTCAATAAATTTAAAAAACCTAATTTGTGCAAAGAAAATCCAAAGCCCAAAGTTCCTGGTACAATCAATGCAGTTTGTAATTCGGAATTTAGTTGGAGTTCGTATGGTTGTTGGGAAGCAGCTGCAACTGAACCTGGACGTTATAGTTTTCAGGCTCCTGTACCTTCTTCCTAATGCCAGGTATGAAATGAGAGCATGGGAAAAGTGGTGTGGGTTCTTGATGATACTGGTTACCATTTTGAGGCAGTGCTTCTTGTAGATTCTATTAATGGTGGGGAAGCCTGTACTCATGATGGACTGGGCAATGTTTACCACTTTTTGTAATCTCCTTCGTTTATGGGGATTTGAATTGCCAAACCAGTGCCATGATGCTTTCTACAGTACTCCTGTAGAAATTCAAGAGATACTCATCGATATACTGTACCACATCTCCCCAATCTTCTAAGGGAGATATTGATGGAATTGATCTGTGTACAATGATTTGGAGAGTGGGAGGAATCCAGAACGCCCGGTGAAAACCCATGCTGTCACAGGGAGAAAGTACAAACTCTGTACGGACAGCACCCATAGTCAGGCTGGAACCCGGGTCTTTGATGTGTAAGGCAGCAACACTACCCCTGTGCCGCCTTTTTGCACATCAATATTTACCAGTCTCTCAAGATAAATACCAGACCACATGAAACTTCATAACGGAAAGTCAAACACAGGCAAATAAATTAATTGCTGATAAATACATACAACACTCACTCTAGGTTAGACAATAATTGTAAGAACCACTGAAGGTAACAGGAGTGCACAGCTGGTGAAGATGCCTCAAAGTCCACATTTTAGAATGACCTGGTAGCATGATTATTGATAGAGTTGAATGCTGAGCTATTTAACTGGTGGACTGGATGTATGTGCTGTGACAGGAATTGGGGTGTTCAGTCCTCTCCACATCCGAGTAGAAATCAGTCAAAGAGAGATACAAGAGACTGCAGATGCTTGAAATTTGAGTAAAAAACAAAGTGATGATAGGACTCTGAGTCAAGCAGTATCTATGGAGGCAACGGATAGATGATGTTTCAGGCTGGAACTCTTCCTCAGTGATGTATTAGTAATTAGTCATAACTCAAATTCCTTTGTTCACTAATTACAGTATTTCAAATATATGCAGGTAAGCCATCCTGAGCCTCCACAGAATTTCAGACTTAAAAGTCACGACACATAGAGTGATTATTAATATACCCCGGCATAATTGTCTGTGACTAGTATCATCCAGTTTTTTTAAGTATTTGGCAGTTATAAAACAGATTCCTCATCCATATTGCAAATCAGTTACTCTTTGATGCACAGAACAAACTTGCGTTTGATGTGGAAGCTGTAAACATAGAAAGATAGCAAATAGGTGCAGGAGTAGGCCATTCGGCCCGCCGAGCCATCACCGACATTCGATATGATCATGGCTGATAATCCAAAATCAGTACCCCGTTCCTACTTTCTCCCCATATTCCTTGATTTGGTTAGCCCGAAGAGCTATATCTAACTCTCTCTTGAAAACATCCACTTTCAATTGGCCTCCACTGCCTTCTGTGGCAGAGAATTCCACAGATTCGTAACTCTCTGGGTGAAAACATTTTTCCTCATCTCAGTCCTAAGTAGCCTACATCTTATTCTTAAACTGTGACCCCCTGGTTCTGGACTCCCCCAACATCAGGAACATTTTTCCTGCATTTAGCCTGTCCAACCCCTTTAGAATGTTATTTGTTTCTATAAGATCCCCTCTCATCCTTCTAAATTCCAGTCAACATACCAGTTGATCCATTCTTTGTAACAGGTGCTGGGGAACTTGCAGCATGAAGACTTAGTCATAGAGTGATACAGTGCGGAAACAGGCCCTTCGACCCAACTTGCCCACACTGGCCAACGTACCAGCGACACTAGTCCCACCTGCCTGCGTTTGCTCCATATCTCTCTAAACGTGTTCTATCCATGTACCTGTCTAACTGTTTCTTAAATGTTGGGATAGTCCCAGCCTCAACTACCTCCTCTGGCAGCTTGTTCCATTCACCCACCACCTTTTGTGTGAAAAAGTTATCCCTCAGATTCCTATTAAATCTTTTCCCCTTCACCTTGAACCTATGTCCTCTGGTCCTTGATTCTCTTACTCTGGGCAGTACATTCTGTGCATTTACCCGATCTATTCTTCTCATGATCTTATACACCTCTAAAAGATCACCCCTCGTCCTCCTGCTCTCCAAGGAATAGAGACCCAGCCTGCTCAACCTCTCCCTATAGCTCAGACCCTCTAGTCCTGGCAACATCCTTGAAAATCTTCTCTGAACCCTTTCAAGTTTGACAATATATTTTCTATAACATGATACCCAGAACTGAACACAATATTCTAAATGTGGTCTCACCAACGAATTATACAACTGCAACATGGCCTCCCACCTTGAAGTGCTGTCTCAAAACACCATCCAACGGATCTATCTATTGACATGAGATTAGAACAAAGTTAATGATGCAGTTTTGTTTTATCCAGTTGATTATTTCACAATCTTCTATGATTTCCCTGGATGCAATTCGAAAATGCTAATCGCTACAGAGTATTGGTTCCCAGGTCAGGTGCATAAACCCGCTCAATGCGTACCCAAAGAAAACTGGAAAGCGAGTGAAATGATGCACGGGGAAGAAGGATTTATATTTGGAAGTTGTATTAAATCTTCATTAACGTATAATGAGGTGGGACAGGTTAATCAGAGCTGCCAAACATTCACTAAAGCATTATTAATCTACATTAATTTTATAAATGAAATTAAAGGTAGATTGGGATATTATATTTGAGAATATGATAATGAGCAGGCTGACTAATTAATACATGATTTGCTTAAAAATTAAACATTGGTGCGCAAAATTAAGACAACAGCTGAAAATCTACTTGAATGGAACGAAAAATATGATGAAAAAATTATGCCACAATTTTAGCAATGGGATAGTTTTGAGAGTCCTGTTCATATCAGGGGGATAATGCAAGGCTAGAGCCTTTAATTAGTGTAAACACTTACTGGACCGTGTGTGACATTGTCCTATATTATGCTAATATTGCCTTGTATCCCTTGCATCAGCTTGTATCCCCTATTGCCCCAGTCTTAACTGCTTTAGATCTCTGAGACTAACCTCTCTAGCAAGGAGCACGATGGACCACAGCAGTGGGTTCCTCTATGGGTGATTTGTCCAATTATGTAGCCTAATGGCATCCTCAAAATGAGTAACTGGATCCCAAGGACGATATCTGAACTAGCACAGCCTCTGAAATGCCTCTGGAAACTTTTGAAAGGGAATAAAGCTTCCAGCTTTTGAGGCTATAATTTTGTAAAGGTATCTGAATGTCTGAAATTCGGTTTTCTCCTTTTTCTTATCGATAGAATTATGTAACAGAAAAAGGAAGACATTCAGCCTGTTCTGTCCAAGCTGCCCAAAATACCTCTTAATTATTTTAGAATCCTATTGGCTAACACTTTTCAAGTATTTATCGAAGTACTTCCAGCATGAGGTAAGGGCTTCCTCTTCACCATCCACTCAGGAACCACTCATTAGGTGAATTTGTTTTTCATTGATTCCCTTCTCATCCTTTCACCAATTAATTAAATGTTTTTCACCGGTTTCCCAGGGTTGTTAAGCTCTCCACTAAAGGAAATAGATTCCAGCTGTTTACTCTGTGTGTATTTCTCATTGTTTTATACAGGTTATTTAAATCTCCCCCCATTATTCTTGTTCTGTGGGAGATGATTCAGCCCCGCTGATCTCTGCATATAACTAATGATCTGCAACCTTTGCACTATCATCTTAAATTTACTCTGGATCTTATCTGGTGCATATTTTTCCTGTCATGTGGAAACAAGCTGTATGCAGTTGTATGGTTCAACATTAAACAGTGCAAGAGATCAGTGAGATGGAACTGGAATAGTATAGTTTAGTTTAGAGATACAGCGTGGGAGCAGGCCCTTTGGCCCACCTTGTCCATGCCAACCAGCGATCATCCGTACACTAATCCTATCCTCCACACTGGGGACAATTATTACAGAATAGTTCAATGGTACTTTATGGCCACACATACAAAACTCTGTGTAATTCTTTTAGAGTCATCAGCTATGGCATTATTTCCAAACTATGGACCATGCTCTAGACCTTATGGAGCGATGCCTGATCCAGGTGAACTTCTAGATCGTTCAGTGTACTGATTTTCCTCTTCTTGCCCAGCCACTTCCGTGCTCCAGGGGCACCTCAAGCAACTGACCTTGAGAGTTCAGGAGGTAAAACTGGGATTGGGAAAAATTGGGATTCTCCTGCCATGTGCCTTGCTGGAAAGCCAATTAACCTACAAACCTGCGCATCTTTGGAATACAGGAGGGAACCGGAGCACCCAGAGAAAACCAACCTCATCACAGGGAGAGTGTACAAATTTTGTACAGACTGCACCTGTGCTCACGATCGAACCCAGGTCTTTGGCGTTGTATAGCAGTAGCTCTACCACTATCTACTGTGCCATCTGTGAATACTGAGTCACAGTGAATACTGTGTGCAGTTCTGATCCCCATGCTATGGGAATTATGTGATTGAGCTGGAGAGGATACAAAAAAGATTCACAAGGGTGTTGCTGAGACTAGAGGGTTTAAGTTACCAGAAGAGACTTGATAAAACGTAGAAGATTTCCCAGCTACCTACAGCTTTGTACCCCAAGAGCGCTTCCCACAGCCAATCATGAGGGCACAGAAGGCAAAGCTCCTGGATCCATTTTCTGGCCCTTTGTTTGTACGTCTGCCGTCGCCGACTCCTCCACTCTGGACCTCCGGGATGTGAGGGCGCTGGCTCGGTGACATCGCTCTTCAGGCTCTGCGGTGGGTGAGCCGGGCCTGCTGCAGGGATATGTTCTACATTCTTCACAATATTCGTAACTGGTCAGGTACAGCCTTCCCTCAACAAATTCATACAGACTGAACTCTCACTATTGTTTAGAAAGCAGAAACAAAACTGCACATGCTGGTTTATAAAATAAAACTCAAAGTGCTGGTGGAACTCAGCATGTCGGGTCCCCCCTCACCTGTATGTACCTACTACCTGCCAGTTTTGGCCCACCCCTCCTCTCTTCCTGTTTTCTTTCTCCCCCCCCCCCCACAATTTGTAGGATGCAAAAAGGATTCACAAGGATGTTGCCGAGACTAGAGGGTTTAGGATATCGGAAAAGACTTGATGAAACGTAGAAGAGTACAGCCCGTTGGCCCACAATGTGCCAAATATGATACGCAGTTAAGCTAATCTCCATTCCCACAATTCCCTGCACATCTATGTGCCTATCGAAAAGCCTCACAAATACCACTATCGTATAGTGACTTTGCTATCACCCCTGATAGTGCATTCCAGGCATCCACCACTTCTGTGTAAAAAAAAGTGCCCCTCACATCTCATTTAAACTTTGCTCCTTTAACCTTACAGGTATGCTGCCTAAAGGTTCTGTCAACCCTATGTATGCCTCTTAAAATGTTATACATTTCTATCAGAACTTTTCCCAACCTCTGATGTTACAGCGAAAATAATCCAAGTCTGTCTGACTCTCCTAATGGCTAATACCCTGTAATCCAGGCCACATTCTGGTAAACCGCTTTTGCACTTTCTCTGAAGCCTTCACATCCTTCCTGCAATGGGGCAGCCAGAACCACACTCAATACTCCAAATGCAGATGAACCAAAGTCATATAAAGCTGCAATATTATCTCTTTACCCAATGCCCCAACAAATTCAGGCAAGCACACTATAGATCTTTTCTACCACTTTATGCACTTGTACTGCCATTTTCAAGAAGCTATGGATCCCTTTGTACAATACTGTTAGGGTTTGGTTTGAACTGATTTCCCTGAAGGAAGGAAGGCTGAAGAGTGACCTTAAGGAGGATTTTTTTTAAAGATGGGCATAGATAGACTTTTTCCCAGTAGGGAAGTTCAAAGCCATGAAGGGTTAACACGAGAAGGAAAAGATTTAAAGAGAAAGTGAGAGGGAACTTTTTTACCTAGAGGGTGATGGGTATATGGAAAAAACTGTCAGAAGAAATGGTGCTGGCGGGTGGAATTACAAAGTTTAAAGTACATTTATCCAGGTTCATAGGAAAGGTTTGGAGCAATATCGGCCAAATGCAGGCAAATGGGACTGCCTCAAGAAGACAGATGCATGGACTAGGTGAGAGTAAGTGTTCGGCACGGACTAGAAGGGCCGAGATGGCCTGTTTCTGTGCTGTAATTGTTATATGGTATATGGTTATATGGACATTTTGGGCTACATTTCCATGCAGTATAGCCTGCATGACTATATGTGGCATGACTCATGATTGCATGAGGCTATGACCTAACTAATATTTTACACAATTCTAACATGGCCTTAACCCTTTTAACTATCTACCCTATAAAACTCCTATGAACATACCGATCAAGATTCTTCCTCCACTTTTGATCAATGGTCAATTGTTCAGTATTATCACATGTTCTGAGATACGGTGAAATTATTTTTTTGCATACAGTTCAGTAATTTATCACAGTACATAAACACAATCCCAGATTAAGTACAAAGTGGATAGTAATAGCCCATTGAGACCATATACACAAGTTGCCAGGTTTTAGCATCATTTTTAAAGTCCAAGCTGCAGTTGACCATCAAGGCCTGTTGTCCTGGTTGCATGGCCTCCAGCCATCGCCTCGATCCAGATCATCCAGCGAACCATCATCCCTCTCCTTTGCGGCCACCTTCAGCCTTTGTGTGCCAGGGGCATTTCCCACAGCCGCCCCTGAGGGCACGGAAGGTAAGACTTGCGGGCCCTTTGTTCTTATGTCTGTCATCGTCCACTCCACCACTCTCCGGTGCTTTGATCCTCGGGGTCTTGAGGGGCCTGGCTCGGTGACGTCCCTCTTCAGCTCTGCGGCAGGTGAGCCGGGCATGCTGCGAGGATATATCTGCGGTCAAATAATCGTTCTGCCGTACAGCCTGATGATCGGTCATTTCTGAGTATCCAACTATTTAATGTGAAGTTAGACGCAATAAGCTGGAGTAACAGACAGCATCTCTGGAGAGAAGGAATGGGTAACGTTTCGGGGCGAGCCTGTTCTTCAGACCCAGTCTATGTAGATTTCAGCAAGATATTTGACAAAGACCTATTGGCAGACTGACGAGCAAAGTAAAACCCCAATGGAACACATTTGCCTTTAAAACTGGCTCAGTGGGCAATGGTCACTGGGAGCATTAATAACTAAAACACTAAATGGTGTTTGGACTTACAATGTTGGTATCAGGACTTTGTCAAGTACCTTGCTGAAATCTACATAGATTCAGTCCGAAGAAGGGTCTCGGCAGTTCCTTTTACCAACACTAAATGCAGCACATCACAGCTACAGACTGACACATCTGGACTCAAATACACAACATCCTGCACATTTTTTGCCACATCGCTAGTTTTTGTATCATGGCAAATGTGTAATTTATGATACCTACATTTTAAGTCCAAATCATTCAAATGTAACCTGAGTGATGAACCATGTGATACTCCATAGCCCATTGAACCAGTTTTAAAGGCAATATTGTGTTCCATTGGGATTTTACTTTCATGATCAGTCTGCCAATAGGCCTTTGTCAAATATCTTGCTAAGATCTATATAGACTCCATCATATGTTCTACATTCTTCACAATATTTCATAACTGGTGAGGTACAGCCTTCCCTTAACATATTCATGCCGACTGATCTCTCACTATTGTTCAGAAAGTAGAAGCAAAGAACTCTAGATGCCGGTTTATAAAATAAATCACAAAGTTACTCAGCGAGTCAGGTCTCCCCTCACCTGTTATTACCTACTATCTGCTAGCTTTGACCTGCACCTCCTCCCTACCTGCTTTCTTTCTCCACCCGTACAATCAGTCTAAAGAAGGGTCCTGACCCAAAATGTTATCTATCTTTGTTCTCCAGAGATGCAGCCTAACCCACTGAGTTTAACTATTTAGTTTAGTTTAGAAATTTAGCATAGAAACAGGCCCTTCGGCCCACCGAGTCTGTGCCAACCAACGATCACTTGTACAATAGTTCTATGCAACAAACTAGAATCAAGTTACAGGAAGCAATAAACCTACAAACCTGCACACCCTGGTCAAACCAGAGCACCTGGTGAAACCCCCGAGGTCACAGGGAGAACATACAAACTCTGCACAGTGTAAACCTCTGTTTAATGTTGTCTCTGGGGATTTTCCCAAAGATTTACCAACTGTGGTCGTTAGGCTACCCAGCTTGCCGTTGGTCAGTCTCCAACTTTCTCTGCATCTGTTCCTACTGCAAAATTATCCTTCTATCCTTATCTTTTTCCATCTCTTCAGACTCTGGAATATATTTTTATCTGCGCCTCAGTTTATTCATTTTTGAACCTGCTATGTTATAGTCCAGACTGTTGTGTTGGCACACTGCCTAGCGTCACAATGACGATGCCATGTCATGTTTATTGCCATGCATGAAAGGAAGTGTGAAAGGTGGCTCAGGAGTCTGCAGTGCCTGTCTGGCATCCAAGATGTGACAATCTCCATGAACCCCGGTAAATCCACCCGGAATAAATGTTGCCGTCTAGCTTGTCAAGGGCCACAGATGGCTGTACACTAACACAACCTGTGCTTCATTGTAGCGATTAGCGGAGATCAGCTTTTTTATACAATTTAAGCTGCAGGCAATTCCCCTCACTTTTCAATGATGTCATCTCTAAACCACCTGACATTGTGGAGTCACAGTCGGGAAATGAGGGCTAAGTGATAATTGAGTGTTGTAACACTTGGGATTTACACAAGTCTGAAAGGATTGCCAATCAAATTAGAATTGCTGCATACTTGAAAATGAAAATTACCCCAGTTGATTGCTGAACCTGCTGTTGCTCTTCGAATCACCGTCAGATATGCCTTTAAATATGTTTGAAACCTCCGTAGTATGTTTACCTAATTTTATTTTTCTATCTTCCACTAACTTGTTTTATATCTGACCTTAAATCCAGATGACACTTTTTTTCTGCTGTAGGTACATGTCTGCGATGCAACTCTTTCAATTTAATGGTACCTGAGGATTGGACATGTTTTGACAGTTTCTGCAGCTGAGTGATTAATGTATCCTACCAACAGGAGAGACAGCAATAGCAAGCACAGTGTGTCCTAGCAGATGTTCACAGAAATTATTGCAGCAGGGAAGAAAGCCGCATTCAGCCCATAGAGTCAGTACCTAAACTAATAGATGCAAGTGGGTTTACGAGCATGTGCCAGGATTTAAAGGCCTGAGCTATAGAGAGTGGTTGGGCAGGCTAGGACATTATTCCTTGGAGCCAGTGGCGGACCTACATTTTTGGGGCCTTGAAGCTTGAACTGTTATGGGGGCCCTTTCGCAACCAGCAGCGAGGTCTGGGTAACCACTGTTATCTTCTTCAATAGGGTTGTTCCACGACAGATCACCACCAATTTTAATTTGTCATAAATGTTAATAGTGTTTTAAATTATTTATAATTATTTTATATTAAATATATTTAGAACGAAACATCCTTAATTTGAACGTTTACGGCTAGCCTGCATGATACTTGAATAACCTTTTAATTTTAATTTGAACTATTATTTTGTATTGAATTACACTATTATTATTATTATTATTTTATTGTTTTTAAACCCCTTCTCATACAGTAAGTAGACCCCAAATGTTTAAACAATGTAGACTAAGCATGATATTCACCTCCAGAAAAAAAGTAGGAAGTATTGGCTGGGGGTCTAAGAGGCTGGCTAGCCCTCCGTTTGGAGTTCAGGGGGCAATTCCCCCTGAAGCTCCTGCATTTTCAATCATGTGAAAGTGATTCTCAAGCTTTCTGCTGGTAGTTTACATAACAGAGACTTCGAATGTTTCTAACACATAAGCAGCAATAACAGCCAAAAGATATATATTTCATGAAGTAGACAATAGGCAATAGATGCAGGAGTATGCCATTTGGTCCTTCGAGCCAGCACTGCCATTCACTGTGATCATGGCTGATCATCCACAATCAGTACCCTATTCCAGTCATCTCCCCATATCCCTTGCCTCCACTGCCTTCTGAGGCAGAGAATTCCACAGATTCACAAGTCTCTGTGTGAAAAAGTATTTCCGTATCTACATTCTAATTTTAGTTCTACGTTCTAAAGTCCTACCCCTTATTCTTAAACAGTGGCCCCCTGGTTCTGGATTCTCCCAGCATTAGGAACATGTTTCCTGCCTCTAGCATGTCCAATCTGTTAATAATCTTATATGTTTCAATAAATTAGCTCTGTTGAATAGGCTGACCTGAATAACATATTCAGCGCTGGCTCTCACATCCCCCTGTTGGCGCTGTTCACTGCCGGGAAATATGTGCTTAAGTATGTTCTATTGACTTCTTTAGAGCCTGGAGTCAGTTATATCTTGACCTTTTGCTCTTCCCTCCTCAGAGAGGGTGAATCGTAGGCAACCCTAAACAGGCACTGCCGCAGGCTGTAGGATACCAATACTGATATGAACCCATTGGCCTTAACCCAAATAGAATATTCTGTTGGGATGGCAACTTTGTTGTCAGGAAAAAGGTACCTCTGACATGTGCCCTTCATCCCTTGAGGTATGCCCCACAGCCATACCCTGAGACTCAGTGTCAGCAGGATATTGACCCGTCTTGGTCGAAGCCTCCAAGAGGGAGACCTCTGTAGCACTGTATGCAACAATTGCTGTATTTGGGATAGTCGTTTCAACGCACTATCCAGCCCCGGTGAGAAATTCATCCCCCGACTCAATGGGCCTTGCTATCCAGCCCCGGTGGAGAATCATCTCCCGACTCCGTGGGCGTAATGTGTGAACTTGAGCAACCCTGTCCCAGGCATTGCTGGCTCCGCCTTTCATAAAGGCCAGTGCTTTTTGACGTGAAACAGCCCTGCATCAGGCACTGCTGGCACGGCTCTCCCGTAGGCCGGCACTTTCACACATGAAGCTGCCCTGTCAGGCGCTGCTGGCGCGGCCTGTTCCATAGTCACGCGCTATTACAGTGTGAGCTCACTAAATCAATACTTTAAGTGTAAAGATTTACCTATGAAGGGTTAAAATAATTCATAGCAACTTTTGCTAAACAACAACGATTACATTGTCAGAAACATATAACAATAACTTTTTATGACTTTAGCATTGCTCTTAGCTTTTAATTTTAAGAAAAACACTATATAATACATACATTTTATTATAAGGAGAAACCCTTTATAGCCCGACTCAGCTGAGTCCAAATAGGGCTGAATGAGTCCCATTTAATTCCTTGCCTGGGGGACCAACGTCTGTGAGCCACTGACCCCATTGTCAGTGACTCTAGCATTACTTCCTTGCTGTTCCAATAGCATCCCCACAGGCTGGGAGCCGCTGACTACACTGTCAGCGACTGCTTGAATTTCTTACCGTTTATACGGCATCCCCACAGGCTTGGAGCCGCTGACTACACTGTCAGCGACTCTGCTTGAATTCCTTGCCATTTTTACAGCATCCCCACAGGCTGGGAGCCGCTGACTACTGTCAGCGGCTCCTTATCTCGTAACCCGATAAATTTTGTCGGTTATCCGCTTCCGTGGTCGGACTGGGGTTGCCCCACAGTCCATAACTGGCACACTCGACGGGCTGCGAAACTGGTAGGAAAACTGTGAAAAGAAGCTCCTGCCTGAAAAAACCTGGTAAGTAAAACCGGACTTACCTTCTAGGTTTAGTCCTGCCAGACTGGTGCTTGCGCCAGTGCGGCTGATGTACTGGTGCGCATGCGGCCTGGCGGGTCTTTTTCACCGAATCACTCACGTGACTCCAAAGTAAAATTGGACATTACCTCTGGTAGAGGGATCTAGGATGAAGAGCCACAGTCTCTGGATACTGCTAAGACATTTAACACTGAGAATATATATTTTCAGTCAGTGGATGTTGAACTTGTGGAATTTCCTAACACCGAAGGGGGTGGACGACAAGTCACTGGAAAAATATTTAAGACGGAGATAGTTTGATTTCTAGTTATCAAGGGATATGGGGAGCGAATGGGAATATGATACTATGATAGAGGATATGAAAATGCACAAATACCTTCAGATTCAGGCACAGTTTCTTCCCAGCACTTATCAGACAACTGAACAATGCTATCAACAACCTGAGAGCTACCCTGAGGTCCTGAGCTACCATCTACCTCATTGGAGACCCTTCGGCTATCTTTAATCAGACCTTACTCTACTTTATTGTGCACTAAACATTATTCCCTTCATTCTGCATCTGCACACTGTGGACGGCTTGATTGTAATCATGTATAGTCATTCCACTGGCTGGATAGCAGGCAACAGAAAAAAAGCTTCTCACTGCACCTCGGCACACGTGACAATAAACTAAACTAAACTGAGCTAAACTAGAAAGAGCGATTGGCCTATTCCTGCTCCTCGTGTGCATGGCCAGTATTTTTTCCCCATATTTCACTGCACTTGTGATGCTGGTGGTGAGCAACCCCATTAATCAATGCTGTCACTGGGTGAAATACTCCCACATGCTGTCAGTTTGGATGTTCCAGGACTTAGATTCACAACAATGAAATAATGGCAGTAAATATTCCAGTCAGGAGGGTGTATGTCTTGGAGAGTGTAAAGTATCAGCATGCATTGATCTACTCTCTTCTGTGTATCTTTATGTATGGACATATTATGATTCATTCAACAAGAGGATCCTATGATAAACTTGCTTTGCAAGAATTATTGGAGTACTCATTCTCAGAATCTTTGACAAATAGAATGCATTCCTTGTTATTGCTCACAAGAAAATATCATTAAAAAAACCCCAATATTAATCTCATGGAATGGCACAGTGATGCAGAGGAAGAGTACTGCCTTTCAGTGCCAGAGTCCCAAGTTCAATCTTGACTACAGTTGCTGTCTACATGGAGTTTGTATATTCTCCCTATGACCATGTGAGTTATCTCTGTATGTCCTGACTAGTTCTTTTAGGTGTTTTGGTAAATATGCCTGATTGGGAGTGCCACTTGACGTACAACATATGAACCAATCTGCTCATTAAAGCAAACAACATTATGAAGATAGACGCAGTGCAGGAGTAACTCAGTGGGTCAGGCAGCATCTCTGGAGAAAAAGGATAGGTCAAGTTTCAAATTGGAACACTTCTTCAGAGTGAAGAAGGGTCCCATCCCAAAATGTCACCCATTCCTGTTCTTCAGAGATGCTGCCTGACCCGTTGAGTTACTCCATCATTTAGTGTCTATCTTTAGTATAAACCAGCATCTGCAGTTCCGTGTTCCTTAAAGATTCAAGAAGGAAGATCGTTTACCAAAATGATTCAATATGCATGTGTTTAAAATAAAACACATTACTCTGTATAGACATTTTGACCAGAGATATGTGATTTTACTTCGGAGTCACGTGAGTGACTACGTGAAGACCCCGCCAGCACGCATGCGCGACATATCGTCGTACGCATGCGGAAGCGACGGTCGGGAGGAGCGGGGCTCCTCCAGCGTGAGTTTAAAAAGCTCACGCCAGGTAAGTCTCACCGAAGGAGTGAGTCGACCATTATGGAAGGGAGAAAATCTAAGAGAGCGGCGGGCAAATCAGCGGCTAAGGACAGCAGCCAACGGAGAACCGCCTCTCCAGAGCTACAGGTTCTACCTGCAGCTCCCGACTTTTCGGACTTTGAGACCGTTGGTACGCCACGGTCGGGGAAAACTACCCGGAAGTCGGCCGGGGCCGACTCAGCGGAGTCCGGTCCCGAGGGCACCCCGCTCGCAGGCAGCGACGGAGGTCGCCTTGACCGCATTGAGCGGATGATGGAGCAGCTGCTCCAACGTGACCTGCTAAAGCAGGGGCAGGATCACAGTGGGACCCCTAGTAGGCCCACGGCAAGTTCCCTTAGAGGACTGCCAAATGTATCCCCTTCTATACAGGGGAGCATTGAGGGTCAGAACTGGGCTGACCCAGAAGAAGGGGAGTTGGCTGAAGCACCTGCAGCGTCAGGGGTGTGTGAAGATTATATGGATATGGTGAGCAAACATGCCATGCCCAACCAGAAGGGCCTACCCATCCACCCCAAGCTGGCTGCCAGCATTGATTATATGGCCACTAACCAACTTCAGGAACAGGCCATCAATGCCACAGCAGACAATACATGGCGCCAGAAAACTGCAAGTCATTAAATGTACCCGCGGTAAACAACCCGATATGGGGAAACATGAGCCCTTCGAGTAGAGGGCAGGAGATGAAACTTCAGAAGATCCTGAAGCTCCTAACCGCTGGGATTACTGCAGTAGCCAGAACAGCAGTGGGAGTGGATATGCCGGAAGAACTACAAGATGCTTTGGCCTTACTGTGCAACACACAGTATGAAATAAATAATTTCAGGAAAAGCATTATAAAGCCGGCGCTTAACCCCAAGTTCGCGGGGTTGTGTAAGCCTGGGAAGACGCAGCCTCCAAGCCTGCTATTCGGGGAAGATCTCCCCAAACAGGTTAAAGATCTGGACGAGGAGGCTAAGGCTTTGGGCCTTATTAAAGTACCTGGGTACACTAAGCCTCATCACCCACACAGAACGCACCCCTACGCACCCACCGGGCAGAGTTACCCTAACAGGTCTGCCGGTGGTGAAAGCTCGAAGGCCGGCATACCTGCTCAGCGGTCTTTTTTAGGCCAAGGCCCAGGCCGGCCTCCTTGGAAGATGCGCCACTCCCAGAACACCTACAACCAGCCGAGGAAGCAAGGCCAGAAACCACCACACCGGCAGTAACCATGGAGGTAGGTGGGTCTGGGATCCCCAGGAACACTACTGGCCCAAATTCACTTTGCATAGGGGGCAGGTTGCACATGTTCCTCGAAAATTGGCTCACTTTTACCTCTGATCCTTATATACTCAGGAGTATTCAGGGCTACAAAATTGAATTTATTCACGAACTCCCTACCCCGGTACAGCATGCACCTAGTCGGAAATTCGTCCTTTCTCATAGAGATAAGGCAGCAGGGCATGCTGAACTACAGAGGTTGAGAGAAAAAGGGGTAATTGAGAAGGCCATTAAAGAACCTCAGGAGTTCGTGTCTAATATATTCACTAAAAACAAAAAAAGATGGCGGTTGCCGCATCATCATAGATTTGACCGACCTGAATACTTCTGTCCAGTATATTCATTTTAAAATGGACACCTTCGACACTGCTATACAGCTTATAGCCAATGGGTACTACATGGCATGCGTTGACCTCAAAGATGCATACTATTCAGTACCCATACACAAGGATCATAGGAAATACTTAAAATTTATCTGGATGGGACAATTATGGCAATATAAAGCTTTGCCTAATGGGCTATCGTCAGCACCCAGATTGTTTACCAAGATATTGAAACCAGCTTTGGCCTATTTAAGGAAACAGAATCATACTGTTATGGCCTATCTTGATGACATCCTCATAGTGGGGGAGAATTTGGAAATGGCTACTTTGGCAGTCACAGCCACGAAACATCTTTTTCAGAAACTGGGGTTTACGATACATCCAGATAAATCAATATTGGAACCCTCTACCACCATGAAATATTTGGGGTTCATTATTGACTCAGTGCAAATGTCTGTCACGTTACCACCAAGCAAGGTGGAAGACCTGATAGAGGCTTGCAGGAGCCTCATTGGCATTAAGGTCCCATCCATTCGGCAGGTGGCCAGGGTGATTGGGAAGATAGTAGCTGCATTTCCTGCAGCACAACATGGGCCCTTACATTACCAAAACTTACAAAGAGCCAAAATTACAGCGCTCAAAAATCATGCTGGCCATTTTGATAGGCCCATGAAAATTCCAAGAAAGGCAAAAGCCGAATTATATTGGTGGATGGGTAATGCCCAAAATTGTTCCAAACCCATTACTATCACCAACCCCTCGATCACCTTACAAACGGATGCCAGTGCCATAGGGTGGGGAGCTACTAACACTACCTCTAGCTGTGGAGGTAGATGGAGTGCACCAGAGTTAACCCTATTTAAAAACTTAGGGATTAACTATTCAGAAATGCTGGCAGCATTTCACGGCCTTAAGGCATACTGCACTAACATGCACAAAGTTCATGTTAGAATACAGATTGACAACACCACGGTGGTAGCCTATATTAACCACATGGGCGGTGTAAAGTCGATATCGTGTGATGAATTGGCCAACAATATCTGGCACTGGTGTCTGCAAAGAGAAATTTGGATCTCCGCAACTTACCTTCCAGGTAAACTAAACACAGTGGCAGACACCAGGTCACGGAAATTCAACGACAACATAGAATGGATGTTGGATCGGAATGTGTTCGCAGATATTGTAGAACGTTATGGGACACCAGATATCGACCTTTTCGCGTCCAGGCTAAATCACCAACTACCAACGTATGTTGCTTGGGAACCAGACCCGGGGGCAGTAGCGATGGATGCTTTCTCGCTACACTGGGGGGATTTATTTTGCTACGCTTTCCCCCCTTTCTGCCTCATCAGTCGGGTCTTGCAAAAAAAAATCAAGCAAGACTCCGCATCGGGTATCTTGGTAGTGCCCGACTGGCCTACTCAACCATGGTTCCCTCTGGTACAGAAGATGGCCACAGAACCCTGTATCAGGGTGAATAAAAGACCTAGCCTGCTTGTTCATCCTGTTACAGGAGAATGTCATCCATGTCATGACCGCATGGGATTATTGATTTGCAGATTTTAAAACGGCCACTTCATGGATTCGGACTCTCCAACAGGACCATTGATACCATCACGGCAGCCTGCAGAGAGTCCACAAGGAAGCAGTACCTGACCTACATCAGGAAATGGGAAGGATTCTGCGTGACTACCAAAACAACATACGAAACCGCCACCATCACGGAAGTGCTGGAGTTTCTGGCTACCCTTCATTACGATGAGGGTCTAAGCTACAGCGCCATTAACTGTGCCAGGAGTGCCCTATCATCTTACTTGGGCAAGGGGAGTGACCAATTGGGAATTGGGTCACATCCCCTAGTATCCAAATTTATGAGGGGAATATTTAATTCCAATCCCCCCAGGCCCAGATATAGCCATACCTGGGACATCAGCACGGTATTGACGATGCTGAGAGGATGGACACCGAACACGGGACTCCCTTTGGCCAAATTAACCTACAAAATGGTCATGATTATGGCACTGATCACGGCGCAACGGGTCCAGTCCCTGCACAAACTCAGTCTAGATGCCATGGCAATTACCAGTGGGAAGATCACATTCCAGGTGCAGGGACTATTGAAGCAAGATCGACCCGGAGTGTCTGGACATACGTTGGAGTTCCTGGCTTACCCAGCGGACACCCGTCTTTGTATCGTTACATTGATTCTGCGATACATTTCAGTCACTAAAGATCTAAGAGGCACGGAAACAGCTTTGCTTGTCAGTCACAAGAAGTCTCATCACAGGGTCACGGTGCAAACCATTTCCAGATGGCTAAGGGTGGTTCTGGATGCGGCGGGGGTGTATACTAATGTGTATAAATCTCACTCCACCAGGGCAGCATCCACCTCGGCGGCTAGAAGGATGGAGGTACCACTGGATCACATCCTGGCCACAGCGGGTTGGAACAATGAGAAAACCTTCCACCGCTTTTACAACAAACCCGTGACCTCCCCTGGCAATTATGCAGGGAGGATTTTAAGTGCTGCCAGATAAATAACCCTTATGGGACACAATATTGTGTTTGGTATGAATAAATACCTGTTTTGTTTTTCAGCCAGTGTCTTGTCTGAATCACGTCCATCCTCTTATCCCAGCTTTAGCGGTGTGTGAGCATGGAGCTTCCAGGGCATGAAATCACAGAGCTTTGAAATCTTCACGTAGTCACTCACGTGACTCCGAAGTAAAATAGTAAGATTAAACGAGAACTTACCAGTTTGAAGTTTGATCTTTATTTTATGAGGTGTTACGATGAGGGATTACGTGCCCTCCGCTCCCGACCCTCTATTATAAAGATCACCTGGTATGAAAGTTCTCTTTTTCTCTTACTATGTCAGTCATTGTGACTGTTTGTTCTGTGATTTCACACCACTGCTTTGAAGAATGTCGCGCATGCGTGCTGGCGGGGTCTTCACGTAATCCCTCATCATAACACCTCATAAAATAAAGATCAAACTTCAAACTGGTAAGTTCTCGTTTAATCTTACTATTATTTCCCCAAGCAATGTAAAGCAAAAGATGTCATGCTTAAAGATTTTGCTCAAAAACTAGAAGATTATCTCCATTCAAAGGGATTCAAAGTAGGTAAAATGAGCCACAATTGGAGTGTTATGTTGCGAACTTAGCCTCACATTGCAATTGTTGATACCCTTTCAGATTTTGTGTGTGTGTGTGTGCATGTGTGTGCGTGTATGTACGTGTGCATGTGTGTGCGTGTATGTATGTGTATTGTTGTGCATATATGTACTTGTGTGTGTGAGTGTGTATGCGTGCATGTATGTGTGTGTGCGCGTGTTTGTGTGTGTGCGTGTGTTTGTGTGTGTGTGCGTGTACGTACGTGTGTGTGAGTGCATGTGTGGACTTGTTAATCCTGGCTAAATTGGAGAGGCTAGGACACTAAAATTGAGTAAAGGCTTCTGAGCTGCTAGGCCATTTGGTCAATTTAAAAGTGCCTTCTGTAGAAATGGGACAAGCTGCCGAATGGTGCCAGTTTGTCTAGACCCTAGATTAGAGCTGCAGGAAGAGAGTGGGAACATCTGCAGATCCTGACAATTAGGTGCAAAATGCATAGAATGGATTGGATGAATGCAAACCAGACATACACATTGTAAATAATGTTGCAAAGCTTTACTTTGCAGGATGTTGATTGGATTAAGTATTGAGCCTTGTCTGGTTTTCTTGCATATCAGGGCACATGTTGCAATGTTTGTTTCCTTTGAGAAACATTGTTTGAATACAATGTATTAGCCACTTTAGTATTGGGTGTCTCTGTTTGAGCGAACCAGTGAAGCAATTTGTTTCTTCATTGATAGAACTAGCTGCAAAGTGCAATTTTGGGGAACTGACTGATGAGTTGGTGAAAGACCAGCTGATAGAAAAGACTTCTATCCCGCGGATCAGAGAGCACCTTCTAATGGAGGATGATGATCTCAAACTCGAAAAGGCATAAGAATTAGCCGTGCAAATTGAAAGTGCAATGCACGATGTCAAGGTGCTCAAACAACATTCGATGGCAAGCACTAAGGGAGCATCTGGGCATTCATCTCATCAGAAGTGCAGGGCATTCAGAAACAGTCAAAAAGGTATAGCTCAAAAAAGCAGTGTCCGAATTGTGGCTGGACACATGCTCCCAAGGAATGTCCAGCTTACGGTAAATGGTGCAATGTGCGTTCAAATCCGAATCACTTCACGAAAGTCTGCCGGTCGTCAAAGAAGAGAGCGTCATCTTTCCGCCATGTAGACGATGAATCTCCGGATGTACACGACGTATACTCCATAAAGGAAAGGGCTGACCAGGATATTCAGTCAACAGGTGCTTTCAAAGACTGTAGGGTCGAGATCGCTAGGAACTCGGTATCGCTTCTCATAGATGTGAGGGCGAAGGTTTCAATTTTGAGCATAGACCTCTACAATAGGTCTTTTACGGAATACCCACTTGCTCTCCCGAGGGACACTCTTCGCTCTTAGGATGGTTCAACCATACCCATGATATGGCTAGTGACAGTTCTTGTTTACTACAAAGGAGTCAAGCTCGATTGCTTCACATTCCACATTGCAGAAGGAAAGAGTCTGATGCGAGTCAATTTGTTTGATCGACTAGGTTTCAAGCTTCAGGACTCAACCGGCACGAACATCAATGTGATCTGCGACGTGGACTATGGGCATGAGTATCCTTCCCTGTTCTTGGGTTTTAGGGTTTTGAGGTAGTTAAAGGGTACTGCCACATCCCTAGTGTAGACACATCAGTCCCATCTGTTTCACAACTCCTATGGCGTCTACCGTTTTCCATTCGCTCTGAAGTCTCAACTGAACTGAAGCAACTCGAAAATGATGGTATAATTGAATGCATCGATTCGTCCCCTGGGATGTCGAATCTTGTAATCGCGCGACGCAAAAACAGTGAACTCAGACTTTGCATCAATCTCAAATCGGTCAATAAAGGCATAATTCCAGACAAATATCCTCTGCCAACAATACAAGAACTATCTGCATCGTTCCACAGTTCAACAGTGTTCACAAAACTAGACATGTGCCAAAGCTACCTTCCGGTGCCACTAGCAGAATGCAGTCAGCATTTGACAGCATTCATCACACATGAAGGAGTATTTCAGTACTGTAGGATGCCGTTTGGACTATGCTCAGCACCTAGCGCATTTCAAAAAATCGTGCATTGGTTCTGTCAGGCATTGACGGAACACTCAACCTCCTCGACGATGTCGTCAACCATGGCAGGGACAATGTGGAACATGATCGACAACTGGATGCAGTGTTAGCTCATCCCGCGCAACACAACTTGACGCTCAACGCAGCAAAGCGTACATTTGCAGCATTCGAGATCAATTTTCTCGGGTACAGAGTGACAGCGACTGGAGTTGAGCCCACTCAGGACAATGTCCAAGTCATCAACGTGCACCCCACCCCAACTAACTCGAAAGAGTTAGCTTCATTTCTGGGCACCACCAACTTCTACCACAAATTTGTGCCGCAGTACACAATTGCAGAACCACTACAGACGTTGCTACAGAAAGACACACAGTGGGAATGGAGAAGGGAGCAGGACATCATATTCAACACGCTGAAAGACAAAATAGCATATCCGCCTGTCCACGCACACTTCGACCCAAGTGCTGAAACGTACGTCACAACAGACTCATCCAGTATCACGATGGGAACAGTGTTATCACAGTGCATCGATGGAAGCGAATGTCTGATCATATTCGCGTCCCGTCCCTTGATTGCAAACGAACGCAAGTACTCTGTAATTACCGGACTCATACACATTTGAAGATACAACACATCTTTATTAAACTCTTACAGTATTGGATATGCAATACATTACACGTCCAAGTTGTTACATCTAGTGCCTAACATAGGAGAGTTCCTAATATTATAAAGCATGTACTAGGCGGGGCTACTATTTACAAACACTCTAATTGGCTAGCATACTATAGCCAATCTACATACCCCACCGGGGAATGCAGAGCATTAGCGTGCATCTACACATGTGAACACTGGCACGTATACCTATACAGGAGACCATTCACTTTCCCTACGGATCACCAAGCGCTAACTATGTTGCTGGACACGTCAGGCTTAGGACATCGTCTGCTCCGGATCTACAGATGGTCCGACCTCCTTCATCAGGTTCATGCAATCGCATCGCAAACATGCTCAGTCGTGAATCAACAGTGCCACCCGCATGCACGCGATAGCGACGCTTCAAGCGACATCGACGAATACATTCCCGCTGTGATTTTGCACGCGATGGCGAATCTAGTTAAGCGGAACGAGCTGAAAGCAGAGTCGGCAGCTGAAGGCACACTGCAAACCGCTTGCCAGTATCTCAAGACAGACTGGCCCAAGGAGATGGCAGACAATTTGGTTCCGTACCACTGGGTACACCACAAACTGGCTGTGTTTGACGATACATGCGTCATGCGCGGAGCTCGAGTGGTTATACCCAAATCACTGCAACACCGCTTGTTATAACTGGCACACAAAGGACATCCGGGCATTGTTAAGATTAAACAACGGTGTCACGAGGCAGTGTGATGGTCAGTAATAGATCGTCGCATAGAAAATTTCAACAAAAATTGTGAGGCATGCACAATTAGCGAGAAGTCAATAAAAACATGTCCTGCCCCTCTTCAGCCAATCCCATGGCTGGACAAACCGTGGAAGCACTTTCAAGTCAACATCTACGGAGAGGTGCAAGCAGCGATAAGAAGCCAGCAGTTTCTACTTGTAGTAGATGATCTCCACAGCAAGTGCCTAAGATCATAGAAACATAAAAACATAGAAAATAGGTGCAGGAGTAGGCCATTCGGCCCTTTGAGCCTGCACCGCCATTCAATATGATCATGGCTGATCATCCAACTCAGTATCCCGTACCTGCCTTCTCTCCATACCCCCTGATCCCCTTAGCCACAAGGGCCACATCTAACTCCCTCTTAATTATAGCCAATGAACTGGCCTCAACTACCTTCTGTGGCAGAGAATTCCACAGATTCACCACTCTCTGTGTAAAATGATTTTCTCATCTCGGTCCTAAAAGACTTCCCCCTTATCCTTAAACAGTGACCCCTTGTCCTGGACTTCCCCAACATCAGGAACAATCTTCCTGCATCTAGCCTGTCCAACCCCTTAAGAATTAAGGCCTCAACTACCTTCTGTGGCAGAGAATTCCACAGATTCACCACCCTCTGTGTGAAAAAGAATGTTGTATGTTTCTATAAGATCCCCCTCAATCTTCAAAATACTATCTGAACAGTTCTCCACCTTCCTCGCGAGCTACGACATTCAACACCAGCGGACATCGCGATACAACCCCCAATCGAACAGTGGGATTAAATGATTCAATCATTTGATCAAAAAAAGCATAAATGCGAACATGTCGGAGGGGAAAACATTCGAACATTCAATCCATATCCTCCTCCGATCATACAGATCCACACCACACACGCTGACTTCGAAAATGCCAGCAGACCTGATGATGGGGCGAAACCTGCGAACAAAACTGAATGTTCTTCTACCACCATCGTGTCCAAATCCAGACACAAAAGCAAGGGCGGAAACGATAGCACATAGATAAGCGAAAGGGAAAACGTACTGTGATGCCAAAGGCAGAGTACGAGCGCCGGGGTTCAAGGCCGCTGACTTGGTACGAATCAGCCGCCCAAACAGAGTGCATAAGCTTGCAAGCGCACTCTCAAAGCCGATACAGATCAAACGGAGACTGGGCAAGAACGCGTACATCCTCCGAGATGATACCAGATGGAACGTGAGACGTCTTATCGCAGCAGACAGAGACAGGAAGAAGACTAACTGGGTGTTTTTCCATTCCCGATATCCAGTCAAGACAGCGATCGCGGTCAGCATAGAGCAGAGAAGCCAAATCCAGCTCAGTGCTCTCAGTGACCGAAGAGGAGACCTCAGTATTTGCAAGATTTTCATCTGTGAAGCTATAAACCATTATATTCACCGAGCAGTCTTATTTTGGACTTCCGTTTATTAATGGAGGACATGAAATTTGAAAGGACGTTGGACTGATTTCATATGGACTTATATTTGATTTGATAACTGGACTTAAATGATCGCCTTCATTTACAAAGGAGGGGAAAATAAGTTGCGTCTGCGTAAAGGGCCTGTCCCACCAGCATGCAACTCGATGTGATTAGCGCGACCTAACGTGGTCGCTTGAGCCGTCCGGCGTCGCGGGGCCGGTCCCACTTCGATCGCGGGAGCCGTGCGGAATTGTGCGGAGTTCGTCCCGAGTTCGTCCCGATGCCGCGCGGGGCTCCGAAAAACCGACAATGTCCAAAAATCCCGCGCGGCAACGGTTTGTCGGCTCGCAGTCGCCGCGACATTTACATACCACCCGGACATCGTGCCTCCGTGAAACTATTCGTAAGTGCCTCCGTGACCCTCTATGTGTGTGGCTCCGTGGCCCTGTATGTGTGTGTGTCTCGGTGCCCCTCTCTGTGTGCCCCTCTAAGTCCTGGCGAACTTACCTTGGGCTTGCTTCAAGTTCGCCTCGCTTTGCGCCGCGTTGTGCCACTCACCCAACCTCCGCGCGGCCCCTACTGCCGGTTTAGTTGCGCTTGCCGCATGCAGGCGCATGCTGGTGGGACCGGACCTGTACAGGGGATCACCCGACCTCCGCGCGGCCCCCGCTGCCGGTTTGATCGCGTTCATCGCATATAGTTGCGTGCTGGTGGGACAGGCCCTTAAGACTGTCCTTACAGTCACCACAAAGGGAAGGGTTCTGCCCCAATATGTTTGTTTTCTGGGAATCAGTCTACAGCCATCTTGGCTGGAGTCACGCAGCCATCTTGGCTGGAATAAAATCACTTACTGACACGGGACAATATGAGTCTGTATTGAGTTACTATCCATCAAACACTACAAGTATCACATGCCAATTGACACTTTTCCAAGCTTTATAGCGGCACGGTGGCGCAGCAGTACAGTTGCTGCCTTGCAGCTCTGCAGACCTGGGTTAGATCCCGACTACGGATGCTGTCTGTACGGAGTTTGTACATTCTCCCTGTGATCACGTGGGTTGTCTCCGAGATCTTGGTTTCCTCCCACACTCCAAAGATGTACAGGTTTGTAGGTAAATGTTCTAGGTGTGTGTAGGATAGTGTTAATATGCGGGGAATCTTTGGTCTGTGTGGACTCGGTGAGCCGAAGGGCCTGTTTCCACGCTGCATCTCCAAACTAAACTAAACTGAACATACAACATTGGATGCTTGCGGATGCACTTACCATGATAAAACATGAATGCTATCAGAGTGCTTTGACATGAGCTGGAATGCTTCAATATACCAGTTACTACTGAAAGTCGCTCTCCCAAATCCTTGGAGGCCAACATCAAGAAGAACAAACATTATTTTATTTTTTACAAAATAGAGAGACAGAGAAGTTTATCTGATCTCCATTGCTTGTTAACTTCAATATTAAGTCCTCTGCTCTCACATTTAAAAAGATGCTTCCCCAGTTCAATCCCTCCCCCCTTCCATCTTTCAGCTACCTTAACCTATTTTGTTTTCTCTCTTCACCATTTCTGGTGAGGTTTCCCAGACCCAAAACATTCACATTGTCTCTTTCTGCAGATGCTTCTGGACCCACTTAGTACCCCAGTATTTTCTATTTTAGTTACAGATTGCCAACTTCTGCAGAATTATTTCTGTTTTTCATAACTCTATGTTTAACACCACCATTTCTATTTCCATGGCGCCTTTAATATTGATAATTTGTTTGACGATACAGATTGAAATACATGTGTTTCTTGAAGGAAGAAAGAAAGAGATAGATCATAAGATAAGAGGTAGGAATTAGGCCAATCGGCCCATCACACCTACTCTGCCATTCAATCATGGCTGATCTATCTCCCCCTCCTAACCCCATTCTCCTGTTTTCTCCCCATAACTATCCATCTCTGGCTTAAATATATCCATGGACTTTGCCTCCACAGCCTTCTGTGATCAAGAATTCCACTGATTCACCACCCTCTGACTAAAAACATTCCTCCTCATCTCCTTCCTAAAAGAATGTCCTTTAATTCTGAGATTATGACCTCTAGTCCTGGACTCTCCCACTAGTGGAAACATCCTCTCCAGATCCAATCTATCCAAACCTTTCACTATTCAATGAGGTCACTAATAATGGAGTCATTGAAATTAGGAAAGTATTATCTGACCAAAAATGGAGGGGAGCAGACAGATATTGCTGTTACAGGCTCAGAAATTATATTGTGTTGTGAAGCCTTGCCTTTGGATATGAAAATATGGATGAGAATTTTAAATCAAGGTGTTATTTAACCAGAAAGCAATGCAGATGAATAAAACCAAGGGAAATGCATAAACAGGAAATAGTGTAACTTAGACCAAGGTTAACAGAGTTAGGATGACACATTTTCAAATGGGGCAATTTGTCAAAGAGTTGTCGGATTTACCAAATCCAGAGGTGAAAACATGCATGCCTCAGATTAGCTGAGCAGAGGTGGAGCCCTACATTGTTGCAGGTAGTCATGGTGATGGTGATTTGAGATCAAACATGACACCAAATTTGCAAACATATACTGTGAGGTTCAAACGAAATTTTGTTTCTGCAGTCATACATACAAGAAGAAAAGAACCAAGACACAACACATTTTACACAAACATCCATCACAGTAAATATCCTCCTCACTGTGATGGAAGGCAAAGTCTTATCTCTCCCCTGCACTCCCCATTCTTCTCCCGGTCAGAGTCAAAGCCCCCGACGGGTGATAGTATATGTCCCGCGGCCATTCATGCCGCGCCGGGCGATGCAAGGCCCCGCTCCGGGTCTTAGATATAGTAACATCAGTTGCCAATGTTCAAGTTCAATTGTCAACACTTAGTGTATATTATTAAGGATGTTTTGTTGAACCATTTGCAATTGATGAGTAATACAACGTAACTGACATTTATTTATACCTGCCAACATTTTAGACCAGAGATTCAAACCAGACATTCCGTCTTGCTCATGAAATTCTACATAATTAGTTTTGATTCTTTAAGAAACTACAGCATAGTTTGTTTGTTTCTTTCAAGAAATAAAGTAGGGGAGCAAAGTGGTGCATCAGTAGAGTTAAGGCCTTACAGCGCCAGCGACCCGGGCTCGATCCTGATGTCGGGTTCTATCTGTATTGAGTTTGTACATTCTCCTTGTAACCGTGTGGGTTTTCTCTGGGTGCTCCGGTTTACTCCCACACTCCAAAGATGTGCAGGTTAACAGGTTAAGTGGCTTCATTAAAAATTGTAAATTGTCCCTAGTGTGCAGGATTGTGCTAGTGTACAGGTTGATTATTGATTGACATGGACTCCGTGGGCTTCGGGGCCTGTCCGCGCTGTATCTCTAAAGTTTAAAGTCCAAAGTAAGATTTGCATTGTTAAAGAACCCTATCCCTATTAGGATACTGCAAAACTCTTCAATGGTAATAAAGTACTTATTGCAGTATGTCACAGTTGTAATTTAGTACAGGTAGGATGACTCAAATTGATCTGTGTTCCTACATGTTGTATTAGTATTGGCAGAGATTTGGCTACTTCATGCACATTTAGAACAGATTGTCAATAATTGTTAGTGACTTAAACCCTAATATGTACTCTTCAAAACAACATAAGGTTGCCCCTTACATTCGACGGAGAAAACCAGCTTTACAACCACCCATAAGTACTCTGCAAGATGTTTGAAGATTATATTTCTACCTTGAAAAACAAAATTAGGAGTTTGGTGACCTAAACTTTACTGAAGCAGTGTGATCATGGAATATTTGTACCAATATAGTTGTGTTGTGATTTGAAATAATAGAATATGACATAACCCTCCAACTCTACCCATCCATTCACAACCTGCACTCTGTTAAACACTGGTGAGCGAAAGTGATCATTTTCCAGTCAGAGAGCACACAAAAGTATGATCAGTGGTTTCATGAATCTTTTAGCACCATCTGAAGGTTGGCAAAAATCTATTAGTGTACTCAGGCAATCACGGATCATCTTATTTGTGTCTGGTTGGTCTTCTGTTATGCAAGAACAAATCTCCATTTAAGTAATGCTTCTCATAGCCTCAGGATGTGCCACAACATCCCACAGAAAATGCATTACTTTTGAAGAAGAGTCGTGATTGTTCAATAACCTGGATAAAGTAAGAAGAGCAACCAGCAGGGAGAGAAATACCAAGATAATCCATTTCTTTGTGGTATTACATTGTCTTTTTGCAATGTTTTGGTTTAACTTCAGTTAATGTAATAATACCTTAACTTTGCAGAAAACATTGCAGATTAGAAATGCTCAAGTTCCAAAGTGGCATTAAAATGTCCAATTTCCATCTCAGAAAAAAAAGTGTTTCACCCCAAGCTTTTGTGAATTGTTTGGATATTTCGAAAGCATGCTTAGGCTAAGTATCTAAATTGTTTTTGATTCTTTCAACTTATTTCCGAGTGTTCTAAAGCAAAGGCCTCACCAACCAAAGGACCTACCCTGCTGCCTTCTGATTGTTCAGGGTCCCCATTGAACTGATGCATTCTAAACAAGCAGTGCATCAATCAATACATGCTGGTTTGGTGGGGTGGGGAAGAGGAGGTGGGTTTGGAGCAGTTGGTGTGAAGGAGAGGGGATTGGGTTTTTATCCATTACAGAAGAGATGCAATGTAAGACAAGATAGTCCCAGGATCTGAACCTCACAAAGATCAGGTGCTTGGAATCCTGGTATTTTTTGTAAAGTATTGAAAACTCTGGGTCAAATGTAGAGAGAAAACATTTTACTTTTTTAGATTTTAATTTGTTAACAGGTGATTTTTCCATCTCTCACTCACCCTTGATCCGCCAAATGAATCGAACCAGGGGGCGAATGGGAATTGAGATCTCATTTTTACCCTTCAATTGCACTTTCCAAACTGGACACTGGTTTATTTCAGTTTAGGGACAGGGCATGGAGACAGCTCCTTTGACCCATCAAGTCCACGCTGACATTGAACATCCTTACACACTGGTTCTATGTTATCCCACTTTTTCATAGACTTCCTACACATTAGAAGCAATCTTTAGAGGCCGATCAACCTTTCAAACCCGCATGAATTTAGGGCGTGGGAGGAAACTGGAAGCTGGGAAAAAAACATGCAGTGACAGGGAGAATATGCAAACTCTACACATTCAGAACCCACCACATATCCTTTCACCCGCCATACAGCATTGCCATATATCACATAAATGAACCATCCTATCACCAATTAGACAGCAATCCTGACCTGCCATCTACCTCATTGGAGATCCTCAGACCATCTTTAATCGGACTTTACTGGAATTTATCTTGCACTTTACTGGACTTTATGTTGCACTAAACACATGTCAATAAACTAAACTAAACTAAACTAACCCCGAGGTCAGAATCAAACCTGAGTCTCTGGTGCTGTGAGGCAGCAGTTCTACCAGCTGGACGTGATTGTAATAATGGAGGGGGAGCAGCTACCAGGAGTTATACCCAGCAGGTATAGTTCACTTATTTAATTGAATCAAATTGGGGCCAAGAGAACGAGGTGTGATGGAGCAATGATGGCATGTGTAAGATGAATACAATGTGAGTACGTTGAAAGTGAGTGGGACTCAGTCACGTCCCTGAGTGTGTTATGGGCCAGGAAGAGCGTACTGTTATACCCAGCTTCACAAAACAGTTAAAATAAATCGAAATACCGAGTCCACACCAACCAATGATCCCCGCACATTAACACACACTAGGGACAATTTGCACTTATTCCAAGCCAATTAACCTACAAATCTGTACACCTTTGGAATGTTGGAGGAAACCGAAGATCTCAGAAAAACACCCACGCACGTCACAGGGAGAACGTACAAACTTCACACAAACAGCACCAGTAGTCGGGATCAAACCCAGGTCTCTGGAGTTGCAAGCGCTGTAAGGCAGCAATCTACCACTTCATCACCGTGCCACCCTTAAGATTGATGAGCTTTCATCAGAACTAGGAAATATTATGAAATCTAGCTTTGTTGAAGTTTACAACTTTTGATGGATGAATGGAAGGAAAGATTTTTGTTGAAGCACCAAATGCAGTAATGGGTGAAATGGAACAGTTGACCAAGACAGTTTTGAGATAGAGTGGGTCAGAAAATGCTGGGAACACTCAGCTGAGAACAGCAGATCAGTTATTCATCTTGACTCCATCCAATGATTCAAAAATCATTTCACTATACGTTAAAATGCAGTGCTTGTAACATTATGTGTAGACCCGAACTGTACATGGGCCATTTTCTTGACAGTGGAAAAATGAAAATGTGTTGCATGGTTTACCACTCACCCATAACCAGTGTTTCTTCCGTGGACAAATTGGTGTCTATGACGGATTGCTGTATTATAAGATGCTTAATTTGTTTGAAGGCCTGACTGCCTCATTTAATGAATACATTTATTTTTTAAACTGTGCTAATCATTTTGTAATATTAAAATCCTAAAAACTTATATCTTATTTGTAACATTATAAAGGTGCCAGGACTCCAAACCATGCCATCCCATTATGAAAGAAAAACCAGCCCACAACAACCTGGCAATGATATTGCTCTCTAAAATTGGAGCTTTATCTCCTCACACTGAGATCAATTTCCTCCAGGCTCGAAGGTCATGTTTGACAAACCTTCTTGTATTTTTTGAAGAGGTTACTAGGGAAATTGATGAGGGTAAAGCAGTGGATGTTGTCTATCTGGATTTCAGTAAGGCCTTTGACAAGGTTCCCCATGGAAGGTTGGTTAAGAAGGTTCAATCTTTGGGTGTTAATAGCGGAGTAGCAAGATGGATTCAACAGTGGCTGAATGGGAGATGCAACAGAGTAAAGGTGGATGGTTGTTTGTGAGGTTGGAAGCCGGCGACCAGTGGGGTGCCTCAGGGATCTGTGTTGGGTTCACTGTTGTTTGTCATGTACATAAATGATCTAGATGATGGGGTGGAAAATTGGATAAGTAAGTATGCAGATGATACTAAGATAGGTGTTGCTGTGGGTGATGAAGTAGATTTTCAAAGTCTTCAGAGAGATTTGGGCCATTTGGAAGAGTGGGCTGAAAGATGGCAGATGGAGTTTAATGCTGATAAGTGTAAGGTGCTACATCTTGGCAGGACAAATCAAAATAGGACGTACATGGTAAATGGTAGGGAATTGAGAAATCCTAGGGATCTAGGAAAAACTGTGCATAGTTCCCTGAAGGTGGAATCGCATGTAGATAGGGTGGTAAAGAAAACTTTTGGTGTGCTTGCCTTTATAAATCAGAGCATTGAATATAGGAGTAGGGAAGTAATGTTAAAATTGTACAAGGCATTGGTGAGAACAATTCTGGAGTATGGTGTACAATTTTGGTCACCTAATTATAGGAAGGATGTCAACAAAATAGAGAGAGTACAGAGGAGATTTATTAGAATGTTGCCTGGGTTCCAGCAACTAAGTTACAAAGAAAGGTTGAACAAGTTAGGTCTTTATTCTTTGGAGCGCAGAAGGTTGAGGGGGGACTTGATTGAGGTCTTTAAAATGATGAAAGGGATAGACAGAGTTGACATGGATAAGCTTTTCCCATAGAGTGTAGGGAAGATTCAAACAAGAGGGCATGACATGAGAATTAAGGGACAGAAGTTTAGGGGTAACATGAGGGGGAACTTCTTTTCTCAGAGAGTGGTGGCTGTGTGGAATGATCTTCCAGCAGAAGTGGTGGAGGCAGAATCGATTTTAACATTTAAAAGTAAAGTGGATAGGTATATGGACGGGAAGGGAATGGAGGGGTATGGTCTGAGTGCAGGTAGATGGGACTAGGGGAAAATAAATGGTTGGCACGGACTGGAAGGGCCGAGAAGGCCTGTTTCCGTGCTGTAATTGTTATATGGTTATAAATTGCCAGTAGATGGAGTGTTGCTACAAATATTGCAGAGGGAATTGTGCTCAGACCAATCCTTCAGCCTTGAAGGAATTTGGTATAGCTAAAAAGCTGCAGGTACATTTCTAAATATGACTGTAAACTGTTTTTCTTTCTTAACATTGGAATAAATTAAATTTAATGGGGTGCAGTGTTATGCTCATCACGGCCTACTGGTTTATAATAGTTATGGATCGGTGAGATTGTAAACTGTGGAAATATTGTGTAACATTTGTGTGTAAAAGTCAACAAAGCACACTGAAAGAGTTGATTAAAAAATTGCTAGAAGCAGTCAGCAGGGAATATATTGGAAAAAAATGTTTTTTGGAGTCACATTTATAGCATGACATGGGATGAGAATCAGTCCTTGCTTTCATTAATGTTTTCATTTTGTTCAGTTCACAAGCTCCCTCTGATAATTTCTTGTTCTCTCTCCAGTTCCATAAGCATCAGAATTTCTCCCCAAATTCTGATTTAGCTTCTCAATTTTGTTGAACAGCAGTGGTTTTCCAAATTTTATTTTAACCAGCTTCATTTTAATCCTGAGATTATATTTTATTTTATTCTGAATTCTCCTGTAGAAGGAAAGAGATATTTAACATCCGCATCCCTTCATTATTTTCTTTATATGTCAGATGGCCCCTTAACCTTCTCATCCCGGAGGAACTCAACCTATGTTTACCCACTCTTTCATCATAGCTCTATCCTAGAAGCAAGTATTATTATCCTGATTAATTATCACTGGATTTATGCCAAGGTTAATATGCCCTTCATAAGAAGATGTTTCCCTAAAACCTGGTGCTTCAAAAGCTGTCAGGCAACTGAAGTGTTATAGTGCCAGAAGAAAAACACAGCGTTGTAACGTTAAAAGTAAAACCCTACAAACAGCACTGGCAACACTTAACATTTAATATGTTCTAATATACTGGTGAGGTAATAAATATTAGCCAGAAGACTTCCTTTTCTTATCTTTGAGTGGTAACATAGGATATCAAGTCAAGTCGAGTTTATTGTCACATACATGATGTACGTTAGTACAGTGAGGTGCAGGTACAATGAAAATCTTCCTTGCAGCAGCATCACAGGCACGTCGACTCAAACGGCACAAAGTACACACAAATTACACAACATTTCTAAAATAAAGAAGGCTGCAAAAAAAACATTTGTGTAAAACACAAGTCCACAGTAGAGCATGAAGTGGTACAGTGCTCTGTCTCGAGGTAGGATCAGGGTTCAAGAACCTGAGAGTGCAGAATAGTGGCTGTTCCTAAAGCTAATGGTGTGTCACTTCAGGCTCTTTACCTGAAGGCAGCCTGGATAATGGGGATACAATGATAGATGCTACCTTCTGGAAGCAACGTCTCAATCTTCCATCCCAAGCTGGAATTTAATTTGACATCCAATGCGAAACACATGATAAATCGCTTCAATGACACTGAACCAGTATGGATACCACATTATGTCTGTGTCAACAACACTCAAAAGCACCAGAGCCTCGAACATGGCCCTGATCCTCGCTGGAAAATGAACCTTTCTTTTCATTCAAAGGGATTTGGGTGTTACTGTCAAGACCAAAATGTGTCACCCTTTAGAGAGTTGTGGTGTGCTGCCTTCTTGAACCTTCTTGACAATGATGGATTGGAAATATAGATCCAAAGCAATGCTCTGCATGTCTAGGAGGAGGATGAGGGAGAGATTGGGGCTTTGATAGCAATTGGCACGTTGTTACAGCACATCTTATGGATGCTTCAGACTGCAGTCGATGTGTGCTGGTGGTGGGGGGGAACAAATGTTTAATGTGGTGCTTGAAACTTTTATTTCGCTTTCTCTCAACCTTAAGGACTCCAGGACGCTTTCCTTGAATGATAATCTCATCATCTTTCCCTCTCTCCCTCTCCCTCCTTTTTTCTCTCTTTTTTTCCTTTTCCAAAAACTTTATTCAACACAATCATATAATACAATACATCAAAACATAATCAAAAATAACACTATAACAAACAAACCATTGTAGTACAACTGTACATTCATTGTTTACAATACTCTCAACCCCACGCGGTGACCAGCGTTGACGGAAGGCCTGCAGAGTCCCTGTGGACACCGCGTGTTCCCTCTCCAGGGACACACGTGCACGGACGTAGGCCCAAAAGAGGGGCAGGCACCTTTTTTCTCTCTCTCTTTCCCCTTCTCTCTCTCTCTCTCTCTCTCTCTCTCTCTCTCTTTTTTTTTTTTTTTTTTTTCATTTCAAAAACTTTATTCAACACAAATCATAAAATACAACACATCAAAACACAATCAAAAATCACACTATAATGAACAGATCATTGTAGTACAGCAGTACATTCATTTATAATCGCCTCAACCCCACGCGGCGACCAGCGCTGACGGAAGGCCTCCAGAGTCCCCGTGAACACCGCGTGTTCCCTCTCCAGGGACACACGTGCACGGACGTAGGCCCGAAAGAGGGGCAGGCAGCCGACTCTCGCCAGACCGTCGACCGCCCGCTGCCTGGACCCACGAATGGCCATCTTGGCCAGGCCAAGGAGCAAACCGACAGGTAAGTCCCCCCCCCACACTCGGCTCTCCCCACTCCCCGCCTTGTGTCCAAACACCAGGATTGTGGGGCTAAAATGCAGCCAGAACTTGAGGAACAACCCCTTCAGATATTGGTACAGGGGCAGTAACCTCACACACTCCACATACACATGGAATACGGTCTCCTCCTCTCCGCAGAAAATACATGCGGCAGACGAGCCCGTGAACCGACTCAAAAGTTTATTACAAACCACCGCTCCATGCAGCACTCTCCACCCCAGGTCCCCAATATAAAGGGGTACAACTCCCTTATAGAAGGACCCCCACTGGGGCCCCCCGCCGCCTTCGGATGGTAACACCGTCCTCCATGGTGAGTCAGGACGGGAGACGAAGGCACGGTGGTTCAGAATGTGCAGGAGCATCCTGTACAGTGCGCGTCTCCTTGCATCACAAAATGGCATGCTGGTCATCTCAGAAAGGCAGCTCAGATTATGCGGAGCCGGAGGCCGAGAAATATCCCGAAGCCTAGGCCCGATGAGCAGATCTGACGGAGCAGGGGTAAGCTCTATCTGAACCACTCTAGGCTCGCGCCTCTCCTCGACAACCACCATGACAGGATGAGGACCAGCCACACCCGCAGCCACAACATCCCCCTCTCCTCGTGGAACAACACTCTGGCTGAACACCACCAAATTCCCCACTCTTAACACATCCCTATAGAAAACAGGCAAGCCCCTTAGAGCGGGTCGACTGACACCCGCCACCGGGAGCCGCGAGACCCCCCTTAGGCAACGACCCTGACGAAAAAAATACGTGGCCAGAGCGTGCCATCTGGGAGGGTTCTCTACATACATGTATCTCCGCAGAGTCCTGAGACGGAGAGCCGCCACCTGGGTGCGCACGCACACCAAGGACTGGCCGCCCTCCTCTAACGGAAGACTCAGGACCGCCGCGGAAATCCAATGCTTCCTATTTCCCCAAAAGAAATCCACCAGCTTCTTCTGTATAGCAGTTACAAATATAGAGGGCGGGACAAGAGTAGCCAGCCGGTACCATAACATAGAGGCCACCAGCTGGTTTATGACCAGCACCCTCCCCCGAAAGGAGAGAACTCCAAGCAGGCCTGACCAGCGCCCCAGCCGAGCAACCACCTTCGTCTCCAACTCTTGCCAGTTTGCCGGCCAAACATCCTCAGTGGGACTCAGGTACACCCCCAGATAGAGGAGGTGCGTGGTACTCCACGCATACAATGCCATCTCCTCCGGCAGGGAGTCTACCCGCCACTGACCCACCAAAAGTCCAGAGCACTTACTCCAGTTAATCCTAGCAGAAGATGCAGCCGAGAATATCTCCTGGCAGTCACGCATCCTCCGCAGGTCACCAGGATCAGTGAACATAAGAAGTACGTCATCGGCATACGCCGATAGAATCACCTCAACCCGCGGGCCAGGTAGGGCCAGGCCTGTCAACCTCCTCCGAAGAAGACACAGGAACGGCTCCACACAGACCGAATACAACTGGCCCGACATAGGGCACCCCTGGCGGACCCCCCTCCCAAAATGAAAAGGAGATAGCACCGCGCCATTAACCTTTACAAGACACTCCGCAGCAGCGTACAAAAGCCGGACCCGGGCCACGAAGTGTGGTCCGAACCCAAACGCTTGCAACGTCCCAAATAGGTATTCATGCTCTACCCTATCAAAAGCCTTCTCCTGATCAAGAGACAGAAAAGCAGCTGACTCACCAGTACCCTGGACTAAATGAATCAGGTCCCTAACCAGGTGGATGTTATCCTGGATGGACCGGCCAGGGACTGTATAAGATTGATCAGGATGAATCACTTGATGCAGCACGGAGCCCAGGCGATTTGCCATTGCCCGTGCAAAAATTTTATATTCTGTGCAAAGGAGAGAGACTGGACGCCAGTTCTTCAACAAACGGAGTTCGCCCTTCTTAGGCAGCAAGACAACAACCGTCCTACGCCACGAGAGAGGCATCACTCCAGTCGCCAGGCTCTCCCCCAGAACCAACATATAGTCACCCCCTAGGACGTCCCAGAATGCTCTAACAAACTCCACCGTCAACCCATCCAGCCCGGGGGACTTACCCCTCCTGAGCTGATGCAAGGCGCGAGTCAACTCCTCCAAAGATAAGGGGCCATCAAGAAGATCAGCCTCCCCCCTATCTACGGTCGGTAGACCCTCCCACAGATCTTGCTGAGCCTCCACACTGAATCCTTCCGCAGAGAACAGGGTCCCATAAAAGGACCTAACCAAGGCATTAATCCTCTCTGGATCAGTGACAGAGGAGCCGTCATCTGCAAGCAACTCCACGAGCTGTTTTCGAGCTCCCCGCCCCTTCTCCAAAGAGAAAAAGAAAGGCGACGCTCGGTCCAGCTCGTGCAGCATCTGGACCCGAGACCTCACATAAGCGCCTCGAGATCGCTCAAGCAGCAGACTCCTCAAAACCTCCTTCTTCCTCTGAAACTCTCCCCATTCGCTGGAGTCTTCACCAAACTGACCCAGGCGAGACTCAGCGTCCTGTATCTCCCTCTCCAGCTTCTCGACCGCTGAGTCCCGCCTCCCAGTCGACCCCCATGTATATTCCTTACAAAAGAGACGGATGTGAGCTTTACCCACATCCCACCACTGCCTAAGGGAAGAGAAGCACCTCTGCCTCTCTCTCCACTTCACCCAAAACCGAGTGAATGACTCCCGGAAACACCGGTCCTCCAGCAGCCTGTTGTTAAAGTGCCAGTACGCGGACCCAGCCCGAGCGCACGCTGGATTGAAATCCACACGCACCAGACAATGGTCCGAGCACGGCACCAGCCGCATTGAGGCCGCTGAGACACGGGAAACAAACGCTCGGGAAATATAAAACCGATCAATGCGGGAACCACCGCCCTCAGACCTCCGCGAAAAAGCAGTGGAATCAGGGTGAAGGTCCCTCCAAACATCAACCAACTCAAAGGAGTCAATCAAGCCTCTCAGCTTCTTCGCTACAGCAGGCGCACACTGAGTACCAGAACGGTCCCGCACCTCAAGTGTGCAATTAAAGTCCCCACCAAGGAAGACACACTCTCCCCTATCAATAGTGCCCAACAGAGCATTCACCTCCCGAAGCAGGCCGGCCTGCATCGTGCCGGAGCTAGGGGCATACACGTTAATGAAATGCAACGGCATGCCATCCAGGCTCACGGCCAGATGGAGCAAACGTCCTGGCACCACTTCCTGCACTTTTAAAATGCTTGGCAGAAAATTTGGGGCCAACAGAAAAGCCACCCCACTCGAATTTGAGCTGAGATGGCTCATATAAACCCTCCCTTCCCACTCCAGTTGCCAGGTAGGTTCATCACTAGCAACGGTATGTGTCTCTTGCAGATAACAAACTGCAAATCTCCCCTCCCTTAGGGCTGATAAGAGCTGAAATCTTCGAAAACTCGCTCTACTCCCATTTAAATTTAATGTAGCTACTGTGAATGTGTAGACACATTAGATTGTGACCCTCACACTCCCTGTAGTCACAGGAGGTCCTTTTCTGAGGACCTTCAACAAACCCCAAAACTGCCCCAAATCCGAGTCAGAAAGACCACTATCCTTGTTACTAAGGATAGCCTCGAGACTCTCCCGCACATCTAGCCAATCCTCCCATCTCCTTGTAATGGCCCACCATAATGTTTTGGGAGCACGACTTATTTTTAAGAACTCTCGCACCTCAACAATAAGCTTCGCCTCAGACACGGCCTTGGAGTCTGGGCTCTCAGCCAACCCGCTCGCACCTGAATCAACAACCTCAGAAAGACCAGAACTGTCTGACACATCACACTCTGAGCCCCCCCCACTGGCCGCATCGCTATCCTCCTCCACAGCCATGACACGACCACCCGGATCAATGCTGGGGGTGGGTCCCAACACCCCTACCTGAGACTCGCAGCCCTCTGAATGGCTGGGCTCCTGCACGCTACCATCACCCTCCTCCTCTGGGCCTGGGGAAGCAACAACAAGAGGCATCCCCAGGGCCTGTGGAACACTGGCACCCTCGGAGTCTGAAAGAGGATCACGTCCCATAACAGCCCTGACCTCCACATCATCCAGAGTGCCCTCTCCACAGGCATCACCCAGAGAATCACCACCTGCCATTAACCTCACCCCAGACAACTCATCCGGTGAGGCATCCCGCCCCCCAGCACCTCCACTGGCACTGATATGGAGCACAGACTTGAACGACAACACCCCCGAAACTCCCCCCTCAGCCTGACTCTGCACATCCCCCGTCACAGAGGGCACACTACCAGAGGAGCCAACCACGTCACCTACCGTGCTAGCACCCTCAGTAGGCCTCTGAAACGAGGGGACCTCATCCGACCCAGAGGGTACACACCCAAGGGAGCTAACCACAGCATCCGCCGAGATAACTCCCTCAGAGGGCCCCTGAGATGAAGGGACAGACTCCCGCCCAGTGGACACAACTCCACCGGAATCAACTTCAGCACCCAGTCCGGTGACACCCGCTGTAGATCCATGAAGAGAAGGCCCAACCACCGACCCAGAAGACACCGGGTCAAGACCACTTTCAGCCACCTCAGTGGTGGAAAGCCCGGAGAAAGACATCCCCTTCGCTCTGGACCCACGCCCTTCCTCCTCTTCACCAGGCAAATGCCTCCTTTTAGTCCCACTCGCATGCGGAGGTGCGGTAACCTCCATAAGGGAAGGGTCATCCGCCTCCACATTACCCCCAACCACTTTGCCACCCACACGTTTAGACTTCTTTCCCCCCTTCCGAGCCACCACAACTCCCCCCTGGGCCCCAGCAGGTGCAGTCTGCACCACACTGGAGCTAAACTCACCCGATTGCACTTTCTTCGCTCGGGCAGCCCTATCCCTCTCCTTCTTCTTATTATGCTTCCCCTGCTTCTCCCAAAACCCCCCCTCAACACTCCCCTCCTCCTGCGCCCCACCTCCATCCACCGCCACAGGCGCAAGACGTAGGGGACGTGGGGGGCTTGGGCTCTCACTGCCCAGGGTCCCCAAAGCGGAACCTCTGGACCCAGAAGGCTTAGCACTGCCGCCCCGGGTCACCAAGGCAGAACTGGCAACCTCAGCCGGGTCAGCAGTACCACCCCGCGCCGCTGAGGTTTGACCAGCCACCCCAGATGGGCCAGCAGCGCTTTCCTGGGCCACTGCACTAGAACCTCTAGCAGTGCCCCCGCGAAAAAGACACTCCCTACGGAGATGTCCAAATTCGCCGCACGCATGACACCGTGCCTTTCCCCAACTCCAACGCACGGTTCTGGGTACACCCTTATGCACCACCTCAAAACTCCCCTCGGCACCATCCCCCTCACCCACCTTCATGAACACCCTCCTCTTGAAACTGAAGACCCCTTTTTCCTCCGGGTCCCCCCCGGGATGCAAGAGACGAAAACATTTAGACCGCACCTCCCCGAACTTGGACAGGTGTGGAATAAGCACTGCATCCGAAAAATAAGTGGGGCAGCTCCGCAGGAGAACCGGTCTCACCCTGGATACCCACGGATCCACCTGTACGTGGACCCCCCCCACTGAGATCCCCTCCTCCAACGCTCGGGCCACACACTCCCGGGTCTTAAGTATCATCTCCACCTTTCCCCTTTCGAGCTCAGAAGAGACAATAGCCCCCCTCCCAAGAAGTTCATTCATGGCCTTCGTAATTACCCCCCTAGACATCATAGGCCCAGTTTGAACAGAAATACCAAAACTGTCCCCATCCAAGTCAACATGAGGCTCAAGCTCAGATGGCCTCGCACCCGCCACTGATGCCGTCGCTGCGTAGGTCCGGACCTTCGGCCGCGCCCCTTCCATCGCCATCCTCACAGAGGCACAAACCAGCTCCAAGCCCCTCAGCAGCACAGCTCCAAGTTAAGTCCCAGAGACAGTCACAGTCAAAGACAGGCAGCAGAAAACAGAAACCTCCAGCTGAAGCAGGAAAGTCCCCAGGTTCGTCCACAGCCAAGAGCAGCTTACGGGAAACTCGATCCCAGTCGCGCTGGACGCAAAAGTACCTTCTTCACATTAAGCCAGGCAGCCGCACTGACAAAATGACTTTAGGGCAGAGAAGCGGAGCCAAAAACGACAAAGACACCGCACAACTTCAGCCCACTGAGATCACAGGCACTCTTGGCAATCCGCCAACGCCAACCGCACCCTCGACAATGTGGAGAAACTCAGGAATCTTCACACAGATGGAGGCTCCCCAGACCAGAGAAAAGCTTCAACAGCCCAACAATAAGTTGAACTATGAAGCCCCCCTGGGTCTGTGCCCTCTCCAACGGCAAAATCCTGGAAAGGCTGCTCCAATCCTTCTCAACTGCAGAGCTGAGAAGAAAACACGACCTCTCTCTCTCTCTCTCTCTCTCTCTCTCTCTCTCTCTCTCTCTCTCTCTCTCTCTCTTCCATCCCCTCTCTCTCTCCCTCTTCCCCCCTCCCTCTCTCCCACCCCCCCCTCTCTCTCTCTCTCTCTCTCTCTCTCTCTCTCTCTCTCTCTCTCTCTCTCTCTATCTTCCTCAAAAGGAAACATGATTTGTTTAGCTTCATTGTAAATTCTGCAATGTGACTGGTAGGCTAAATATCAAGATGCGAAATTCATTGAAAGAATATTTTTACATCTGCACAGATTTGTTTTAAAGAACCCTAAGCTTCAAAATGCATGATTGCTATAGCAACACACCCCGGATGAAAGCGAAGTCACATAGAAGTGTTTGTTCTTAACGCGTCTAGTTTCTAACAGATAAAGGAAATGGGAAAGAATGAGGAAGGAGTCACAGCTGCAAAAAACAATGACATTAAAAAGAAGTAATTATTCAGAGGAAGTTCAAGACAAATAATAGATGAAAGGGAACAAGAGAATTTAATATCACCCTAACTAATCTAAGTAATAGTTTTAGTAATTCAAATAGATAATTATACAAGTTATTTAACATAAAAAGGTACAGCACAGGAAACAGAGCCTTAGGCCCACCATATCTGTGCCAAATTAAACTAATCCCATCTGCTCACGTATGATTTGTATCCCCCTATTCCCTGCCTTTTTTCTTAATTGTTTCAAATGAAAGGTTACACATCTTAAAATGTTGGGGATGGCACAGTGGTGCAACAGTAGAGCTGCTGTCTTCCAGCGCCAGAGACCCTGGGTCGATCCTGACTATGGGTGCTGTCTGCACAGAGTTTGTACTTTCTTCGTGTGACCGCGTGGGTTTTCCCTGGGTGCTCCGGTTTCCTCCCATACTCCAAAGACATACATGTTTGTACGTTAATTGGCTTCGGTAAAACTGTAAATTGTCCCAAGTGTATGTAGGATAGTATTAATGGGCAGGGTGATCGCTGGTCAGCGCAGACTCAGTGGACAGATGGGCCTTTTTATGCGTTGTATCTCCAAAGTCTAAAAGTCTAAAGAATGCATTTTATTTAATCATTTGTTCATTATTTGCAGGCATTGCTAACAATGAGAGAATTTATTGATGATCCATAATTACTCTAAAAATGGGGATGCAGTTAAAAGCTTACCCTGTTGGTGAGACTTGAGTCATCTATGGGTAAGGCTGGCAGATTTCCTCCTGAAGGACATTTATAAATTAAACTAAATTTCTAGCTTTGCATACAATCAGAGATAAATCAGAGAGAAATAGGAAGAGTCACAGCCCCCAACCGTTTTGCTTAATTTCTTTGCAGCTGTACATAACTGCAAGAGCCCTAGTATGTTTTGATCATAAAGTAGAGAGAGAAAATTAAAGTAGAAAATTAGAGTAGAAAATTAAAGACAAGTTATGAGACAAGATCGAGGAACTGCACAGTGTGTCAGGGGTCAAGAACAAAGATGTTTCGGAAGGGCAGGGCATCAGAATCCAGCAAAGAACTTGTGTAGGAAGGAGCTGCAGGTGCTGATTTAAACTGAAGAGGCACATAACGCTGGAATAACTCAGCATGACAAGCAGCATATCTGCATAGAAGGAATGGTGACATCACCCATTCCTTCTATCCAGAGATGCTGCCTGTCCCGCTGAGTTACTCCAACATTTTATGCCAACAGCAAACAACTTTATGGTTTGTCAAAATTAGATGAGTTAACAGCAACAGCCAAAATGCTAGCGGCTAATAGAAAGTGGCAGCTAAAATAAAAACAGGCATGGCATCTGTCCTGAGAAGTGACAGGTAATGTCTCAGGCATAACACTTTGCATACACACATGGAGTATTAAAGGTTTAGACTTGAAGTTGCCTCTGTATTCCACAAATGGCAATGGCTTGCTCGATGTTGCCAGCACTTTTGTTTTTGTTTTAGAACCATAGAAAATAAGTGCAGGAGGAGGCCATTCGGCCCTTCGAGCCAGCACCGCCATTCATTGCGATCCTGGCTGATCGTCTGCTATCAGTAACCCGTGCCTGCCTTCTCCCCATATTCCTTGACTCCACTATCCAGACATTTTAGACATTAATATCTGCAGTATTTTATCTCTTGCTAGCATATTTGGTATTGAGTGGATTAATTACTTAAAGTATTTTAAAAAAAGCTAGAAAGAGGTGATCAAATCTGGAATGTACATAAAAGTCATAAGATCAATGGAACATAAAAAGGAACAGCTCGGCCATGCTTCCCCTCAAACCTGCATTGATCATCAATAAGATCTTCCTTGATCCCTTTCCTGTAGTACTCTTTCCAGCCCAATCCCCCAAATCACTTGATTCTCCTGTTATCTGAAAACATATCAAACTGTTTTTTTTTCAACTTTACCTCATATATTGTCATTCAATTTCTTCCACTTTGTGCTCAAAAACTGCTTGGATTCTTTCAATGTTAGCTACAAAGAAAAATAAAACAATATTTTATAAGCACAAGTTAGTGATTGTGGGAGATTTCAATTTTCCGAAAATAGACTGGGAAACACATTCTGTAAATGAGCTGTTAAAGAAGGAACTGCAGATGCTGGAGAATCGAGGGTTACACAAAAAGCTGGAGAAACTCAGCGGGTGCAGCAGCATCTAAGGAGTGAAGGAGATAGGCGACGTTTTGGGTCGAGACCCTTCTTCAGACTGCTCAAGATGGCGTCGGGAGACTCAGGCCGGAGGCTCGGGCCAGAGTTGGGGCCCGGGGCCTGCGGGCGTTCGAGTCGGGGATTGTCGGTAGCTGGAACGGCCTGGAGGCGGGCTAACTTCAGGTCCTTGGTGGAGGTAAGATGGGACAGGAATTGCTGATTGAAGCGGTGGATCTTCCGGAGGATGTAGTGTAGTTGGGGTCCGTTGCAGGTCTGGGTGAGTGAGGCCCGAAGATTCGGGAGAGCCAATGCGAGGTCCTGCTGGTGCCGGCGCATTGCAACCAGGGTGGATCTTAATGCCCGGTTGGAGAATTGCACAGTGTGGCGGCGGATGGCCAGTCGATACCGATAGTCCGGCTGGGGTCCAAACTGGGAGGCAGGGAATTGGAGCTGGAATCCACGAGGTATGAGGTGGAGGCGCAGGCAGGCCCCGAGGAAGCAGATGTGGCTGTGGTATCGAGTCTGGGTGAGGATGTGGTCGTAGAGTTTGAGGGAAGGGGATATCACAGAGGGGGAGCAGTTAGAGAGGAGGTTGTGAAACTGTCTTCGTAGGGAGGAGGAGAACTTCTTCAGTCTGAAGAAGGCTCTCGACCCGAAACGTCGCCTATCTCCTTCACTCCTTAGATGCTGCTGCACCCGCTGAGTTTCTCCAGCTTTTTGTGTAACCCTGTAAATGAGCTGGTTGGTTTGGAATTTGTTAAATGTGTGCAGGATAGTTTTTTGCAGCAATACATAGAGGTATCGTCCAGAGAAGGGGCAGTGCTGGACCTTCTGTTAGGAAATGAGGCGGGTCAGGTGACAGAAGTATGCGTTGGTGAGCACTTCGGGACCAGTGATCACAATACCATTAGTTTCAATATAATTATGCAGAGAGTCAGAACTGGACCTAGGGTTGAGATTTTTGATAGGAGAAAGGCTAACTTTGAGGGAATGCGTCATGATTTAAAAGGAGTGAATTGGGACATTTTGTTTTATGGAAAGGATGTAGAAGAGAAATGGAAGCCATTTAAAGGGGAAATTGTAAGAGTACAGAATCTTTATGTCCCTGTTTGGTTGAAAGAAAATAGTAAAAATCGGAAAGAGCCATGGTTTTCAAGGGAAATTAGACACTTGGTTCGAAAAAAGAGAGATATCCACAATAATTATAGGAGGCTGGAGTAAATGAGGTGCTAGATGAGTATAAAGAATGTAAAAAGAATCTTAAGAATGAAATAAGAAAAGCTAAAAGAAGATATGAGGTTGCTTTGGCAAGAAAGGTGAAAGTAAATCCAAAGGGTTTCTACAGCTATATCAATAGCAAAAGGATAACAAGGGATAAAATTGGACCATTAGAGAGCCAGAATGGACAGCTATCTGCAGAGCCAAAAAACATGGGGGAGATATTGAACAATTTCTTTTCTTCGGTATTCACCAAGGAGAAGGATATTGAACTCTGTGAGGTAAGGGAAAAAAGTAGAGTAGCTATGGATACTATGAGATTCAAAGAGGAGGAAGTACTGACACTTTTGAAAAATATAAAAGTGGATAAGTCTCCAGGTTCTGACAGGATATTCCCTAGGACATTGAGGGAAGTTAGTGTAGAAAGAGCAGGGGCTATGACAGAACTATTTAAAATGTCATTAAAAACGGGAATAGTGCCAGAGGATAGGCGTACTGCACATGTTGTTCCATTGTTTAAAAAGGGTTCAAAGAATGAACCTAGCAATTATAGACCTGGTGGTTTGACGTCAGTGGAGAGCAAATTAATGGAAAGGATACTTAGAGATAATATATATAAGCATCTGGATAAACAGGGTCTGATCAAGAACCGTCAACATGGATTTGTGCCTGGAAGGTCATGTTTGACAAACCTTCTTGAATTTTTTGAAGAGGTTACTGGGGAAATTGACGAGGGTAAAGCAGTGGATGTTGTCTATATGGATTTCAGTGAGGCCTTTGACAAGGTTCCCCATGGAAGGTTGGTTAAGAAGGTTCAATCTTTGGGTGTTAATGGCGGAGTAGCAAGATGGATTCAACAGTGGCTGAATGGGAGATGCCAGAGAGTAATGGTGGATGGCTGTTTGTCAGATTGGAAGCCGGTGACCAGTGGGGTGCCTCAGGGATCTGTGTTGGGTTCACTGTTGTTTGTCATATACATCAATGATCTAGATGATGGGGTGGAAAATTGGAGAAGTAAGTATGCAGATGATACTAAAATGGGTGGTGCTGTGGATAATGAACTAGATATTCAAAGTCTACAGAGAGATTTGGGCCATTTGGAAGAGTGGGCTGAAAGATGGCAGATGGAGTTTAATGCTGATAAGTGTAAGGTGCTACATCTTGGCAAGACAAATCAAAATAGGACGTACATGGTAAATGGTAGGGAATTGAGGAATGCTGTGAAACAGAGGGATCTAGGAAAAACAGTGCATAGTTCCCTGAAGGTGGAATCGCATGTAGATAGGGTGGTAAAGAAAACTTTTGGTGTGCTGGCCTTTATAAATCAGAGCATTGAATATATGAGTAGGGAAGTAATGTTAAAATTGTACAAGGCATTGGCGAGACCAATTCCGGAGTATGGTGTACAATTTTGGTCGCCTAATTATAGGAAGGATGTCAACAAAATAGAGAGAGTACATAGGAGACTTACTAGAATGTTGCCTGGGTCCCAGCAACTAAGTTACAAAGAAAGGTTGAACAAGTTAGGTCTTTATTCTTTGGAGCACAGAAGATTGAGGGTGGACTTGATTGAGGTCTTTAAAATGATGAAAGGGATAGTCAGAGTTGACGTGGATAAGCTTTTCCCATTGAGGGTAGGGAAGATTCAAACAAGAGGGCATGACATGAGAATTAAGGGACAGAAGTTTAGGGGTAAGATGAGGGGGAACTTCTTTACTCAGAGAGTGGTGGCTGTGTGGAATGATCTTCCAGCAGAAGTGGTGGAGGCAGGATCGATTTTAAGTAAAGTGGATAGGTATATGGACGGGAAGGGAATGGAGGGGTATGGTCTGAGTGCAGGTAGATGGGACTAGGGGAAAATAACTGGTCGGCATGGACTGGAAGGGCCAAGAAGGCCTGTTTCCGTGCTGCAATTGTTATATGGTTATATGGTTATTTGGGTCTATGTCTTTTTTAAAGTTTTCTTTCTTCTTGTCTTCCTAGAAATTCATATATTTCATACTGTCTATTTAAGTTTAGTTCAGTTTAATTTAGTTTTGAGATACAGCGCGGAAACAGGCCTTTCGGCCCACTGAGACTGCGGTGGCCAGCAATCCCCGTACACTAACGTTATCCGACACGCACTAGGACAATTTAGAATTTTACCAAGCCAAATAGCCTAAAACTCTGTATCTTTGGAGTGTGGGAGGAAACCAGAGCACCCAGAGAAAACCCATGCAGGTCACGGGAAGAACGTGCAACCCTTACAGACAGTACCTGTCATCAGGATCAAATCCAGGATTCGAGCGCTGTAAGGCAGCAACTCTACTTCTGTGCCACCGTGCTGCCTGTCATAGAATCAATGAAACTCACAGCATCAAGAATAGCCAGCATACAGCCACGTCCAGAACCATAGCCTCACTTTATGTCCCCGACCATACAGGTTTCTCATCTCAACAACTTTTCCAACTTCTTTAATAATTATTTATGGTATCAATGATTCTCTTTGCAGGTAGAGTGCGCATCCAGAGCCCTGTGGGGTTAAAGAACTTAAAGATATTTCTCCTCAGAAATGGCAGCCCCCTTCTCCTGAGTTGGTCAGTTCCCTTGGTTCCATATTCTCCAATCTATCACCATCTACTATATATCAACCACCTTCAGGATATTGCATGTCCAAAGATTACCTTTTTATTCGATTAAATTCAAGATAATTCAGCATTATTGTGCTCATTCCCAGTCATCTTTGAGTGATATCCCTCATTTCTTCTGGATTGGAGTTCCTGTCACTGCAGTTACATTTATTTAGTCCTTTCATACTTTGATCATAATTTACAACTTTGTGTTCCTTCCACACCTTTTCACTGCAAGCACACCCCAGGCCAGAGGCATCACAATAATTTTAGTAGCCTCCGTTCCCTTTGAAAATCTGATACCCTTCTCTATTGAACCAAGCATCACTTATTATATCAGTGGAGGAGGCTTTTCAGCCGATTTCGGCCTTGCCCGTTCCCAACAGAGCAATCTCATCTGCACCATTCCCCCTTTCCTTTCTCCCTGTAGTCTTGCAACTTACTTTCTTAATTGCTCATCACTCTTTGATTATTTTGCCCATGTTTTGCACTGTGCCACCCTACATATGTGCAATGACACTCAGCCGTACCCACAGCATCTTCCTATCAATGCTTCATATCTACCTTTCTTGGTTACTTTCTCATCATTTCTCAGGGGGATCTTATAGAAACATATAAAATTATAAAAAGGACTGGACAAGCTAGATGCAGGAAAAATGTTCCCAATGTTGGGCTAGTCCAGAACCAGGGGCCACAGTCTTAGAATGAAGGGGAGGTCATTTAGGACTGAAGGGAGAAAACACTTTTTTACCCAGACAGTTGTGAATTTATGGAATTCCCTGCCTCAGAGGGCAGTGGAGGCCAAGTCACTGGATGGATTTAAGAGAGAGTTCGGTAGAGCTCTAGGGGCTCTTGGAGTCAAGGGATATGGGGAGAAGGCAGGCACAGGTTATTGATAGCGGACGATCAGCCATGATCACAATGAATGGCGGTGCTGGCTCGAAGGGCCGAATGGCCTCTTCCTGCACCTATTTTCTATATTTCTATTAACTGATTTCCTGGATCACACATTATAACTTTTCAATTGTCACCACTTATTTCCTTTACTCCTTTGCCTCCCATGACCATTCTTCCCATGTCCTTCTCTCTGTCACATGAATCCCACAATCGCCTTTCCTGTCCTTAAAAAATACACAGTACATTGAACCCTCTTATTTCACTCCTTATGTTTGTATTCTTTTATTAATTGAAGCATTGTTTTAAGTTTAAACAGGAAAGGTCTTCAGATTGGTAGTCCAATGAGCTTTTGTGAATAAACCGGTCTAGACAACAGGAACATGGCATTTACATTCATTGTGTATATGTCACAGATAACCTGATTATCAGCATCTTGCATTATTGAAAAGCAATCAATCAAATCACTAGCTTCAACTCAAGGTGGAAAGACATTTACTTTCCTCTGTCTGAAAAGGAATGATCCTGCATTTTCATCACCTGCTCCATATGTGTCCCTATCACCACCATGATCTCCATAATATATTGCTAGAATTTGTTCCTTTATCACCATCTCCATCCATATTTATAATCCCAATTCCTCACAAATCCAACCTAACCCATTGTACAACCGGGTTTAGAAATAGAGGCATAAAGACATACAGCATTGAAATTGGCCCTTCGGCTCAACTTGCCCATGCAATCCAACATGGCCCATCTACACAAGCCACACCTGCCTGCATTTGGCCCATATCCCTCTAAACCTATCCTATCCATGTACCTGTCCAGATGTTTTTTACACATTGTAATAGTACCTGCCTCAACTACCTCCTCTGGCAGCTTATTCCATATACCTAGCACCCTTTGGGTAAAAAAAGTTTCCTATGAAATATTCCCCCCCTCACCTTAAACCTATGTCCTCTGGTTGCCGATTCCCCTACTCTGGGTGAAAGACAATGGACATTTACAATGTGGTTGATGATGGTGATAATGGTAGGCATAGTATTCGAACAGATGCTAGTAATAGAAATGGAGATGGAGGTACGATAGGCACGTGAATGGCAGATGGATTTGGTGATGGAAATGAAGATGGAGATGGGGTGGAGAGATGAGGCAAGAAAATTGGCACGTATGTGTACTGTTCACAATTTATTTTTCTTGTTATACGTATTTACCAAATTTTATAAATACAGCTTAGCAAAAGCATTGTGATTACCATCCATTATAGGATGATTTTACATCTCCATGTTTTTGACATTGGGTCTCACCGGCTGCAATATTTTTTGGAAAGCTGTGGGCAATTCTCTATTTTATAAATTGCAAGGCAATTTTATAAATGGATTCTGCTGGTGTGGAGCTTTCTTAGTGGATGTGTGCATCAGGGAATGCTGATGCAAAATTACCCCTCATACTGTGAGCACAAGTGAGCCATTGACGTGTCTGTTCATTGCTATAGGTGTATTTTTAACCAATTTCCAAATTATTGACCTTACCAGTTAACATTTACTTTGTCAACAAAACAGAACATTTTTGACAAATTCAGAAAATGAGTCCATTTGATTTATTATTAATAGCAGGGAAATGGCTGCTTGTATAGAACTGCATTCACTCATTATGAAGCAGTCAATAAACTCTGATAAATTTTGATTGTTAAGCCGATGCATTTTTAGTATCACTCGCACACCAAATGTTTATAAATTGCAGATTTATTGACAATTTTCAGTGTCCTGAAAGAGTGTTGAAGTTCCAGCCTGCAATGGAAGTGGGGACAGCAGTAACATAGAGTCAAATGGCTATGATGCACAATGGATTATTATTGTAATTTGTGAAATGTGTTAATGGGTCATGGATAATGTCCACTGTCCAATCAACCTGAAGGCTGCCTCATTAAATGAACACTCAGTTATTTTTATGTGAGATCAGAAGTGGAAGCTGCAATGCCTTCCTTGAAAGTATCTTTTGTACGTATATTCTATTTTCAACCACATGATGCTATTTAAGGGGGAAGGTCATCTGATGTGTTAACCCATTTTTTTCCACAGGAGTAAAAATAGGAAATGCTGGATACATTCAACAAATCAGATGGTATCCACAGAGAGTGAAACAGATTTAATGTTCTTGGTCAGCGACCTTTCATTTGGAGAATTGAGAGAGCCAGACTTGCTTCAAATTGCAGAGAAGGTGATGAAGTGGAGGGAAATAAAACAGAATTTTTTTTTTCTCTTTAAAAAAATTGTTATTGGTATTTTTCAAAAACAAAAACATAACAACAACAAAAAAAATGATAAACATAACAATTATATTGATACATAGGGATCAGGATTACATTAATAACAGGTATAACCTAAATATGAATCCAGTGTCAAAATACACATTGAATATTGACCTCCTTGTAAATATAGTTAAATGTTTAAAAGAAAAAAAAAAGATAAAAAGAAAGAAAAGAAAAAAAAGAGAAAAAAGGAAAGAACAAAACACCCCTAAACTAGAAAAAAAAAGCAAAACAGATTTTGGGCTGCAAAGAATTTCAACAGTTTAAGTCCCTGTTTGTTGTCAAGTCCATTCCACCGTATAAAGATAAAATAATTATTGTAACGGTTGGAGTGGGGACAATTTATGTTGTGTGAAAATGTTGAATAAATCTTTCCCAAGTCCAATCAAATTTAACCAAGGGTTCAACGATGTCACTCCTGATTTTTTCTGAATTTAAACATGATATTGTTTCAGTACCAATCCATTTCCATTTAAATAAAATAGTTCTTCTTGCAATTAATGTGGTAAAAGCAATCAGCTGATGGGTGGAACGGGACAAATGAATAGAATCTAACATTGGTAGCCCAAAAATTGCAGAAATAGAATGAGGTTGTAAATCAATACCTAAAACTACAGAAATAGTATCAAAGATTTCTTTCCAATATTTTTCCAAAAGTGGGCAGGACCAAAACATATGAGTCAGTGAGGCCACTTCAGAGTTACATCTGTCACAGGTAGGATTTATATGACCATAAAAACAAGTCAACATCTTTTGACATATGACACTTTGGCGGCAAAAACAAGGGGGCAGATTATTATCTCAATGGGGATAGGTTAGGTAAGGGGAAGGTACAGCGAGACCTGCGAGAATTTGAGGAAGGACATCCTTGTGATTGAGGCAGTGCAGTGTAGGTTCACGAGATTGATCCCTGGTATGGCGGGACTGTCATATGAGGAAAGATTGAAAAGACTAGGCTTGTATTCACTGGAGTTTAGTGAGGGGGATCTTATAGAAACGTATAAAATTATAAAAGGACTGGACAAGCTAGATGCAGGAAAAATGTTCCGAATGTGGGGTGAGTCCAGAACCAGGGGCCACAGTCTTAGAATAAAGGGGAGGTCATTTAAGACTGAGGTGAGAAAAAACATTTTTACCCAGAGAGTTGTGAATGTATGGAATTCCCCGCACAGAGGGCAGTGGAGGCCAAATCACTGGATGGATTTAAGAGAGAGGTGGATAGAGCTCTGGAGGATAGTGGAGTCAAGGGATATGGGGAGAAGGCAGGCACGGGTTATTGATACCGGACGATCAGCCATGATCACAATGAATGGCAGGCTCGAAGGGCCGAATGGCCTCTTCTTGCACCTATTTTCTGTGTTTATATGTTTCTATGAACTCTGTGAACCACCTTGAATTGTATCAAAGCCTGTCATGCACACATTGAGGAAGTATTAACAAATTGAGGAATTATCTCCCATTTCTCCATAGATAGAGAAATTTGGAGTTCTCTTTCCCAGTCATTCTTAATTTTATCAAATGCATCTATTTGTAATTTCAAAATCAACTCATAAATAGTCGTTATTAAGCCTTTCTGATAAGGGTTCAAATGTAATTTTTTCCCTAAGAATTTGGTTTGATGTGGTAACGGAAAAAAGGGTAGAGTAGCATTCAAAAAATGTCTAATTTGCAAATATCTAAAAAAGTGTGTTAGGTAAATTATATTTATTGGAGAGTTGTTCAAAAGACATAAAACAACCATCCAAAACAAATCACGAAAAGCTACTAATCCCTTCCTCTTCCATAACAGAAAGGCTTGATCAGTACTAGAAGGTTAGAAGAAAAAATTAGATATGATAGAACTCGATAAGAAAAAATAATTTAATCCAAAATATTTACGAAATTGAAACCACATTCGGAATGTATATGTTATTATTGGATTAGTCGTATATTTTTTCAATCTCGTAATTGTAAAAGGTAACGAGGCCCCTAGAATAGAAGTCAATGATAGCTCTTGCATAGAATCACATTCAAGATTTATCCATCCTGGGCATTGGGAATCTTCTAGATCTTTTGTCCAAAACGTTAAATAATGAACATTAACTGCCCAATATTAGAATCTAAGTTTAGGCAGTGCAAAACCGCCGTCTTTTTAAAGTTTCTGTAAGTATTTTTTACTGAGTCTGGAATTTTTATTCTGCCATATATATGAAGACATTTTGGAGTCAATAATATCAAAGAGAGATTTAGCAATAAAAATTGGTATCATCTGAAATAAATACAAAAATTTAGTAAGATAAACATTTTAATAGCATTGATTCGGCCGATTAAAGATTAGGACATTGGTGACAATTTAGTAAACTGTTTTTTAATATGGTTAATTAGAGGCATAAAATTAGCTTTAAATAAATCCTTGTGTTTCTTGGTGATCTTAATACCTAACTAAGTAAAACATTCCGTATCTAAATGGAAACTGTCCATAATTCGAAACTAGATTGTTTAATGGAAAAAGCTCACTCTTACTAAGATTTAGTTTATAACCAGAAAAACGACTAAATTGATTAAGTAGTGCTACTATTGCCGGAATAGATTTCCCAGGATTAGAAATGAATAATAACAGATCATCTGCATAAAAAAATAGCTTATGTGTCTTATTCCGGCGGACAATACCAAAAATATTAAGGGATACCCTAATAGCGGTGGCCAAAGGTTCCAAAGCGATAGCAAACAGGAAAGGACTTAAAGGACAGCCCTGTCTAGTACCTCGAAATAGCCTGAAAAAAGGGGATCTCTGATTATTGGTAAGTACAGAAGCCTGAGGTATATGATATATCAGCTTGATCCAAGAAATAAATTTTGGACCAATCTTAAATTTTTCAAGTGTATTGAATAAGTATTCCTATGCTACTCTATCAAATGCCTTCTCGGCATAAAGTGAAATTAGACATTCTGGAGTTTTATTTGACGCTGTATATACGATATTCATTAATCCCCTTACGTGAAAGTATAACGATTTTTAATAAAACCTGTCTGATCTTCAGAAATAATTTGCGGTAAAATAACATAGCTAATATTTTGGAAAGAATTTTGGAATCTATATTTCACAGTGATATAGGTCTATATGATGTCACTTCAGCAAGGTCTTTATCTTTTTTAAGAATTAAAGAAATAGATGCTTTATAAAAGGATTGTGGTCATCTATTCATTAAAAAGGCTTCTTTAAAAACCTTGCATAGCCAGGGAGACAGTAAACTTGAGAAATACTTAAACAATCTAGTGCAAACCCATCTAAACCAGGAGCTTTAACAGAATTAATCAAAATGATTACTTTCTGTATTTCTTCCCCCGTGATGGGTTCGTCTAACAACAGAGACTCATTATGTAATAAATCTGGCTAGTTCAGTTTCTTTAAAAACTCATGCATTATATTGGAATAAGTAAGAAATTCTGATTGGTATATTGAGGTATAAAATTCCAGAAAGGATTTATTAATTAATATCATCATGGTCTACAGTCAATGTACCATCCCGTTTACTCACTTTAGTAATCTGATGTTTGGCCGACACCGCTTTCAACTGATTAGCGAGTAATTTGCCAGATTTTTCACAATGTACATAAAATTGACTTTTGGTTTTGTATCGGTGATACAAATAACAAATCATGTCTCAATTGAAGTGTGATTCTATTCTTATAGAGCTCTAAACTAGGAGCTTTTGAATATTTTTATCAATTTCTTTAATCTCATCAGCCAATATACGTATTTCATTTTGAGTTTGTTTTTTTAATCCCGCGGACTATGAAATAATATTTCCACGAATATATGGCTTAAAAGCATCCCAGACTACAGCATTGGATATTTCTTAAGTAGAATTTGTTAAGAAGAAAAAAATCTGATCTTTTTTTAAATTAACAAAATTTAGATCTTGAAGCAAAGTAGCATTAAATCGCCATTGTTTAGCACTAAACCTGGAATCAGTTTGATTGATAGTTTCAATGGTGCATGATCAAAAATAGCAATTGCATCATACTCACATGCAGTGACCTTTGAATTATTATATAGTAGTCAATTTAAGAGTAACTATGATATACATGAGAGAAAAAAGAAAATTATTTGTCATTTGGGTGTAAGAATCTCCAGACTTCTAACATTCCAGTCAAGTAAAAAATAATTGATAAAACTAGCTGATTTATTTGGAAGCACAAGATCAGATGCAGATCTATCCATCGAGGGGTTCAAACAACAATTAAAATCTCCACCCATTATTAAAAAGTGTTCATTTAAATTAGGAAAGGATGCAATTAACTGTTTAAAAAACTCAGGGTGATCAATATTTGGTGCATAAACATTCACCATAGCAACTTTTTGGTTATGAAGAACACCAGTAATCACCAAAAATCTACCATATGGAGCAGAAATTGTTTCATAATGAACAAACGGAATTGAGGAATCAATAAAACTAGAGACCCCTTTCACCTTAGCCTGTGAATTTGAATGAAACTGCTGTCCTCTCCAAAACTTGAAAAATTGTTGATTGTCGTCTTGCCTTAAATGAATTTCCTGAACAAAGATAATCTGAGCATTTAGTCTATGAAGAACTTTTCTTCTTCATGGGATGGTTCAAACCATTCACATTCCATGAAAGTAAGTTAATAACTTTATCCATGTTGTTAATAAAAATATTGTGGAATGTAAAGAGTTAATTTCTTAAAGCATAATAGTTCATGATAATGGAACAAGAAAAATCTAGGGCGGAGCCAGAAGCGATGATATTTAAGACATTTTTGTAGTTGAGATTCTGCACAGATGAAAAAAACTAAGCTAAAAGCAAAAGACCCCCCCCCCCCCCCCCCCACCCATGCAAAGCCTGAAACTGACCAGTAGGCAGTCAGTACACTGCCTAATCCTTTCCCCACCCCCATCTCTCCTAACGACTGCACCTAACATAAAAAGAAAGCATATTTGCCAATCAATAGCCAAAACAAAATTAATGTTATGGTTTAAAAAGTACATGTTAGCAGTGGAACACAAGAGCTACTTCATATTATTTATCCAAGGTCAATATATGAAAAACAAGAACTGCGTTCACTTCCTTTGTCTAAAGACAGGGACAGGGGGGAAAAAATCCTTCAATTTAAAAATAGGAAAGCTAACAAAGAAAATCTTAAAAATTAATATATATATATATATATAATACCATTACATTAAATTAACAGTATCTTAGAGAAGGGAAAGGTTGTTGTTTGATACCATCATACTAAAATTCTAAAAAGTAAATTAAAAAAAAAGGAAAACAACTCATTCAATTAAATTCTTAATCATTGCATAACGATATATTGTCAAAATAGGAACAGTAAATCTCCAATTATAACTTAATCAGCTATCAATTTCTCCCACTCGCAAATTCACCCTCATAAGCCTCCAGAAATCTGGAAGCGTCTTGAGGATTGTTAAAAAATCAAATGTTACCATTAAAGAGTCGTATACGCAGTCTAGCTGGTTAAAGTAAGGCAGGGCGCAACTTTTTCTTAAACAACTCAGACATTACATTATGGAAAGACTTTCTTAATTCCAAAAGCTCGTAACTATAATCAGGAACAAACTGAAGCATGCATCCTTCATATTCAATCACGCACAACTTTTTTGCTGCCTGGAGAATATTCTCCTTCATCTGAAAAAAGTGAAACCGAACAATCAAATGTCTCAGTTTATCTAAGGGACCAGATTTCTTCCCAATCCTGTGTGCGTTATCCAAAAATGGAAGATTTTCATAGTGCTCGATGTTGAAAGTCTCCTTTATCATTTTAGAAGCATATTTTATAACATTATCTCCTTCTTCACCTTCTGGCAAACCAACAATTCGCAAATTCAGTCGATGGCTTCTGTTTTCTAGATCCATATTTTTAATATTGTATTGCTGGAGTGCCCGAGTATTTTCATTAATTCTCCATTCCAGTTTTTCAATCTTCAAATCTCTCTCCTGGCCCAGGGTTCGCAAGTTATCAATTTGTTCCTTCTGTTCACGAGATTCATCTTGTAACATAATCAGCTTGTTTTGAACTTCCTTCAATTTGCTCGACATTCCTTTCACCATTTCTTCCAAACTGCAAAATCTTGTTTTCATTTCATTTTTCAGTTCATCGTTCATTTTCAATATTGCTTCTAAGATACTAGAGTCAGAAGCTGTGCCTTTCCCACGCTCCTTCCTTGGAGAAACTCCTTTCCCTCTTGTCTCCATCCGTTGAACGATTAAAGCGTATAAAAGTGTTATCAACACTTTTTCTTAGCAACCATACAGCATGCCGCCACTAGGAGAGTAAAAAGATGAAAAAAGAAAAACAGAATATCTGTGATAGGATGGAGAGTAAAAAGATGAAAAAAGAAAAACGGAATATCTGTGATAGGATGGAGACCAAGTAAATAGAAAGATTAAACAAGAACGTACCGTTTGATGTTTGATCTTTATTTTATGAGAAGTTGGAATGAGAGACTACATGAAGAACCCACCAGCCCGCATGCGCATCAATCTTCAGAACTACTGTATGAAACCACAGTCCACGTAAACCAGAATCAATCTATAGAAAGATTAATAACCTATGACGTACCAAATGAAATTGATGAGATTCAGGGTTGGGACTGGAGGGCACGTTGTCACTCCAACTTCTCATAAAATCAAGGTCAAAGTTCAAACAGTATGTTCTCATTTAATCTTTCTATTTTATTTCAAAGTCTCGTGACGAGACTACGTGAAGCCTTTGAAGCTCTGTGGTTTCATGCAATAAACCAATCTGTATGTGACACACTACACAGATAAACCATATATGGTAGAAAAGACATGGACCTTTAACAACATGATACTAACTTTACATACATGTACATCCCCTTAATTGGAGCACAGTGCCATTTGCCTTTGAGTTAGATAACAGCTCATGTAGCACTGCGCAGAATTTTATCTGCAATCGTCCAGACATGTCCAACAATATTGTATAATGTCCGAAAGAGTGATCATCTGAGCCTCCTGCTTTTGCAAGAATGTGATCAAGCAATACATCCATTCTATTGGCTGTTGATGTGCCAGCAGCCCTAGGAGAGTGTGACTTGAGATTATCTGTATTCTCTCCGGCTTTCAGCTGCTTACATTCTATCCATCTTGAAATAGTCTCCACCAATACGCTCTTGTGAGACTATTTTATAACTATGAATAAACTTTTCCTTCATCTCATAGGTTCTTAGCAACCACAATGTACTGTTAAAGTTCACTTCTTAAAAAACAGACAAATACAATAAGTTAAGGTAGACCATCCAATCTTTACTTTTAGTGGCTGGGGATGCTAGTCCAGAAGTAAATCCAAATGGTTTCTACAGCTATATTGTAAATCCAAAGGGTTTCTACAGCTATATTGTAAATCCAAAGGGTTTCTACAGCTATATTAATAGCAAACGGATAACAAGGGATAAAATTTGTCCATTGGAGTGACTGAGTGGACAGCTATCTGCAGAGCCAAAAGAGATGGGGGAGATATTGAACAATTTATTTTCTTCGGTATTCACCAAGGAGAAGGATATTGAATTATGTGAGGTAAGGGAAACTAGTAGAGTAGCTATGGATACTATGAGTTTCAAAGTAAAAGAAGTACTAACACTTTTGAAAAATATAAAAGTGGATAAGTCTCCAGGTCCTGACAGGATATTCCCTAGGACATTGAGGGAAGTTAGTGTAGAAATAGCCGGGGCTATGACAGAAATATTTCAAATGTCATTAGAAACGAGAATAGTCCCCGAGGATTGGCGTACTGCGCGTGTTGTTCCATTGCTTAAAAAGGGTTCTAAGAGTAAACCTAGCAATTATAGACCGGTTAGTTTGACTTCAGTGGTGGGCAAATTAATGGAAAAGATACTTAGAGATAATATATATAAGCATCTGGATAAACAGGATCTAATTAGGAACAGTCAACATGGATTTATGCCTGGAAGGTCATGTTTGACTAATCTTCTTGAATTTTTTGAAGAGGTTACTAGGGAAATTGACGAGGTTAAAGCAGTGGATGTTGTCTAAAGTGGATAAAGTCTATATGGACTTTAGTAAGGCCTTTGACAAGGTTCCTCATGGAAGGTTGGTTAAGAAGGTTCAACTGTTGGATATAAATGCAGGAATAGCAAGATGGATTCAACAGTGGTGAATGGGAGAAGCCAGAGGGTAATGGTGGATGGCTGCTTGTCAGGTTGGAGGCAGGTGGCTAGTGGGGTGCCTCAGGGATCTGTGTTGGACCCTTTGTTGTTTGTCATGTACATAAATGATCTGGATGAAGGGGGTGGTAAATTGGATTAGTAAGTATGCAGATGATACCAAGATAGGGGGCGTTGTGGATAATGAAGAGGATTTCCAAAGTCTACAGAGTGATTTAGGCCAGTTGGAAAAATGGGCTGAAAGATGGCAGATGGAGTTTAATGCTGATAAATGTGAGGTGCTACACCTTGGCAGGACAAATCAAAATAGGACGTACATGGTGAATGGTAGGGAATTGAAGAATACAGTTGAACAGAGGGATTTGGGAATAACCGTGCATAGTTCCTTGAGGTGGAATCTCATATAGATAGGGTGGTAAAGAAAGCTTTTGGTATGCTAGCCTTTATAAATCAGAGCATTGAGTATAGAAGCTGGGATGTAATGTTAAAATTGTACAAGGCATTGGTGAGACCAAATCTGGAGTATGGTGTACAATTTTGGTCGCCCAATTATGGGAAGGATGTCAACAAAATAGAGAGGGTACAGAGGAGATTTACTAGAATGTTGCCTGGGTTTCAACAGCTAAGTTACAGAGATAGGTTGAATAAGTTAGGTCTTTATTCTCTGGAGTGCAGAAGGTTAAGGGGGGACTTGATAGAGGTCTTTAAAATGATGAGAGGGATAGACAGAATTGATGTGGATAAGCTTTTCCCTTTGAGAATAGGAAAGGTTCAAACAAGAGGACATGACTTTAGAATTAATGGACAGAAGTTTAGGGGTAACATGAGGGGGAACTTCTTTACTCAGAGAGTGGTAGCGGTGTGGAATGAGCTTCCAGTGGAAGTGGTGGTGGCAGGTTCGCTGGTATAATTTAAAAATAGATTGGATAGGCATATGGATGAGAAGGGTATGGAGGGTTATGAGTGCAGGCAGGTGGGACTAAGGAAAAAAAGTTGTTAGTCACGGACTTGAAGGGCCGAGATGGCCTGTTTCCATGCTGTAATTGTTATATGGTTATATGGTTAAATGGTTAGAAGTATCCAGTGATACTTCTGGTTCTCCCAAAATACCATTCAAATTAACACAGAATCTTGGGGTCTTTTATACAACAAGAGTCATGTACACAGAATATCAGAGGCTTTTGGTGATGTCCCAAGAAGCACCAGCCAAGTGGACTTGGTTTTCACCTTTTGCTTAAACCCAAGCATTCCAAAGACATTAGCTTTAGACTCCAAGATGCAATAGTCCAGTCCTAACACTGAGCTGTTTCTCTGTGCTAGCTGGTGTCTTGTCCCGTTAGCAGTTAGTCCCCCTAGCTGGCCTCTCTTATCTGATTGAACTCTCAACCAGTAGGCTTGTCTAAAAAAAAAGAAAAGCCACAAAAATTCGGTCAAGCATCCCAGCAAGCCATGCAATAGCAATTAGCTCTTTCATTACAGAAATGATTAAATATTGCAGCAAACTATATAATAGCATTTAACTGTTTCATTCCCTCCTTTTTATCATTTTGATGATAACAATTACAGTCCTCGCCGAGTACATAAGAAAGACCATGAGCATCGCAACAGACAAATTAAGGGTACAATTAGTAATACAATCAATCCATAATGGACAATAATTCCCCAAGTCCTTTCAAACATATTAAATGGCCACCAACCTCTCTCAGAGCTATAATCATTCAGCTCCTACCTTCTTTATTTTAGCCTCTTCCATTCTGATATGGGCGGCCTAGTCGGTATTGTTGGAGGAAGCATCGGGAATAAAAGTACACCATTCACGGCCAATTATGGCGCACGTCCCTCCTTATACAGCTAGGATAAAATCTAGGGCCATTCTGTTCTGTAATACTACAGTTCTCACAGCTATTATCTCAGCTGTTACCACTTCTATCTCTTTCTGGGTTGCACTCAAGGAGGCACCAGTGGCATTAGCAAGCATCTCCATAGCAGAGGCCATTTTAATGAGTCCCCATGATACTACCATATTACCATAGGAAGAGGATCATAAAAAATTGCACAGCCTTCATTGGGCTTCGTTTGGAAATCCCCGTGAGCTGGTGCAACTGGTTTATGCTTCTCATTTGTGGGGCCACATATGCAACATAACAACACCCTGTCCAGTGATGGGGTCCTTTTAGTCGTTCCCAAGTTGCCCCATCTGCCAGCGGCATTCTTGATAGCCATGTGTAGGCCCACGATTCACAGGTGGGGGTGGGCCGGCAATGGTGGCTGACTGGGTTGTCATACATGTACTGTTTCCCAAAAATACACCAGTGCCTTGGTTGTGGCAAAAACAGGTAGTATTAACTGGCCTGTGTGGATCCCCCCTCAATTTAGAAGATTGAGGGGGGAATCTTATAGAAACTTACAAAATTCTTAAGGGGTTGGACAGGCTAGATGCAGGAAGATTGTTCCTGATGTTGGGGAAGTCCAGGACAAGGGGTCACTGTTTAAGAATAAGGGGGAAGTCTTTTAGGACCGTGATGAGAAAATCATTTTTCACACAGAGAGTGGTGAATCTGTGTAATTCTATGCGACAGAAGGTAGTTGAGGCCAGTTCATTGGCTATATTTAAGAGGGAGTTAGATGTGGCCCTTGTGGCTAATGGGATCAGGGGGTATGGAGAGAAGGCAGGTACAGGTTACTGAGTTGTATGATCAGCTATGATCATATTGAATGGCGGTGCAGGCTCGAAGGGCCGAATGGCCTACTCCTGCACCTATTTTCTATGTTTCTATGTTTCTATCTCTTACTATCTGCAGTTGGGGTATATCTGCTGTGCTTGTCATGTTTAATTTCCAATCTTGTTTAAAAGGAGGGATGTATCATCCTTTAACTACGGGTTAGTCCTCAAGTTTGTCATTCTGAAGGCACCCATTAGTTGCTGCCCAAATGCAAAAACAGTTCCTCCTCCATAATTACATGGGATGTGCATACACACCCAGCATACACTTATGTTATCATGAAGGGCAAATTCAAAGCTCATAGAAACAAATTATTTTCCAATGTCCAGTCTATCTGGGCCAACCCCAGAATAAAAGGAGAGTCAATAGCCCCATTGTCCTTTCTTGGTTCTCCAAACCGTTTACAGTCAATCAGATGTATCAAACGGGGGAGATCTTCAATCTTCATGGTGGTTGATGTTTTTGGTAGCACTTGGTACAGCTCCTTTCAACACAGTCACAATTTCTTCTGGTCCTAGTACCTTATCAGCATGGAGTCTGACAGTATGGAATCATCCTTGTGTTCAACTGGTAGTGGCTTCTGTGCCTCTCGTACCTGGGAATGCAGACCTGGGAAGACATTAGTTAATTGCTGTGCATACAAAATTAGTTCATCGCAGAGGGCCTGTAGGTGTAACTTCCACACTCTAGTCACACCCCAGGGGGTACGTAGCCTCCTCATTTCAAGGAGCTTGTCCTGTTATCAATTCAAAAGTTGTTAATCCTGTCTCTATAGCTGGGGCTGTTCGGAATCATCAGAATAACTTAACCCATTCCTGTCCAGTCTCGGTTAAGGCTTTACTATTCCCGACTTTGTTCCTCATTCCCCACCAAATGTGTTCATTCATCTCCCCTCTTCTATAAACAGGGTTGCCATGCCAGACAAGCGGTCCCTGGGGTTATTTAGTTTTTGCGCCCTTTTTTCCCCTTTTTTTTACTAATTATCACTTAATTTGCAACTCAATCCTTTTCTTTTTTGGCCTTATCCAGTTGTTTTATCATGCAAATTACATACTGCTTTTAACACATCCCATTCTTAGGTATATCATCCTTTTTCATCTTTTCTGCTTTTTTTTAACAGTTTCTAAATTCCATGTTCCTTTGACTGGCCAAGATTCATCTCCCAAACGTTTGATTCAAATAACACATGTTGGATGGGCGTTCCCCCGTCATTTTTATCCAGATTATTCCCCATAGCCGCAAGTCTCTTCTCAGCCCAGCTACTTTGTGAATGACAAACTTTTTTCGTTTACGGAGCCAATTGCCGACTACATTCCCAGTAGCAAAATCTTTTACCAACTACTTTCCTAGTAGCAAAAATCTCTTACCAACTACTTTCCTAGTAGCAAAAATATATTAATTTTCGACAAACCATTTTAGTTTGTTCTATCCAATCGCCGACTACTCTCTTGGTAGCAAAATACATACACAATTGGTCTTACTGTTGACTGTATTAAGGACCTCGGCAGGGAACCAGATCAACCTCTGACAAAGGACAACAGATGTTACCGGGAGTTTCTACGGGAGACGGGCTCAACGGGTCAGATTAATTTTTCCCTGTCTGATCCCGGTCACTCTGTAGCCTCTTGCACATCCATCTTTTGATGGTCCCAGCGAGATCCTGCTGACTATACGCCAATGTTAAGGTTCACTTCTTAAAAAGCAGACAAATTCAATGAGTTAAGGTAGACCATCCAATCTTTACTTTTATGTCAGGCGGCAGTGGCTGGAGATGCTAGTCCAGCAGTATCCTGGATTCTGGATATTCTGGTTCTCCCAAAATACCACTCAAATTCACACAGAATCTTGGGGTCTTTTAAACACCAAGAGTCACGTCACAGAATATCAGGGGCATTAGGTGATGTCCCAAGAAGCACCAGCCAAGTCCAAATATGGAGTTGTTTTTCACGTTTTGCTTAATACCTAGCATTCCAAAGACATTAGCTATAGTCCCCTAAGTTGCAATAGTCAAGTCCTAACGATTAGCTGTTTCTCTGTGCTAGCTGGTGTCTTGTCCTGTTATCAGTTAGTTCCACTAGCTGGCCTCTCTTATCTGATTGAACTCTTCAACCAGAAGGCTTGTCTAAAAAAACAAGCCATAAAAATTCGGTCGAGCATCCCAGCAAGCAATGCAATCACAATTAGCTCTTTCATTACAGAAAGGATTAAATATGGCAGCAAACGATATAATAGTGATTAACTCAGTACCTTTTCACATAATAAACACCCACAATCTCCGATCAAGTGGGTATGCTGTCAACTGCAACTAGTACCCCACCGTGCCTGCTCTGCTTTATGAGTTCATTCACGTAAAATGCTACCCTCTTGTCAAATATGACTGAGTGATCCAGATGGAGATTGCATAAAGAGTGAGCCATTCGTGCTGAAATAAGTGTCATAAGCTTGACTAACTTAAGAGTAACTGCTCCAACGTTAGGGATGCAGCTGATATCAATTTGCGTAAAAAAACAATTAATACTGATTACACATTCCATACTACTTTGTATCTAGGGTTCATATTAAAGACACCTTCCATAACCTTTGTCACCAGTGGGTGAGAGCCAATCGTTTATTGTCCCACTTCTAGTACTAGATACGTTGACAAGCACTACGAGCAGTGTTGGACATAGACATAGACATAGAAAATAGGTGCAGGAGTAGGCCATTCGGCCCTTCGAGCCTGCACCACCATTCAATATGATCATGGCTGATTACCCAACTCAGTATCCTGTACCTGCCTTCTCTCCATACCCCTGATCCCTTTAGCCACAAGGGCCACATCTAACTCCCTCTTAAATATAGCCAATAAACTGGCCTCAACTACCTTCTGTGGCAGAGAATTCCAGAGACTCACCACTCTCTGTGTGAAAAATGTTTTCCTCATCTCAGTTCTAAAGGAACTCGCCCTTATCCTTAGACTGTGACCCCTTGCTCTGGACCTCCCTAACATCGGGAACAATCTTCCTGCATCTAGCTTATCCAACCCCTTAAGAATTTTGTAAGTTTCTGTAAGATTCCCTCTCAGTCTTCTAAATTCTAGTGAGTACAAGCCAAGTCTATCCAACAGTCTTTCCTCATATAAAAGTCCTGACATCCCAGGAATCAGTCTGGTGAACCTTCTCTGTACTCCCTCTATGGGTTTTATCAGATTTGGAGACCAAAACTGTACGCAATACTCCAGGTGTGGTCTCACCAAAGCCCTGTGCAACTGCAGTAGAACCTCCCTGCTCCTATACTCAAATCCTTTTGCTATGAATGCTAACATACCATTTGCTTTCTTCACTGCCTACTGCACCTGCATGCCTACTTTCAATGATTGGTGTACCATGACACCCAGGTCTCGTTGCATCTCCCCTTTTCCTAATTTGCCACCATGAAGATAATAGTCTACTCTCCTGTTTTTGCCACCAAAGTGGATAACCTCACATTTATCCACATTATACTGCACCTGTATCTGTATACTGTATCCACTCACCCAGCCTATCCAAGTCACCTTGCAGCCTCCTAGCATCCTCCTCACACCTAACACTACCCCCCAGCTTAGTGTCATCCGCAAACTTGGAGATGTTGCATTCAATTCCCTCGTCCAAATCATTAATATATATTGTAAATAGCTGGGGTCCCAGCACTGAGTCTTGCGGTACCCCACTAGTCACTGCCTGCCATTCTGAAAAGGACCCGATTACTCCTACCCTTTGCTTCCTGTCTGCCAACCAGTTCTCTATCCACATCAATACTGAACCCCCAATACTGTGTGCTTTAAGTTTGTATACTAATCTCTTATGTGGGACCTTGTTGAAAGCCTTCTGAAAGTTAATTGCGCTATAACTTATTCGCTTCTCATAAAACCAAACCTCTGCTACTTCTGTTTAAAAGTAGCTCACATGTGTCTCTTCACAAAACTTTTCCCCTGTTTTATGTACGTAGCATACTGCATTCTTGTGCCATCTCGCCAAACTGCAGTGATCACGTCAATTGTCCTGCTGGATAATCCTATAAGCTCGCAGGGTCTCTTTGAATCCTGCAAATTAATAAATCAATATGATCATGCAGTGGATGCAGTGCATGAGTGATAGGTTGAACTGACCACTGCTCGTGTCTGTGTGCAAATATAGGAGCTTCTTTCAGCAGACCTATTACAATGGAAACCATGGTTGAGTAGGCCAATTTGGCACTACTATAATTCATGTTACCTCGTCTTGAATTATCTTTTGGAGGCATTTGATATTTATACCCTGTGCATGCCTCTACAATGTTCTGTTTCTTATCAGTGGATAGTGTTACAGACATATCTGCAGAGTTTATGGCAAACCTAGAAATGTAAAAGATTTTGTCGGCTCCTGTATGGACATTCCTGGATGAATAACCAACCCTAGATATTCTAGGATTGCCTTGATTGCTGAAAGAGCTAACTCTGTGACACATGATCTCTTCCCTACAATGAGCATGTCATCTATAAACCCCATGACAATATGCCCTTTATATCTGAGTAGGGCAACACTGGCTCAGAATCTTTGTAAATAGCCTAGGGGCTGAACTCAACCCATTAGGTAGAGCCTAAAATTGCCACAACTGGCCTTGCCAGATAAACTTCAGATATTTCCTGAGATTCTTGTGTACTGTTACTGAATAGTATGCATCTTTGAGATCGATTGAGGCCATGAAGCAATTCTCTGTAATCAGCTAGTTTGCTGAATGAAAAATATCCATCTTAAAATGGTTATATTCCAAGCATGTTGAGGGGGGATTTACTGCAGTCGCTGCTTCAAAAAGGCTGGCAATATCATCAAAGACCCACACCGTCCTGGCCACACACTGTCACACAGGTAGTAGGTACAGGAGCCTGAAGACTGCAATGACCAGGTTCAGGAATAGCTACTTCCCCACAGCCATCAGGCTATTAAACCTGGCTCGGACAAAACTCTGATCATTAATAACCCATTATCTGTTATTTGTACTTTATTAGTTTATTTATTCATGTGTGTATATATTTATATATGGTATATGGATACACTGATCTGTTTTGTAGTCAATGCCTTATATGTTCTGTGTGCTGAAGCAAAGCAAGAATTTAATTGTCCTATCAGGGACACATGACAATAAACTCACTTGAACTTGAACTTGAGCATGTGTTCAGACTAGCCAAATCCTAGAAAGGTTTGGTACCTTGCATTTTACATTAACTGTGAGAAGATATTTAGAAATATACCCCTCTTGTGCATGCTCAATCACACCCTTTTTTGTGTAATTTCTCTAATTGAACGGATAGCCATAGTTTCCTCTTTAGACCGTATGTACGGGAGTCTTGTCTTCTCTTGCCGTGGAGGAAATTGTTCAGCCAGAAACTCAATCTTATCACCATTTATGATTTGTAAAATGAAAGGATAAGAGGTTATCCGACTTGAATATCGTCAGCACATCTCATGCGACTGATGGAATAATATTCACATACCTCAATGGACTTAAGCGGTTGATCAATAGAGTCAACTGACCCTAGATTTTGCTCTGTCACTTTGGCTCCAGCATCATGGCCTGCTGAGGAATGATACTGAGTATGTGGAGTGCGCTGCCTCCACGGTGAGTGCTGTGAACCTGCGCATAAAAAAGTCCTCTGGCTTGGTTTTAATTGTGTAGGCCTGGTGCTTCAACCAGCCTCAGTGTAGCGGTTTCCGCCTCTAGCTTTGTAGGGATGATATGCACGGCAGTAGATGGGAGTCTTACCCACAAAGGGCCACATCCACAGCAGCCTTGAATTCTTCTTGCAAGTCTTTACTTGCTTGCCCAAATCTTCCCCAAAGAGATACTTTGCAGACTGCACATTACGTGCCTTGCACAAATGAGCATATATTGGGTTGCTCTCAGGCCTTATACCATCCTTGCGAACACAATTGAGCTCAAACTGTGCATTACACAGAAGTACTAAGGCGTTTACTGCAAATCAGACAGCTGAGTTCCCTCCACCAACCTTGCAAAGGCCGTAATCCCTCTTGTGAGAAATTTCTGACTCGCTGGAGGTTTTAGTCTTTTGACTCTGTTTTGCTATTCAGATGATCCCAAATTGTGGCATTAACCTTCGGAGCCTCCAGTGCCTGGCAGTTATCAGGACTAGCATACTTTCCAGCAGTGTCCTGCATGTTCTTCTCATTCAACTGATGAAAAATCAAGTAACCAATGCTACTTGCCATTTCTTCCTCTAACGGCTCTCCTATCCCCGAGAGGATGACAAATTTAGTCACAAGTGCCGGCAGCTCTTTTTTAGACTTGAGTTGAAGCATATCTTCCACTTGTTGAGGGAATTTGAGTTCACTGTCGACTTCCCCACAGTCAGAGCCTACCACATAATAATTCTCAAAACAGCCCTCCTCTGAGTGGGAGCTATCGTAATGCAACCCTGAACCAGGTAATGCTGCCGCAGACATCTGACTGGAACTACTTGTATCGGTTGCCAGTGTGTGGAGCACATTCCTTTTGACCAGCCTATCGATTGGGTTTTTCAGTTTTGAGAGCCGACAGATGATATCCTCAATGGATGTTGAGGTAGTATGTTCCTGCCCCGTATTGTCCGTTTGGACATATTTTGTCGTTTTGGCCTTGGTATTCTCCGAACTCAGGGTCGCCAAACTGTCCCTTACGGAGCATTTGCTTTTTTTTTAACATCACGAGTTGGTCTTCCCTGAACCCGGGTAGACAAGCTGCTCCTTTTTGGAGATTTCACTGAGTTTGCTGTGCAGGCCACTTTGCCAGCGTCTGTGAGCATGGGTCACCAAGCTGCTCTTTTACAGAGCTAGTGGAGGTGTAAATGCAGACCTTACCTGCCAGCGTCTCTCAGCCCGGACGACCAACTGCCCCTTTTTGGAGCCTCAGTGAAGTTACTTGTGCAGGACGCGCCTGTTCACATCTTTGAGCCCGGCTTGACAAGCTGCTCCCTTTCGGAACTTAAACAGAGGTTGCTGTTCAGAACCTCCAGAGCCTTGTTTAGGTCTGGAAGAAGTCTCCTTTGAGCAAGTCTCAGGAGTACCAGGGCAGCAGGAGACTGACCCTGAAAGTGTGTTTCTTGTCTTGAATACCCACCACAACACAAAAGTCAAACTACAGCTGTACCAGATATAGCACAATCCTTTGCTATACCAGAGGGAAGCGGTGAGGTCATGGAAGAAAACCAGGCAGCCAACATTAATTATTTGGTTTCTCACCAGCTTCAGGAGACTGTCATGATTGAGACAGCAGACCTCTATAAAACACCTGTTAATTGTGAATCACTGAGGATGCCGACGGTGAATCCAGCTATTCGGACACCCATGACTTCAACAATGCAAGGACAGGAGATACAATTCCAGAGGGTCCTCAAGCTCATTGCAGCTGGCATTACTGCTTTTGGGAGGCAGTTGGAAGGGCATGCTATTTCCAAATCCAAAAAAGACTTGTTGGCATTGTTTTGTAACTCTTATTTTGAGATTCATTGAGAAAAATCGCCATTTGGCCCATCCTTCACCCAAGATTTGCTGGTTTGTGTAAATCAAGCAATGTTCAAGCTCCAGATTATTTATTCGGAGAAAACCTGCCTAAACAAATTAAAGATATCGATGAGGAGGCAAAGACTATCAGCCTCATAAAACCTTTTATATTTGGTCAAAGGAGACAATCAGACTGGATGAGAAGGGGGTTTGATTCAGGAGCAGGAACAAGCAGAGGCAGGGGTATGGTTAGAAAGTATTATCACCCATCATAGCCCAATGTTAATCCATATATTGGGAGAAGGAGACCGTCACGGTCATTTGCTGAGGTACAAAAACTTTATTCTATCACAGAGGAAACTGTTGTAGAACCTCCGGTTGGTGGTAGAATGCAATTGTTTTATGATAAATGGTGCTGTATAACATCTGATCGGTTTATATTAGATACTGTGTCAGGTGCTATTATTGAATTTATGGAAGGAGTTGATCCACCTGTACTGGATAAACCTAATTGGGTTTTGGTGTTTTCTGCACCTGAAAATTCTCAGGTAAAAGAAGAAGTAAAAAATGTATTTAAAAAAGGGGTAAATGAAAGTACGGAGAATCATCCACAACAATTTGTGTCAAATATTTTCCCCAGAGCAAAGAAATAGGGGGTTGTAGAGTCATTCTGGATCTCACAAAATTGAATTTATATGTCCGGTATAGACATTTCAAAATGGACACCTTCAACACTGCAAAAGAGTTGTTGTCCATAGGGTGTTACATGGCTACTATAGACTTAAAAGATGCGTATTATTCAGTGCCAATTCATCACCATTATCGTAGGTACTTGAAGTTTAATTGGATGGGTCAGCTGTGGCAATATAAAGCATTACCTAATGGGTTAAGTTCAGCTCCCAGGCTCTTCACAAAATTATTGATACCAGCACTTGCATTGTTAAGGGCTCAAAATCACATTGTCATGGCTTATCTTGATGATATTTTAATTGTTAATGCCACTCAGGAATCCACTGAAGATTCAGTTTCAGCAACTATAAGCCTGTTGGAAAGGCTAGGGTTTCTGATCCATCCAACGAAATCTAAGCTACAGCCGTTGCAAACAATTGAGTATTTTGGATTTGTCATTGATTCAGTTGCTATGTCAGTAACTTTACCAACAGATAAAGTTGTGGATATTACAAATGCATGTAGTTGCCTTGCTGACAAACCTTATCCCTCCATCCGAGAAGTAGCTAGGGTTATTGGTAATATGGTAGCAGCATTTCCCGCTGTTGAGTTTGGTCCTTTGCTTTATCAAAATCTTCAAAGGGCAAAATCACAAGCACTAAAAAGTAATTTTGACAGGCCCATGCAGTTGCCAACGGAAGCGTTGGCTGAATTACAGTGGTGGGTTGGGAATGATGCACAAGCTACTAAAAACATTGTTATTCAGCAACCTACAGTGGTATTGTAAACTGATGTTAGTGCTCTCGGATGGGGGGCTACGGATAATAACACCAGCTGTGGTGGTAGATGGATTGTCCAAGAGGATTTAATTCTCCAAACATATGGTATTAATTATTTGGAGTTATTGGGGGCATTTTTTGGATTAAAAGCTTATTGTTCAACAATGGAGAACTTGCATGTTGAATTACAAGTAGACAATACCACAGCTGTAGCATATATCAATCACATGGGTGGGGTAAGATCAGTATCACGTGATCATCTGGTCAACCTGATGTGGAATTTGTGTGTATCTAGGAATATCTGGCTTTCAGCTATCTGACAATGTTGTGGCAGACAACAGATCACGGGAGTTTAAAGACAATACAGAATGGATGTTAAATCCACAAATTTTCCAAAAATAACAATAAAAAATTGTCAATCGGTGTACCAGACATTGATCTGTTTGCATCCAGATTAAATCACCAACTGCCTAAATATGTGTCATGGGAGCCTGATCCAGGAGCTGTAGCATTGGATGCATTCACGCTACATTGGGGAAATATGTTTTTCTAAGCTTTTCCCCCATTTTGCCTGATTAGGCAATGTCTCAGTAAAATAGAGCAAGACTCTGCCATAGGTGTTTTGGTGGTTCCAAACTGGCCTACACAACCATGGTTCCCATTGATGCTTAGAATGATAATTGAACCATTTATGACGATTCCCAGCTCCAGGGATTTGTTGGTATAATCAGTGACAGAACAAGTTCATCCATTGCATGATCATATAAATTTGTTAATCTGCAGGTTCTGACCAGACCATTACAAGGGCTTGGACTGTCGGATAGGACCATGGATGTCATAACGTCAGCTTGGAGAGCTAGCACTAAGAAACAATATATGTCTCACATAAAGGAATGGGAAGCTTTTTGTATTCAGTCAGATATATCTTATACTGCAAACATATTGGATGTATTGGAGTTCCTTGTTATGTTGCATTTTGATCAGCACCTTAGTTGTAGTGCCATTAATAGTGCTCGTAGTGCTTTGTCTTCCTATTTACAACAATTTTCAGAACATCTATCTGTCGGGTCTCATCCATTAATATCCCGATTTATGAGAGGGATTTTTAATAAAAATCCTCACAAACCCAGATATACAGAAATTTGGGATGTTCGTATAGATCTCACATTGCTCCGCTCCCGACCCTCATAATCTAAATGGTCATCTGGTAGTTCAAGTCTTGTGTGAGCCTTACTATCTTACTTCGGCTATTGGTTCTGTGTTTTTCATGCCGCTGCTATGAAGTATGTCGAGCATGCGCCTGGCGGGGCTTCTTCACGTAATCCCTCATCGTAACTCCTCATAAAATAAAGATCAAACTTTGAACAGGTAAGTTCTCATTTAATCTTACTATTAAATCTTTTTCCCTTCATACTGAGGTAAATTGAATGGATTAAAGGCCGATAAATCCCCAGGGCCAGATAGTCTGCATCCCAGAGTACTTAAGGAAGTAGCCCCAGAAATAGTGGATGCATTAGTGATAATTTTTCAAAACTCTTTAGATTCTGGAGTAGTTCCTGAGGATTGGAGGGTAGCTAATGTAACCCCACTTTTTAAAAAGTGAGGGAGAGAGAAAATGGGGAATTACAGACCAGTTAGTCTAATATCGGTAGTGGGGAAAATGCTCGAGTCAGTTATTAAAGTGGGATAGCAGCACATTTGGAAAGTGGTGAAATCATTGGACAAAGTCAGCATGGATTTATGAAAGGTAAATCATGTCTGACGAATCTTATAGACGTTTTCGAGGATGTAACTAGTAGAGTGGATAAGGGAGAACCTGTGGATGTGTTGTATCTGGACTTTCAGAAGCTTTCCACAAGGTCCCACATAAGAGATTAGCATTCAAACGTAAAGCACATAGTATTGGGGGTTCAGTATTGATGTGGATAGAGAACTGGCTGGTAGACAGGAAACAAAGAGTAGGAGTAAATGGATCATTTTCAGAATGGCAGGCAGTAACAAGTGGGGTATCACAAGGCTCAGTACTGGGACCCCAGCTATTTACAATATATATTAATGATCTGGAAGAGGGAATTGAATGCAACATCTCCAAGTTTGCGAATGACACGAAGCTGGGGTGCAGTGTTAGCTGTGAGGAGGATGCTAGGAGGCTGCAAGGTGACTTGGATAGGTTGGGGGAGTGGGCAAATGCATCGCAGATGCAGTATAATGTGGATAAATGTGAGGTTATCCACTTTGGTGGCAAAAATAGGAGGGTAGACTATTATCTGAACGGTGGCCGATTAGGAAAGGGGGAGATGCAACGAGACCTGGGTGTCATGGTACACCAGTCATTGAAAGTAGCCATGCAGGTGCAGCAGGCTGTGAAGAAAGCGAATGGTATGTTGGCATTCATAGCAATAGGATTTGAGTACAAGAGCAGGGAGGTTCTACTGCAGTTGTACAGGGTCTTGGTGAGGCCACACCTAGAGTATTGCGTATAGTTTTGGTCTCCTAATCTGAAAAACGACATTCTTGCCAAAGAGGGAGTACAGAGAAGGTTCACCAGACTGATTCTTGGGATGGCAGGACTTCCATATGAAGAAAGACTGGATAGACTCGGCTTGTACTTGCTGGAATTTAGGAGATCTTATAGAGACTTACAAAATTCTTCAGGGGCTGGACAGGCTAGATGCAGGAAGATTGTTCCCGATGTTGGGGAACTCCAGAACAAGGGGTCACAGTTTAAGGATAAGGGGGAAGCTTTTTAGGAGCGAGATAAGAAGATCATTTTTCACACAGAGAGTGGTGATTCTGTGGAATTCTCTGCCACAGAAGGTAGTTGAGGCCAGTTCATTGGCTATATTTAAGAGGGAATTAGATGTGGCCCTTGTGGCTAAATGGATCAGGGGGTATGGAGAGAAGGCAGGTACAGGATACCAGCCATGATCATATTGAATGGCGATGCAGGCTCGAAAGGCCGAATGGCCTACTCCTGCACCTATTTTCTATGATTCTATGTCCTTTAGTCCCTGATTCATCTACTCAGGGCAAGGGACTCTGTGCTCTTAACTGATCTATTGCTCTCTTGATTTCATACACCTCTATAGAATCCCAGCCTACTTAACCCCCATAGCTCAGACCCTCTAGTCGTGGCAACATCCTCATAAATATTCTCTGTACCCTTTCCAGAATGACAAATATTTCCTATAGTAATGTGCAGAGAACTGAGCACAATACTCCAAATGTAGTCTCACCAACGTCTGAAACAACTGCAACATGACCTCGCAACTTCTATACTATAAAACAAAAGATGACCAAAGGCAGGAGAAAAAGCAGATAATGCTCGAACTGTGAAATGCAGACGACAGCAGTTACAAATACTTTACAGATAATGTCTGACCTGCTGAGCATTTCCAGCATTTTCTATTTTTACTTTACAAACGTTTTAGAAATACTGGTGGCTGTGTATACATTCCATTCATTGCAATTCCTCCATCAACACTGAGCTGCCTTTATACTCTGCTTTAGGACAAATCATTTTTGGCGCAATATAAAATAAGCCTGGCTCCTCAAAATAGTTCTGATCTCATGTATCTCACATCGGGCAGCTTTTTAACACAGTTCATCAGCTAACCACCAAGCACATGCCTCAGATTAAAAACTGACCACACAAAGTATAAATTGGATCATACTTCCAGTGGCCTGTGTTCAAACCTGATCGCCGGCGCTGTCTCTGTGGAGTTTGCATGTTCTCCCTCTCACCTCATGGCTTTCCTCTGAGTGCTCTTGCTTTCTTCAACAGTCCAAAGATGTGCAGCTGAGTAGGATGAGAGACAACAGTGAATTGGCTTCAATATGTGGATAAGTGGTAGCATCTGAGATGGAGGGAGGGACAGGGCAATGGATTTGATGGCAATGTGAAGAGAAAATCATAGGATAGGATTAGTGTAAAAAGGAATGCTTGGTGGACTCAGTGGGTCAAAGGGACTGTTTTGGTGCTATATCTCTCCATGGCTGATTCATCTTTTCCAGCCCCATATGTTGACGAAGCAGAGTGAACCATTTAGTAATGCAAAGATGAAAAGTGACAACCTGATCAGTATTTTTTAATCATTGCCATGTTCAGTAATTGATTTTAATTTATCTTGATGGTAGGGTTTATCTCAGGGAACTCATTTTAATAAATAACTGATTAATGAATGGACATTTTGTTTTTAAATGTTATGGTAATAATTATATCTCAGAGGTGATCCCTGCACAATAACACTTTCCTATACACACGAGGGATAATTGACAATTTACTGAAACCATTTAACTTGCAAATCTGTACATCATTGGAGTGTGGGAGGAATCCGGGCACCCAGAGTAAACCCAGGCAGGGCACGGGGTGAATGTACAAACTCCGTACAGACAGCACCTGTGGTCAGGATCGAAGCCGGGTCTCTGAGGCCATAAGACAGCAACTCTACCTCTGTGCTACCATGCCGCCCCATGCGCCACTCTTGTTGCACTTGAGCTTCCCCAAGTTATCACATGGACAGCAGACAAAAGCATAACAGCAGCCAATAATCACAAATCAGCTTTATCTTTCAATGGGATGGAGATCCCTTTTCACAGCTGCGGGTACCTATGTCAAACACACGACTGGAGACTCACAGTCAATCCTCCCTTTACTTATCATTGTGCGGTCAGAATGCTTTATGCTCTACCATGAATGCATATTATACTGTATGTGGGCATTTAAGCTGCAGAGCTGGTCTAAGATGTCTTTTGGGATTCCTGCTACACGTTTTTCTACATAAATGTCACTGGTTTGATCCAAATTCTGTTTCATCAATAAATAAATGAAAGGCTTGAATTTGAACAGCACTTTTCATGTTTCTTTCAAGGCATTTCAAAGCACACAAAACCCATGAAGTATAGTCACTGTAACATAGGAAAACAATGGGACCATTAATGATGGTATTAGGAATATTAATGACCAGCACTTTATATAATAGTATAAAATAGCTTTATCCGTTAAATTCACAAAGATGTGCAATTTATCTATGCAATCAAATGAAAAATACACGTTACTGATTCAGTTAAGGCCTTTGCAAGACCATGCAAATTGGTTAAATGGCTACATTTGTTCAGTACTGGTGAGCTAAGGGCACTTGCCACAACCTGGAGGACCAGTTGCCGATCATTGAATGAACCTGCTCAGCTGATGAGTTGGTCAAATACGTTAGTCAAGTCCTGGTGTGGTAGATAATCAGAAAAGTTGGGCAAAAGCCAAGATCTACTTTTCCTAATTCCACAAGGATAAATGGTAAAATGTTAAAAAGTATAATTTGGGTAGGAGATGTCTGGTTTGATTGCTGAGCACCACATGGAACTGATTGGGAACACACAGCACATGATGCAGCCTATTTCTATTGAAATAAGTGAAGAGGGCTAAGATTGGCACATTGGCACATTTTGGCACATCAGCATTCATAGGCCAGAGTATTGAGTATAGGGAGGTCATGTTGCAGTTATATAAGACGTTGATGAGACCGCATTTACAGTATTGTGTTCAGTCCTGGACACCATGTTATAGGAAAGATGTTGTCAGGCTGGAAACTGTACAGAGAAGATTTAAGAGGATGTTGCCAGGACTAGAGGATCTGAGCTAGAGGGAGAGGTTGAGTAGGCTGGGACTCTATTCCTTGGAATGCAGGAGATTGAGGGGTGATTTTATAGAGGTGTAGAAGATCACGAGAGGACTATTTCAGATAGATGCACAGAGTCTCTCGCGCAGAGTAAATATATTTAATAGGAACCTGAGGGTAACATTTTCACACAAAGTGTGGTGGATGTATGGAACAAGCTGCTAGAGGAGGTAGTTGAGTCAGGGACTATCCCAACATTTAAGAAGCACTGAGACAGGTACAAGGATAGGACAGGTTTGGACGAATATGGATCAAATAAGGGCAGGTGGGACTTGTGTTGGCCAGTGACGGCACGTTGGCCAAAGGGCCTGTTTCCACATTGTACCACTCTATGACTCTATGACCCTATGACTCCCAATGCCAATAGCATCCATTCGATGTGGATTGATTCTTCCACATACCTGTCACCATGCACTCATACGTAAAATAGGTGCACAGTAATCCATGATCATATGAGTTTTTTATTGGTACAATTTGTTTAACTGGCATCTATGTGCACATCTATACATTGGCATGTAACTGCTGATTTAAGGGCCTGCCCCACTTGGGCGTCATTTGCGCGTCATTTACGCTACATCATTTACGCGTCATGACGCATGCACATGGCGCATGGTAGCATAGGCAGTGGCGCGCGGTAGCACGCGGCGCCCCAGGATTTTGGGAGTCTCAAAATCTCCGTGCACCACCTGCGTGACGTGCAAATGACGCCCAAGTGGGACAGGCCCTTTAGGATTATAGTAATTGTCACCACTGAGGAATAATTAGTGGACACGCAAGGAACTGCAGATGCTGGAATCTATGGAGGGAATGGATAAGTGACGCCCAATAATACAACAATAATAAGACGACCAATAATACGATCATCAAATCGTCATGCTCATCATCAAAGGAATGGGGCCAATCATGATCTTATTGGGAATGCTAACCTTCTGTATATTCCTACATATCATAAAAATTGCTGCGTTTGTAAATGCAAGGAAATTAAAATGTCTGCCTGCTGCTAAACAGCAATAATTTCCAGCCTGTCGTGTCAATGCCATTTCTCAGAACATTCGCATCAATCCCATTCTCTCACAAATTTATTTGCAACTTATTCTCTCACACAAGTGCATCAACTCTCCTATTGATTCTTCTGCCACCCACCTACACGAGGAGTAATTTACAGTAGTCAATTAATCTTACATGAACATATTAGATTTTTTTTAATTACTTAAATGGATAATGAATATTATGTCACAAACCACAATTTCAATGCTACCATCTGAGCAAGTTTATAAGGACCAATATTCAATTCACCATACTGTTGTTATACTCTCCCATACGGTCCCTCTCATAATAAATAAATACCAATCATTGATTTTTTAAAATTAATTTGCAGAATGTAGGATTTGTTAGCAACCAACCATTCAGTGCTGAGTTCCATTTTCCCTTGATATGGAAAAGCGGAGCCACCTTTTTGAATTACTGTGGTCCTTCTGGTAAATCATTACTAAGTTTATGTTTAGGTTCATTATTGTCACATGTGCTGAGGTAGAATGCAAAGCTTTGTTTTGCATGCTGTCCAAACAGATCAGCTATGGCATGCATCAATCAGTTCAAACTCAAATATGATAATTAGAGTGAAGGGGAAAATACATAGTGCAGAGTACAGTTCTCAGTGTTGCAGCGCATCAGTTGCATAGGCAAAGTCAAATTTCTTCAATGGGGTAGCGGTGAATCAAACAGTACCCGAGCTTATGGAAAGACCATTCAGTACATAGAATATTAAACATCTTTCTCCACTGGTACAGCAAGGGAACGAGTCCTTTAGCCCATAATGTTCGTGCTGAACATGATACCCATGATAAACGATTCATATCCCTCTAGTCCCTGCACTACCATGTGCCTATCCAAAAGCCCCTTCAACACCACTTTCATATCTGCCTCCACTACCACCCCTGCCAATGTGTTCCAGGCCTCCACCACTTTCAGAAATTGCCCTGCACATATCCATTAAACATTCCCCTTTCACTGTATAACTATGCCCACTAGTGTTGGACATTTCCACCCTAGGTAAAAAGATTGTGACTGTCTATCCTATCAATGTCTCTCATAATTGTATATACTTCGCTCAAGACTTACCCCAACCTCCAATAGTCCATAGAAACACAATCCAAGTCTTTTCAACCTCTCCAAAAACCTGAAACGTTCTAATTAGAAACGTTCTAATCCAGGCAGCATTCCGATAAAGCTCATTGGAACCGTCATCAAAGCCTCCACATCTTTCTGGAACTGCCGCAATATTACAAATTTGTCCTAACCAAAGTCCTGTAGAGATGCATCTTCCTGACTCATATTCAATGCTCCAAGCAATGAAGGCAAGCATAACATATGCCCTCTTTACCACCCTATGTACTTGTACTGCTGGGAGTGCTTCAGTGAGTTGTGAGCTTGGGCTCCAAGATCCCTCTGCATATCAATACCGTTAAGGATCTTACTATTAACTGTGTACTCTATTCTCACACTTGCTGATAACGGAGGGAAAGTTTAGAAGTCTGAAAAAAGAGGGAAAGAAGCTCCAGGTCTGGCCTACAATATCTTTTGGGAATTATGCTGTGTGCATCTATTTATCTATACATAACTAAAACATTGATCTTGTTATCTTCCGGTTTGGCGGTCTTTCTATAGTTTGCGATAATGCTATGATTTTTTTGCAGTTCACTCATCGTTCTCCTGTGCTGCACCAAGTTTCGTTCTGATCAGTCGAATGTCGTAAATGTTAGCAAGGTTTAAAAAACTTTAAAAACGTGCATGCTCCGGATCGATCTCTTCTCCTGCCTGTTGGCGCAGCAAAGATTAGACTCTTCCCCTGTCACTCCTTGGGACGGTCTGCCCCTTCCTGTGCCATCGCATCTTTACTGGAGCTGAGGGTGGCCGGCGGAGGTTTCCAACCGGACTTTCGGAAGGACCCGAAACAGCCCAGCCCCGCCCCAAGCAGCAGCCCAGCATCGGACACCCGACCCAACCCAGCCCAGCCCAGCCCAGCATAGGAGACCCAGCTCAGAGTCAGAGACCCAGCCCAACCCGGAGTCGGAGATGTCGCCAAACGGAAAGCGGAGACTCTGACCCCAGTGGAGGAGAACGACCAGCGACCAGCGCCTGCTGTGAGTCCCCATTGCACCGTCAATTCCAGCCACTACCCCTCTAGTCCCCCTCGCTGGCTCCTCCCCCCTTCCCAGTGATGCCCCCCTCCCCCCCCATGGGTCTTCACCTGTTTTTTCTCCGAGCTCCCCCCCTTCCCCAAAACTCCCTGCCTCCCCCACAACCACCTCACAACTCCCCCCAGTTCTTACTATTAACTGTGTACTTTATTCTCACACTTGCTGATAACGGAGAGAAAGTTAAGAAGTCTGATAAAGAAGGGAAAGAAGTTCCAGATGTGGCCTACAATGTCTTTTGGGAATTCTGCTGTGTCTGTCTGTCTGTCTGTCTGTCTGTCTGTCTGTCTGTCTGTCTGTCTGTCTGTCTGTCTGTCTGTCTGTCTGTCTGTCTGTCTGTCTGTCTGTCTGTCTGTCTGTCTGTCTGTCTGTCTGGCTACCTACCTACCTACCTACCTCTAAAACTTTGATCTTGTTATCTTCCGGTTTAGCAGTCTTTCTATTTGCGCAAAAATGGTTCGCGATAGCGCCCAGGATGTTCACCAGTTCGCTCACTGTTCTCCTGCACTGCGATTGCAACAAGTTTCGTTCTGATCGGTTGCATGTAGTAAAAGTTAGCGAGGTTTAAAAATGGTGAAAATTGCATGTGTGCAGATCGATCTCTTCTCCTGCATGTCGGCGCCGCTTGGATTAGACTCTTCCCCTGTCACTCCCCGGGATGGTCCGTGCTTTCCTGCGCCATCGCGTCTTTACTAGAGCTGTGGGTGGCTGGCGGAGGTTTCCAACCGGACTTTCGGAGGGACCCGAAGCAGCCCAGGGGAAATAAGCCGCGCCTGCGCAGTTAGGGGCTATGGGTTAGTGGTGGAATATTGTTGGAGGTATGGGTTGCATTGGGGGAACGGGTGAGTGGTGGAATATTGCGTTGGGGAATGGGTTGCATTGGGGAACCAGGCCTCAAGTGTGATCCCACTTAGTCTAGTTTCCTCATAAAGGTAAGTTGTTAATAGAAAGCATGTTCCAATATTTAGAGGCAGTAATCGGAAACAAGTGGCAAAATAATTCCAAGTCAAGACTGTGTGTCACTTGGACAGGAAATGGAAGCTGATGACATTTCTGTTCATCTGCTGCCCTCATCTCTCCAGAGGTGCTGTTGAAGTAACCCCAATGAGTCACTACATGACATCTTATGAATGCTGCACACTCCAGCTCCTGTGAACCAGCAGCTACTAAGAAGATGAATGTTTAGAATAATGGATGGTGTTTAATGGGCTCCAATGTACAATATTGAATGTAATGGAACTATACTCACCCAGCCAAGCAAAAATAAATCACATCACACTTGATTATATCCTTGTGATATTGAAGAGAGATAGGGCTGTATGTGGTGAGTCATATGCTTCAATCTTGTGCATAATCCTTATTTATAATATTGATGTGCCTCCTCCAGTTACCTTTACGGAGAAAAGTAAGATCTCCCTTCCCTTTCCCTGAAGATTTAATGGTTATGGATGTTTTTTGCAGTGGAGAAAGATGATCTAAGACATGGGACAAAGAGCAACAGTATCAGATAATAAACTTCTTCCTGGCCTGTACAATAACACTTATGCATGGGGAGGCAGTAAGCTCGTGCTGATACTAAATAACTAATAGCCAGTAAAATCGAATTGCTTTTTAACCTCACAATGTGACAAAAAGCAAACAAAATTATGTCTAATTAGAAAAGGGAGTTCCAGCTATCATATGTGATGACACAACATTCCATCAGCTCTTTTTTATATTTATTCAATTATTAAAAATAATATTTACAATACCATAAAATACAATACAATAATTTACAATACAATACAACAGAACCCACCACCATAATATAAGACAAACAATATTCCAAATAAACTACTATACAACTATGTTGCAAGCCTTGTCAAGGATGCATTCAACTCCCCACTGTGTCCAGCAGTCCCGGAAATTCCCCAGGGTGCCCATGGACAGCGCGAAGTCCCTCTCTAACACCACCCGGCGCGAACGTAACCCCGGAGAAGGGGCAGGCAACTGGCTCGGGCAGAGCCCTCTTCCACCTGACGCCGTGACTCATGGATGGGCAGCTTGGCCAGGCCCAGAAGCAACGCCATCAGGACATCTTCGGCCCTCTATCAGCACCTTGGTGGGCAGCGCAATGGTGCAACAGATAATTCTACTTCTTCACCGTTCCAGTAACCATGATTCCATCCTTACCTCCAGTGCTGTCTGTGTGGAGTTCAAAGGTTTATTGTTTCTTCATTGTCACGTATGCAAAGCGCAGGGAAATTTCATTTCCACAAATACACAGTCGCCATATTTTGGTGCCTTTTACAAAGGCAAGCAGAAAGTCCAGTCCACATGTTGGATGCCAGGTTAGCCCCGGGCTGCTGCTGGTCTGCTCGCCCAACCGCCTCTGTGTCCTGGGGGGTGGGGGGGGGGGAGGGAGGGGCACCTCCTACTGTCTACTTGATGGCACTGGAGGTAATATCCCGGACCCTCTTCCACCAGTCCACTCCTTACGACTGTAAATGCCAGTGCCTCCCTCCTTGACTCTCCAGATATCAGGGATGCTGATTTTCTCCCTGCAGGCAGTGGCCTGCGGGGCCTTCTTCGTAGCAGTGAGCCGGCCTGCTGCCACACGTGACCACGCGTGGCCCACCGGTCTTCATTTTCGATGGACACGGGGTTCACGGGTGGCTCTTGCACGGTTCACGGCAGCTCTTGCATGACTCTGCAACGTCCACCGGGTCTTTGCATGTCCTTCCTGTGACCCTTTGGGATTTCTCAAGATGTTAATGGAATAGACAAAGATCAACAATATGTTGACAAAATGTGCAAGATACAGCAGGCCAATTCCTGAGTGAAAATAGGTGAAAAGAGAAAATGGGTGTAATTGGCTGGGGGGGGGGGGGGGGGGGGGATGGAGGGTGATATGATGCAGCTGATGAGTTAGGTATGTTAGAAAGAGTGGATTGCAGATTGGAGAATAGGACAGTGGGTGAATATTTGATAAGGAAATGTTAGAAATATGTAAATTAAGCATATACAATTGTGGTTTTAAGTATAGCTTTTAGATAGCCACATGGGTATTCAAAGAATGGAGGGATACAGATCATGTGCAGAAGGAGCAGATTAGTATCTCTTGGCATCATGTTCAGCACAGACATTGTTCCTGTGTTGAACATATGTTCATATGTTTGATGTTCTAATCAAAATACTGTGGAAGATGGAAATTAGAAATAAAAGCTAAAATATCTGAAATTTTGAGGGAGCCCTGGTTGAAATTTACGAGTCATCCTTAAATACAGGAGGATTGGAGGGTGGCAAATGTTATACCTCTTTTCAAGAATGGAAAATGCTGGGAACTATAGGCCGGTGAGCTTAACATCTGTAATTGGTAAGTTACTGGAGAGTATTCTGTGGGATAGGATATACAGGCATTTGGATGGGCAAGGGCTGATTTGGAATAGTCAGCTGGTTTTGTGCGTGGGAGGTCGTATCTAACAAATCTGATTGACTTTTTTGAAGATGAGACCAAAAAGGTTGATGAGGGCACAGCTGTAGATGTTGTGTGCATGGATTTCAGTAAGGAGTTTGACAAGGTTCCACATGGAAGGCTGCTCTGGCTGGTTACACCGCATGGGATCCAAGGAAAGATAGATGAATGGATAAAAAATTGGCTCCATGGAAGGAAGAAGAAGGTAATGGTGGAAGGTTGCTTCTCAGACTGGATGCCTGTGCCGAGTGGCATGCCTCAGGGTTCGGTGCTGGGCTCATTACTGTTTGTCATCTGCATCAATGATTTGGATGAGAACATACAGGGCAAGATTAGTAAGTTTGCTGATGATACAAAAGTGAGTGGTTTTGCAGATAGTGAAGGTGGTTGTGAATGATTGCAACAGGATCTGGATCGATTGGCCAGGTGGGTGGAGGAATGGTCGATGGACAAGTGTGAGGTGTTGCATTTTGGGACGTTAAACCTACACAGTAAATGGTAGGCCTCTGGGTAGTGTAGAGCAAAGGGATCTAGGAGTACAGGTGCATGTTCCCTTGAAGGCCGAGTCGCAGGTAGATAAGGTGGTCAAAAAGGCTTTTGACACTTCAGCCTTCATCAGTCAGAGTATTGAGTATAGAGGTTGGGAGGTCATGTTGCAGTTGTGTAAGACGTTGGTGAGAACCCATTTAGAATATTGTGTTCAGTTCTGGGCACCATGTTACAGGAAATATATTGTCAAGCTTGAATGATTTCAATGAAATCGTGTTTTCTCTTTAAAATATGCAATGTTATTTGGATATAACAATGTTAGCTGTTAATGAAAGCGGAAGAATTTAATTAAAACTGAGATTTCTTGAAAATCATAATTTTTTTGTAAATGAGATTTGGGATCCCATTGTGATGTCATTGTGATGTCGAATGTGGCTGACGGCAGGGCAAGTGGAAAGGTGGTTTGAAAGGTAATTTTTGTAAAGTTTAAAACAACAATAATGTAAAATATACCATCAATCTGGACAAACTTGTTTGATTTACATCACAGAATCATGGTGAGTAAGGTGGGCCAAAAATTGTAGCGCTATCGTGCACCGTTTTGGCAGGGTTCTGGGATGTCATGCACATGCACGCACGCATGCATACAAACAAACATACAGAGAGATTTAGTGATATACTAGATCAAGTGGAACCCGTTGCAGGGGGGAGGATGGCCTGCGGTGTGATACTCAAACTAACTACCCCCCATACACACAGAGGGGGAGGGGGTTGAGGGAGGGAGGGAGGGAGGGAGGGGGGTGAGAGGGGGGAGTGGGAGGAGGGGGGGAGTGGGGTGAGAGGGGGATAAAGGGAGTGGGAGGGAGCGGGAGGGAGGGGAGAGGGGAGGGAAGAGAGGGGGAGAGATGGGGAGAGATGGGGAAGGGGGAGAGAGGGGGGAAAGGGGAGCGAGAGGAGGGGGAGAGCGAGGGGGGTAGAGGGTGGGAAAGGGGAGGGGGAGGGAGGGGGGAGGGAGGAGAGAAGAGGGGGAGAGAGGAGGGGGAGAGAGGAGGGGGAGAGAGGAGGAGGGGAGCCGCGTGGGCGAGAGGGCTGCTGGGCCCACAGTGAGCGGGCTACTAACCCTGTAGCGAGCGGGTTGCGGTGCAACACAGAATCGCAGGTCTTCATTGACGGCCTCTCCCAGAGGGAGCTATGGCCGCCATGGGCACCTTCCCATTGCGCTGCCCTGCATCCTCACCCATGCGGCGATAACGACCGCCGCTGCCAAGTTCTAGAACTTCAAGGAGCCCAGCGGAGCGCGCAGCACGACCTGAGCAGCAGTTTAAATGAATTTAATGAAATAAAAGTTAAGAAGCCAAGAAGTAAAGAAGACAGAACAGGGGTAACGTCACTCGCATCGCGAGCAAAGGCAGGCAGTCAGATCCGTTTTGTCATCATCAGCGAGACCATCTTGTTTATTATCTAAGTTATTTGAGATTTGTGAAAATTTTCATAAATAAATCGAGAAATGATACATGAAAGTTTCAGATAAAGCGATTTTTTACATCATGGCATAAATATATAAAAAATTCACCATTAGCATGTCGTGTTTTTGTGGAGATGTGAAACGCACAGAAACATCACACACACACACACACACACACACACACACACACACACACACACACACACACACACACACACACACACACACACACACACACACACACACACACACACACACACACACACACACACACACACACACACACACACACACACACACACACACACACCCCAAGATCAGAGTTTTATAAGTATAGAGATTGATAATAAACAAAATAATTGATGATGCAATGTTGATGCTATATTATCTTTGGATGAAGGTATAATGGGATTCACCTACTTTGCAATAGTAAGAATAATTAGAACAGTCTAGAATAGAAGCTAGTGAGAGGACATACAGACAGTTTAAGTTTTCAGCTTCATTTTTGAACCATTGTTGTTCTTTGGCTGGGGTTACTCTGCGGTCTTGACTCAAAACATCACCCATTCCTTCTCTCCAGAGATGTTACCCAGCATTTTGTGTCTATCTTCGGTTTAAATCAGCATCTGCAGTTCCTTCCTACATGCTGCACTAATGGCATTGTACTAATGTCACCATGAATGGCGGTGCTGGCTCGAAGGGCCGAATGGCCTCCTCCTGCACCTATTTTCTATGTTTCTAATGTAATTGAATGAAACAGGGAAGTAATTACAATTTCTCATGTTGGAGTCACCCAACATCTTGTACTGGTGGCTGAAAATGTTATTTCCAGGGCTAAGCTTATGCCTGAATGTGACCTGTGCCATGCTGATGGAATAATAATAATAATAATAATAATAATAATAATAATAATAATAATAATAATAATAATAATAATAATAAAAATAATAATAAAAATAATAAAAATAATCATCTTTATTGTCATTGTAAGGAATGAAATTTCAGGCACACTGCCCGAGCGGAAATCCAGCGTATCAGATAATTAATAATGACAATAGAAACAACAAAAACGGCAAGAAAATTGTCGTCAAGTCAGAATATATGCAATAGTTCACAGTATAGTGTTGTAGCAGTACAAAATACTGGCTATGAGAGGTGTGTGTTCAGAGCAGAGTTCAGAGTGGTGATGGCCTTGGGGTAGAAACTGTTTGTTAATCTTGTGGTGTGTGATTTGATGGACCTGCAATGCTTTCCTGAAGGCAGAAGGGCAAACAAGTGATGGGTGGGATGAGATGAGGCATTTAGTATGCGTGATGCCTTCCTCAGGCAACAAGAGCTATAGATATCTTCCAGGGCAGGCAGATGTGTGTTGGTGATCTTCTGGGCTGTATTGATGACTCACTGCAGAGCCTTCTTGTCAGCCGTAGAACTGTTGCCTTACCACACTAGGATGCGATGTGTCAGGATATTCTCTATGGAGCAACGGTAGAATGACACCAGCAGCTGTTGTGAAAAGTTGACTTTCCTGAGTGATCTTAGGAAGTAAAGCTATTGTTGCGCCTTCTTTACCAGGGAGTGCGTGTTAGTTGACCACCTGAGATCTGCTGAGATAACCTGCTTCATCATCCAAGGAATCTTGAACAGAGAGAATCATTGTGCAATTGTATGTAAACATTGCCACTTTGGTCTAATGATGGAGGGCAGGTGAAGTATGAAGCAGATGAAGTTGGTGGAATCACTAATATATCCCTGGGGAACACCCTGCAGCAATGAATGACCTCCCAATGCCTCAATCACCTTCCTTTGTGCTTGGATGAATGAACTCAGTGGAAACATTTTCCTTAATGATCGCTGTCTTTAATATTACTGTGGTTACCTGCTGTCACACATGGTTAAATCTTGCTTTGATGTCAAGTGCATTAACTCACACTACACCTTTGGGATCTTGTTCCGTTTACCAGGGATATAATGATATTAGAGAGGTCACAAACTGAGCATCAATTGGTAAATATTTTGCTGGCAACATTGACACAGGTTAGGAGAACAGACTAGTAAATTATATTTTAGGTGTGCTCCAAGCAGGACCCTACATAACTGCAGTAAGATGTCATAATTATTGTACTCAGATCCTCTTGCAATAAAGGCTTGATTTCATATTTGCATGTTCTATCCTTAATGCCTATTGCTACTCCATGCTGACTCTGCCCAATCGTATTATTATTTTCTGTGTCCTGACACCACTTCCTTAATAATAATAAGTTTTCTCACTACTTTTTAAAAATTCCTTAAATTGTTGGTGCACATTCCCTTATTGAATAACAACTGTTCACGGGACAACCGGAATGGAGGCGATGGCTGCAAAGGGCCTTCGTTGTCAACTGCAGCTAGGACTGTGAAATGCCACCAAATTGACGACTTGCATGTAGACTCAATGGCCTGTTCTGTACATTCTGTACTAACCAGGGGGGTTGTGCTTATGTATGGTGATAGTCTTGCTGATCTGCAAAGTAGATCTTCACTGTACCTCAATACACGCGATAATAAAGAAACCATTGAATCATTGTTGAAGATTCACTACAGATTGATGGCTGGTAATTGGGTAGAATTAATTTGGCTTTCTTTCTGTGGACGTAACATATCTGACAAATTGTTAGCAAAATAATCTGCATTTATTACTTCCTCTCCATTCTGTCCAGACCAATCAGGGGGTCAACTGCAGTTGTATAGGGCTCTGGTGAGACCACATCTGGAGTATTGCGTACAGTTTTGGTCTCCTAATTTGAGGAAGGACATTCTTGTGATTGAGGCAGTGCAACGTAGGTTCATGAGATTGATCCCTGGGATGTCGGGACTGTCATATAAGGAAAGATTGAAAAGACTAGGCTTGTATTCACTGGAGTTTAGAAGGATGAAGGGGAATCTTACAATTATAAATGGACTGGACAAGCTAGATGCAGGAAAAATGTTCCCAATGTTCTCACAGAGGGCAGTGGAGGCCAAGTCAGTGGATGGTTTTAAGGGAGAGTTAGATAGAACTCTAGGGGCTAGCGGAGTCAAGGGATATGGGGAGAAGGCAGGCACAGGTTATTGATAGGGGACGATCAGCTGTGATCACAATGAATGACTGTGCTGGCCTGAAGGGCCGAATGGCCTCTACCTGCACCTATTTTCTATGTTTCTATGTTTCTATGTCAGTGGGAAGGGAAACAGGCCAATGCAGGGGCTTTGCAAAGAGGTCTGCATAACCTACAGAGGGGAAGGAATAAACTGTTCTGATACTTGATGAGCCAGCACCAGTGAAGTCCAGCAAGTGCTGGATCACAGAGCTTTTGCTGTAATTGAAAAGCAAAGGAACTGCTGATATTGGAAATCTAAAATAAAAGTGGAAAATATTGAACCTACTCAGCAGGTCAGGTTGGCTAACCTATTGGGTATATAGTGTTTTTTTATTAAAGCTTTGAATGTATTTAGTTTAAAGTACATAATTATTCACATATGTTTTATGTCTTTAATTATTGTTAGCATTTTTTTGTAATATATTTTTAATTACATTTACATTTTATTAGTTCTTAAATGTCTCTGAAAATCAGAGGCATGTGAAAAACTGTTGAAATCATTTGCAGCTTTCTGTGCTGTCTTTCTGCATTCATCCAGCTATTATAAACTAGAGCCTCCAAATGGGCTATGAACTATATAGATTTGGGGACAGTATTTTTGGCTTTTTCACTATTATTGTCTGTTTGTTTATATATATATGATATTTATTACATATATAATATTTATATATATGTGTGTGTGTGTGTGTGTGTGTGTGTGTGTATTTATATGTGTATATATATATATATATACATATATATATATATGTGTGTGTGTGTGTGTTTGTATATATATACACATATATGTATACATGCATACAAGCACGCACACACACACACACACACACACACACACACACACACACACACACACACACACACACATATATATATATATCTAGGGAATTAATTGACCAAATTTAGAGAGGAGTGCATTTATGAAACCGTAAGTTAAATCCCTACCGGAATTGTAAAAATATCCGCGGGAGTGGAGGAAGTGAAATCAGCAGCTAAATAAGCCGGCGGCAGCAGCGAAAATCGCCAGCGAAAGAAAAATAATGGCGGCGTTTTTGGAGGAGAACGGGCTGCAGCAGCTGCCTTTATGGTGGCTGGGCAGCAGGAGGCTACAAAATGAGTGAGTGGGTGTGGGGGCGGGGTGAAGGATTTTATTTTAAAAAGTGTACATAAAAATGTCTAAATGTAATGAGGAGTGAATGGGTGAATGTAAAAGTGTAATGTGTAGCAAAATGGAAAATTTCTCAGGGTTTGAAAGTGTGGTTTTGGCAAACCATGAAATCAAAGGGCAAATCTGACATACACCCACAAACACACACACACCGCCGACACACACACACACACAGTTTTAAATAAGTATAGATATATATATCTATACCCTAAACTATATATATATGAAGTTTATGTGGAGTACTACGTCCACATATCTGTTGCATTGCTGCAAGTAAGAATTTAATTGTTCTATTTCGGGGCACATGACAATAAAACACTCTTGACTCTTGACACTTGACTCTTGACACGTGGCCACTCACAGTCCAAAGGTTGCTTGTGCCATGGAACTGGTCCGAGGTTTGGGGAGAGCCAGCCAAATGGGGCCACCGTATCAGGGCCAAAGTAGGTGAAAGCTTGTGGAGATTACAGTCAGCATTTCCTGACAGTGTGCCTGGTCTCACACAACCCACCCCATCTACATCTATGAATCTTTTCACGTTTTTGTCACCAATCTATTCAGGAAAAGATGTGAGAATGCTAAATATTTTATTAAATAAGGTGTTGAGGCAGAATACATACATATTTTATCGGAAAACCTCATAAATGTTGTTTCTGCCTCCCCCGCCACACTTGGAAATGGGTTCCAGCCTTCAACACTCTAAAAAAATTGCCCTGCATATCTCCTTAAAACTTTGTCCCTCTCACCGTAATGTTATGCCCTCTAGTCTTTGATATGTCCACCATGGGGAAAAAGGTTCTGATTACGGTACAACAGCTTCTTATCCTCTGCTATCAGGCATCTGAATGACCCTTCCATAAACTAGATTACTGTCCGATTCTCCTCTGCCCCATTGCGGACATTGGACTTTGCCTATACAACTGGTGTTCTACAGTGGGGTGGAAGATTGCAACCTTCACGTGATCCGCCCTGTTTCAACGAATGCAATCAACCTGGCGTGCACAATCAAACAAGATTAAATAGAACAAGTTGTCCTACAACTTTAGGCTGTGCATATCATACGCAAGAAGAAGAAGAAGAAGAAGCGTACTACAGTGCTGAGAACTATATTCTGACTCTGTATCTTCCCCTTTGCTCTTTCCATTGCACTAGTTAGATTTTATTTTATTTATGTCCAGAATTATCTGATCAGTTTGGATAGCATGTAAAAAACAAAGTTTTCAATGTACCTTGGTACATGTGTCAACAATAAACCCAAACTGTGATTCCTATCTATGCCTCTTATAGTTTTATGGAGTTCTGTCAGGTCCTTCCCTAACCTCTGCGATATAGATTTAAAGTCATTATCAGAATAATTAATTAGAGGGAGATGAGGAATTTATTTTTCAGCATGAGGATTGTAGGGGCCTGGAAATCACTGCCTGAAAAGATGGTGGAAGCACAAACATATTTTCACATTCATAAGTGGTTGAAGGACAGTGACCGTGCAGGACTATAGCCCAAATTTTGAAGATGGAATTAGGTTAGTAAGTTCCTTTACTATTGTCACAAGTATGAGGGGCTGTGTTGCTTGTGTTCTAAATTTCCTGTGATATAAAGACTTTTTATTTTAATCCATCTGCAAGCTCTTGAAACATATTAGGTTTTTTTGTTTCTTATCAAGTATCTACAATGATACATTTTCATATCCCTTCTCAAATTTAAATATTTCTCAGAAGTATTGTACAATCTACCAATTAGTGATAGAAGGCCAATTGTCATGAGGCTGAATTGCAAGATCTCTGTAAAACAAGGCAGCATGTATTAGCTTAAGGCAGCCGCAAAACAGCATTTATCGTTTCATAAAAAATAAGCCAGATGTGATGTAAGCTTGAAAGCAGAAATATTATTTTTTGTTTTGCTGAGATGATTTGTGGCAGCACTTGATTAAGTAACGCTGCATAACATTGTCACTGCCTCTGAAAATTACTAGTGATGAACTGGGGATATGCGGGACTCCAGTCGTCCAATGCAGTCAGATAGCACAAAGGACATTGAGTATAATCTGGCATTTGTCTGCTGCAATTATTACCTGGCACATCTCAGAGAAAGTCTGGATATTATCCAGGACTAGGTTGCAGGAAGCATGGGAAACTTGTTACTGTAACAGTTGTAAACAAGCAAAATGCTTTGGAGTGGTCAGCCACAGATCAACCACTATACTTACAGTTCATTACAGGTTATTGCTAAAACAGCTGAGATGACTGGACCGATCTAAGCATCGCAACTTCCATTACATCCGCATTTGTAAAGATGAATTTCTATTGATTGCAATAGAACGTACTGTAGACCATGGAATTTAGAACAGTGCAGCATAAGAACAAGCTATTTGGCTAATGCCCTAACTGTTATCTGCCTGCACGTAATCCATATCCCTCCATTCCCTGCATATCATGTGCCTATCCCAAAGTCTCTTAAATGCCAATAATATGGGTTTTGCTATGATTCCTTGCTGCCTACCTGTTGAATCTTGGGACAACGTCTGTCGTTATGGGATTCAGTTCTCATATCTGTGTGTGGATTAAAGTTGAAATGTTCAAGTTCCAGCAGAATCTAACTACTGATGCATAGAGGGGAGAATATCCATGATTCAGTGTCACATGGCAAGTGTGATGTCCATCGTCACTTTAATGAAATGTGGGAGGCTGTCAAAGAGTTCTTGCACGAATTAGATCAAAATAAAAAAATCTAAAAATTCCAACAGTGTATCTACAATTGGGAATGGTTTTTTTTCTATTTCACCAAAATCTGCCTGATATGTCAGGTGTTTCCTGCATTTTTATCTTACTTCTTTGCAAGATAATTTTTCCGCAACTCTTCTGTGAAAAGAAGCTAGGGACTGTCTGATTCACCTCTACCCCATGAAAATATTGGACTCTGAGACATATATTCTGCATTCTGTATCTTACCCTTTGCACTATTGTACTTGAGTGTGAGTGTATATGGAATATCTGATCTGTTTGGATAGCATGCAAAACAAAGCATTTCACTGTACCTTGTTACATGAGATAATAATAATACACCTAAAGCTAGAAAGCATGTGTGGATCATTTTGGATCATTTCAGGTAAGTGGCATTTTTGCATCCATTTGGTTCAGGAGCGTTTAGCTCCATTCTACAGGTCCAAAGGTTTACATAGAAACATAGAAACATAGAAAAATAGGTGCAGGAGTAGGCCATTCGGCCCTTCGAGCCTGCACCGCCATTCAATGTGATCATGGCTGATCATCCAACTCAGTATCCCATACCTGCCTTCTCTCCATACCCCCTGATCCCTTTAGCCACAAGTGCCACATCTAACGCCCTCTTAAATATAGCCAATGAACTGGCCTCAACTACCTTCTGTGGTAGAGAATTCCAGAGACTCACCACTCTCTGTATAAAGAATGTTTTCCTAATCTCGGTCCTAAAGGAATTCCCCCTTATCCTTAGACTGTGACCCCTTGTTCTGGACTCCCCCAACATCGGGAACAATCTTCCAGCATCTAGCTTGTCCAACCCCTTAAGAATTTTGTAAGTTTCTATAAGATCCCCCCTCAATCTTCTAAATTCCAGCAAGTACAAGCCGAGTCTATCCAGTCTTTCCTCATATGAAAGTCCTGACATCCCAGGAATCAGTCTGGCGAATCTTCTCTATCCCCTCTATGGCAAGAATGTCTTTCCTCAGATTTGGAGACCAAAACTGTACGCAATACTCTAGGTGTGGCCTCACCAAAACCCTGTACAACTGCAGTAGAACCTCCCTGCTCCTATACTCAAATCCTTTCACTCTGAATGCGAACATACCATTTGCTTTCTTCACTGCCTGCTGCACCTGCATGCCTACTTTCAATGACTGGTGTACCATGACATCCAGGTCTCATTGCATCTCCCTTTTTCCTAATCTGCCACCATTCAGATAATAGTCTACCTTCATGTTTTTGCCACCAAAGTGGATAACCTCACATTTATCCACATTATACTGCATCTGCCATGCATCTGCCCATTCACTCAGCCTAACCAAATCACCCTACAGCCTCCAAGCATCCCCCTCACACCTAACTATACCCCTTGGTGTCATCTGCGAATTTGGAGATGTTGCATTCAATTTCCTCGTTCAAATCATTAATATATATTGTAAATAGCTGGGGTCCCAGCACTGAGCCTTGCGGTACCCCACTAGTCACTGCCTGCCATTCTGAAAAGGACCCATTTATTCCTACCCTTTGCTTTGCTAGCCAGTTCTCTATCCACATCAATACTAAACCCCCAATACCTTGTGGTTTAAGTTTGTATGCTAATCTCTTATGTGGGACCTTGTCGAAAGCCTTCTGAAAGTCTAGATATAACACATCGACTGGTTCTCCCTTATCCACTCTACTAGTTACATCCTCGAAAAATTCTATCAGATTTGTCAGACATGATTTACCTTTCATAAATCCATGCTGACTTTGTCCAATGATTTCACCACTTTCAAAATGCGCTGCTATCCCATCTTTAATAACTGACTCTCGCAGTTTTCCCACTACCGATGTTAGACTAACTGGTCTGTAATTCCCCGCTTTCTCTCTCCCTCCTTTTTTAAAAAAGTGGGATTACATTACGTTAATTAAGTGGTTTGTGGCATGTGTTTGCATATAAGATTTTACATATAACAATATATTATAATTTATGCAAAACTGTACGGAGAAAATAAATATTTTAATTTCCAGAGAACTATGAATTGTGAATGATGAAGTTAATTTCCACTGTCTTTCTTTGAATTAATTTGTGAGATTTTGGTACGATTGCAAAACAGTTGACTATGTTTATAAAACTAGCTGTTCTTCTTAGTACTGACAACAAGGGTTATTTAGTACATCAGGTGCTAAGCTAGTCTCCAAAGCCTCTGAAAAATAAAAGTTTATCTTATCTTGTTACCAGATGCCCTTGAAGCTGCATGATCAGGGACCTCATGATATACTGGGTTTTTTTTCGTGAGACCAAGCAGTTTCCCAAACACTTCATGATTTTTCTAATTGAGCCAACATGTAGTGCTGTTATGTTACATTATACCCACCCATTCCCCAAGATTGAACCATTCACCCACACACATGAGATAATTTATAGCGGTCAATGAACCTACCAGCCCACATGTCTTTGGAATGAGGCGGGACGGTACCCGGACGGGACGTCGTAGGACGAGAAGCTGAAGCGAAGAGGTAGAAACCAAGATACCAAACGGAAACAATGCCGAAAAGCCAAATAACCGAATGGACACAACGCCTAACAGCCAAATAACCGAAAGAGCATGACACCTAAAAGGGAAATAACCAAACGGACATGACGCCTAAAAGCCAAATGACCGAAAGGGCACAACGCCAAAAGGATACAAACCCGAATGAAGTCCATGGTGAAAGGAAAATACACAGAACGGACATGACGTCAAAAAGCCGCCGAACGGCCACGACGTCTCCGAGGATGTGATTCTTCTGAGACCTTGTCAGCGATTGGTCCAGACCTCCGCATCCATCACATCACTGGCTGGGGGAGACGGGAGGTTGGGGGGATTGTTCTCCTCAATGAGCATCACCACAGGAGCACAAAACTAGACACAAAATTCTGGAGTAACTCAGCGGGTCAGGCAGTATCTTTAGAGAAAAGGAATAGGTGACATTTTGGGTCGAGACTCTTCTTCAAACTTAGAGTCAGGTTGGAGAGAAACTAGTATGAAAATGTACAGCGCAAATCAGAGCCGGCATCGGTGACCGAGGAAAGGTGGAGGCTACAATGGTCCATTGTTTGTTTTCATTGTACTTTTTCATACCTCTAATTTCCATCTCACCTGACTAACTGCAGAAGGGTCTCGACTCAAAAAGTCACCTATTCCTTTTTTTCAAGGATGCTGCCTGACCCACTGAGTTACTCCAGCATTTTGTGTCTAACTTTGGTGTAAACCAGCATCTGCAATTCCTTCCTACAGCACCTCAAGACTGACTGCTCTCCTCCCTCCATCCCTCCATGATGGTGTAGCAAGGTACAGCTCCAACAGCATAATTAAATTTGCCAATGATACTAACTTTGTGAGACAAGTAATGGATAATGATAATTCAGAGTTCAGAAGGGAGATTGATAATCTTATCAATAAAACTAAAGTACCAGGAAGCCACCTTCTTGATCCACCACAGAGCTTGTGGTAAATGTGCTCCCACTATGCCAAATTGATGGAAACGTGTGTGTAATAATTTGCAAACCATAGGTACAGGGATAAAACAAAATCTCTTGTGTGGTGTTGTTTTAGCATATGTTTCCATGTGTGAATTAATTTCTCATCATTGGTGTTCAAATGTAGGATACTTCAGCAACACAAAAGCATAGCTTGCCACAAGCAGTTACTGCTACACAGCACCAAATGTAGAGGAGTGCAAATCTTTGATGCGCATTGTTGGTGTATAGTATTAAATCTTGCAGAAAGTTATGGAATAAATGGCAATAGACAATGGACAATAGGTGCAGGAGTAGACTATTTGGCCCTTTGAGCCAGCACCGCCATTCACTGTGATCATGGCTGATCATCCACACTCAGTACCCCATTCCTGCCTTTTCCCCATATCCCCTGACTCCGCTATCTTTAAGATTATCCAACTCTCTTGAAAGCATACAGAGAACCGGCCTCCACTGCCTTCTGATGAGAGAATTCCACAAATTCACAACCCTCTGTGTGAATTTTTGTTTCTTCATCTCTGTTCTAAATGGCTTTCCCCTTATTCTTAAATGGTGGCCCCTGGTTCTGGACTCCCACAACATCGGGAACATGTTTCCTGTGTCTAGCATGTCCAAACCTTTAATAATCTTATATGTTTCAATAAGATACCCAATAATCCTTCTAAATTCCAGAGTATACATGCCCAGCCGCTCCATTCTATCCACATATGACAGTCCCGTCATCCTGGGAATTAACCTCGTGAACCTACGCTGCACTCCCTCAATAGCAAGAATGCAATTCCTCAAATTTGGAGACAAAAACTGCACACAATACTCCAGGTGTGCTTTCACTAGGGCCCCGTACAACTGCAGAATGACCTCTTTGCTCCAATACTCAATTCCTCTTGTTATGAGGGCCAATAGCAGATAGCTAGACTATCCAAGACACTTACTAGTGCTCTGTTCAGAAAACATGAACTTTCTCATCCAATAAACTAAGCACCAAATACCTATTGGGTTGAAGGGAACTGCAGATGTCGGTTTAAACCGAAGATAGACACAAAAGGCTGGAGTAACTCAGTGTGTCTGACAGCCTCTTTGGAGAAAAGGACATGCTGACGTTTCGGGTCGAAACTCTTCTTCGGACTGAGAGTTAAGGGAAACGAGAGATATAGAAGGTGGTGTAGAGAGATATGGAGCAAATAAATTAAAGATATGCAAAACAGTATCAGTATCTGGCTGACCGTCCACCTCTCACCCTGGTGACTTCACTCAGAAGGAGATGGAGGTCAGTCAAGTGATTATGACACCACTCAGTGACAGAAACAGTAAGACCAGACCCTGTTGTGGCTTTGATTACTAAACACTTTCACAAAGTTAATACTGTGTACATTTTAATTTAGATCGAGAAACACATTTGTCCTCAGATAATGTTGCTACTGGGGAATCAACAGATTTCTCTTGCATATATTATTGTCCCAGGCTTACTGCATGTAACAGTAAGAGGCAAGGAAATAGTTTTGTTTTGTTTAGTTTAGAGATACAGTGCGGAAACAGGCCCTTCGGCCCACCAGGTCCACACTGATCAGTGATCCCCGCACATTAACACTATCCAAATCACACTAGGGAAAATTTACACTTATACCAAGCCAATTAACCTACAAACTGTACATCTTTGGGGTGTAGGAGGAAACCGAAGATCTCGGAGAAAACCCATGCAGTCTCGGGGAGAATGTACAACTTCGTACAGCACCCCTAGTCGGGATCGAACCCGGGTATCCAGCACAGCAAGCCCTGTAACGCAGAAGCTCTAACGCTGCGCCACCATGCCGCTTCAATAGGTTGGTCAAGTGGAATGGTTGTATGTAGGTCATCAGTAGATAGAATATAGAACATAGTAAGGTACAGCACAGGAACAGGCTCGTTTGCCCACTATTACTGTGCCGAACATGATACCAAGTCCAGCTTTTATCTGCCTGCATAGAATCCATATTCCTCCATTCCCTGCATATCCATAAACCTATCAAAAAGTTGCTTATATATTTAACCTTCCTTGAGTGTGTTTTTTGAGGTGAAAGAATGGTATAAACTGCCAGTAAATCTAGGATCAAATCTACATTGTTCGTAAATTATGGTAGCAGATCACCTGCACATGAATAAAATCATATGTTTACCTATGAAAAGTTTGCTTACTCCGATTCATATTGGTAAATAGTTCTTGGCCCAAAACATTTTGTAACTCATACAAGCATGCCACATGCTGTTGTTGAAATTATGGCTATTCATCTATGGAGAAGTGTGCAAAAGTCCTGTTGGGCCATACTTCCACTGGTTCAATAATGGCTTGAAGCTGCCCCTCAATCCTTTCAAAGCCACTTCTGTTCCTGAATCCAGCAGGGCTTGCGGCATTCCAGTATTCCATCAACACATTGTTTGCTCAACCATTCAGGTCCCTGTGGACGGCACAAAACCTGTCATTCTTCATACTGCTCGGTCCACTCTTGCACTTGAAACAATCAAAGTTTAGCTGCTGTGCACAGGAATACAAACTTCACCTATACATCACTAAAACTCTGATGTGTTAAAGAAGGAACTGCAGATGCTGGAGAATCGAGGGTTACACAAAAAGCTGAAGAAACTCAGCAGGTGCAGCAGCATCTAAGGAGCGAAGGAGATAGGCGACGTTTCGGGTCGAGACCTCTCGACCCGAAACGTCGCCTATCTCCTTCGCTCCTTAGATGCTGCTGCACCCGCTGAGTTTCTCCAGCTTTTTGTGTAACCCACTAAAACTCTGATCTTGTGTTCTTCCGCTTTGCGCAGAAACATTACGCTATAGCACTACAATTTTTCCTTAGCTCACTCACCGTTCTCCTGTGCTGCGAGTGCAACTGGTTTAGTTCTGATCGGTAGTTGTAAAAGTTGTTGCGATGTTTAAAAATCGCAAAAAACACGTGTGCGCAGGCCGATCTCCTCTCCTGCCAGTCAGCACCGCGCGGATTGGTCTCTTCTGCCACTCCCCAGCACGGTCCGCCCCTTCCTGCGCCATCGCGTGTTTACTTGAGCTGAGAATGGCTGGCGGAGGTCTCCAATTTTCAGAGGGACCGGAAGTGGCGCAGTGTCAAAGATGTCGCCAAACAAAAAGCGGAGACTCTGATCCCGGCGGAGGAGAACACCCAATTACCAGCGCCGCTGTGATCCCCATCACCCCACCAGCTCCAACCCCTTCTCCTCTGGTCCCCCTTGCTGGCTCCTGCCCCTCTACCCCGTGATACCCCCCTCTCCCCCATGGCTCTTCCCCCGTCTTTTCCCCACTATCCCCCTCCTGCCCACATGCCCCCTTCTGCCGAAAACCCCCCTCAACCCCCCACCCACACACCCCTACCCCACCACAACTCCCCTGCCCCCACACCCCTCCCTCCACAACTGCCCTATCCCTACACCCCTCCCCCCACAACCCTCTCCCCCAACCCCCCCCAAAGCCCCCCCCGCCCACACACCCCTCCCCCAGAACCCTGCTGCCTACACACCCATACCCCCCACCCGCCCACACACCCCTCCGCCCACACACCCATACCCCCCACCCACCCACTCACCCCTCCCCCACAACAACCACCACCCACACACTACTTCCACCCACAAGCCACACCCCACCCACACCCCCCCCGCCACACACAGCCCCCTCCCACACACCCCCACCTACACAACCACCCTGCCCACACACCCCCTCCCCTCAATGAATCCTGAATATGAATAAGAAAATAGGACAAGCAGTTCTCAAAGCTGTCACTATAAATACATTTTCAATCAAGCAATTCTTTCTTTTCTCTGCAACAATGCCCATTCAATTAACTCACTTTTGTTTGACACAATCAATAACTTAATCCATAGCAAATTTATGCTAGCTAAATTTTCACTTTCTACGTTAGCTCACCTTTGTTCCAATTTATTAATACATTTCATGTTCATGCATTCACTGGACAACAAAGTATAACAAGTAAAATAGCTTAAAGGGCCTGTCCCACCAGCATCTGATTGCATGCGATTAGCTCGACCTACCGTGGTCGCTTGAGCCGTATGGCCTTGCGGGGTCAGTCCCACTTCGATCGCCGGAGCCGCGTAGAGTTGTGCGGAGCTGGTCCCGACATCGCGCGGGACTCCGAAAAACTGACACTTGTTCAAAAATCCCGCGCGGCAAAAGACTGTCGGCCGCAGCCGCATCGAGCACATGAATAACGTTTTGACGTCGTGTGTCTACCGCGTGGCGTTGTGCGATAACGTCACTGCCCAACGCCGTGCGACTCCCATTATCAGTCGGCCCGCCTTTACTGCGGCACATAAAAAACACGCGCGTTTTGAAAATAACCACCACTTACCGCATTTCTTGCAACGGAGTTCTTCCCAGCTGCATCGATTACCAGAGAACATGAGGAGAACAAGGAACTCCAGGGTCATCAAGAAGAAATCCATGCAGGATAAGGTAAAGCAAATAAAGCAGGTCAGTATAGAGAACATACAGACCCAGGAGGGTCCAGCCACTGCTTCTGGCCATGCTGCTGTTCCTGACCCTGCTCCTGCTTCAGTTCCTGTCCCATCTCCTGCCCTAACTTCTACCTCAATACCCTCACCAATTCCTACCCCAGTTCCTTCCCCATCTCCTTCCTCAGAACAGCACCTCATATTCCGCTTGGGGAGCCTGCATCCTCTTGGCATGAACATTGATTTATCTCAATTCTGTTGACCCTTGCTGTCTCCTCCCCTTCCCACCTCTCCCTCAGCCCTCGGCTCCTCCTCCTCCTTTTTCCTTTCTTCCCCCCGCCTCCCCCCACCCCCTATCAGTCTGAAAAAGGGTTTCGGCTCGAAACGTTACCTATCTCCTTTGCTCCATAGATGCTGCTGCACCCGCTGAGTTTCTCCAGCATTTTGTGTACCCTCGATTTTCCAACATCTGCAGTTCCTTCTTCAGCTCCTGCCCCAGCTCCTGCCCCATCTCCAGCTTCAACTCCAGCTCCAGCTGCTGCTGCAGAATGGGACTTGGATTTGGCTCAGGATACTGATGCCTCAGCTGCGCCGGCGAGGAGGAAGAAGAAGAGGTTGTTCACAAGGCCTTATAATTTTACTCGGGAACAAGAGGGAGACCTGGTAGAATGGTATCAGGCCCACCGTGAACTGTACGATAAGAGCCATCGTGATTTCAGAAACACGGATCTGTGCAACGCGATGCATGAAGACAAGGCGAAGGAGTTCACTGACTGCTCTTGTAAGTACATACTTTGTAGTTTGTCTACATTCCTGTGGTGGTAATTGCAGTTCCAATTAAGATTACAATTTGCTCAATACTGATGTTCATTTATTTTATGTTTACACAGATGACCAACTGTGCCAGTGGTTCAAGAGCCAGAGGACACGGTTCGGTAAATTGTCGAACGGTTTTGGCAAGTCTGGCTCCGCCAGTAAGCCACTGACTGACAAAGAGCAGTGGATAGTGGAGAAATGGGGGTTCATGCGGAACCATATAGTCCGAGTGCAGAGCAAAGAGAGCGGCTGGAAGGTGAATAGCTAAGAAAATGATGGGACAATTGAAATTTGTTAGAAAATTTGATAGATGTTTTGTAGTGGCTTGTAATGTCAGTCATAGGAACTCGGGGCATCAGGTAGTCAGGACGTTTTTTCAACATGTTGAAAAATGTCCATGAGTGAAATAAATAGCTCCAAGTACCTACGAATGGCTATTACCGTAATTCTCTGAGTTCGAATCAAAGGGAAAACTCGGGAGAATTTGTGAGTAACTCGGGAAAGTGGGACAGGGCCTTAAGTTGGCCTGCTAAAGAAACTCGGCATTGCCTGATAGGCAGCGTCTCACTGTAGTGCATTGTATTGGTGAGGATATCTTCCCTGCAGGTGCAGGAAGTGATGTGCAGATCACCATACAGGTCCATGCTAACCACCAACTACCCCTGCCACCGCCCCTCTAGTGCATGGGACCTTCCCTGGCATGCCTCTCCGATCAGGATTTTGAGTGAATGTGGGGACCTTGCTTCCCTTTCTTAACAGCAATCATCAGCTAAAGTGGTTAGTCCTGACAGCGTGGTTGCTATTGGCAGTGCCTCTTTAAGAGCTGATGCCCTTTTCTGGCTGAAACATTAGGAGATGTGTGGGGTTACATGAGATCTTATGATGTTTTAGAGCTTGTTTTGTTAAGCAGCCAAACTTTGTACCGACATCCCTTCAACTGATATTTTTTACTTATTTTAATATAGGATCCAATTGATCACTGACAATAAATATAATCATATTGCAGTACACCACAAATATGTGCAAACCTATTTCGAAGCATATGTGGGTGCGGTTGTGAAATAATATTAAATTGTGACATAACTTGATGTACCAGCTTTCTGTTTCATTCCAACATTTTTGGTTGTTTGCAAATTTAATTATTTTACAACTGAGGATATGAACGTGTAATGCTCATTTTTATTCAATCACCTCTTTGTTGTCCAATTTGTAATTTAACAAGAGAAGGCTGAAGTTCACCAACATTAGTTATTTTGGTTTCTCCTTAGCTGTGACCTATTTCCATTATAATCAGTGCTGCCATTACCCCATGATGAGTAAGACCGTAAATGGAGAGACAATCATTCCATGAATGGCCTGAAGCAGATTCTCACATGCACAGGCCGGTGAGTACATGTTTAAGGCCCTGGCAATATTCATTTTGTTGGAAGATCCCAGGACATTCCAATCTCTGAGACTAAACTGTCAGAAGAAGGAATTAAGGTTCAGTGTTTGTTTTCCCAAGCCATAAATCATAGATTTACAAAAAGGAATATTCCAGAACAAACAAGAGTGAAAACATTCACAGGTGGAAGAAGTCAATGATGTTAAACTTAATATGCCATTGTGGAAACGCATGACTAACAACAATAGGGCATTAATTTAATAAGTAATGGTGAAGGTTTCCACTTTGACAGGCACTGTGGCTGGCTGCTTTCTAGATCAGATTATTGACGAGGTCAATGTGACCAAGACTGGCTTAATGAGCAGTAATCTTGTCACTGCGATATGTATAGAACATAGAGCATTGAAAAGTACAGAACAAGAACAGGCCCTTCAGCCCACAATGCATGTGCTGAACATGATCCCAGACGAATCTCGTCTACCTGCATTTGATTGATCACTCTCCATTCTCTGCATATCCATGTGCCCATCTAAAAGCCTCTAAAATGTACTATTGTATCGGCTTGCACCACAACCTCTGGCAGTGCATTTCAAGCATCCACCACTCTCTGTACAAAAATTAATATCCTGTAAATTTCCTTTAAACTTTTCCCTTTCTGACCTTAAAGTTATGTCCTCTAGTTTTTGACATAACCACCCTGGGAGACAGGCTCTGACTTTCTACTCTGTCTATGTCTCTCATAATTTTATACACCTCTCAAGCTTCAGATAAAACAATTCAAATTTTCCAACCTCTCCTAGCTAATAATTGATGGGTGGCACAATGGTAGAGCTTGTAGACCTTATGCTTCACAGTGCCAGGGACCTGAATTTGATCCTGACTTTGAGTGCGGTCTGTGTGAAGTTTGCATGTTTTCCCTGTGACAGGGTGTGTTTCTCTCCAGTTTTCATTTAATTTAGTTTAGAAGTACAGCGTGGAAACAGGCCCTTCAGCCCACCGAGTCTGCGGAGATCAATAATCATCCCATACACTTTTTTAATTCCACACGTTAGAGACAATTTACAGAGGCCAATTAACCTAAAACCCTGCTCCTTTGGAATGTAGGAGAAAACCAGAGCACCCAGGGAAAACCCATGCAATGTCAAGGAGAATGTACAAACTCCGAAGAGACAGCATCCGTAGTCAGGATCGAATGCAGGTCTCTGGCGCTGTGCCACTGTGTTGCCTGGTGCTTGCGTTTCCTCCCACATCCCAAAGACATGTACATTAATTGCCCTCTGTAAATTCCCCTTAGTGTGTAGGGAGTGGATGAGAAAGTGGGATAATATAGAACTAGCGTGAATGGGTGATTGATAATCAACATGGATTTGGTGGCCAAAGGACCAACTTTCATGCTGCAAATATAAACTAAACTAAACTAACTCTCTAATCCCGGCAACATCGTGGGAAACCTCTTCTGCACCCTTCTCAAAAGCCACCACATCCCTCCTACAAAGGGATGAGTAGACCATACTACAAATGCGGCCTAACCAAACTTTTATAATGCTGCAACATAACTGACATATGCTCAATGCCATAACCAATGAAGGCAAGCAGAGCATTTTTTTTTAAACCACAATCTAGCTGAGATGCCACTTTGAAGAAGCTATGGACTTTGACTCCAAGATCCCTCTCCACATCAATGGTGTTGAGTCTTGCCATTAACTGTATACTTTCCCATTATGTTTGACTTCCCAAAGTGCAACCCCTCTCATTTGCTTGGATCATTTTTCCATCCATATCTGTAACTGAGCTAAATCCCACTGTATCCTTCGATGACCTTCGTCACTGTCCATGATTCCACCAACTTTGGTGTAGTCTGCAAAATTACTAAACAACCCACCCACATTTATGTCCACGTCATCTATATTGATCACAAATCACAGATCCCATCACTGGTCACAGACATCCAGCCAGACCAACACCCTTTCACTACTACCCTCTGTCTTCTATGAATAAGTGCTTTAGGAAATATATTCTAATATATAGGCCAGCTTTGCCCATTATGGAACATGCCCAGACAATAAAGGACAGATGAAAATCAAAACTGAGGAAATAATGCCTCATACCGGAAAACCAAGGATAGCATGACATTAAAACATTGTGAACGTTAACAGGAATGAAAAACTTACCATGTTCTTGAGATAATTATGGATATTGTAGGCATGTAATGTTTATTTACAAATAAGTTTGTGATCACTCATTTTCTATGCTTTATAACACGGATTTTAAATTTGAATATCTTGATCTCGCACATTTTGCATTTTGTAAAAACAAAATGTTACAAAACTCAGTTGGACAAGATTACATCAGTTATGAATAATATAACTAGCTCTCTGTCCTAAGAGGGAAATAATTATTTGCTACATTTTGCCTCTCCTCAACTCATTTTGCTTTATCTATATGTAATGAACTGACACTGTTAGAGATTTTTGCAAACTACAAGCTATAAGACATGATCCAACTAAAACAGTTGGTGATGCATGATCTGGCTAAAGAAAGTGGCACAGGAGTGCAATTTCTAGACCTTTTCCAATCATGCATGTAGGATCACTCAGCTTACATACTGATTCATGGGAGAATTCAGCCAAAGCTATTTAATACAATGGATCTAATGTTCTAAGGAGCGTGCAGGATAAGATCTTTCTGGACTTTGGCTTCGGGGCACAACCCTGTCCTCATTAACAAAGCTGCTGGAGCGATGGTTGACAGTTTCAAGTTCCTCAGCATACAAATCACCAGCAACCTAACCTGGTCCTTTCTTAATGGCATGGTTATCAAGAAGCCGCATCAGTCTATTTATTTTCTTTGACGTCTGAGAAGATTGAACATATCCATGAGGATTCTCTTTAACTTCTACAGATGAAGAGACAAGAGAGTTTTTATTGTCATATGTTCCGAATCAGAACAATTAAATTCTTATTTGCAGCAGCACAACAGATACAGTATGTAAACATAGCACTCTGTAAAATAATAAACAACAAAAAACTGTTCAGTATATATATGACAGTTAGATTTAGCTCTTAGGGTTAAGGGAATCAGGGGATATGGAAAATGGCAGGAACAGGGTACTGATTCTGGATGATCAGTCATGAATATGTTGAATGGAGGTGCTGGCCCAAAGGGCCAAATGGCCTACCCCTGCACCTATGTTCTATGTTTCTATCTTTCCAGTCAAGCACCGAAGAAGAGTTCAGTATCTACTGGAGTCTTGCAATTTACAGAATTACTGGATGGACTGAACACTGTGCAGATTGAATAGATGCATTGAGAAAGGATGTAGAGTCTGCAATGTAGAGTCTGTCCATAGACTCTGAAAAATCCTTTGAGGGATGTATTAGCAGACATGGACATTAACATCAGCCCACTACAGCATTGCCTAAGTGTGACAAGTGGACTGAAAACAGACATTTTAGAGCTGGAACACTTGGATATGATTCTGAAAGTGAACATGAAGAGGAGTTTGCAAGTGGCTTCAAAGAAACAATAAAAAATCCAGTGTCTTTAGTTATTGAATGAGCTATTTGCCACTGCATCAGGTTTTATATTAATGCTTGGTGTTTGTGGTCAAGCTAATACAATATATTGAATGTTTTGATGATTATTGTGTTGTGGCAATAGTTGCAGAACAGGATTCAAGAATCGATGAGTCAAGGAGCTGTCCCAATGGGGCTACCTAATCCGCGAGTTAAGAAGAGTGTCTTTGACCTTCAAACTCGAGGGCACTCACCTGAAAAACCTCGAGCTGGATCGACCGTGCACATTGAAACCGCGAACTGGATCGACCGACCGCGCACACACAAACACATGGCAAAGGCGGGGGCCAGCGAAAGCGGGGGAGCGCTGTCTGAAATTCACACCTGCGATGAGGAGGAAGGTAAAAGACAACTACACAGTGTACGGTAAGTCCTTTGGAGAGTGCGGAGGGGGGGGAGGGGAGAGACAGGGAGAGAGGGGGAGAGAAAGAGAGAGAAGGGGAGAGAAGGGGAGGAGAAGGACCTCCCCCTTCTCTTTCTTTTTAGTGGCGCCGCTGCCTGGCAGCTGCAGCTCACCTGCAGTCCGTCCGTTTTTAATTTTATTTTTGTCTTCTTGTGTCTGTTTTAGTGATTATTTTGGTTTATTAGGCTGTGTATGTGTGTTGGGGGGGGGGGGGGGGAGGGTGGGAGAAACAGGGTGTTAGTCTCTCCCTTCAGGGGGATGCAACTTTTCTTGTCATGTCCCCCGTCACCGTCTCCGTCTGTGCTGAGGCCCTAATGGCGGAGCTGGTGGCCTTGAAGCTATGGCGGCCTTCCAGCTTCCAGCAGCGGCGGCACGGCTTCGGAGCTTCAGCGGCAACCTGTCTTCGGAACTGCGGTGCTCCAGCAGCGGCCTGGCTTTCGGGGCTGCGGTGCTGCAGTGGCGACCTGGCTTCGGGGCTGCGGTGCTCCAGTGGCGACCTGGCTTCGGGGCAGCGGTGCTCCAGAGGCAACCTGGCTTTCAGGGCTGCAGTGCTCCAGCGATGTTCCAGCAGCGACCTGGCTTTGGAGCTGCGGTGCTCCGGCGGCAGGCCCTGTTGCGGTGTTCCTGCGTTCCGGCGACGGTGGTGGCGGCATCCCGGCTTCGGAGGCTCGGCCGCGGGTCTGGTGGATGGCAACATCGGAGGCCTGGATCTCCTCAGCGCAGAGGGAGAACAAGGAGGGAAGAAGACAGAGACTCTAAGACTTTTGCCTTCCACCATAGTGAGGAGGTGTTTGGTGAACTCACTGTGGTGGATGTTAAATTTGTGTTTATTGTGTGTTTTTGTTACTTTTAATATATGTATGACTGCAGGCAACTGGAACAGTCCATTGTAGGGGTGGAAGGGGTCTCCCATTATCTTGTTGCTCTGGAGTTGCATCTTCTGATGTATAGTTCCTGCAGAGGGGCGAGAGAAGTTCCCATAGTGCGTTCGGCCAAACGCACTACTCTCTGCAGAGCCTTCTTGTCTTGGGCAGAGCAATTCCCAAACCAAATCGTGATGTTTATGGACAAGATGCTTTCCACAGCCGCAGAGTAGAAGCACTGGAGGATCCTCGGAGACACTCTGAATTTCCTCAATTGCCTGAGGTGGTAAAGGCGCTGCCTTGCCTTACTCACGAGTGCTGCAGCGTGCGATGCCCGTGTCAGATCCTCAGAGATGTGGACTCCCAGGTATTTAAAACAGCTCACCCTATCCACAGCATCCCCATTTATCCTCAATAGTATGTACGTCCTCAGATGATGTGCCCTCCTAAAGTCCACGATCAGCTCCTTCGTTTTTTTGATGTTCAAGAGGAGGCTGTTGTCCTGACACCAGAGTGCCAGATCAGCCATCTCCTCCTGGTAGGCCTTCTCATCGTTGTCTGAGATCAGGCCCACAACCACGGTATCATCAGCAAACTTGATTATCGAGTTGGAGCTAAACCTAGCCACACAGTCATGTGTGTACAGGGAGTACAATAGGGGGCTGAGGACGCAACCCTGGGGGGATCTTGTGCTCAGGGTGAGGGACTTTGATGTATTCCCTCCCATCTTGACTACCTGGGGCTGGCGGTGAGAAAGTCCAGGACCCAGGCACGCAGGGGGGTGTTGAGCCCTAATTCCAGCAGCTTCTCAGCCAGTCTGGTGGGGACTATCGTGTTGAAGGCTGAACTGAAGTCTATGAACAGCATCCTCACGTAGCCCCCCTTCAGGCTGTCAAGATGGGAGAGAGTGGTGTGCAAAACCTGGGAGACAGCATAGTCTGTGGATCTGTTCGAACGGTATGCAAATTGTAATGGGTCCATGTTGCGAGGGAGGAAGGCGCAGATGTGTTTCTTCACCAGCCTCTCAATGCATTTCATGACTACCGAGGTGAGGGCCACCGGATGGTAGTCATTCAGGCAGGCTGGGGAGGCATTCTTTGGTACAGGTACAATGGTGGATCTTTTGAAGCAGGCAGGGACTACGGACTTGGCCAGGGAGAGGTTGAATATTGTAGTGAGCACCGGAGCTAGCTGCGTAGCACAGGCCTTAAGTACTCGCCCTGAGATGCCATCGGGGCCTGCAGCTTTCCTCGTGTTCACCCTTGTCAGAGCCCTCCTCACATCGTACTTGGACAGCGAGAATGTGTGCTCATTCCTCCCATCAGCTTCGTTAGCCAGCCCACTGGTGGTATTGTCGATAGTCGGCAGACCTGGGGTGTTGTTGCCCTTCTCGAACCGAGCGTAAAAAGAGTTCAAGTCATCAGCTAGGGAGGTGCCGGCACTTGCGGATGAGGGTGGGGTGCTCCGGTAGTTGGTTATAGTCCGTAGCCCCTGCCACAGGCGTCTGGTTTCCTGCTGCTCCATCTGTGACTTCATCTTGTCCCTGTACCTTCTTTTTGCGTCCTTCACCGCCCTTCGCAGTCGGTACGACTCTACCTTGTAGACGTCCATGTTTCCTGATGCCAGGCCAGAGTTGTAGGCAGCGGTGCGAGCATTCAAGGCAACACGAACGGACCTGTCTACCCAGGGTTTTTGATTAAGAAAGATGCTAACCCTTACCGTGGGGACGATGTTGTCGGTTATTGTTGTGATGAAGTCCGTGACCGCTTCCACGAACTCACTGGCGTCGCTGGAACTTGCTTGGAACATATTCCAGTCGACATCGCTCAGTGCATCTTGCAGCATGGCCTCTGACTGGTCAGACCACCGCTTTACATCCATCGTCTCTTTCGCTTCCCGAACTATCCTCTGTTTATTCTCCAACAGCAGAAAAATGGCAGTGTGGTCAGATTTTCCTAGGGGAGGGAGTGAAATGGCCTTGTAGCCCTTCCGGAACGGTGTATAACAGTGGTCCAATGTCCTTTCCCCCCTGGTGGCACACGTGATGTGTTGGTAGAAGTTCGGCATGACCTTCTTGAGATTTGATTTATATAATAGCCATAGCCGCATCCGGGTTCTTGTTTTGGTGTCGACATAGCACATCGTGTAGGGCCGATAGTGCCACGTGGGTGTCCACATGCAGTGGAATGTAGACGGCTGTGGCGATCACTGAGCCGAACTCCCGGGGAAGGTAGAATGGGCAGCATGAGATCGTCAGATGCTCCAGGTCCGGCAAGCAGGAACGGGAAAGCATCTTGATATTTCCAGGGTTGCACCAGTTATTATTGGTCATGAAGCAGACTCCTCCACCCTTGGATTTCCCAGATGCTTCTGTTCTGTCAGCATGGTGGACAGTGAAGGACAGTGAAGTCCTTCTAATCAGATATACTATACATAAGTACATCAAGTCAAACTCAAGTACTATAATAGAACAAAGGAGAGATACAGAGTGCAGAATATAGTTCTCTGCATTGTCGAGCACCAGTTCCATACACACTATTCAAAGTCCGCAATGAGGTAGAAGTGAATTGGACAGTACCCTAGCTTATGGAAGGGCTGTTCTGAAGCCTGGAAATAGAGGAGAAGTAAATGTTCCGGGTGTGCGTTTTCAAGCTACTGTACCTTTAGCCCAAAGGGAGTGGAGAGCAGAAGGAATGACCTGTAGTAGGATAAATCTTTGACTCTGTTGGCTGCTTTTCCAAGACAGGGTCAAGTGCAGATGAAGTCAATGGTGAGGAGTGTGATTTGTGCAATGGTCTTGGCAACATCCACAACTCTTTGCCACTTCTTATTGCCTTGGGCACAGCTGCTACCAAACCAAGCTAAAAAGCATCTTGACATTTTCCTCCATCAGTTTGCTGTTATAATTGTTGCTGAGTTTAATAAAGGATGTTCCATTTATATGTCTCCAGTTGATTTGATTATGCAAGAAGTAACACAAAGAAGCCTACAGATATTAATCCTGCCAATATTACAAAATAAGCAATTGAAGTTAACATTTAGATAATCCCTCCAGTGTCGAAATCTCTAATGAACATCTGTGATAACTTGTTATTTTCTTGATGCAGAGTTTGGTACACAGGGTATTTGCAGAATTTGGTACTCAGTGACGCAAATATATATTTATATCTGTCATCATGCACAAGTGATTCTGATCCTAGATTTAATAATCGAGAGGTCTGGATTCAATTATATTTGTCAGATGCAGAATTTAACTTCAGGTAATTTGATACAAAGTGTGACAGCGAAGATTCCATATTGCTGTAGCTGCTTCACTAATGCCTTTGGGGAGGAAGGCATGAGTCAAGAGTCAAGAGTGTTTATTTATCAAAGGCACCAGATATGAACCGGAAAAATGAAATACTCATTTGCGGCAGGCTTTACAGGTACATCAGATGCAACAACAACAATAAAAACATAAATTATCAGATTTTCTAAGCAAACTAGACCATGTTAGGGCAAAAAAAACAAAGTATGTATAGCAAACAGGGCAGTGCAAAGTCCATGGCGTTTCAGTGCAAGGGTAGGGTTGTGCATTGTGCATTGTGGTTCAAGAGTCTGATGGTTGATGAGAAAAAAGCTGTTCTTGAACCTGGAGATAAGGATTCTCAGGTTACCCATTTTAGCAACGAGAAGTGAGCATGGTCCGGGTATTTGATAAAATGATCTGTCTTCTTGAGGCAGTGCTTTCTGTAGATCCCATTGATGATGGGGAGATCATGGTAATATCCACCAACTTCTGCTGCCTCCTTCTTCTTGATGTATTGAAGAGAGAGTTAGATTTAGCTCTGAGGGTTAAAGGAATCAAGGGATACGGAGAAAAACCAGGAACAGGGTACTGATTCTGGATGATCAGCCATAATTATGTTGAATGGCAGTGCTGGCTCGAAGGGCCGAATGGCCTACTCCTGAACCTACTTTCTATGTTTCTATGTTTCATGACCGTCCAAATTTCAGCTTATGTAGTTGGATCTGTGTGTGACAAAAATGTGTCCTTCTGAAATGGTCCACGCAGTTCTGAGGCAATTGGCGATGGAATTAAATGATACACTTTCCAGTGGCACCCCTATCATGTGAATATATAATTTTTAAAAATACTACTTTTATTTCAGGCAATTGCTTTTTTAATCGTCAGCAGCATTTGTTACGTCAAAGCTGGAAATAGTTCCTTTTTTTCAGCTTATTCTGAAAGATTATGAACCTGAAATATTAACATTATTTTTCTCAGATGTGCCTGATCAGCTGAGCTTTTCTAGAATATGTCTGGTTTTAAGGTTTCCCAGCATCCGCGGTCATTTGCCATTGAAATAATATTATTCATTCAAGTTGGTAAAGTCCATGATTGTGGGATCCTTTTCTCATGGCCATCTGCCCAGGCGTAAAATTATGGACTTTATCAGGCCTGAGATGCTTTTGATGGGTCAGTCAGAACCAATAATGGGATTTGGTTCTTTTCAGTTAACAACCTAGCAAAATTTAAAAGGTATGGATGTTTCCAAATGTAATTAAATTATCGATGCAGCCAGTTAATTCTGAGAACAGAATGTCATCCATAAAGAGGAGATCTCCAGCTGGCTTTGTACATTGGCTGGCTTGTCTATGATGTGGCTAACTGCCCACTTTGGTGCCCCACACAACCTGTTCATCTTCACCAATGTCTATGGATCACAGATCTAATCAAAGTCCAGGTCTTACTGACACAGCTCCATTACAAAGCACTGTACTTCAGTTCATTTTCAGGTTATTGTTATTGTTGCAGGTACCGAGGTACAGTGAAAAGCTCTTGTTGCATGCAACAAGTGAAGAGGCAACCAGTGGCACAGAAGTAGAGCTGCAACCTCACGGTGCCCAAAAACAGGGTTTGATCCTGCCCTCAGGAGCTGTCTGAGTGGAGTTTGTACATTCTTCCTGTGACTGCATGGATTTTTTCTGCCTGCTACAGTTTCCTTCCACATTCCAGACATGTGCAGGTTTGTAGGTTAATTGGCTTCTGTACGTTGCCCCTATTGTTTGTACTCCATCGAAGGGCCTGTTTCTACATTGTATCTCTAAACTAGACAATAAACTAAAACATGTAGAAATGAATCTGGTTATCTCATACTCAGAACATTCTGGTGGCATTGTGACAGCCCACATGGTCAAACACCTTATCGATTGTTTCTGAATGATAAAACAGTTTAAACAAATAAAACGTGTAGGAAGGAACTGCAGATGGCGGTTTAAATCGAAGATAGACTCAAAATGCTGGAGTAACTCAGTGGGACAGGCAGTATCTCCAGAGAGAGAGAATGGGTGACATTTCGGGTCAAGACCCTTCTTCAGACTAAAAGCTTTTTTAAACTAAATGTTCGTGTACTTGATGTACTGTAATTCATTAATGAAAAAAAACTATCAAGGGCAGCAATCTCTCTCTAAAGTAACTGGAGGTGTATTACATAAGGCAGCCATGCCTGACACAAGTCTAGGCTCCACTGGCTCCCTGTGCGGTTCCGAATAAATTTCAAGATCCTCCTTTATGCCTACAAAGCCCTCACTGGGCTTGCCCCTATCTACATTAAATGTCTGCTCACCCACCACACCACCTCCAGGTCCCTCAGATCGGCCGACTTGGGGTTGTTGAACATCCCGCGGTCCAGGCATAAGCTCAGGGGCGACCGCGCCTTTGTGGTTGCAGCTCTAAGACTGTGGAATAGCATCCCGCTTCCCATCAGAACGGCCCCCTCCATCGACTCCTTTAAGTTGAGACTAAAAACTCATCTCTACTCCCAAGCATTTCTTGACGTCCTCTGAGCGAGGGCTATATGTATGTAGTGATGTTTAATCTATGAACCACTGTTGTTTGTTATACTATTCTTATACCAATGTAAAGCTCTTTGGCCAACGAGAGTTGTTTTTTAAATGTGCTATATAAATAAAAGTCACTTGACTTGACTAGGACAATACATATCTAGCCACTTAGCTTCAGATAAGTGCCCCACCCATAAAACCTGCGTTGAACCCTGAGGCAGAGTGTCCACCCTAGGTCAGAAGTGATGCAGTCAGACGTCCTATGCTGTAATGTGCAAGCAAGGATAATCGGGAATGCTGTCACACTTGACGGGCTGTTACACACCACCAACAAAAAATGTTATGGGCCTGACCCACTTAGGCAACTTTTTAGGCGATTGCAGGAGACTTTGCAGTCGCCACATGGTCGCCACATGTTTGCAGCTGGTTGCCGGGGAGTCGCCTTCATGGTCATGAGGAGTTCCCACATTTTGAGAACTAGTCGCGGCCTCATTATGGTCGCCCAGAATTTTTTAACATGTTGTAGAAGGTCCTAGTGGGTTGCCAAGAGGCCAAAGGTTCTCAGAGGTTCTTGTCGGTTGGTGCCGTTGCTGAACAGTGATTTCATTGGCTCAAAATATAAGCAGCAGTTTTCAGAACCACGGAACCGACTGGTAATGTTAAATGTCTGCCGAATTTCACAGCCGTGTATCTCTGGCTTCTTAAACGTTGTCTCCACTCCTTCTCCTCCCTTCTCCCCCGTTTTCTTCCTCCTTCTCCCCCCTCTCCCCCCTCTCCCCCCCCCCCCTTTTAAAGGACTTACCGTACACTGTGCTTTAGCTGTCTTAATTACAGCACCAACCTCCCTGTTCATCATGGTGTGTGACTGTATCATCTTGGCTTTGCAGCATGGAATTTTTTAGACAGTGCTCCCCCGCTTGCTCTGGCGCTGCCTTTGCGATATGTTTGTGCGTGTTCCACTTTGACAGACGCCGTTCTAGTTCCCGGTTTTTCAAGCGACTGCTGGCAACTTGATAGTCGCCGGCAGTCCACTGAAAAATCGCCTAAGTGGGACAGGCCCATTACAAAGTTTCAGCCCATTCAACCCACGAAAAACTTAAAAACAAAGGATGTCTCTTTAAAAATCCAACTACCCATGGCAAATATTTAAATGACAGCCCTCTGAAAGCTAAAGTGAAATCAGCAAAATAAAAACACAAATATGTTCATATTTAGTGGCACATTAGAAATAAGGTTAGAAATAAGGTCATTTTCAATCATTTCAGAATGGGAAATTTGCATCTTGTGAAGGTATTTCTGCTATATTATTGTTTGTACAATTTCCATTAATTCATTCAGGTAATAGATTCAAAATAAAAAGTTATTGAGTCGAAATATGGAACTGTGTGCAGCGTAGGTTCACAAGGTTAATTCCCTGGATGGCGGGACTGTCATATGCTGAGAGGATGGAGCGGCTGGGCTTATATACTCTGGAATTTAGGATGAGAGGTTATCTTATTGAAACATATAAGGTTATTAAGGGTTTAGACATGCTAGAGGCTGGAAGCATGTTCCCGATGTTAGGGGAGTCCAGAACCAGGGGCCACAGTAAAAGAATTAGGAGTAAGCCATTTAGAACGGAGATGAGGAAACACTTTTTCACACAGAGAGCTGTGAGTCTGTGGAATTCTCTGCCTCAGAAGGTGGTGGAGGCCAGTTCTCTGGATACTTTCAAGAGAGAGTTAAATAGGGCTCTTAAAGATAGCGAAGTCAGGAGAAATGGGGAGAAGGCAGGAACGGGATACTGATTGTGGATGTTCAGCCATGATCACATCGAATGGCGGTGCTGGCTCGAAGGGCCGAATGGCCTACTCCAGCACATGTTGTCAATTGTCTATTGTCCTTTTTAAAAACAACTAGGATTCCAGACCGCTAGTCTCTGCATTTCATGTGATGTGCCTGGTGATGTGATAATTAAAACTTACAACAATCTGTGCTATTGTACCATTGAAAATAATTGATCACCAATTTTCTTTGAATGATTCTCAAATTATTCTAATGTTACAACCCAGCAGTATGAATATTGATATCTCCAATTTCAATAACCTTTGCATTCCCTCTCTCTCCGTCCCTCCCCCACGCTAATCATCCTGCTAGTTTCACTGTTCATATCCTTCCGTTACCATATAACAATTACAGCACGGAAACAGGCCATCTCGGCCCTACAAGTCCGTGCCGAACAACTTTTTTCCCTTAGTCCCACCTGCCTGCACTCATACCATAACCCTCCATACCCTTCTCATCCATATGCCTATCCAATTTATTTTTAAATGATACCAACGAACCTGCCGCCACCACTTCCACTGGAAGCTCATTCCACACCGCTACCACTCTCTGAGTAAAGAAGTTCCCCCTCATGTTACCCCTAAACCTCTGTCCCTTAATTCTAAAGTCATGTCCTCTTGTTTGAATCTTCCCTATTCTCAAAGGGAAAAGCTTGTCCACATTAACTCTGTCTATCCCTCTCATCATTTTAAAGACCTCTATCAAGTCACCCCTTAACCTTCTGCGCTCCAGAGAATAAAGACCTAACTTATTCAACCTATCTCTGTAACTTAGCTGTTGAAACCCAGGCAACATTCTAGTAAATCTCCTCTGTACCCTCTCTATTTTGTTGACATCCTTCCTATAATTGGGCGACCAAAATTGTACACCATACTCCAGATTTGGTCTCACCAACGTCTTGTACAATTTTAACATTACATCCCAGCTTCTATACTCAATGCTCTGATTTATAAAGGCTAGCATACCAAAAGCTTTCTTTACCACCCTATCTATATGAGATTCTACCTTCAAGGAACTATGCACGGTTATTCCCAGATCCCTCTGTTCAACTGTATTCTTCAATTCCCTACCGTTTACCATGTACGTCCTATTTTGATTTGTCCTGCCAAGGTGTAGCACCTCACATTTATCAGCATTAAACTCCATCTGCCATCTTTCAGCCCATTTTTCCAACTGGCCTAAATCACTCTGTAGACTTTGGAAATCCTCTTCATTATCCACAACACCCCCTATCTTGGTATCATCTGCATACTTACTAATCCAATTTACCACCCCTTCATCCAGATCATTGATGTACATGACAAACAACAAAGGACCCAACACAGATCCCTGAGGCACCCCACTAGTCACCTGCCTCCAACCCGACAAACAGCCATCCACCATTACCCTCTGGCTTCTCCCATTCAGCCACTGTTGAATCCATCTTGCTATTCCTGCATTTATACCCAACAGTTGAACCTTCTTAACCAACCTTCCATGAGGAACCTTGTCAAAGGCCTTACTGAAGTCCATATAGACAACATCCACTGCTTTACCCTCGTCAATTTCCCTAGTAACCTCTTCAAAAAATTCAAGAAGATTAGTCAAACATGACCTTCCTGGCATAAATCCATGTTGACTGTTCCTAATTAGACCCTCTTTATCCAGATACTTATATATATTATCTCTAAGTATCTTTTCCATTAATTTGCCCACCACTGAAGTCAAACTAACCGGTCTATAATTGCTAGGTTTACTTTTAGAACCCTTTTTAAACAATGGAACAACATGCGCAGTACGCCAATCCTCGGGGACTATTCCAGTTTCTAATGACATTTGAAATATTTCTGTCATAGCCCCGGCTATTTCTACACTAACTTCCCTCAATGTCCTAGGGAATACCCTGTCAGGACCTGGAGACTTATCCACTTTTATATTTTTCAAAAGTGCCAGTACTTCTTTTACTTTGAAACTCGTAGTATCCATAGCTACTCTACTAGTTTCCCTTACCTCACATAATTCAATATCCTATTCCGTTATCACCCCTTCCACAGCCAAGAATGGACCATTGGGTCATCAGTGCCGGCTCTGATTTGTTATGTACCTTTTCATACCTTTAGTTTCCCTCACCACAGACAGTCTGAAAAAGGGTCTCCAGCCGAAATGTGATGCATTCCTTTTCTCCAGGGATTCCGCCTGACCTGCTGTTACTCCAGCATTTTGTGCCTATCTTCAGTATGAAGCAGCATCTGCATTTTCTTCCCACACGTCTAACTTAAAACAGTTTATTTGATCTGACAGCTGTCTTTGTAGCTCCCTTTGCATCCTACAGCATCCTACAGCACCTAGACTGCCAGGGGACCTATGCAAGGATCCTTTTTGTTGATTTTAGCTCTGCATTCAACACCATTGTGCCAGAACTCCAAACTTTCTGAGTTGACTGTGCCTGAACCACTCTGTTGGTGGATCACCATCTTCCTGACAGACAAGAAGCAGCATGTGAGGCTGGGAAAGCACATCTCGGATCCGCAAACGCTCAGCATAGGAGCACCGCAAGGCTGCGTACTCTCTCCTCTACTCTCTCTACAACAACGACTGCACCTCCACAGACACCTCTGACAATCTTCTCAAGTTTGCGGATGACACTACCCTGATCAGACTGATCCAGGATGGGGAGGAATCTCCCTACAGACAGGAAGTGTCACAGCTGGTATTCTGGTGCCATCGCAACAATCTAGAGCTCAATGCTCTTAAGACAGTGGAATTGATTGTAGACTTTAGGAGAGCTCCACCTCCCCTAACCCCACTCACCATCAACAACACCACAGTCACATCTGTGGAGGCTTTTAAGTTCCTGGGAACCATCATCTCCAAGGACCTTAAGTGGGGGGCTACCATCAACTCCACAGTCAAAAAGGCACAACAGAGGATGTACTTCCTACGGCAGCTGAGGAAGCACAATCTGCCACAGGCAACGATGGTCCAATTCTACACGGCCATCGTAGAGTTTGTTCTCACCTTCTCTATCATGGTCTGGTTTTGCTCAGCCACCAAGCACGACACCTGGAGGCTGCAGCGAATTGTCCGATCAGCAGAGAAGGTTATTGGCTGCAACCTTCCCTCCATTGATGAACTGTACACTGCACGGGTCAGGAAGTGAGCGGGCAAGATCATCTCTGACCCCTCTCACCCTGGCCACAAACTCTTTGAATCACTTTCCTCTGGAAGGCGACTCCGGATTGTCAAAGCTGCCACAGCCAGACATAAAAACAGTTTTTATCCACGAGTAGTTGCTCTACTCAACAGCGAAAAATCTGTAGCCTCCCTTTGATCTGGTATTTTGTTGCTTCACATGCTTGATCAACGGTGTTTTAACATTAATGTTTTATTATTATTAATGTTTAGTGTTTTCTGAGTCATTCGTAACTGTCACGGTATGACATGTTGTTACTTGTGGGCGGAGCACCAAGGCAAATTCCTTGTATGTGAATACTTGGCCAATAAACTTACTAATTACTTACTTACTTACTTACCAACTTACTTACTTACTTGGGTTACACAAAAAGCTGGAGAAACTCAGCGGGTGCAGCAGCATCTAAGGAGAGAAGGAGATAGGCGACGTTTCGGGTCGAGACCCTTCTTCAGACTGGTCAGAGATCAGGGAAACGAGAGATATAGACAGTGATGTGGAGAGATAAAGAACAATGAATGAAAGATATGCAAAAAAGTATTGATGATAAAGGAAACAGGCCATTGTAAGCTGTTTGTAGTGTGAAAATGAGAAGCTAGTGCGACTTGGGAGGGGGGGGGGGGTTGATGGAGAAGGAAAGTCAGGGCCCGAGGGCTGAGGGAGAGGTGGGAGGGGGAGGGGGCAGTCTGGGTTAACAGAATTGAGAAAATTCAATGTTTAAGCACAGAGGATGCAGACTCCCCAAGCGGAATATGAGGTGCTGTTCCTCCAACGAGAGGTCGGATACGGAATGGGAGGGGGAGTTGAAGTGCTGAGACACCGGGAGGTCGGGTTGGTTATTGCAGACCGAGCGGAGGTGTTCGGCGAAATGATCGCCCAGCCTCCGCTTGGTCTCACCAATGTAGATCAGCTGGCATCTGGAGCAACGGATGCAGTAGATGAGGTTGGAGGAGGTGCAGGTGAACCTCTGTCGGACTTGGAATGGCTGCTTGGGTCCCTGAAAGGAGTGGATGGGGGAGGTGAAGGGACAAGTGTAGCACCTCTACTTACTTACTTACTTACTTACTTACTTACTTATTTACTTACTTACTTACTTACTTACTGTTGAACTTTCAGACATCAAAGGATGAGAAACATTTTGCCTAAATAACTGCAATTTTAAGAATGAAGAGGAGGGAACTGAGATGAATGATCATGAACATTGTACTTTGTATTATTTTGTGAGATCTTTTGCCGTAGTTAATTATTAATTACAAATAAATTGAGTTTGTTGTTCTGCACTTGCACAAGTTTACTTTCATGCACAGCAAGTCAATTTCTATGTCCAAGAAGGCATGGTAGAAATCCATCAAGGAAATTACTGCAGTAATATATTAATTATTAATTTATTAATTATTAGGCAGAGAATCTTATTATTCTGCTTTGATCAAACACAAAATATCCAGGTTTTAGATTATAAAATATGCAGTAATGTAAATTTATTTTAAGTCTCTTTTATTTCATTAAGTGGGCCATTAGTTACTGAAAATGTCAATGAAATGTTATGGTCAAAAAATAAAACATTAATATTAATCTGTGCTCTCAACCTTGAGGTCCTTATTTCTCTCCTGCCTAATGAGAGTAAGTGACTGGTTTAATGATAAATAAAATCTATCACCAATGCCACCAATCCACCCCCGACTCCCCAGTCAATTGTTGTTTTATTGTTCTCAGAACTCTGTTTCTTAATTACAGTTTAAGGCTCGCATTATATTTATTTTCAGATACAGGCCGTGTGTTGCTGAGAGATACCGTTGCCTAGAAATTAGGTTTCACCTATTTTTCGTGTGTGAACTATTGTTGCATTGAGTATTGAAAGCAATTTGGGTTTCCTGCAAAAACATTGCAACATTGGCCAAAAGGGCATTTGTAACAGTTAAAATAGATTAGATTTTTAAAACAGCTCTAAAATGGGATCAGGAATGTTCCTGACAGGACCACACTCAGCTGCATGCAGCTTTTGCCACTGCTCCACGCCAAGCTGAGGAGGACGCCAATCTTTAAAAGCATATTTCCCTTGGCAATCAGACAACTGCAATACTGACAATGACTACCATGACAGAGAGGTTGACAGTTGGGCAGAGGAAGAGAGGCTCCCGGTTTATCAAGAGACCTGGATATTCCCATCAGTGTGCTGGGGCCCAGGGGATTTTCTTGGGCAAACATAAAGAACCCAACTGTTGTCATCTACAGGTGAACATTCACACTCAATGGATAAATGTAATGTGTTATGAAAGGTTCATGAAAAATATGTTCATAAGTTTTAGGAGCAGAATTAGACCATTTGGCCTGATCTATCTTTCCCACTCAACCTCATTCTCCTGCCTTCTCCCCATAACCATTGATACCCATTCTAATAAAGAATCTGCCAATCTCTGCTTTAAAAATGCCCAATGACTTGGCCTCCATAGTCGTCTGTGGCAATAGGGTTGAGTAGGAAGGATAGATCCGCCATGATTGAATGGTGCAGTAGACTAGTTGGGCCAAAAGGCATAATTCTGCTTCTATGAATTGATTTGGATGTTCTTGACCTGGATATAAAACTCCACAAAACTATGCTCTTTGGATATTGTTGGGGATCAGACCTATTGGTGAAACAGATTAAAGTTGTTTTGAACTATCTAGATGTACATTTACCTGATGTAAGTAATCATTAATTGAAAAAAAACCTAGTCTTTTCATCCCAGGTCAGCAATCCCTCTCAAACAACTGGGGTTATACAACGTAAGCCAGCCATGACTGACAAATGTCTGAGACTAAATATCCGGCCAATATCCAGTTTAAGATACCCCACCCTTATAAGCAGCATTGAATCCAGTGGCAGAGTGGAAGGTCAGTAGCAAAAACAGTCGGACCTCCTATGCTATAATGTACAAGCATGGAAAATCAGGAATGTCATGTCAAGGGAGGGCTTGTTCCAAACCACCAACTAAAAAAGTTACAAAATGTCAGCCCATTGTTCATAGCAAACTTAAAAACAAAGGATGTGAACTTGTATCTCCCCTACAAACACTCTGAATTATTTCTAAGAATTTAGCACATGGTTCACAGTGAGAAGGAAAGATTTAAACTGCAGGTAGATATGATCTGGATAATTGGACGGAAATCGGCCAATTTAATTTATAAGTTTAATTTGGAATTTTACTTTAGACCTTGGAAGTTTCATCCACAAATCTTCAAAAAGTTGTAAGACAAGTGAAAGAGATAATTAAGAAGTTCCTGGAGTGTTTTATTAGCCATGCCATGAAATATAAATGAGGGGAGATAATGCTAGGATTGTATAAATTCTAGATAAATCAAAGTTTTAAATTATGCAGTCCAGTCACCACATTATAAGATGGATGTGAATGCACAGAAGAGGAGATTTACAAACATATTGCCAGGACTGAAAATTTGAGGAAAGTTTAGTGAGGTCGGACTTGTTTTCTTTGCAACAAATAAAACTAATGACAAACTCAGGTGAAGTTTACAGAGCACTAGAACAAGTGGGACCCATTGGGTCCCTGTCACACGGGAGGCCTGATCCCCCATCGCAATATTCCACCACACACCCATAGCCGCCATAGGAGGCCTGGTCTACCAACGCAACCTATTCCCCCAACGCAATATTCTACCACTCACCCATAGCCCCCAACTACACAGGGGCTGCTCATTTTGCCATATTCACCCTCCCTCATTTTAAACTTTTAAATAAAAATCAGTGTACTGTGACTTTAAAATATATATACACCCTCCCTCCGTGCAACCAGGAATATATTTGCTGCCAGCAATATATTTTTTAAAAAGGGATTGCTACATTGCAGGACTGGGTGTCTGTAGATGATTAGTGCATGTCCCTTTAATTGTAGTTACGTAGCCCTGCTAACCACTCCCCTATAATCAAGTATATCTGTGTCTTGCATTCCCTAGCTCTCTCGCTAGTGAACGTGACAGACTATGTACAGCTAGGGCAGTAATGTGTGTGTAGTCAATAAAAGCTATAGTAAAGAATTCCTTGTGTACGTGCATGTTCTTTACATGGTGTCAGAAGTGGGATTCGAACCCACGCCTCCAAGTGGAGACCAGGCTATAGTAAAGAATTCCTTGTGTACGTGCATGTTCTTTACAGTGTCCCAGGATTGCAACATCATAGCTGATAGGGTTACAACCCCATTGTGAAGTCATAGCTGCAGAGGGACGATTTTTTTCTCAAATTTGGATTTTTTTTAATTAAAAAAAGTGAAATAACTTGTGAAATATAACATCAATCTGAATGAAACTTGACACAAACCACCACAGGAGAATTGTGAGTAAGGTGGTGCAAACATTTTTAGTGCTATAGTGTACCATTTTGGCATAGTTCTGGGATCACATATGTATAGATAGATAGATGGATGGATGGATGGATGGATGGATGGATGGATGGATGGATGGATGGATGGATGGATGGATGGATGGATGGGTGGGTGGGTGGGTGGGTGGGTGGGTGGGTGGGTGGGTGGGTGGATGGATGGATGGATGGATGGATGGATGGATGGATGGATGGATGGATGGATGGATGGATGGATAGATAGATAGATAGATAGATAGATAGATAGATAGATAGATAGATAGATAGATAGATAGATAGATAGATAGATAGATAGATAGATAGATAGATAGATAGATAGATAGATAGATAGATAGATAGATAGATACAGACTGACAGACAGATAGAAACAAACAAGATGGCTTTAAGAGACAGACAGACGGACGGACAGACAGACAGACAGACAGACAGACAGACAGACAGACAGACAGACAGACAGACAGACAGATAGATAGATAGATAGATAGATAGATAGATAGATAGATAGATAGATAGATAGATAGATAGATAGATAGATAGATAGATAGATAGATAGATAGATAGATAGATAGATAGATAGATAGACAGATAGATGGACAGACAGAGATAGATAGATAGATAGATGGACAGACAGAGATAGATAGATAGATAGATAGATAGATAGATAGATAGATAGATAGATAGATAGATAGATAGATAGATAGATAGATAGATAGATAGATAGATAGATAGATAGATAGATAGATAGATAGATAGATAGATAGATAGATAGATAGATAGATAGATAGATAATTTACTTTAATAGTCAAAATCCATGGTGAAATCTTATCAGGTCAATCAATTTTCATCAAAACAAAATTATGAAAGTTATCTACATGAAATATTAACTCTGTTTCTCTTTTCGCAAATGTTACCTGACCGACTGTGAATTTCCAGCGATTTTTTGGTTTTCTATGAGGCTTCCAATAACTTCACTCAAAAATCTTGTTCTGCAAACAGGATTAAAACTACTGTGGTAATTGGTGTGGCTTTCAAGTCTTAAATCCATCTGATGAATGGAAATTATATATTTGTCTACAACTGTGAAATAAATTCCTGTCAGTGCATGAACAAATCTGTTCCCGTGGCATGCAGTGCCTGATATCAGGGCTTCTCAGAGCCATTATATCCTCTTTGTGTCATGTATTTCTGAAATTCACACATAGCTAACAATGTTAACACCATTCTTTCGGCCAGTGTCAATCAAGTATACCACTGATTCATTTCTCAGCTTGCATTTCTCTGTACCCAGTGTGTAGGGTGCTGGTTTAAACCGAAGATAGAAGCAAAATGCTGGAGTAACCCAACGGCATGGGCAGCATCTCTGGAGAGAAGGAATGGGAGATGTTTCGGTTCTGAAGAGGGGTCTTGACCCGAAATGTCACCCATTCCTTCTCTACAGTGATGCTGTCTGTTCCGCTCAGTTACTCCAGCATTTTGTGTCTATCTTTCTCTGTATCCATATGTCTCTTTGAAACTTTTGCAGAGTTCTCCTTATATTTTTCTGACAATAACGATTCTCAATCCAGCGAGTAAAATCTAAATTTCCAACAAGATGCCATCACTGATTGACCTGCAACATTTTATTTGTGACTGTGTTTGCGTCAACTTTTCAGGCCATCCCTGATTCACCAGCTGCCAATGTGTCTGTTGCTTTCTTTTCTAAACTCCCTACTTAAGTTGGAGCAACATTTGTTCTATGCTTACCCTGAATTTCCTCTCATAGAGATGGTTGTGGAATTTCTCCCATCTATATGCATCTGCTAATACCCCTTTTCTATGGTGCCATATCCGTCCAATGTGAATAGAAACATAGAAACATAGAAAACAGGTGCAGGAGCAGGCCATTCGGCCCTTCGAGCCTGCACCGCCATTCAATTTGATCATGGCTGGTCATCCAACTCAGTATCCTGTACTTGCCTTCTCTCCATACCCCCTGGTCCCTTTAGCCACAAGGGCCACATCTAACTCCCTCTTAAAATATAGCCAATGAACTGGCCTCAACTACCTTCTGTGGCCGAGAATTCCAGAGACTCACCACTCTCTGTGTGAAAATGTTTTTGTAAATGTTATTAGCTTGCCATATTGTCCCTGACTACTCTCAGTTATTCAATGTAGGTTTCTACCTTTAAAATAATATTTTCTATTGTGGTTGAGCAGATGTTCTCAGTGCAAATCATTTTCTTCAGTTTGTTAAATCTCAATTCATGGGTATTAGTTCGATCAGGTTTGCTGTATTGTCTAAGATGAGAAGTTGGAAAGAGCTTTCTATTAGACTTGCCTCAGAGGACTTCTCCATTATTTGTTGTCCTTTGGTACTTTAATCTCAGTGATAGCTATGACCTTCACCAGGTTTGGCTTAACTGCATCTGGCATGTATAGCATTCCAAGGAACTGGCATTCTTTCTTTTTCATGGTTCACTTCAATTCGATCAAGTCAAGCCTTCCTGGTTCTTTTCATTGCCTGTTAAAGCTGACTATGGATCTGCAATGCCTAATCACTGGTATATTCTGCAAGTTTTGCCCAATTTACTGATGAAAACTGTATTTGACATAAAATACATTGGAGCTCGTTATTAACGAAAATGGTGTGCTGAATGTTGTTGTTAGTGAAGAATCTCCATCTTTTCACTTTCCAATACCATCAAAGGTGAAAGGTGATCACAGTAAAGTTCACCCTTTCCCACATTTAGTGACAATAGCAATTTCCTCTTCGACTTGATAGTTTAGAATCCCTTTCTTGAGCTTGCTCTGCAACTTGAACAGTACTTTCCGCAGGGGATGGATCACTGGTTTTATTTGTGGTCAAAAGTAATGAGATGTTCAAAATCATGGAAGCATCTAATCTCTCTGGCTGCATCTGGATAAGTCTGTTTGACCAAGTTCAAGTTCAAGTGTTCAAGTGAGTTTATTGTCATGTGTTCCTGATAGGACAATGAAATTCTTGCTTTGCATCAGCACACAGAACATAGAAGGCATTTACTACAAAACAGATCAGTGTGTCCATATACCATATATAAATATATACACACATAAATAAATAAACTAATAAAGTGCAAATAACAGATAATGGGTTATTAGTTATCAGAGTTTTATCCGAGCCAGGTTTAATAGCCTGATGGCTGTGGGGAAGTAGCTATTCCAGAACCTGGTCAATGCAGTCTTCATGCTCCTGTACCTTCTACCTGAAGGGAGCAGGGAGATGAGTGTGTGGCCAGGATGGTGTGGGTCTTTGATGATACTGCCAGCTTTTTTGAGGCAGCGACTGCGGTAAATCCCCTCGATGGAAGGAAGGTCAGAGCCGATGATGGACTGGGCAGTGTTTACAACTTTTTGTAGTCTTTCCCTCTCCAGGGCGTTCAAGTTGCCGAACCAAGCCACGATGCAACCGGTCAGCATGCTCTCTACTGTGCATCTGTAGAAGTTAGAGAGAGTCCTCCTTGACAAACCGACTCTCGGTAATCTTCTCAGGAAGTAGAGGTGCTGGTGAGCTTTCTTGATAATTGCATCAGTGTTCTCGGACCAGGAGGGATCTTCAGAGATGTGCATGCCCAGGAATTTGAAGCTCTTGACCCTTTCAACCATCGACCCGTTGATATAAACTGGACTGTGGGTCCCCATCCTACTCCTTCCAAAGTCCACAATCAGTTCCTTGGCTTTGCTGGTGTTGAGGGCCAGGTTATTGTGCTGGCACCATATGGACAGTTGCTCAATCTCTCTTCTGTATTCCGACTCATCCCCATCAGTGATACGTCCCACAACAGTGGTGTTGTCAGCGAACTTGATGATGGAGTTCGCACTGTGACTGGCTACGCAGTCATGAGTATAGAGAGAGTACAGCAGGGGGCTGAGCACGCTGCCTTGAGGTACTCCCGTGCTGATTGTTATGAGTCTGACACATTTCCACCAATACGAACAGACTGTGGTTTGTGAATGAGGGAGTCGATGATCCAATTGCAGAGGGATGCGCAGAGACCCAGTTCTGCGAGTTTGGTAACCAGCTTGGAGGGGATGATTCTGTGAAATGCCGAGCTGTAGTCAATGAATAACAGCCTGACATATGGGTTTTTGTTGTCCAAGTGGTCCAGAGTGGAGTGGAGAGCCAGCGAGATCTGTTGTGGCGGTAAGCAATCTGCAGTGGGTCCAGGTTTTTGTCGAGTTGAAGTTGATTTGCGCCATGATCAACCTCTCGAAGCACTTCATCACCACAGGCTTTAGTGCCACAGGTCGATAGTCATTGAGGCACGTCACCTTGCTCTTCTTGGGCACTGGTATAATTGATGCCTTTTTGAAGCAGGTGGGAGCCTCAAACCTCAGAAGTGAGAGGTAAAAAATGCCCGTAAAAACTCCAGCCAGTTGGTCCGCACAGGTTTTTAGGACACGACCAGGTACACCATCAGGACCAGGCGCTTTTCAAGGGTTCACCCCTCTGAAGGATTTCCTGATGTCAGCCTCTGTGACTGAGACTGAAATACCATCACAGCGAATGGAGGCTCGGGAAGGCACATCGGTGTTCTCCCTATCAAAACGTGCGTAAAACGCATTGAGCTCATCAGAGAGTGATGTTTCGCCGATATTCGAACTGCCTCCTGGTTTCGCCTTGTCGGAGGTGATTGCATTCAGGCCCCACCACTGCTGCCGAGCATCTGTCTCATCCTCCAGCTTGGAGCAGAAGTCCCTTTTGGCCTTTTTGATGGCCTTACCAAGGTTGTATCTGGATTTCTTGTAGACCACTGTATCATCAGACATGAATGTCCGTGTCTGGTCTTCAGAAGAGTGCGGATCTCAAAGTTGATCCAAGGTTTTTGATTGGGAAACACTCGGAAGGTTTTTGTAGGGATGCAGTCCTCCACACATTTCTTTATGAAGTCTGTAACGTCTGTGACGTATTCATTCAAGTCCGTTGCCGAGTCCTTGAACATAGCCCAGTCTATAGACTCCAAACAGTCCTGGAGTTGTTCCTCTGCCCCCCCGACCAGCTCTGTACTGTCCTCACCTCTGGGGGTGCACTCTTTAATTGCTGCCTGTAGGCAGGGAGAAGCAGCACCGTGGTATGGTCGGATTTACCGAAGTGAGGGTGAGAGATAGAGCGGTAGGCATTCTTGATGGTGGTGTAGCAGTGGTCGAGGGTGTTTGATCCTCTGGTGCAACAGGAGACATGTTGGTGGAAGTTGGGGAGTGATTTCTTTAGGTTTGCCTTATTGAAGCCCCCAGCAACTGTGGTTAAAGCCTCGGGGTAAGACGTCAGGTGTTTGTTGACCACAGCGTGCAGCTCCTCCAGTGCCAGATAGACGTCTGCCTGGGGTGGGATGTAGACCGCGGTCAGAATGATGGAGGTGAATTCCCTCGGAAAGTAGAAGGGACGGCACTTCACCACAAGATGTTCGAGGTGTGGAGAGCAGGAGTTGGACAGGACTGCCACATCTGAGCACCATGCAGAGTTGAACATGAGGCAGACGACTCCTCCTCTCCCTTTCCCAGATGCCAGTGTACGGTCCATCCAGTGGATGGAGAACCCTTCAGGCTGGACCACTGAGTCTGGGGAGCTGGGGGTGAGCCATGTCTCTGTGAAACAGAACACAGAGCATTCCCTCAGCTCCCTTTGATAAAGCATTCTTGCCCTTAAGTCCCCCACTTTATTTTAAAGGGACTGTACATTTGCCAGTAGGACAGTAGGCAGAGGGGGTCGAAGTCCCCTGCGCTTCAGTCTGACCTGAAGTCCTGCCCGTCTGCCACGTTTCCGGACACAATGGAGGCTTCCCCTTTGTTTCCAGGTACTGAGTTTACTGTACCTGCTGTTTCTGCGGACCTGCGCTGGAACAGGGATTTCTTCACAGGCGGCAGCTCCAGCTCCTTCAAAGTCGGCAGCTGCAGCTCCAGCTTCATTGTTCCTGGGAAATCCAGCCCGACGGCTCTGGAGGTCATCCCGGGGTTTCCAGGTGCCGTACCTGGGTTCCTCAGTTGGGTCGGGTGATTTCCAGTGACCGTGGGAATGTTTAAAGTCCGGGGCTCCCGCAGCTGCGGGAGATAGCGAAATTGCAAGAGCCTTGAGGTGCTCAAGTAGCTTGACTGAAACGGCACCGTTTTCTGCCATTTTCCTGATCCAGGTGAGTTGATTGAAGTTGTATTTAAGCCTTCTAGGTTCTGGAGCTCCGCAAAAGTCGCCGCAGGCTGGTGCCATTTTATTCCAGTGGCCATATAGGGGTTTTGCTAAGTCCACGTCAGGAGTATTTTGTACAACATTCATTTTTATAATTTAATAAGGAAGATTTGCCAGGCTGCTTCTCAACATGGCAGATTTGTCATAAGAAGAGAAATTGAATAGGTTAGGCTTCTATTGATTAGGATTTTGACAACTGAATAGGGACAAAATCTTTGAAATTCTTGAAAAGATAGATACAGGAAGAACATTTAGTTGAGCCACGACAAGTGATTAGTCTGAAAATAGGGTCAGTCTGTTATTTCGGACTCGGATGTTATGTAATTTCTTTACTCAAAAGAAAGGGAATAATGGGACAGTCAACACCTTACAGGGCCAGAGACTTGGTTTGATCCTGACCTCGGATACTATCTGTGTGGAGTTTGCAAGCTCTGCCCATAACCATGAGGGTTTCCACTGGCTGCTCTGGTTTTGCTTCCTTCCACATCCCAAAGATGTGCAGGTTTGTAGATTAATTGGCCTCTGTAAAATTGCCCCTAATGTGTAGGGAGTGGAAGAGAAAGTGGGACAACATAGAAACATAGAAACATAGAAAATAGGTGCAGGAGTAGGCCATTCGGCCCTTCGAGCCTGCACCGCCATTCAATGTGATCATGGCTGATCATCCAACTCAGTATCCCGTACCTGCCTTCTCTCCATACCCCCTGATCCCTTTAGCCACAAGTGCCACATCTAACGCCCTCTTAAATATAGCCAATGAACTGGCCTCAACTACCTTCTGTGGCAGAGAATTCCAGAGACTCACCACTCTCTGTGTAAAGAATGTTTTCCTCATTTCGGTCCTAAAGGAATTCCCCCTTATCCTTAGACTGTGACCCCTTGTTCTGGACTCCCCCAACATCGGGAACAATCTTCCAGCATCTAGCTTGTCCAACCCCTTAAGAATTTTGTAGGTTTCTATAAGATCCCCCCTCAATCTTCTAAATTCCATCGAGTACAAACCGAGTCTATCCAATCTTTCCTCATATGAAAGTCCTGACATCTCAGGAATCAGTCTGGTGAATCTTCTCTGTACCCCCTCTATGGCAAGGATGTCTTTCCTCAGATTTGGAGACCAAAACTGTACGCAGTACTCCAGGTGTGGCCTCACCAAAACCCTGTACAACTGCAGTAGAACCTCCCTGCTCCTATACTCAAATCCTTTCGCTATGAATGCTAACATACCATTTGCTTTCTTCACTGCCTGCTGCACCTGCATGCCTACTTTCAATAACTGGTGTACCATGACACCCAGGTCTCGTTGCATCTCCCCCTTACCTAATCTACCACCATTCAGATAATAGTCTACCCTCATGTTTTTGCCACCAAAGTGGATAACCTCACATTTATCCACATCGTACTGCATCTGCCATGCATCTGCCCATTCACTCAGCCTATCCAAATCACCCTGCAGCCTCCAAGCATCCTCCTCACACCTAACTATACCCCCCAGCTTGGTATCATCTGCAAATTTGGAGATGTTGCATTGAATTCCCTCGTCCAAATCATTAATATATATTGTAAATAGCTGGGGTCCCAGCACTGAGCCTTGCGGCACCCCACTAGTCACTGCCTGCCATTCTGAAAAGGACCCGTTTACTCCTACCCTTTGCCTCCTGTCTGCTAGCCAGTTCTCTATCCACATCAATACTGAACCCCCAATACCGTGTGCTTTAAGTTTGTATGCTAATCTCTTATGCGGGACCTTGTCGAAAGCCTTCTGAAAGTCTAGATATAACACATCCACTGGTTCTCCCTTATCCACTCTACTAGTTACATCCTCGAAAAATTCTATCAGATTTGTCAGACATGATTTACCTTTCGTAAATCCATGCTGACTTTGTCCAATGATTTCACCACTTTCCAAATGCGCTGCTATCCCATCTTTAATAACTGACTCTAGCAGTTTCCCCACTACCGATGTTAGACTAACTGGTCTGTAATTCCCCGCATTCTCTCTCCCTCCTTTTTTAAAAAGTGGGGTTACATTAGCTACCCTCCAATCCTCAGGAACTACTCCAGAATCTAAGGAATTTTGAAAAATTATCACTAATGCATCCACTATTTCTGTGGCTACCTCCTTGAGTACTCTGGGATGCAGACTATCTGGCCCTGGGGATTTATCGGCCTTCAATCCGTTCAATTTACCCAACACCACCTCCCGGCTAACCTGGATTTCACTCAGTTCCTCCATCTTATTTGACCCCCGTTCCACTGCTATTTCCGGCAGATTATTTATGTCTTCCTTAGTGAAGACAGAACCAAAGTAGTTATTCAATTGGTCTGCCATGTCCTTGTTCCCCATGATCAATTCACCTGTTTCTGACTGCAAGGGACCAACATTTGTTTTAACTAGTCTCTTTCTCTTTACATATCTATAAAAACTTTTGCAGTCAGTTTTTATGTTCCCTGCCAGTTTCCTTTCATAATCTATTTTCCCTTTCCTAATTAAGCCCTTTGTCCTCCTCTGCTGGATTCTGAATTTCTCCCAGTCCTCCGGTAGGCTGCTTTTTCTGGCAAATTTGTATGCCTCATCTTTTGTTTTTATACTATCCCTGATTTCCCTTGTTATCCATGGATGCACCACCTTCCCCGATTTATTCTTTTGCCAAACTGGTATGAACAACTTTTGTACTTCATCCATGCAGTCTTTAAATACCTTCCATTGCACATCCACTGTCAACCCTTTAAGAATCACCTGCCAGTCTATCTTGGCCAATTCACATCTCCTACCTTCAAAGTTACCTTTGTTCAAGTTCAGAACCCTTGTTTCTGACTTAATTTTGTCACTCTCCATCCTAATGAAGAACTCAACCATATTATGGTCACTCTTGCCCAAGGGGCCACGCACAACAAGACTGCTAACTAACCCTTCCTCATTACTCAATACCCAGTCTAGAATAGCCTGCTCTCTCGTTGGTTCCTCCACATGTTGGTTGAGAAAACTATCCCGCATACATTCCAGGAAATCCTCTTCCTCAGCACCCCTGCCAATTTGATTCACCCAATCTACATGCAGATTGAAGTCACCCATTATAACCGTGTTACCCTTGTTGCACGCATTTCTAATTTCCTGTTTGATGCCATCCCCAACTCCAATACTACTGTTAGGTGGCCTGTACACAGTTCCCACTAGCGTTTTCTGCCCCTTAGAGTTTCGCAGCTCTACCCATATCGATTCCACATCCTCCACGCTAATGTCCTTCCTTTCTATTGCATTAATCTCCTCTCTCACCAGCAACGCTACCCCACCTCCTTTTCCTTTTCGTCTATCCCTCCTGAATATTGAATATCCCTGGATGTTCAGCTCCCAGCCTTGGTCATCCTGGAGCCAAGTCTCCGTGATTCCAACTATAGCATAGTCATTAATCGCTATCTGCACCTTCAACTCATCCACCTTATTACGAATGCTCCTCGCATTGAGACACAAAGCCTTCAGGCTTGTTTTTACAACACTCTTACTCCTTATACAATTATGTTGACAAGTGGCCCCTTTCACATCGATCCCTATTACACTTGGCCATACTCTCCTATCCCTTTGTGAGCTTTCTTCCCCGTTAATTCTGGGGTCATTAACCATCGCTTTACTCTCTTTCCCTCTAACTCCGTCCTCGACTATCCCATTTGATACCCCACCCCCCTTATTCAGTTTAAAACCATCCGAATAAGGGGGGTGGGGTATCAAATGGAAACATAGAACTAATGTGAACAGGTTGGCATGGACTTGAATGGGGTAAGCGCAAATTTCCATACTACATCTCTAAACTGAACTGAACTATCTTCTTGTTTCCAGACATATCATATGTGGTCATTGTGGTTTCTTGTCCATGTGTCTTCCTGTACTTTATAACCTGTGCTAAAGGACATTCCTGTACTTATAACCTGTGAACAGTCCTTAAGGAAGTGGCTCTAGAAATTGTAGACATATTGGTGATCATTTTCAATCAATCAACCAAACAATCAATCAATCAAGTTTTATTCTTCACTTGCACATAAGTGCAAGTGAAATGAATTTGCCAGCAGCAGTACAATGAGAAAGAACACACAATACATAATAAAAATTTACACAAAAATCCACCACAGCATTCATCACTGTGGTGGAAGGTACAAAATTTGGCCAGTCTTCCTCCATTTCCCCCCGTGGTCGGGACCTCAGCCCTCCGCAGTCGCCGCTGCGGGTGTCCAGATGTACAGACAAGGGAAGTCCAAGTAAGTCCTGAATCGGTGCCTCCCCACCGGAGACCGCGGCTTCAAGATGGTGTAGGCTGCATTCCGGCGGTCGAAGATCTAAAGAGGGAAAACAGGGAGTTATAGACCAGTTAGCCTGACGTTGGTGGTGGGGAAGATGCTGGAGTCAATTATGAAAGGTAAAATAGCAACACATTTGGATAGCAGTAGCAGGGTCAGACTGAGTCTGCATGGATTTATGAAAAGGAAATCATGCTTGACTAATGTTCTGGAATTTTTTGAGGATGTGACTATGAAAATGGACAAGGGAGAGCCAGTAGAAATGATGGGTACCTGGACTTTCAGAAAGCATTTGACAAGGTGCAGCAGGCAGTGAAGAAAGTAAATGGTATGTTAGCATTCATAGCAAAAGGATTTGAGTACAGGAGCAGGGAGGTTCTACTGCAGTTGTACAGGGTTTTGGTGAGACCACACCTGGAGTATTGCGTACAGTTTTGGTCTCCAAATCTGAGGAAAGACATTCTTGTCATAGAGGGGGTACAGAGAAGATTCACCAGACTGATTCCTGGGATGTCGGGACTTTCATATGAAGAAAGACTGGATAGACTTGGTTTGTGTTCACTGGAATTTAGAAGATTGAGGGGAGATCTTATAGAAACTTTAAAAATTCTTAAGGGGTTGGACAAGCTAGATGCAGGAAGATTGTTCCTGATGTTGGAGGAGTCCAGAACCAGGGGTCACAGTCTAAGGATAAGGGGGAATTCCTTTAGGACCGAGATGAGGAAAACATTCTTTACATAGAGAGTGGTGAGTCTCTGGAATTCTCTGCCACAGAAGGTTGTTGAGGCCAGTTCATTGGCTATATTCAAGAGGGAGTTGGATGTGGCTCTTGTGGCTAAAGGGATCAGGGGGCATGGAGAGAAGGCAGGTACGGGATACTGCGTTGGATGATCAGCCATGATCATATTGAATGGCGGTGCAGGCTTGAAGGGCTGAATGGCCTACTCCTGCACCTATTTTACTATGTTCTATGTTTCTAAGGTCCCACATAGGAGATTTGTGGGCAAAATTAGAGCACATAGTATTAGGGGCAGGGTGCTGACATGGATAGAAACATAGAAACATAGAAAATATGTGCAGTAATAGGCCATTCGGCCCTTCGAGCCTGCACCGCCATTCAATGTGATCATGGCTGATCATTCAACTCAGTATCCCGTACCTGCCTTCTCTCCATACCCCCTGATCCCTTTAGACACAAGTGCCACATCTAACGCCCTCTTAAATATAGCCAATGAACTGGCCTCAACTACCTTCTGTGGCAGAGAATTCCAGAGACTCACCACTCTCTGTGTAAAGAATGTTTTCCTCATTTCGGTTCTAAAGGAATTCCCCCTTATCCTTAGACTGTGACCCCTTGTTCTGGACTCCCCCAACATCGGGAACAATCTTCCAGCATCTAGCTTGTCCAACCCCTTAAGAATTTTGTAGGTTTCTATAAGATCCCCCCTCAATCTTCTAAATTCCATCGAGTACAAACCGAGTCTATCCAATCTTTCCTCATATGAAAGTCCTGACATCCCAGGAATCAGTCTGGTGAATCTTCTCTGTACCCCCTCTATGGCAAGGATGTCTTTCCTCAGATTTGGAGACCAAAACTGTACGCAGTACTCCAGGTGTGGCCTCACCAAAACCCTGTGCAACTGCAGTAGAACCTCCCTGCTCCTATACTCAAATCCTTTCGCTATGAATGCTAACATACCATTTGCTTTCTTCACTGCCTGCTGCACCTGCATGCCTACTTTCAATGACTGATGTACCATGACACCCAGGTCTCGTTGCATCTCCCCCTTACCTAATCTGCCACCATTCAGATAATAGTCTACCCTCATGTTTTTGCCACCAAAGTGGATAACCTCACATTTATCCACATTGTACTGCATCTGCCATGCATCTGCCCATTCACTCAGCCTATCCAAATCACCCTGCAGCCTCCAAGCATCCTCCTCACACCTAACTATACCCCCCAGCTTGGTATCATCTGCAAATTTGGAGATGTTGCATTGAATTCCCTCGTCCAAATCATTAATATATATTGTAAATAGCTGGGGTCCCAGCACTGAGCCTTGCGGCACCCCACTAGTCACTGCCTGCCATTCTGAAAAGGACCCGTTTACTCCTACCCTTTGCCTCCTGTCTGCTAGCCAGTTCTCTATCCACATCAATACTGAACCCCCAATACCGTGTGCTTTAAGTTTGTATGCTAATCTCTTATGCGGGACCTTGTCGAAAGCCTTCTGAAAGTCTAGATATAACACATCCACTGGTTCTCCCTTATCCACTCTACTAGTTACATCCTCGAAAAATTCTATCAGATTTGTCAGACATGATTTACCTTTCGTAAATCCATGCTGACTTTGTCCAATGATTTCACCACTTTCCAAATGCGCTGCTATCCCATCTTTAATAACTGACTCTAGCAGTTTCCCCACTACCGATGTTAGACTAACTGGTCTGTAATTCCCCGCTTTCTCTCTCCCTCCTTTTTTAAAAAGTGGGGTTACATTAGCTACCCTCCAATCCTCAGGAACTACTCCAGAATCTAAGGAATTTTGAAAAATTATCACTAATGCATCCACTATTTCTGTGGCTACCTCCTTGAGTACTCTGGGATGCAGACTATCTGGCCCTGGGGATTTATCGGCCTTCAATCCGTTCAATTTACCCAACACCACCTCCCGGCTAACCTGGATGCAGATTGAAGTCACCCATTATAACCGTGTTACCCTTGTTGCACGCATTTCTAATTTCCTGTTTGATGCCATCCCCAACTCCAATACTACTGTTAGGTGGCCTGTACACAGCTCCCACTAGCGTTTTCTGCCCCTTAGAGTTTCGCAGCTCTACCCATATCGATTCCACATCCTCCACGCTAATGTCCTTCCTTTCTATTGCAATAATCTCCTCTCTCACCAGCAACGCTACCCCACCTCCTGTTCCTTTTCGTCTATCCCTCCTGAATATTGAATATCCCTGGATGTTCAGCTCCCAGCCTTGGTCATCCTGGAGCCATGTCTCCGTGATCCCAACTATAGCATAGTCATTAATCGCTATCTGCACCTTCAACTCATCCACCTTATTACGAATGCTCCTCGCATTGAGACACAAAGCCTTCAGACTTGTTTTTACAACACTCTTACTCCTTATACAATTATGTTGACAAGTGGCCCCATTCACATCGATCCCTATTACACTTGGCCATACTCTCCTATCCCTTTGTGAGCTTTCTTTCCCGTTAATTCTGGGGTCATTAACCATCCCTTTACTCTCTTTCCCTTTAACTCCGTTCTCGATTATCCCATTTGACACCCCACCCCCCTTATTCAGTTTAAAACCATCCGTGTAGCAGTGGCAAACCTGCCGGCCAGAATGCTGGTCCCCCACCTGTTAAGATGCAATCCGTCCCTTTTGTACAGTTCCCCCTTACTCCAAAACAGATCCCAGTGATCTAAGAATCTAAATCCCTGCCCCCTGCACCAGTTCCTCAGCCACACATTCAGGTCCCGTATCTCCCTGTTCCTGCTCTCGCCAGCACGAGGAACTGGAAGCAAACCGGAGATAACAACCCTGGAAGTCCTGCTTTTCAGCATTTTTCCAAGCTCTCTGAAGTCCCGTTGCAAAATATTCATCCCCTTCTTTCCAACATCATTTGTGCCAACATGCACGACCACTTCCGGCTGTTCACCTTCGCCCTTGAGGATTGTCTGCACTCTGTCCGTAACATCCTGGATCCTGGCACCAGGAACGCAGCACACCATCCTGGAATCCCGTCTGTTGCCGCAAAAACCCCTGTCCGTACCTCTCACAATGGAGTCTCCAACTACAATGGCGTTGCCCGACTTTGGCCTCTTTGGTTTTGGCTCATCAGCCCTTTTTGTTTTGCAAGCCAGTCCGCCGCTCAGTGAGATACCGTCTTCTGTCCCGGGAGCTTCCACGTGGGTGAACCTGTTCACAAGAGGTACAACACCCGGGGACCTTTGCATTCCATGTTTTCCTCCCTTTCTCACCGTCACCCACCTTCTCTCTTCTAGTGCCTTGGGTGTAATAATCTTACTGAAGATTGGTTGGCAGACAGGAAACAAAGAGTAGGGATTAACGGGTCACTTTCAGAATGGCAGGCAGTGACTAGTGGGGCACCGCAAGGCTCGGTGCTGGGACCACAGCAATTTACAATATCAATTAATGGATGAGGATGCTATGAGGATGCAGGGTGACTTGGACAGGTTGGGTGAGTGGGCAGATGCATGGCAGAATATTATCTAAATGGAATCAAGTTAGGAAAAGTGTTAGAACAACAGGATATGAGGATCCTTATTCATCAGTCAATGAAAGTAAGCATGCAGGTACAGCAGGCGTGAAGAAAGCAAATGCATGTTGGCCTTCATAACAAGAGAAGTTGAGTATAGCAGCAAAGAGATCCTTCTGCAGTTGTATAGGGCCCTAGTGAGACCACACCTCGAGTATTGTGTGCAGTTTTGGTCTCCCAATTTGAGGGCGGACAGTCGTGCTATTAAGGGGGTGTAGCATAGGTTCACCAATTTAATTCCCAAGATGGTGGGACAATCATATGTTGATAGAATGGAGCGGCTGGGCATGTATTACAAGGAAGAGAGGGGATCTCATTGAAACATATAAAATTATTAAGGGTTTGGACACACTAGAGGCAGGAAACATGTTATTGATGTTAGGGGAGTCCAGAACCAGGGTCCACAGTTTAAGAATAAGGGGTAAGCCATTTGGAATGGAGATGAGGAAAAGCCTTTTTTGCACAGAGAATTGTGAGGTTTTGTGCGAAAAGGGCGGTGACAGCCGGTTCCCTGGATAATTTCAAGAGAGAGCCAGACAGAGCTCTTAAAGATAATGGAGTAAAGGGATGTGGGGGAAGGCAGGAATGTGGTATGATTGTGGACGACCAGCCATGATCACATTGATTGGCAGTACTGGCTTGAGGTGCCAAATGACCTACTCCTGCATCTATTGTCCATTATCTATTGTTTATTGTCTATAAAGAGCTCCACTTTCTTGGTTAAATCTTTTTGTGCTGAGCACCAGATGAATTGGTCTATAAACCATTTTCCTAAATTTACATTAACCAGCTGTGTCTCTAAGCCTTATAAAGGATCTCATCAACAGGCTTACCTGGTTCCTGCCCCAAGCTAATATCTGTGGTCGTCGTGATTCATTTTGGCTGGAGGTGTGTGCTGAATTATTTTGAAGAATTTGTCAGGACTTTTATTCTCTGACTCACTTATTTGCCCTGCTGTTGAACAGATCCAGATCTCATACTCCCAACCACAGGAGAAGATATGTAAGAAAGAACTGCAGATGCTGGATTAAACCAAAGATAGACAGTTGGAGTAACTCAGTGGGACAGGGAGCATCTCTGGAGAGAAGGAATGTGTGACGTTTCGGGTCGAGACCCGTCATCATGAGGAGATAGCTGACTTTCTCCTCCTCACTGTTTCAGAATAGTTTTGAATGTCACTTTATATTTTGGACTTCAGTGTCCTAAACATTGTCAGCATTCAAATTATGATTTATTTTAAGTGTCAAATTGAACAATCACATGATTCAGGTGATGTGGAATTTTACTCCTTAGATTGCTTCTACCACGTTACATCTAGCCATTCCCAGAGCTCTGTGTTTAAATTACAGTCTAAGGATCAAATCTGCATCTTACGTCATGTTTATTTTCAGATTGAAGGCCATGTGCTGCTGAGAGTTACAAAGTGTATTTTCTACATGGAATGTTTTGCATCGGAGAATGATGCATTCGTGTTCTGGTTGAAAAGTGCAATATCGATTCTTATTTATTGTTGTGATGTTTTAACACTGACCAGCCAAAAATATTATTCAATTAATCATCTTACATACAAACACCTTTCTGCTGGCTCCTTTCTCTGTGTTTGTCAGTTACTTCCAGCCACTCTGTTAAGCCTTCGTTCTGAGTTTCCTTATTGTGATATGCAGTCACTTCGTGTTTTGCGGGTTATCATTGGTGATCAATGAAGACACCACTTACAGTATAATTTTACAACTTGAAAAACAGATGTCTTCAGTTGGCCGATTTTCTCTTTCAAATTTTTCAAATGGATCAAGTCAGATACTAGACTAACTGGGACTCGTTGGGTCCCAACATCACACGGGAGGACTGGTCCACTGACGCAATATTCCATCTCTCCACCAATTACAATATTGGTGGCCAGTGGGGGGGGGGTTCTGGAGTACTAGTATGGGTGTTGTGGGCTGAAGGGACTGGTTTCCAGAGGGCTAGTATGGACATTGTGGGCTGAATGGATTCTTGGGCTAGCAGCTCAGTCACTCAAGCCTGTTGTGTTGGCAGCTCACTCACTCATGGCTGGTGGACTGGCAGTTGAAGTTCCATTTCAAGCAGGGTGCAAGGCCACTAAAGACAGTGAGTCATGACCTCTCCCTCCTCCATCTTGCAGAAACTGAGCCACGCCCACACTTCCTGGTTTTATAGCCCCTCCCCCTCCCACCAGAAGGGGCATGGCGTTCATGGCGTGATTGACAGGAGGGAGAATCTCAACATTTTTAAAACACTAATAACTCTTTTATTTTTCATTGATGGGAAGAATCCACGGCACCTGATGAACGGAGGGGGACTAAGTAAGAAGGCCCAAAATCACAGGTGTACGTGATAGCGTTCTTTCTAAAATCAATATAAAGCGTAAACAGGAAGTGGTCAAGATTAGACTTTTAATTATATAGAAGGCAAGGCAACTTTAATTAGGCTCCTCAACTTTAATTAGGCAATGCAACTTTAGCATTTCCAAACCAAAGGCAACGCAGCTTTAGCATTTTAAATCAAAGGCAATGCAGCTTTAGCATTTCCAAACCAAAAGCAACGCAGCTTTAGCATTTCCAAACCAAAGGCAACACACCTTTAGGATTTCCAAACCAAAGGCAACACAGCTTTAGAGTTTCCATACCAAAGGCAACACAGCTTTAGCATTTCCAAACCAAAGGCAACACAGCTTTAGCATTTCCAAACCAAAGGCAACACAGCTTTAGCAATTCCAAACTATATTTTCAAACCACATTAAGGGCACTGACAGGTCAGTAAAACCACTCACAGTTTAGTAGACGTGTTCAGTGTTATTCACAGCTCAGACTGAGAGATGTGACCCTCTCACTTCCCCATCTTGCAGAGACTGGCTGAGGCACTCAACACTTCCGGGTTTTAGTCCCTCTGGAAGGGGCATGGCCTTCAGGAGAGAGAATCTCAACATTTTTTAAACACTGATAACTCTTTTATTTTTCATCGATGGGAAAAATCCTCTTGTCCTGCGCAGCAGAGGGGGAATCTGAGCAAGATGGCCAAAAATCACAGCTGTAAGTGGCAGCGTTTTTCTAAAATCAATATGTAGAACAACAGGAAGTGGTCAAGATCACACTTTTAGTAATATAAGATTTGGCATTTGGTCAGTTTTGTCCTTGATGCTGATAATATTAATATTAATTCATTTCTTACAATGCTTACTTCTGACCAAGTTCCTCTCTTAGTCACCCAATGCCAGTGCTTACAATAGTTGTATATGTACAGGTGCATAGTTCTGATTACTGTGTGGTTGACGCCAACATTATCTCTGTATATTGTCAACTTTTCACTGCCCTTCCTGTTGAAAAGTCAATGGCAATAATTAAAATACTGTGGTAAAAATAAAGCGCTGGAGGAACTCAGTCGGTCAGGTAGCATCTGTGGAGGAAAATGGAGATACAAAGTTTCAGATTGTGATTCAGGGTGGCGAATCTGTGGAATTCATTGCCACAGAAGGCTGTGGAGCCAAATCAATGGATATTTTTAAGGTAGAGATAGATAGATTCTTAATTGGCACAGGTGTCAGAGGTTATGGTGAGAAGGCAGGGGAATGTGGTTGAGAGGGTACTACAGATCTGCCATGAATGAATGGCGGAGTGGACTTGATTGACGAATGGCCTAATTCTTCTCCTATCACTTATGAGACTCTTCTTCAGAGTGGCGCCAGAAAGCGAAGGGCGAACCTCTTCAACAAAGGTGTATATCGAGGAGATTTTGTAGTGGAGCAGTAAAATAGAGATTGCTTATACAAGCTTTGATTTATCTAAGATGACACAAAAAGCAATAGTTAAGGGCCTGTCCCACTTGACAATTTTTTCAGCGACTGCCGGCATCACTGACTGACGTATCAGGTCACTGAAAGATTTGCGGCCTGACACGGCGTGATGTGGCGTGATGTGGTGGTGACGCAGTGTGATGATGTATGATGTGTTTTTTCAAGCTGTCCCCCCCCCCCCCCCCCCCCGAGGCACCGCTCACACCTCCCACCCTCACCTCCGGCAGCTCTGTATCAGTCGGCCCCTCTGTCCACACCCCATAGAGTTTTAACCCTGGCCCAGAGCCAGGAGTGGACTGGGTGAGTGGGTGCGTTGGTGCCGCCTCCGGAGCTGCGGGGATGTATCTCGGGCTAAGGCTCCGCTCCGATGCCCGACCACCAGGTCACTGACCCTCACCTCCCCTGGACCCCAGCTTGGCACAGAGCACCTGGGCCAGTCGCATTCCCGGAAGGGGGATGGGGGGGAAGATACGGAGGGGTCGGGGGGGGGGGGGGGGGGGGGGGGAGAGGGAATCGCTCGCCGGGCATCGCCAAGTCTCCGCTCACTCCGGATGTTGTCGCCGCTTCACTGACACACACTCTCACACACACACTGTCACACACAAGGTTTAAAGGAATATGGGCCAATTGCGGATAAATGGGCCTAGTTTAGATGGGGCATCTTGATCTGCATGAACAAGTTGGGATGAAGGGTCTGTTTCCATGCTGTAAGACTATGACACATTGTAGAAAGGGAGCAATTGCTCTGGAGAGGATCCTGGGGCGATTTACGAAGATGTTGGCTGGACTGGAATTTTAGTTTCACTTTGAAGAGAGATTTGATCTGGGATTGTATTCTCTGCAGCAATGGAGGTGAACAAAACACTTAGCCGAGGTGAATAATATTATGAGAATAAGACCTGTTTCGCTTAGGAGTGTAGGAAGGAACTGCAAATGCTGGATAAACTGAAGATAGACACTACAAATTAGAAAAACTCAGCAGGGCAGGCAGCATCTCTGGAGAGAAAAAATGGTGATGTTTTGGGTCGAGACCTTCAGACTGAAGAGGGTGATAACCAGCCATAAAACACAATGACTGGACATGTATGTTATCCAACTAAGGGCAGAAATCAAAATCATGTGTTCATCTTTATTGACGTGGCACCATAATAAATATATGACAGAAAAAATAATTTAATGGGGTGCCAGGGTGGTGCAGCGGTAGAGTTGCTGCCTTACTACCACATGGGTTTTCTCAGTATATATTCCGGTTTCTCGCACATCCGAAAGAAGTGCAGGTTTGTAGGTTAATTAGCTTCTGTAAATTGCTCCTGGCGTGTATGATGGAACTGGTGTATGATAGATTGTTGGGCGGTGTGGACTTGGTGGGCTGAAGGGCCTGATTCCATGTATATGTTTTACTTATATATCTTAATTTCATTGAACCATATACGATTGAATATGTGGCATTATTTTTGTCTTCTTTCTATAGTTAAAGGGTAAGGTTGATTGATTTATTTGTGCAGAGCAGTCATGAAAGTCCGACTCTTGCCTTGTTTCTCTGTTTATATATATATATATATGCATAACAGCATGAATTATAATCTGATTTCCATACATGAATATGGTCATTCATGTGCTGCACCTGTTGATCAGAGCCTGGCTCTACTGTGGAATGTAATTAGGAATATAATTTAGCCTAACCTTATTCATACCTAATCCAATTTAAAGCATAAATGTTGCATTCAATTGTAAGTTAAAAGACTCGCTACAGTGTGCACCAGATTGCACAATTTCCAGCTGAAAAATGCGAAAGCTCCCTACCGTGGGAGGGGGGACGCTAATTGGCCTGCAAAATGCCCATAGTGTGGCAGGGAGTGGATGAGAAAGTGGAACAACATAGAACTAGTGTGAACGGGTGATCGATGGTCAGCATAGACTCTGTGGGCTGAACTGCCTGTTACCATACCGTATATTTCAATCAATCAATTGAGACTCAACAGAAACAGCTTTGTGGGAAGGAAGCATGCACATTTGTGGGAATTATCAGATGATCTGCCTACGTGATATCAGTGCAGGATCAAAGAGCAACACCTCTGCTAAAAGGTCATCCAAATTTAACACCTTTGCTCGCCTCAATGAGAGTGTATGGCAAAGTCAGGTTTGTGGATCTTCATCAATTTCTCCTGCCTTACCATTGTGTTTCCACGGCTTGCAATGTTTCGGTCAGCGGTGTTTTTTTTGTGAGCTGTTGCTCAGATACCAAACGCACTTGGCTACCACTCCACTTGCAAACGGGCAGCACAAAACAGCTGACTGGAACTCCGGGTGCTAATGCAGTTGGCCGTGGTTGTCTCTTCACTTTCTCATTACTTTTCGTTGCTGGGTTTTAGTAGTTGCTGTGACTGACGTGACGTCAGCAGCCCAGAAGAAATTTCCTTCACAACAGTTCTGCACTCAGAGAGAGAGATCCAGGCTGCAGGAAACACGGAAAGAAAACACGTTTATTCTGCAGTAGACAGGCATGTGATAATTCTATCAATCCATTTATAATTGGGCATAACAATCATGGGAACAGGGGGATTAATCAAATAACAGAGTTTCTCCAGCATTTTTGTCTACCAAAAAAAAAGAAAAGGAAGGTTTTCCTCTTGGAAGGGAAGAAACTGCAGATCTCAGAAAGCAGGTAGGAGATAATGATTGTTATGCAGATGTAATATGCACACACATGTCTAAATATACAAATATCAGTCTATGGTTACATCTGTGGGCACATGCATATAGTTGTATCCATGTATCTGTGTCAATGTATATTTCCTACCACGTGTTAAAATAAATATATATCTGTTACGCGTTAACACGACGCGAAAATCAATGAATGGATTAAGTTTTCACTTTGCGAAAGGTGTTGACACGGTTGTTTTATATTTTCGGTGTGTGTGGCGGGTTTTGAAATGAACCCATTGATTGAACTGGGCGCTGAAGTGAACGCATCGGATGGACGGGAGGCTGAGCGGGCGGCGCTGCGGATTGAAGTGTTACACTGGGAGCGACAGTGTCACCGCGCCGAGCAGGCAGGCAGGCAGGCAGCAGAAGGTTGTACGGTCTGACAATGCGGGTTGTCTTCAGCGTCTAACCCTGGTCGGTGCCGTGTGTGTCTGCAGCGGTCGCTGACAGTGGCAAGGCGCAACAAAACACCAGAAAACCTGGAGGGGGTGGCGAGTGGGAAACAAGTCGCCGACGCAATTTGGCTAAAGTCGTGTTTCATTGCGGTCAGATCCGTGGTTTTTTTTTTAAGTTCTGAATTGGACGTGTCCGGCTCCTAGGTATTGCAAATTATATTCTTTCTGTTAAACAAAATCCGGGTTTAGAGATGAATTAAATGCAACCAATAAAGCTTTCCTTGAGATGCAAACACTTAATTGGTGTTATTTGGAGGGTGATTCAGTATCTTGTAATTTTGAGGTTTAAGAATAAGGACAAGAAGATTGGGGAGGGGGTGGAGGGGGTCCCATTATAGTTATTCATGGCATCGAGATGTCCGTGATATCATTCAGACCACGTACTGTGCTTCAAATCAGATCTTTAATACATACGGTGTCCCTTTTGATCGTACCTTCATCACCCCGAAATGAAAGGCTCGTGATTGTTCAACGAAATGTGTTAACTTTGAATGTGGCATTACTATAAATGTGCATGTATAAAGGAATGAAAAAATAGTATACGTGTGTTTGTGTAGGTGCTTCTGTGCATGCATGTAAACATGTGCTCAAGCATGTGTATTTGCATATGTTCAAGTATGGGCACATCTGCATTGATATGGAAATTATTTTATCTGTATACATGTACCCTAGAGACATGCAGCACAAAGTGCTTTTTGTGTACCATGCACATGCCAACTATCTATATTAATCCCTCCACTGGCACTTTGGCTGTAGTCTATGCTTTGGTGATTTAAGTGTGTGTCTGCGTGATGTGTATTATACTGAGTCGCATGCATGCAGATGCATATAATCATATATACATGTATATGGAAATACATGGCAATATAAGAGCATAGCTACAAGAACATGAGTATGTATAGGAGCATGTATTTATGCATTGAAATGGGTAAGCATGCCAAGTTGATTTAAAATAGGATATTTGTGTGTAACTGCATTTATGCTTCTATGTGAGCAATGGGTTTGTGCGTATATGCCACATATTAAATATTCTGCTGTATATATTTTAGTTGCAGAGCCTAACATACTTTCCCCATTAAAATTGTATCGTAATATGGTGTACAATTTTGGCATGGTGTACAATTTTGGTCGCCCAATTATAGGAAGGATGTCAACAAAATAGAGAGGGTACAGAGGAGATTTACTAGAATGTTGCCTGGGTTTCAACAGCTAAGTTACAGAGATAGGTTGAATAAGTTAGGTCTTTATTCTCTGGCGCGCAGAAGGTTAAGGGGGGACTTGATATAGGTCTTTAAAATGATGAGAGGGATAGACAGAGTTAATGTGGACAAGCTTTTCCCTTTGAGAATAGGGAAGATTCAAACAAGAGGACATGACTTTAGAATTAAGGGACAGAGGTTTAGGGGTAACATAAGGGGGAACTTCTTTACTCAGAGAGTGGTAGCGGTGTGGAATGAGCTTCCAGTGGAAGTGGTGGCGGCAGGTTCGTTGGTATCATTTAAAAATAAATTGGATAGGCATATGGATGAGAAGGGTATGGAGGGTTATGGTATGAGTGCAGGCAGGTGGGACTAAGGGAAAAAAGTTGTTCGGCACGGACTTGAAGGGCCGAGATGGCCTGTTTCCGTGCTGTAATTGTTATATGGTTATATGTTATATGGTAATCAGAAAATTCATAACAATCAGCCTGATATAGCTTTTCCCCCCCAAATTATACCTTGCTCATAAGATACATAAGTATATGTTACTATCGATCAATTCAGCACCATGCATTGTGTAAGTTAGATTATTTAAATTGTTGAGAAAAATTATATCAAAATGCGGTCAGTTTTTCCTTCCCATATATCCCATGGGGAAATTAGCTGATAGGTTTTTTTTAACTGAGGTTGTAGGATCTCAGTGATACTTCAAATTGTCGCTTTTCCTAAAGAGCTTTGGAGATGCCTCCAAAAAGCTTCAGTATCTCTCAACACATGGCCCTGAGCAATTGTTTGTGGATAACACTTTGATGGAAAGCCAGCAGAGTTTGGCCATGCACATCCATGCCAGCTTCCAGCGCATTCCTATCTGTCCCCGCCCCCCAAACTTAACCTGTTATCTCATGTCCCTATCAACATCTTTTTGAATCTTTTGCCATCCACTTGCATCCATTGGGACAGTTCACAGTAGCCAATTGAGTGACCAGCATGTCTCTGGGTAGAAACCGAGGCACACAGAGGCAACTGTCACAGGGAGCATATGCAAACTCCATATGGAGAGCATCCAAGGTCAGGATTGAATCCAGGTCACTGGAGTTGTGCAGCAACAGCACCACTGCTAAGTCACTGTTCTGGCTAAGTTACGATACGATATTACTTCATTTATCCCAGGAGGGACATTGATAACATTTTAGTCATAGTTTATCTTTGTTTCAGTTCGTGTCCCTGGGAACAGCCCAAAGAACATGCAGTGTTATGTCACTCAGCTGCATGGGGTGACCTGTCACCCGTATGTTTGTGTTGAAATTATGATACATGCATTTGTTTTAATATAGGATGTGTGTGTATAAGTGCATTTGCACTTCTGTGGTTACGTATGCTTGTTTGCATGTACATTCCTCGTGTTAGACTTTAAGGCATATATTTTGGAAGTTGAACAGAAGTAGTGGTGTGCTATAGGGATCAACATTGGGCCGATTGTTGGTCTTGCTTTTAAATGACTTGTCTTTCCCCAAGATGATAAATATAAATTTAAGAAGGAGACGGGTGACAATCTCATAAACACCACAGCCTCCTTGCAGTCAGAGTAGGCTGGCACTGAGACTCCAGGTGTGTGGTTAGGATCTGACAAGAGGTCACTTCTCATCACTTGCAAAGCAGAGTGTTAATGCATGTTTGATAGTTTAGGTTATGAACCAATCTGCCAAATTACTTTTACAATCTGCTTTGAACTAAACAACTCGATCAACCTGTTGGTTTTCCTGCAAGGGTTTGAGGACAGTCTGTGCCGATCATTGTGTGATTGACATGGTCAAATGGGCTCTCCAGAATAAATGTTTCTACAAAGGATGGGTGACACAGCATTATCCAACTGAGTGGAGGGTCCCACAGCAAAGTGGCTAGACATTTCCTTTGTAGTAGATGCTTAATGTTGGCATACCCTGGGTCTATCACAGCTTGATTCAGCTACATCCTAAAGAATAAGAGGTAGGCTATTTAGCGCTGAGATGAGGGAAAAAAAATCACCCAGAGAGTTGTGAATTTGTGGAATTCTCTGCCTCAGAAGGCAGTGGATGCCGATTCACAGGATGCATTCAAAAGAGAGTTGGATAGAGCTCTTACGGCTAGAGGAATCAAGAGATATGGGGAGAAGGCAGGAACAGGATACTGATTGTGGATGATCAGCCATGATCACATTGAACGGCAGTACTGGCTCGAAGGGCCGACCCCTGCACCTATTTTCTATGTGGTCTTTAGGATGAGACCTGTGTTGGACACATTTTCCCTTCATTCCTGGGAAGTTTGTCAGATTCATAGAGCTTAGTAACTGAAGCTTTTGACCCACCTTGTCCATGCCATGCAAGATGCCAACCCAAGCTAGACCCATTTGCCCTTTTGGGCTCATATTCTTCAAAACCTTTCCTCTCTATGTACCCATCGAAATGTATTTCCAAAAATGTTGTTGTTGAACCTGCCGCAAGGACTTCTCCTGGCAGATCGTTCCAGACATGCAACACCTCTGTAAAGAATGTCCTCCAAGTTCATTGTTATTTTTTTCCCTGCTGACCTTAAACCTAACACCTTTAGTGTTTGATTTCCCTTCCCTGGGAAAAAGATTGTTTGTATTTACCTTGTCTATGCTCTCACAATTTTATACACTTATGTAGGATATCCTCAAAGTTTTGCATTGCAAGTAATAAAGTTGTGTCTGTCTAACCTCTCCTTTGTAACTCAAGTTTTGGAATCCTGCAATAATTCTCATTAAACGTCTGTGCTTGATGATGCTTTTGCTATAGCAGCGTAACCAAAACTGTACAGAGCTCTCCAAATCCAGTCATGCCAATTCTCCACTGTTCTATAACACTCCCCAGGGCCCTATTTTTCATTGTGCATGTCCGACCCTAGTTTTGCTTTCCTAAATCCAGCTCATCACATTTATCTGAATTTGCCATTCCTCTGACCACTTACCCACTTGTCACCATCCTTCTGTAAGTTTTGAACTCCTCCTTTACTGTCTGTCATCTTCAAACTTGCCAAAGATGCCTTATAAATTCTTATCCAAACCATGTAAAAGTAAGACAAAGGACAATAGATCCAGTACCGATCCCCGTGGCACACAGGCATTCAGTCCCACACTACTAAAAGGCCACCAGCCTGAAAACAAACTTCAACCATCTGGCTACTATCAAGCCAAATATATAGAAGAAAGGCTCAAAAAGCTGGAGTAACTCAGCGGGTGAGGCAGCGTCTCTGGAGAGAAGGAATGGGTGACGTTTCAGGCCGAGACGCTTCTTAAGCCATATATATATCCAATTAGCTAACTTCCCATGCGACCTAACCTTCCAAACTAGACAAGAATGTGGGACCTTGTCAAAGGCTTTGCTGAAGTTCCTATCTTTTGCCATTACTATCTTAAAACATAGAATTATGGTCACTCGTCCCAAAGTACATAGTGTCTCTGCAGACACGATCCATTTTTGATCTCCAGCTGAAATAGGAGGTTATTCATTCCCCAGTTATAGTCCACAAGCTTGCAGGCATAGGCTTGATGTAGTTCAACCATAGCACAGTAGAATGGTTACCCAAATTTCATCAAATTTCAGCTGATTGGTTAGCACGCATTCAAAAGCTTTTAACTGTACCTTTGTACATGTAGTAATAAACTCGACTCAAGTCAGCTTATCTGGGCCTTTGAAATAAAATAGGATTTGACCCTCCCTCCCTGCCCCACCTTATTCTTTTGTCATTCCGTATTGCTTTGTTGCAGTAATTAATGTGTCCCCAAACATCTCTGTATCTCTTTTGAATTGTATATTGATTGGCAAATGCAATCTCGTATATTGAAAGCAGGAACATTATTATATTTATTTTTCTGCCCCTCCAGGATATTAAGACGGGATAGTCAAACTGCATCTAGACTGAGCTCATGAACTACCAGGTCATCAACTTTGCCTCAGTTCAAGTAGTGGTATTACGTCTTAATTAGTGCATTGATATCGATCAATTGAGGAAAAATTGGAGTTAAGCCAATCGACTTACTGTGCTGTTCCATATGCTTCTCGTATGGTAGATTATTCAGCACCTTAAATTACTACTAACTTGGGCATTATTGTTAAGTAAGTCTTCAACAGTGAATGGGTCATCTAAACTTTTATTCTGTCTGCTGCAATTAATTCAACTAACCTTATAACTGGATTTGGGGAATTTCCAGAATATGATGCTACTCATACTGCTTAATTTAAATAAGTGGATAATTTAACTTTTTAATGAACAATATTAGCTCAAATTACTTCTGTCAACTTAATTTGGAAGATTAAATTGTATAATTGTACTGCAGGTTACATGATAAGGTATAAGCAGATGAAGGGAAATCCACTTGTCTTGGATCCAGCACGAATGAGTTTCACAATGGTACAGTGGTAAAGCTGCAGTGTCACTGTGCCAGAGACCCAGGTTTCATCCTGACTTCGGGCTCTGACTGTGCGGAGTTTATACATTCTCCCTGTGATCACATGGGTTTCCTGCAGGTGCTCTAGTTTCCCACCACATTCCAAATATGTGAAGGCTTGTAGATTGATTGCCTTCTGTAAATTACCTCTAGTGTATATGACATAGAGCTTGTGTATTTGTGATTGATGGTCGGTGTGAACTCAGTTGGCTGATAGGCCTGTTTCCACACTGTATCTCTAAACTAAACTTTCCACACAGGTCATTGTATAATTCTGTCAAGCTGCTATGATAACAACCTGCCGCATTGGTCCAGGGGTGGGGAATCTGCGGCCTTAAGGCCGCATTCGGCCTTCCAGGCCATTAAGTGCGGCCTTTTGAATGAATCCAATATTTGTAGAACTAATCTTTTAGTTTTTATTATATGTTTTTGTTCGTCTTTTATTATTTTTATTTTAATCTTAAAATGAACGTATATAAAATACCAAAGAGTAAAATAAAATTCAACTAAATAATCCTCCCCGACTGACGGCCACAATTAAAACATTAGTAAGTCATGAGGGCTATTTTAACCAAATAATGTACATTTTGAAGTATATCTAGTTGAACTTTCTTGAGTGCGGCCTTATTAGATTACAGCTAACTTGATACGGCATTCTAACATGAAAAGGTTCCCCACCCTTGGTCCAAATGATGTTTTGGTCGAAGTCTTGGGAAATAATTTAAATTGTCAGGACCGGTTAATTTGTTAGGTTTAAACTTGGTACGTTTGAAATGAAATTAACATTTCTTGGGAAAAAAAAGATAAGTTAAGCAATGATATGTTGCTCAACCATCACGTTCATAAATAGGGTACTATTTATGGGTAAATAAGGTACCTGCAACAATATTTTTAAAACAATATTCTGATTTTTATCACACCATTTCACGGAACAAAAGACTCAGATATATTTAGTACCTCTTCATGACTCCTGTGCAATATACAAGTGTTTTTAAAATGTAAATTGTCACATTATAATGTAGAAAACACATTAAAAAATCTACATACAGGAAGCATTCACCAATAGCAGATAATTAATTAAATGACCAGATAATTAATTTTATTGATATTTTACATTGACTAAAAGTCACTAAGGAGAACTCCCATTTCTTCAATAATTGCAGTGAGATTTTTTACAGTACATAAAATAATATGGCATTTTCTCAGTCCTTGTCCAGAATATGAGCCTAGATTAAAACCAAGTCAATGAAAAAAAGGAACTGATTGTTGATCGTAAACCCCCAAACCTGTCTTCTTCGATGGGATGGTGGTGAGGAGAGGAAAAAACTTCAGATTCCTGGTCATGCATATCTCTGAAGATCTGTCCTGGACACAGCACATTGATGCAATCATTAAAAAAAAAAAGCCCATCAACTCTTCTACTTTCTTAGAAGATTGAGGAGATTTGGCATTGTAACAAATATTCTCTGGAAATTGTACAGTGTACAGTAGAGAGCATATTGACTGGTTGCATCACAGCCTGGTTCGGCAACTCAAACTGCCAGAAACAAACAAGATTGCAAAAATGTAAACACTGCCCAGTTCAAAATGGGGACTGACCTCCCCACAAATGAAGGGATGTACAGGACTCAAAAGAGGGCCGGCATCATCAGGGACCCACACCACCCTGACCACACTCTTCTTTCCCTCCTGCCATTGGGAAAAATGTACAGGAGCCTGCAAATCAACATTCAGGATCAGGAGCAGCTTCTTATGAACATTCATCAGGCTATTTTACTTCGGAGTAACCTGAGTGACTACGTGAAGAAGCCCTGCCAGGCTCATGCATGTCATTACGTCCGACGCATGGCGCACTGACGGGCTGGATAGCGCAGCTCCACCAGCAGTAAGTAGTAAACCCACAGGTAAGTCAATTTCAAACTTTTCCTGCGAATATTTAAACTCTGTGAGTCTGGCTCGGGAGCCAGCGGGAGTTGGACGTATGGAGTGTGTAGGAAAGAAAAGTGTCCGTAGTAGTAGCGTAACGCGCGGGCCCACAGTTACCGCTCACAGATCGGGTCGGAAGATACCAGCTGCAGTAACGCCGGCTCCGATACCGGTTGCTGTTCTACAGGCAGCTCAACTGCCTCCATCAGTTCCAATGCTTCAGGGCACTGAGGCCACTCCACCAGGGAGGAAGGCCAAAAGAAAATCTCTCAGGCCCGTCTTACCTGACGGGTCTGATGAAGAGGAAGACTCCACTCCTTCTAATGAAAAGGTATGGGGACGGCTCGACCAGATGGAGAAGATGTTCCAAAACTTGAATGAGCCATGACATTTTTCAATCGGGGTTGAATGCCCCAAGGATTCCCCAGACAGCCTCACGTGGAGGCCCACATAGCGAAGAAGATTACACCGCTTATGGATATCAGTGGGAATCACCCTCTACAGCATCTTGTTTAGGGCTGGAAGAGACCTCCCTGGAGCAATGGGTTGAGCCAGGGCAGGAGGAGTCTGACCCTGAAGTTGGTGTCACTGCTTTTGGGCACACACCAAAGCACATGAGCCATGCTCCAGGTGTCCCAGATGTAGCAAGGAACTTTGCTATTCCGGAAGGTACTGGTGAGGCCATGGAGGAAAACCTGGTGGCCAACATCAATTACATGGCCTCTCAATAGCTACAAGATACAATAATGGAACAAACAGCCACCCGATACATAACACCTGTGAATTGTGCGTCGCTCAAAGTGCCCACTGTGAACTCTGCTATCTGGGCACAAATGAGTGTAACAATGCGTGGACAAGAAATCCGTTTCCAGCGGGTCCTCAAATTGGTGGGAGCAGGCATCACGGCTTTTGGCAAAATGGTCCGAGGGGCACCGATGTCCGGCACACAGCAGGATATGCTGGCCCTGCTGTGTAATGCATATTTCGAAGTGAATTGCATCCGGAAAATAGCCATAAAACCTACACTAAACCCGCAATTTGCTGCTTTATGCAGGTCAACCAATATTCAAGTGCCAAATTATTATTTGGGGTGGACCTGCTCAAACAAGTAAAGGACCTGGAGGAAGAGGCCAAGACAATAGGCATGAAGACTTGCATCCCTTCCGCCAGGATGCCACCTCGCAGGTCGTTTTCGAATCAAAGGTGGTCAGATCCGGGGGCAGGGCCAAGCAGAGTGAGGCCAGGGAGTCGGCGGTATTATCCACCTGTATACCCCAGCTACAACCCCAGTATGGCGTAAAGGACAAGAACTCCAAGGTCAACTATAAAGGTATAGATGATTCAGTCCAGGATAAATCTTCAGGGAACAATCTCTGGTTGGGAGTAGGTTGCAGTTGTTTTATGATGAATGGTGCTGCATAACATCTGATCTGTTTATACTAGACACTGTCTCAGGGTCTCGAATAGAGTTTATGTCAGGAATTCATCTACCTGCACAAAATAAGCCTAGTCGGGTATTGGTTTTTCTGGACCAGAAACTCAGCAGGTAAATTAAAAAATTGTGGTTTTGTTCCAAAAGGGGTAATTGAGAGGACGACATACCATCCTCAACAATTTGTGTCCAATATATTCCCCAGACAGAAAAAAGATGGTGGATGTCGAGTCATTCTGGATCTAACCCAGTTAAATTCCTATGTCCATGAAAGGCATTTTAAAATGGACACGTTCAATACTGCTAAACAGCTGTTATCAGAAGGTTGTTATATGGCAACCATAGATCTAAAAGATGCATATTATTCAGTACCAATTCATCATCAGTACCGAAGATACTAAAAATTTAGTTAGATGCGACAGCTGTGGCAATGTAAAGCATTATCCAATGGGTGAACCTCGGCTCCTAGGTTGTTTACAAAATTGTTAAAACCATTGCTGCCGCTACTTTGTGTCAAGAATCACATTGTAATGGCTTTTCTAGATGATATTTGAATCATCAGCAACACTCAGGAGACAGCTGAGGAGTCGGTTTCAGCAACCAAACACCTGTTTGAAAGGTTAGGGTTTCTGGTCCATCCAACAAAATCCAAGTTAGAGCCATCCCAAAAAATTGATTATTTGGGGTTTGTCATTGATTCAGTTAATATGTCAGTGACTTTGCCTGCAGCCAAGGCTGTGGAAATCAGGGAGGTCTGTATCAGTCTCGCTGAAAAACAACACCCGTCCATCTGGGAAGTAGCCAGTGTTATTGGCAAATTGGTGGCAGCTTTCCCTGCAGTGGAGTTTGGACCCCTGCAGTATCAAAGTCTGCAACGGGCTAGAGAACAGGAACGAGTTAGACCCCTGCAGTTGCCAGCCAGAGCCATTTCTGAATTACAATGGTGAATTATCAATATTGTACAAACTACCAAAAACATTTTGGTTCAACAACCTTCATTGGTTTTGCAAACAGATGTGAGTGCTTTAGGATGGGGAGCCATGGGCAGCGAGTCTAGCTGTGGTGGTAGATGGAGTGTGCAAGAGGATTTAATCCTGCACCGGCATGGTATAAATTACTTAGAATTGCTGGGGGTATTCTATGGATTAAAAGCTTATTGTTCAGCAATGAATAATTTCCATGTTCAGCTTCAGATTGACAATACCACGTGTGTTGCCTATATCAATCACATGGGAGGAATAAGGTCAGTATCATGAGATAATCTGGTTAACCTCATTTGGGACTGGTGTATTTCCAGAAACATCTGGATCTCAGCTATCTACCTGCAAGGTAGAGATAATGTGGTGGCAGACAACAGGCCACAGAAATATAATGACAACATAGAATGGACTCTAAATCCTGATGGTTTTAAAATGATTGTCAACCGCTATGGTTTGACAGATGATGATCTGTTTGCATCCAGGCTAAATCACCAGTTGCCTAAATACGTTTCGCGTGAACCAGATCCAGGAGCAGTAGCAGTGGATGGATTCTCGCTACATTGAGGATGTACGTTCTTTTACGCTTTTCCCCATTCTGCCTCATTTGGCAATGCCTCACCAAAATAGAGCAGGACTCAGTTTTGGTGGTTCCGGACAGGTCTGCACAGCCATGGTTCCCATTGGTGCTGAGAATGATGACTCAGCCATTCATGGCTATCCCCAACTGCAGTAATTTGTTGGTGCATCCAGTAACAGGAGAAAGTCATCCGTTACATGATCGTATTAATTTGTTAATCTGCAGGTTCTGACCAGACCGTTCCAAGGGCTTGAACTGTCGAGTAGGACCATGAATGTGATAACTGCAGCTTGGAGAGATGGCAGTAAAAAAAATATGTGTCTCGTATTAAGAAATAGGAGATGTTTTGCTTGCAGTCAGATATATCTTATCACACTGCAAGCATACTGGATATATTGGAGTTCCTTGCTACATTGCATTTTGATGAACACTTGAGTTATAGTGCTATTAATAGTGCTCGAAGTGCTTTGTCCTCCTATTTAGGGCAGTTTTCAGAACAACAATCTATCGGGTCTGTGTTAAAGAAGGAACTGCAGATGCTGGAGAATCGAGGGTTACACAAAAAGCTGGAGAAACTCAGCGGGTGCAGCAGCATCTAAGGAGTGAAGGAGATAGGCGACGTTTCGGGTCGAGACCCTTCTTCAGACTGGTCAGGGATCAGGGAAACGAGAGATATAAACAGTGATATGGAGAGATAAAGCAAGAACAATGAGTGAAAGATATGCAAAAAAGTATTGGTGATAAGCAATATCTATCGGGTCTCACCTGTTAGTATCCCGATTCATGAGAGGAATCTTTAACAAGAACCCTCCTAAGCCCAGATATACAGAAATCTGGGATGTTATTATAGTTCACACACTGCTTCGGCAATGGTCTCCAATTACGTCACTATTTTTTCAGACATTAACATTTAAAGTGGTTGTGCTCATGGCACTAGTATCAGCGCAACGAGTTCAAACATTGCAAAAGCTACGACTAGATAGCATGTACGTTTCTGCATATATCGTTACGTTTTCTGTGTATGATTTAATCAAACAAAGCAGGCCAGGAATGGCCGGAACCAATGTAAGCTTTAAAGCATACCCTGTTGACCAAACATTATGTGTAGTCAAGCACCTGAGTCAATATATCGAGGTATCTAAGAGTCTCAGAGGCTCTGAGACAGCAATGCTCATCAGCCATAAAAAAACCCATAAGAAGGTGTCAGTACAAGCTATTTCTAGATGGTTAAAACAGGTTTTGGATTGTGCTGGAGTAGACACTCATGTGTTTAAATCTCACTCCACCAGGGTGGGATCAACATCCGCAGCGAAGGCACAGGACTCTAGACCAAATCCTCGGGGCCGCAGGATGGTCTAAGGAGGTGACCTTCTCCAAATTTTATGATAAACCTGTCCTGACAGTGCAAAGTTTTGGGCATGCTGTTTTGGGTTCGGTTTGATTTCTTTTTTTCCTTTCTAAATTTCATTTGAAATTTCCCCCTTGGACAGAGGGGTTATTACTGTTTTGTTTGTTATTATTAAAATGATTATTGGATAATTTGAAGCAATGTTCAATACATCATTCACTACTCTGTCAACTGGAGCAGTGTGTCGTATGGATTGGATCTACGGCATTGAATCACAGAACTTTGAAATCTTCACGTAGTCACTCACGTGACTCTGAAGTAAAATAGTACGATTAAACGAGAACTTACCAGTTTGAAATTTGATCTTTATTTTATGAGGAGTTACGATGAGGGATTACGTGCCCTCCGCTCCCGGCCCTCATAATCGCAAAGATCATCTGGTCGTTCTAGTCTTCTGAGTCTTACTATATCATTTCAGCTATAGTTTCTGTGTTTTCACGCCGCTGCTTTGAAGTACGACGCGCATGCGCCTGGCGGGGCTTCTTCACGTAATCCCTCATCGTAACTCCTCATAAAATAAAGATCAAACTTCAAACTGGTAAGTTCGCATTTAATCTTACTATTAAACACTACAACCTCCAACTAAACTCCAAACTACCAAGCTCCAGTCTTTTTTTTGTCTTTGCACTATTATTCGTGTTTTTTTTAATATATTTTTAATACTGAACATGTTGTCGATTATTGCAGTTACAGAGCACTGTGTACATATCTATTGTGATGCCTCAAGTAAGAATTTCATTGTTACAATCAGGAGAAACATAGAAAGATAAGTGCAGGAGTAAGCCATTCAGCCCTTCAAGCCAGCATTGCCATTCAAAATGATCATGGCTGAATACCAACATATATATGCATCAAATGATTAGCACAACAAAATATATGTTGATCCTTATTATGAGAGGGTTTTATTACAGGTTAAATGAACTGTTTAGGGCTTTGTTGAGATCACATTGGAAGTATTGTGTACAGTTTTGGTCTCCTTGCCTAAGAGAGGATAAACTTGACATACAGCTTGGTTTATGCACACTTTATGCTGCCTCTAGAAAGCAGCAATTCAAAACAGCTTCTTCCATTCTATTATTGAACTACTGAACGGTTCTCTAATATGCTATGGCTGTAGTCTTCATCCCCCAACCTACCTATTTGGGCACTTGCTCTTTTTTAACTGCATTTTCTCTGTAATTATAATGTAATACTATCGTGCACTTTTGTTATTTTTCTCTTTTTACATAATTGATCTTGTGTATAATATGATTTGATTGGATAGCACGCAAAGAACGTTTTTCATCATGAGGCTTAGCTTGATAGAGTGGATGTGGAGAGGATGTTTCCACTAGTGACGAGAGTCTAGGACTAGAGGTCATAGCCTCAGAATTAAAGGACGTTCGTTTAGGAAGGAGATGAGGAAGAATTTCTTTAGACAGAGGATGGTGAATCTGTGGAGTTCTTTACCACAGAAGGCTGTGGAGGCCAAGTCAGTGGATATATTTAAGATCGAGATAGATAGATTCTTGATTAGTACAGGTGTCAGAGGTTATGGGGAGAAAGCAGGGGAATGGGGTTAGGAGCAATAGATCAGCAATGATAGAATCTTGGTGTAGACTTGATGGGCCTTCTGATCTTATAATCTTATGTTTGTACATGTGATAATAAATAATAAACAAATATCAATAACTAAGACTTGCCATTGTAGGAATGCAGCAAAGATTGCCATTATTCAAAACTGTTGAAAAGTAGGGCAAAAGATCTTGAAAGATATACAGTTTGTAATGATAGAATCATAGAGTCATACAGCACTGAAAACAACCTTTGGCTCAACTCGTCCATACTAACCAAGGTACCCTTCAATACTCGTTCCATTGTCGTGTTTGACTTGTATGGTTAAACTTTCCTTGCCGTGTGTCTGCAGCTATTTAGGATTTAGAGATAGACGGGATGCTTTATCTCATTATAGAGACTGGGACTAGATTTGGAATAAGTGATAAACCATTTACGACTGATATGAGGAAACATTTCTTCACTCAGAGTTGTGAATTCAGAATCCTTTATTCTGGATAGCTGTAGAAGCTCAGAACAGAGCTTCAAAATGGAGGTACATAGTTTTCTGGACATTAGGGGAATAAATGGATATGTGGATAGCACTGGAGATTGGCTTTGAGTCAGCAGATCAACCCATGATATTTAATAAATGGCATCAGGCTGAAAGGATCAGATGACCAATGCCTGATCCCATATCTTACATTTGCTGTTATAATATGTGTGAGGGAAGTGGCTACTATTGTCAATAAATTGTTAAAGTTTTGCAGCAAAAGATAAACATTCAGGTCACAAATTTGTTCCCATTTGTTTTGGAGGTCTGTTTTAATTACAATAATGATGTTTCATTTGACCTTGGGATTTCATGGTAAGGTGGGATGTAAAATCTATATTTATTCTTCCTTTTGCATGATCCTATTATGGGAAACAAAACTGGGCCAAATCAGAATCAAGTTCAGTTATGACCAAAAAATAATCTGGCTCGCATTAATGAATGCTTAATTATGTAATGCGTAGGAAAACTGCTGTTGGCGATGAAGCTTTACTGGAGTAGGACTTGATGCTTATTAGAGAGGGTGGTGGAAAAGGAGTGAAAATTGGAGGAGGTGGTTGTGGAGGGCACGAAGTAGTGGCATGAAAGTCAGGAGTCTAGTGCGCTAGACTGAATATTAGCTATACATTTAAACTATTCGAATCTAATCATAAGTCAACCAGAAACATTTTTGTTTGACATGCCGTAGGATGTCAGAGGATGCTCATGTGAGATGTGGTGAAACTCAAAAGGAATGTGACTGGCAGCCGACCAAGATAGCTCGCATGCATGCATAACAATACATCAAGTTGTTTTGCGAGACCTTTTTCTCTTTGGACATAAAATGTCTTTTTGCAATCTAATTTGAAATACTTAGGATAAAATTGAATGTCAGTGTAGACCTTTGACAGTCTTCGTACTTCCCTCTGAGGCCAGATTGTATAACTTTCATGAAGAAGTTTAAGAAAAATGGCTTATTTCTGTCTCCTGTTGTGAATGTACAGCAGGTGTGCCATTGCTGAGATTTCACCTGGTACTCTGAATCTGATGTAAATAGCGTACTGGCATCTCTTAGCTGTTTTGCTGGTAGCAATGCTCCATCACAAGTGCTATGCACAAATGAACTAATCTATTTGGAACATCATAATGTCAGATCTGTGTTTTGAGGTGCAACTATTTGTAGGATTGCGATGCCTATCAATTTTACTTCAACCTCCGGAGGTATGACTCTCAAGCAATTCCTCTGTTTTTCTCAATATGAAGAAATGCACAAGTGTTTTGCTTCAGCTCCAATAACAGATTTTAGGGGATGTTGCCTGCAATTATAAGGTGAGTGAACAACACATTATACTCATGTCTACCTGCTTGCTAACTCTAACATTTGCTTCACGATTTTCCATTATTTATTTGGCATGATGTCGCAAAAATCAAATTGTCGGCTTCTGCAACAGTTGCTTGTTGTTAAAGCCTTATCCAAAATCTGAACGTGTAAGTTAGGTCAATACATCAGTGAAGCAGTCGGGGAATCTTGTGTTTGCTGTCTTTCAGAAGAGATGTTAAACTGAGGCCTGTATGTCTGTTCTAAAGGAAGTGACAAATGCCCTAGCACTGCTCAAAGATGGGCAGAATATTCTCCTCATAGAGTCATACAGTGTGGAAACAGGCCCTTCGGCCCAACTTTCCCAGGCCGACCAAAATGTCCCATCTACACTAGTCCCACCTGCCTGGGTCTACCCAATATCCCTCTAAACCTATCCTATCCATGTGCCTGTCTGAATGCTTCTTAAACATTGCGATAGTATCTGCCTCAACTACCTCCTTCCCATTCATAGAAACATAGAAAATACGTGCAGTAGGCCATTCGGCTCTTCGAGCCTGCACCGCCATTCAATATGATCATGGCTGATCATCCAAGTCCGTATCCTATACCTGCCTTCTCTACATACCCCCTGATCCCTTTAGCCACAAGGGCCACATCTAACTCCCTCTTAAATATAGCCAATGAACTGGCCTCAACTACCTTCTGTGGCAGAGAATTCCACAGATTCACCACTCTCTGTGTGAAATCTCTCACCAAGGCCATGTACAACTGGAGTAGAACTCCCTGCTCCTATACTCAAATTCCTTTGCTATGAATGCCAACATACCATTCGCTTTCTTCACTGCCTGCTGCACCTGCATGCCGACTTTCAATGACTGGTATACCATGACACCCAGGTCTCGTTGTATCTCCCCTTTTCCTAATCGGCCACCACTCAGATAATAGTCTACTTTCCTGTTCTTGCCACCAAAGTGGATACCCTCACATTTATCCACATTATACTGCATTTGCCCACTCACCCAACCTATCCAAGTCACACTGCCCCCCAGCTTTGTGTCATCCGCAAACCTGGAGATGTTGCATTCAATCCCTCGTCCAAATCATCAATATATATTGTAAATAGCTGGGGTCCCATCACTGAGCCTTGCGGTACCCCACTCATCACTGACTGCCATTCTGAAAAGGACCCGTTTACTCCTACTCTTTGCTTCCTGTCTGCCAGCCAGTTCTCTATCCATAGAAACATAGAAACATAGAAATTAGGTGCAGGAGTAGGCCATTCGGCCCTTCGAGCCTGCACCGCCATTCAATATGATCATGGCTGATCATCCAACTCAGTATCCCGTACCTGCCTTCTCTCCATACCCTCTGATCCCCTTAGCCACAAGGGCCACATCTAACTCCCTCTTAAATATAGCCAATGAACTGGCCTCAACTACCCTCTGTGGCAGAGAGTTCCAGAGACCCACCACTCTCTGTGTGAAAAAATTCCTTCTCATCTCGGTCCTAAAGGATTTCCCCCTTATCCTTAAGCTGTGACTCCTTGTCCTGGACCTCCCCAACATCGGGAACAATCTTCCTGCATCTAGCCTGTCCAACCCCTTAAGAATCTTGTAAGTTTCTATAAGATCCCCTCTCAATCTCCTAAATTCTAGAGAGTATAAACCGAGTCTATGCAGTCTTTGTTCATAAGACAGTCCTGACATCCCAGGAATCAGTCTGGTGAAAATTCGCTGCACTCCCTCTATGGCAATAATGTCCTTCCTCAGATTTGGAGACCAGAACTGTACGCAATACTCCAGGTGTGGCCTCACCAAGACCCTATACAACTGAAGTAGAACCTCCCTGCTCCTATACTCAAATCCTTTTGCTATGAAAGCTAACATACCATTCGCTTTCTTCACTGCCTGCTGTACCTGCATGCCTACTTTCAATGACTGTACCATGACACCCAGGTCGCGCTGCATCTCCCCTTTTCCTAATCGGCCTCCATTTAGATAATAGTCTGTTTTCCTATTTTTGCCACCAAAGTGGATAACCTCACATTTATCCACATTATACTGCATCTGCCAAACATTTGCCCACTCACCCAGCCTATCCAAGTCACCTTGCAGTCTCCTAGCATCCTCCTCACAGCTAACACTGCCCCCCAGCTTAGTGTCATCCGCAAACTTGGAGATATTGCCCTCACATCAATACTGAACCCCCAATACCGTGTGCTTTAAGTTTGTATACTAATCTCTTATGTTGGACCTTGTCGAAAGCCTTCTGAAAGTCCAGATATAACACATCCACTGGTTCTCCCTCATCCACTCTACTAGTTACATCCTCGAAAAATTCTATAAGATTCGTCAGACATGATTTACCTTTCATAAATCCATGCTGACTTTGTCCAATAATTTCACCACTTTCCAAATGGGCTGCTATCCCATCTTTAATAACTGACTCTAGCATTTTCCCCACTACCAATGTTGGACTATCTGGCCTGTAATTCCCTGTTTTCTCTCTCCCTCCCTTTTTAAAAAGTGGGGTTACATTAGCTACCCTCCAATCCTCAGGAACTACTCCAGAATCTAAAGAGTTTTGAAACTATGTAGGTGCTGCCCAGGTTGGTGCTCCCAAATCAACACCTCATATTTTTCTGTATTAAATGCTGTCAACCTTTCCTCAGCCCGCATGCCCAACTGATCAAGATCCTGCTGCAAGTTTTGACAACCATCTTCACTCTGCACTAGCACCCACTTTTGTATCATCTGCAAACTTGGTACTCGTGCCATGTACGTTCTCATCCAAAACAATCATGTTTTGTAATTGTTTTTTGCAACTATTTCAAGAATTTAGGGAAGCAGAATTTGTATACTTCTCAAAGAGGCATGGAGATCACAATGTTAATTAAGCATTACCAAACGATTGTTTAGAAGATTATGTCAATTTAATGCTGCCGGCTCATTTGAATGATTTATTTCTCAGTCGGGACAATCCTGGTGATTGGGTGGAAACAATCAGTAGATGGATATAATAAAGAGCTGCTGGCTCTGATTAAAATTACTGTCCACAGCTTAAAGCTGTGTCTGGCAGTCATGTAGGAAGTGATTCTGAACTGGTTAAACATGAAGGATGGCGTAAGGGATCAGGACAAGGTTTTCTGCGGTGCACTACTAATCTTGGAGTATATCATCAACGCCTCGTACTGTTTGCTTTAAACAATTCCCAGACAACCACACAGACATCAACGGTGTCTGTTCAGCAGTACTCTTGTGTAATATTAATTTGAACCTTCACGCCCTCCTGCATTTGGGATTACTAACAGCTTCAGACACACAATTATTGGCATTAGCAGCCCAGCCATGAGATAACATCAGCCAGAAAGATTGCTCAACACTCCAGGACACTCTTTCTTCCTCCTTTCTTTCATGATTAGGCAATGCGCAACCCAAGGAATCAGGAGCTACTGGGAAGCCAATAGTAGTTCATGCTAGCTGCAGGGGGCTATGGTATTATTGGAATGGTAATTGCTCAGCTCTTAATCTGTGACAAGATGAAATCAATTGATGATTAGTGCATTGTCCTATCCAATTTTTTTTTCTCATACCCCCATTTCCTTCTCTACTTAGAGCACAGAGAATAGATTCATACAGGGTGGACACAAGTCCCATCGGCCCAATTTGCCCAATGACCGACATACACTAATCCCACCTGCCTGCGCTTGGTCCATATCCCCCTATACTTATCCTATTTATATACCATGTAATTGTAACTTCCTTTGGTTTACATTGCAGATGGTGTAATCAATACCCTTTTGTTTTGCTCCTTCACCACAACCTTCTCTTTCTGGCTTTCTCCATTGGGATACTCAAGAAGTGTGACTCAGGCACGCTGTGAAGGAACACAAAGAAACTTGCGCCATATCAGCTGAGATGCTGACTCATTGCGTAATTTTATGGCTATGTAAATAACAATGACTTTCCTTGGACAGGCAATGTTTTGGGTCGGGACACTTCTTTGGTCTGAAGGAGTAGGGGGAAGAAAGCTGGGAAAGAGAGGGGGGAATGCAGCAAAGCCTATAAGTTATAGGTGGATACAGGTGAGGAGACGGTTCAATGGCAGATGGGTGGAGTAAGTGACAAAGGCAAGAGATTATGAGGAAGTGTCAATCTCTTCACAGCAATCTTGTAAGTGGTATAATCTGTGATGAAGCAGCATAAACTGCTGTCAAATAATACTGCGTCAGGTGGAAGAACCATGAAGAGATCGTGAAACTGAAGTCATTGGGTTGAGTTCATGTCACTTTGTAATTTATGGTATGAGTGCACAAGTCAAGAAATATAGTCAAGTCTGAAGAAGGGTCTCGACCCGAAACGTCGCCTATCTCCTTCGCTCCTTAGATACTGCTGCACCCGCTGAGTTTCTCCAGCCTTTTGTGTACCCTCGATTCTCCAGCATCTGCAGTTCCTTCTTTAACACTCTTGCACACTTCTGCTCCATGGGTCAGCTTCTCCAGGTGTCAGTAGTCAGCAGTACCACTCGGATCAGCTGTATGTTATGCTGAAGAACACAATTTAATCTTAAAGTAGCTGTTGCAGTCCTACCCAGTTCCGATGAAGGTGTTTCAACCTGTAACGCTAACTCTGTTTTTCTTTCTGCTGATATAGCCTGACCTGTTGTGTATTTTCAGCATTTTCCATTTATATTTTTGATTTATCGTACCTACAGTTTTTAAGAGTATGGAGGAGGGGAAAGGAGTAGGGTAATGGCAGATATTGGCAGAAATGTGTGTGCACTGATGTCGGGTGGCAGAAGAGAGAGAGGAGGGCAGGTGTTATTTTTTGAAATGGGTGAATTTAATGCTCATGCAGTTGGGTTTAGTTTAGAGATACAGGGCGGAAACAGACCCTTTGGCCCACCAGGTCCGCGCCAATCAGCGATCCCCGTTCACTAACATTATCCTACGCATTATGGACAATTTACAATTTTTATCAAAGCCAATGAAACTCAAACCTGTACGTCTTTGAAGCGTGGGAGAAAATCCACACACTCACGGGGAGAACGTACAAACTCTGTACCGACGCACCCGTAATCGGGATCAAACCCAACTCTCCCTGGGTGCATGTGTCATTGCTAATGCCAGCAATATTATGATTGATGATAGATGATCGGTACAGTCATGACAATGAGGTCTGAACAACATCTTATGTGACCTCCACTGGTTTGAATAGGCACAAACTACTCGTGCAGAGTGAGTCTCAAATTACTTGTCTATTTTAAGTCTTTCTCATGAACCTGACGTCATCTTCAACAATCAGTTTTGCTGTTCACCTGTTTTTGGGTAGTCTCCCGTTTTTAGGGCACTCCTTGACTGATGATTATGGATTCGCATTCAGCAGCAAAGCATCTGAATGACAGGAGACCCAGTTTTAATTCAGTGAATCCAATTAAATTTGCTGCTGTCACAAGACTTGAGTGCTCAACCAAAGTCAGCAACTCCCCTACTACGGGGACCAACCTTGGGAGTGAAAGAAGGTTTTCCGTAGTTGGACAGATCCTGTACATGGTTGTGAAAAAAGATGTGTCTTGCTCTGTTGAAGGTGAACTTGATCGTGTGCTGATTAAAGAACATTGAGCTGAAACATTGACTCGGCCAAATCCATTGACCTGGATTTGGCCGAGTGCATCTTTGCACTCGCGCTCGTTTGTCAGATATGCGATTGTCCTGCAGTTACCCTCTGTATGTCAATAAAGAATAACTTGCTGGATCAACGCCATGAGCTCATAAATTGCCAAGGCCCTGCGTAGCACAAATGCCTTGCATGAGGTAATTGGGTCACGTGGCTGGGCCAGAACAAGCTCCGCTTACTAAAGGACTGGGAAAACCTTTGACAGATGGCAGCAACATATTCCCACTTCTACCAATAATCAAACCTCTCAAGCTTTTTGACAACTTTTGAATGTTATTTAAGACCTATCAAATATGAAATTAGCGATTTAAAAAAATAAAATAAACCAAAGAAAATTCAAGAACAATTAAACCATTTAAAAATAAATGAAAATGTCACTGCAAAGACATATAGTATAAATTGCATAATTCATCATACTCTTGCCTTTTTTTCTAGTTGATGTTAAATCTCCATTCAAATTAATGGATGATTTCCAAATGTCGAGGGAGTCCATTAATTTTGTAGCAACATCAGGACGTTTCTACTTGGTCAACGCTAATAAAGCACCAAATGATGGCTGTTGCTGTTGATCTCCTGGTATCTGTCAGTCGGTTAAAGGCAGTTAATTGTTCCATTCCCTCTACAGATACTGCTCGACATGCAGTGTATATCTAGCTTTTTTTTACGCATACTTCAGATTTTCAGGATCTGCATTGCTTTGCTTTTGTGACGAGGGGAGAGCAATGACACATACATGGGTACCCAAGTGAAGATAATTGGAGGTGGGAGAAACACTTTCCAGAATTTTGTGCAGATTCATTTTTCCAATCTTTATATTGTGCTGTTTGTGTGCTAATGCAATCAGTATCTGATCTTTTTCATAATTATTGGACACCTGGAATGAATAGTAAAGCCCAAAATGTAATTATTATACATGGGTTGCTGGAGGATCTCAGTGGGTCAGGCATCATCTGGGGAGGGAATGGACAGACGATATTTTGGGTCAGATCCTCTCTTCAAACGGGGCTCAAGATTCCAGCATTCGCAGTCTCTTGTGTCTCCATTTTTGGTTGTTTTGGGGCTTTTGTATTTTTCAATTCGAGTCAAAATATTTGTCTTGAATTTGAGGTAAGTGGCCAAATTATTTGGAGTGAACACCTGCCTCTTGGAGTAAATTGATAGATTGAATTGAAAGATGCTGTATGGAAATGGGCCCTTTGGCCCACCGTCCACACAGACTATCCATCATCCATTCTTATTTGCTGCATGGTTTCCCACTGATGCATCCACTCCCTACACATGGGGGCAATTTACAGAGCCCACTTAACCTACAAACCTTCACATCTTGGGGTTGTAGAGAGGAGACGAGCACCTGGAGGAAACCCACGCGATCACAAGGATAACGTGAAAACTCCACACAGATAACACCCAATGTCAGCATTGAACCTGGGGCCCTGGTGCTGAGACGGACCAGCTCTACATAATTAATATAAAATGATAATTAATGTAAATTATTAGCTGCAAGTAATTCCCACCCCATACCAACAATCTCAATTGAGTACTGTAGCACGGGGTATGACGAACTATCAGCGTTGACTGATAAGAGTCCCCTTGGAAACAACGTGGAAGCAAGCCCTTCAGCCCAATTTGACTACACCGACCAACGTGTCCCATTTACCTGTTAACATGTTTCTTAAATGTTGCGATAGTACCTGCCTCAACTACCTTCTCCAGCAGCTTGTTCCACACACCCATTACCCATTGTGTGAAAAAGTTACCCCTCGGGTTCCTATTAAATCTTTCCCCCCTCACCTTTAACCTATGTCCTCTCATTCTCAATTTCCCCTTCTCTGTGCAACATACTGTGTGTTTACCTGATCTATTCCGCTCATGATATTGTACACCTCTAAAAAATTGCCCCTCATCCTCCTAGGGTTCAAGGAACAGCCTGTTCAACCTCTCCCTACAGCTCAGATGATGTGGAGATATGGATTGAAAGGTTGATTAGCAAGGGTGTTATGGGAAGAAGGCAGGAGATTGGGATTGAGAGGGAGCAATAGATCAGCCCATGATTGAATGGCGGAGTAGACTTGATGGGCTGAATGGTCTAATTCTCCTCCTATAACGTATGAAATGACACCATGGCGGATAGTGCATTTGAGTTTAGTTAATCGCAAATTCTGCAATCAAACACATTGAAGCAATAAAGCGACAATTATTTCAGGTTAGATTATGCTAAACTCTCAGAACACTGATTGTGCAAGTCACAACAAAGATGGAACAAAATACATCATGCAGTTGTGAGGGTTAGTCATCCTGGTTGCAAAACTGTAAATTAGAGTTTAGGTTTGCTGACTATTAATGCATTTGAATAATGAGTATGTCATCCGTGCTGGCTTTTGCTGCAGAGTACATTTTTCATTTATCAACTGTCTGCTAAATTGGCTTCAAGTCATTACATTTGTTAATCTTTCAGGTTAGGCAGAATTTACCATTTAATTGACCTGTAATATCTTAATTATGGTGCAGGGATTTACTTGAATGAGGGAATTCAGTGGCATGGTGAGATCAGAGGAGCTGGAAGATTAAGTGGAGCACTTATGTGAAGATGTTAAAATTATGATGGGATTCAATAAACTAAATATAGACAAACTGCAGGTTGGGGGTTTGTGGTGATGGGTGACTGGAACGTAGGATTCACGGTCATGCTGTAGACCTGGCTAAAGGTGAGATGTTTTGCTTAGCTGGTCTTGGGTTAGAAACATAGAAAATAGGTGCAGGAGTAGGCCATTCTGCCCTTCGAGCCAGCACGCCATTCAATATGATAATGGCTGATCATCCACAATCAGTCCCCCCTTCCTGCTTTTTCCCTATATCCCTTGATTCCGTTAGCCCCAAGAGCTAAAGATAACTTTCTCTTGAAAACATCCTGTGAATTGGCCTCCACTGACTTCTGTGGCAGAGAATTCCACTAATTCACAATTCTCTGGGTGAAAAAGTTTTTCCTCATCTCGGTCCTAAATGTCCTGCCTCTTATTCTTAAACTGTTTGGGTTATGCCCCAAACGGTAGTTGAAGGAATCTTTAAGGAGTTGATGGGAATCATTCTGCACCTCCTGGTTCACAAAGCGTGCACAAAGAGCATTTGGCTTTTGGAGAAGGCATTCCCAACACCATTTCGCTTCTGGGTTTCAAAACGTTGGGGAACTATGCCTGGCAGCAGTTAAATCTTATTCAGATTGCCACTTGCACAGTGCAAGCCTGATTTAACTGCATTGATAAACTGTCCTCCACAACATGGAGAGCTGACGGGTTCTGCTATGTGTGTTGTAATAATGATGGTAGATGTGTATATAAAATCATGAGGGGAATAGATAGGGTGAATGCACAAGGTCTTTTATCCAGAATAGGGGAATCAAAAACGAGAGGAACTGTGTTTAAGGGAAGAGATTTAATATAAGCCTGTAGAGCTACTTTTTCACTTGGAGGTGAGTAGATGGAATGAGCTGTTATAGGAGGTAGATACAAAGAGCTGGAGTAACTCAGCGGGTCAGGCAGTATCGCTGGAGAAATAGGACAGGTGACTGGGATCGCATTTCCTGAGACGCTGCTTGACCCGCTGAATTACTCCAGCACTTTTGTCTATCTTTGGCATAAAGATGGCGTCCAACATGTGTGACTATTTGCATACCAGTCACAAAAGCAGATCTACGATCGCTCCATAATCTTAAATCTCATAGATGGGGACTTCAATAAAGCAAACCTTACGAAATCCATATAACCATATAAAAATTACAGCTCGGAAACAGGCCATCTTGGCCCTTCAAGTCCGTGCCAAACAACTTTTTTCCCTTAGTCCCACCTGCCTGCACTCATACCATAACCCTCCATACCCTTCTCATCCATATGCCTATCCAATTTATTTTTAAATGATACCAACGAACCTGCCGCCACCACTTCCACTGGAAGCTCATTCCACACCGCTACCACTCTCTGAGTAAAGAAGTTCCCCCTCATGTTACCCCTAAACTTCTGTCCCTTAATTCTAAAGTCATGTCCTCTTGTTTGAATCTTCCCTATTCTCAAAGGGAAAAGCTTGTCCGCATCAACTCTGTCTATCCCTCTCATCATTTTAAAGACCTCTATCAAGTCCCCCCCTTACCTTCTGCGCTCCAGAGAATAAAGACCTAACTTATTCAACCTATCTCTGTAACTTAGCTGTTGAAACCCAGGCAACATTCTAGTAAATCTCCTCTGTACCCTCTCTATTTTGTTGACATCCTTCCTATAATTGAGCGACCAAAATTGTACACCATACTCCAGATTTGGTCTCACCAATGCCTTGTACAATTTTAACATTACATCCCAGCTTCTATACTCAATGCTCTGATTTATAAAGGCTAGAATACCAAAAGCTTTCTTTACCACCCTATCTATATGAGATTCCACCTTCATGGAACTATGCACGGTTATTCCCAGATCCCTCTGTTCAACTGTATTCTTCAATTCCTTACCATTTACCATGTACGTCCTCTTTTGATTTGTCCTGCCAAGGTGTAGCACCTCACATTTATCAGCATTAAACTCCATCTGCCATCTTTCAGCCCATTTTTCCAACTGGCCTAAATCACTCTGTAGACTTTGGAAATCCTCTTCATTATCCACAACGCCCCCTACCTTGGTATCATCTGCATACTTACTAATCCAATTTACCACCCCTTCATCCAGATCATTGATGTACATGACAAACAACAAAGGACCCAACACAGATCCCTGAGGCACCCCACTAGTCACCTGCCTCCAACCCGACAAGCAGCCATCCACCATTACCCTCTGGCTTCTCCCATTCAGCCACTGTTGAATCCATCTTGCTATTCCTGCATTTATACCCAACAGTTGAACCTTCTTAACCAACCTTCCATGAGGAACCTTGTCAAAGGCCTTACTAAAGTCCATTTAGACAACATCCACTGCTTTACCCTCGTCAATTTCCTTAGTAACCTCTTCAAAAAATTCAAGAAGATTAGTCAAACATGACCTTCCGGGCATAAATCCATGTTGACTGTTCCTAATTAGACCCTGTTTATCCAGAAATCGCTCCCTAACTTCCACCCACATGTCTCCTGCTGCACCAGAGGACCAAACACCCTCGACCACTGCTACACCACTATCAAGAACGCCTATCGCTCCATTCCTCGCCCTCACTTCGGTAAATCTGACCATACCGCGGTGCTGCTTCTTCCTGCCTACAGGCAGTAATTAAAGAGCGCACCCCCAGAGGTGAGGACTGTACAGAGCTGGTCGCAGAGGAACAATTCCAGGACTGGAGTCTGTAGACTGGGTAATAGAATAGAATAGTTTCTTTATTGTCATTGTAACATGAACCATATACAACGAAATTTAAAAATGTCAACCAGTCAGTGCAACATTCAAACATAAAAGCTAACGATACATACAAGGTAAAATATTAAAAAAGATAAACAACTAAAATAAATATGAAATATGAAAATAGCACGCATAAACACCCAACCCTACATCCTTCTGTCGATTTCACAGTGTACCAACCACAGTCCCTTAGTCCCTGCGCTCCTTGGCGGCTACATTTAGTGCCTTTATAGCAGTGGGGTAAAAACTGTTTTTAAGTCTGTTTGTCCTTGGCCTTGTAGATCTGTACCGTCTGCCTGACGGCAACAGTTCAAACGGGGAGTGTCCGGGGTGGGAAATGTTCTTTATAATATTCTGGGATTTTTTGATGCAGCGGGAACTGTGTAAGTCTTCCAAGGTAAGGAGAGTGCAGCCGACAATCCTCTGGGCGTTGTCAATGGCCCTCTGGAGCGCTTTCCTCTGAGCTGCTGTGCAGCTGGTGTACCACACGCATACACAGTATGTTAGGATGCTCTCAATGGAGCACCGATAAAAGGCCAGCAGCAATCTCTGTGTGATGTTATTCTTCCTGAGCACCCTCAGGAAGTGCAGTCTCTGCTGGACCTTTTTCAGCAGCGCAGAGGTGTTCACGCTCCACGTCAGGTCCTCCTCAATATGGATTCCCAGGAAGCGGAAATCAGCCACCCTCTCCACATAGTCCCCTCTGATGATTAGTGATACCAGTTCTGTTTTGTTCTTCCTGAAGTCTATTATTATCTCCTTGGTCTTTAAGGTGTTCAGGAGCAGATTATTTTCTCCACACTACACTGTCAGCTGCTCCACCTCATCCCGATAGGCGTACTCGTCCCCCCCGGAGATGAGCCCCACCACCGTAGTGTCATCTGCAAATTTGACAATGGTGTTGCTGTGATGGGTGGAGGTGCAGTCATGTGTGTAGATGGTGTAGAGCAGGGGGCTCAGCATGCAGCCCTGTGGAGAGCCGGTACTGAGGCTGAGGGCCGTGGATGTGTAATGGCCCATTCTGACTCTCTGGCTGCGGCCCGACAGGAAGCTATTTATCCACATGCAGGTGGAGTGTGTAAGTCCCAAGTCCCCCAGTTTGTCCACCAGTTTGTGGGGAAGGATAGTATTAAAAGCAGAGCTGTAGTCCACAAAGAGCATTCGCACATAGCTTCCCCGCTGCTCCGTGGAACAGTGCAGCATGGAGAGCTGTGGCTACAGCGTCCTCTGTAGATCTATTCGCTCTGTACGCAAACTGGTGGGGGTCAAAGCTTCGGGGCAGGAGTGATGTGATATGACCCCGGACCAGTTTTTCAAAGCACTTCATCACCACTGGTGTGAGTGCGACTGGCCGGTAGTCGTTGAGGCTGGAAATGTGGTTTTTTTTGGGCAAGGGGACTATGGTGCAGGACTTCAGACAGGGTGGGACAGTTGACTGGGCCAGAGACTGGTTAAATATCCTCGTGAAGACTCCAGCCAGCTGGTCTGCGCAGTCCTTCAGCACGCGTCCAGAGACGCCGATCCAGTAGCCTTCCTTGGATTGATGGCCCGCAGCGTGCGCCTCACCTCATGCTCCTCTATCGTGAGGGTTAGGCTACTGTGGACCATATGGTGTGTTGTAGCTGTCTCGGGTGGCTCCACTTCAAAGCGAGCAAAGAAGAGGTTCAGCTCCTCTGCCAACGAGGCGTCACCCTCAGCAGCTCCAAGGCTTGTCTTATAATTGGTGAGATACTGGATCCCCTGCCACACCTGTGTGCTGTTGTTACTGTCCAGGTGGTCCTCTATCTTCCTCCTGTAGTCTGACTTGGCCTCTCTGATGCCTCTCTTCAGGTTAGCTCGGGCCGTGCTGTATAAAGCCCTATCACCAGACCTAAAAGCAGTGTTCCTCTCTTTTAACAGCCGCTGGACCTCCCGGGTCATCCAGGGCTTCTGGTTGGGGTAGACCCGGATTTGTTTGTCCACTGTGACCGTATCCATGCAATTTTTAATGTAACACAGTACACTGTCTGTGAACAACTCCAGGTCCCGGTGTTCAAACACATCCCAGTTGGTCCTGTCGAGGCAGTCCTGCAGCTGCTGAGATGCACCATCAGGCCAAGTTGTGATGGTCTTTGTGATAGGAGGAGTGGTTTTCCTGAGGGGGGCATATGCAGGAATTAAAAGCAGGGACATATGGTCCGACTGACCCAGGTGTGGTAGTGGTCTAGCCCTGTAGCCCAGCTTGATGTTGGAGTAGACCTTGTCTAGTGTGTTAGCTCCTCTTGTAGCACATTTAACATGCTGGTAGAATTTTGGGAGCATTTTCTTCAATTCCGCGTGATTAAAGTCCCCTGCTATGATGTGAACACCGTCCGGATATATGCTCTGTTGACTGCTTGTGCTACCGTACAAATGTCCGATAGCCGAGTTAGCATTAGCATCTGGTGGTATGTACACAGCAGTTATCATGACAACAGTAAACTCTCTAGGGAGATAAATGGGCCTGCATTTAACAGTCACATACTCCAGGTCTGGGGAGCAGTGACTGTCCACAATCACTGTGTTTGTGCACCATGTGTTGTTCACGTACACACAGAGCCCTCCACCTCTGCTCTTACCAGAGTCTCTTGTCCTGTCATGGCGCTGTGCTGTGTAGCCTGCTAGCTCGATTGCAGAGTCCGGAATGGATGAATTTAGCCAGGTCTCCGTGATCAACAGGATACAGCTGTCCTTCACGGCGTTGTTAGCTGCAGTCTGTAGCCTCAGTTCGTCCATCGTCTCAGTTCGTCCATCCCACCCTCAGTTCGGCAATGTTCAAGGACTCCGCAACTGACCTGAACAAATACGCCACAGTTGTTACAGACTTCATAAAGAAACATGTGGAGGACTGCATCCCGACAAAAACCTTCCGAGTGTTTCTCAATCAGAAGCCTTGGCTGAATTTTGAGATCCGCACTCTCCTGAAGACCAGACACTGGGCATGCATGTCTGATGATACAGTGGTCTACAAGAAGTCCAGATACGACCTTGGTAAGGCCATAAAAAAGACCAAAAGGGACTTCAGCCCCAAGCTGGAGGATGAGACAGATGTTCGGCTGCTGTGGTGGGGCCTGAATGCAATCACTTCCTACAAGGCAAAATCAGGAGGTAGGTCGTATGTTGGCGTAGGATCACTCCCTGATGAGCTCAATGCGTTTTACGCATGCTTTGATAGGGAGAACACTGATGTGCCTTCTCGGGCCCCCATTTGCTGTGATGGTATTTCAGTCACAGGCACAGAGGCTGACGTCAGAAAATCCTTCAGAGGAGTGAACCCACGAAAAGCGTCTGGATCTGATGGTATACCCGGTCGTGTTCCAAAAACCTGTGCGGACCAACTGGCTGGAGTTTTTACGGACATTTTCAACCTCTCACTTCTGAGGTTCCCACCTGCTTTAAAAGGGCATCAATAATACCGGTGCCCAAGAAGAGCAAGGTGACGTGACTCAACGACTATCGACCAGTGGCACTAGCATCGGTGGTGATGAAGTGCTTTGAGAGGTTGATCATGGCGCAAATCAACTCCTACCTCGACAAAAACCTGGACCCACCGCAGTTCGCTTACTGCCACAACAGATCAACGGTTGATGCGATCTCGCTGGCTCTCCACTCCGCTCGGGACCACTTGAACAATAAAAACTCATATGTCAGGCTGTAATTCATTGATTACAGCTCGGCATTTAATACAATCATCCCCTCCAAGCTGGTTACCAAACTCGCAGAACTGGGTCTCTGGTCATCTCTCTGCAATTGGATCCTCGACTTCCTCATTCACAGACCACAGACTGCTCGAATTGGTGGAAAGATGTCAGCCTCGATAACAATCAGCACGGGAGCACCTCAAGGCTGCGTGCTCAGCCCCCTGCTGTACTCGCTCTATACTCAAGACTGCGTAGCTGTTCATAGTGCGAACTCCATCATCAAGTTTGCTGACGACACAACTGTTGTGGGACGTATCACTGATGGGGACGAGTCAGAGTATAGACGAGAGATCGACCGACTGACAAAATGGTGCCATCACAATAACCTGGCCCTCAACACAGCAAAATCAAGGAACTGATTATGGACTTTGGAAGAGGTAGGATGGGGACAGTCCCGTTTATATCTAAATGGAGGCCGATTAGGAAAAGGGGAGATGTAGCGCGACCTGGGTGTCATGGTACACCAGTCATTGAAAGTAGGCATGCAGGTACAGCAGGCTGTGAAGAAAGCGAATGGTATGTTAGCTTTCATAGCAAAAGGATTTGAGTATAGGAGCAGGGAGGTTCTACTTCAGTTGTATAGGGTCTTGGTGAAGCCATACCTGGAGTATTGCGTACAGTTCTGGTCTCCAAATCTGAGGAAGGACATTATTGCCATAGAGGGAGTGCAGAGAAGGTTCACCAGATTGATTCCTGGGATGTCAGGACTGTCTTATGAAGAAAGACTGGATAGACTCAGTTTATACTCTCTAAAATTTAGGAGATTGAGAGGGATCTTATAGAAACTTACAAAATTCTTAAGGGGTTGGACAGGCTAGATGCAGGAAGATTGTTCCCGATGTTGGGGAGGTCCAGGACAAGGGGTCACAGCTTAAGGATAAGGGGGAAATCCTTTAGGACCGAGATGAGAAGGACGTTTTTCACACAGAGAGTGGTGGGTCTCTGGAACTCTCTGCCACAGAGGGTAGTTGAGGCCAGTTCATTGGCTATATTTAAGAAGGAGTTAGATGTGGCCCTTGTGGCTAAGGGGATCAGAGGGTATGGAGAGAATGCATGTAAGGGATACTGAGTAGGATGATCAGCCATAATCATATTGAATGGCGGTGCAGGCTCGAAGGGCCGAATGGCCTACTCCTGCACATAATTTCTATGTTCTATGTTTCTATAATGGAACAAACAGCCTCCCGATATAAAACACCTGTGAATTGTGCGTCACTCAAGGTGCCCACTGTGAACTCTGCTATCTGGACACCAATGAGTGCAACGATGCGTGGAAAAGATCCAGCAGGTCCTCAATTTGGTGGGAGCAGGCATCACAGCTTTCAGCAAAATGGTTGCAGGGGACCCATGTCCGGCACATAACAGGATAAGCTGGCCCGGCTGTGTAATGCATTTTCAAAGTGAATTGCATCCGGAAAATAGCCATAAAACCTACACTAAACCTGCGATTTGCAGCTTTATGCAGGTCGACCAATATTCAAGCGCCAAATTATTTATTTGGGGAGGACCTGCTCAAACAAGTCAAAAACCTGGAGGAAGAGGCCAAGAAAATAGGCCTCATGAAGACTACGTCCCTTCTGCCAGGATGCCACCTTGCAGGTCGGTTTCGACATGAAGTGGTTCAGATCCGCAGGGCCAAGTAGACTGGGGCCAGTGGGATGGTGGTATTACCCACCTGTATACACCAATTACAACCCCAGTATGGCGAATAAGACAAGAACTCCAAGGTCAACTATAGATGATGCATTCAGTTCAGGATAAATCTTCTGGGGAACAACGTCCGGTTGGGGGTAGGTTGCAGATATTTATGATGAATGGTGCTGCATAACATCTGATCTGTTTATACTGGACACTTTCTCAAGGTCTCGAATCGAGTTTATGTTAGGAATACATCCACCTGCACAAAATATGCCTAGTCGGGTATTAGCTTTTTCTGCACCAGAAACTCAGCAAGTAAATGAAGAAATTACGGGTTGGTGCCAAAAAAGGGATAATTAAGAGGCCAACATATCATCCTCAACAATTTGTGTCCAATATATTCCCCAGACAGAAAATATATGGTGGATGTCGAGTTATTCTTGATCTAACTCAGTTAAATTCCTATGTCCAGAAGAGGCATTTTAAAATGGACACCTTCAAGACTGCTAAACAGCTGTTATCAGAAGGTTGTTATATGGTAACCATAGATCTGAAAGATTCATCTTTTTCAGTACCAATTCATCATCAGTACGGAAGATACTTGAAATTTAGTTGGATGGGATAGCTGTGGAATTAAAGCATTACCCAATGGGTCAACCTCAGCTCCTAGGTGGTTCACGAAAATTGTTTAAAACCAGTGCTGGCGCTACTTCGTGCCCAGGATCACATTATAATTGCTTAGTTAGATGATATCTTAATCATAACCAACACTCAGGAGACAGCTGAGGAGTCGGTTTTAGCGACCAAACACCTGTTTGAAAGGTTAAGGATCTGGTCCATCCAACAAAAATACAAGTTACTTCCATCCGGGAAATAGCCAGTGTTATTGGCAAATTGGTGGCGGCTTTACCTGCAGTGGAGTTTGTACCCCTGCACTATCAAAGTCTGCAATGGGCTAGACAACAAGCACTTAAAGAACATATAGGTCATTTGATAGACCTATGCCGTTGCCAGTCAGAGCTATCGCTGAATTACAATGGTGGATTATCAATGTGGCACAAACTACCCAAAATATTTTGGTTCAACAACCTTCAGTGGTTTTACAAACAGATGTGAGTGCTTGGGATGGTGAGCCACAGACAGCGAGTCTAGCTGTGGTGGTAGATGGAGTGTGCAAGAGGTTTTAATACTGGACAGGCATGGTATAAATTACTTAGAATTGCTGGGTGCATTCTATGGATTAAAAGCTTATTGTTCAGCAATGACGATTTATATCTTTATACCACTTTTTAAAAAAGGAGGGAGAGAGAAAGCGGGGAATTACAGACCAGTTAGTCTAACATCGGTAGTGGGGAAACTGCTAGAGTCAGTTATTAAAGATGGGATAGCAGTGCATTTGGAAAGTGGTGAAATCATTGGACAAAGTCAGCATGGATTTACGAAAGGTAAATCATGTCTGACAAATCTGATAGAATTTTTCGAGGATGTAACTAGTAGAGTGGATAAGGGAGAACCAGTGGATGTGTTATATCTAGACTTTCAGAAGGCTTTCGACAAGGTCCCGCATAAGAGATTAGCATACAAACTTAAAGCACACGGTATTGGGCGTTCAGTATTGATGTGGATAGAGAACTGGCTAGCAGACAGGAGGCAAAGGGTAGGAGTAAACGGGTCCTTTTCAGAATGGCAGGCAGTGACTAGTGGGGTGCCGCAAGGCTCAGTGCTGGGACCCCAGCTATTTACAATATATATTAATGATTTGGACGAGGGAATTCAATGCAACATCTCCAAATTTGCAGATGATACCAAGCTGGGGGGTATAGTTAGGTGTGAGGAGGATGCTTGGAGGCTGCAGGGTGATTTGGATAGGCTGAGTGAATGGGCAGATGCATGGCAGATGCAGTACAATGTGGATAAATGTGAGGTTATCCACTTTGGTGGCAAAAACATGAGGGTAGACTATTATCTGAATGGTGGCAGATTAGGTAAGGGGGAGATGCAACGAGACCTGGGTGTCATGGTAAAACAGTTATTGAAAGTAGGCATGCAGGTGCAGCAGGCAGTGAAGAAAGCAAATGGTATGTTAGCATTCATAGCGAAAGGATTTGAGTATAGGAGCAGGGAGGTTCTACTGCAGTTGTACAGGGTTTTGGTGAGGCCACACCTGGAGTACTGCGTACAGTTTTGGTCTCCAAATCTGAGGAAAGACATCCTTGCCATAGGGGGGGTACAGAGAAGATTCACCAGACTGATTCCTGGGATGTCAGGACTTTCATATGAGGAAAGATTGGATAGACTCGGTTTGTACTCGATGGAATTTAGAAGATTGAGGGGGGATCTTATAGAAACCTACAAAATTCTTAAGGGGTTGGACAAGCTAGATGCTGGAAGATTGTTCCCGATGTTGGGGGAGTCCAGAACAAGGGGTCACAGTCTAAGGATAAGGGGGAATTCCTTTAGGACCGAAATGAGGAAAACATTCTTTACACAGAGAGTGGTGAGTCTCTGGAATTCTCTGCCACAGAAGGTAGTTGAGGCCAGTTCATTGGCTATATTTAAGAGGGCGTTAGATGTGGCACTTGTGGCTAAAGGGATCAGGGGGTATGGAGAGAAGGCAGGTACGGGATACTGAGTTGGATGATCAGCCATGATCACATTGAATGGCGGTGCAGGCTCGAAGGGCCGAATGGCCTACTCCTGCACCTATTTTCTATGTTTCTATGTTTCTATGTTTCTATATGTTCAGCTCCAGATTGACAATACCATGGCTGTTGCCTATATCAATCACATGGGAGGAATAAGGTCAGCATCATGTGATAATCTGGCTAACCTCATTTGGGACTGGTGTATTCCAGAAATATCTGGGCCTCAGGTAGCTACCTGCCAGGTAGAGATGATGTGGTGGTAGACAACAGGTCAAGGAAATTAATGACAACATAGAATGGATGCTAAATCCTGATGGATCCTAAATCCTTAAAATGATCGTCAGCCAGATATTGATCTGTTGCAACAAGGCTAAATCACCAGTTGCCTAAATATGTTTTGTGGGAACCAGATCCAGGAGCAGTAACGGTGGATGCATTCTCGCTACATTGGGGACGTACGCTCTTTTACGCTCTCCCACATTTTACCTCATTAGGCAATGCCTCACCAAAATAGATCAGGACCCCGCCTCAGGCGTTTTGGTGGTTCTGGACTGGCCTACACAGCCATGGTTCCCATTGGTGCTGAGAATGATGACTCAACCATTCATAGTTATCCTCAACTGCAGCAATTTGTTGGTGCATCCAGTAACAGGAGAAAGTCATCCGTTACATGATCATATTAATTTGTTAATCTGCAGGTTTTGACAAGACCGTTCCAGGGGTTGGACAGTCAAGTAGGACCATGAAAGTGATAACTGCAGCTTGGAGAGATAGCACTAAAAAACTATATGCGTCTCATATTAAGAACTGAGAGATGTTTGCTTGCAGTCAGATATATCTTATCGTACTGCAAGCATTCCGGATGTATTGGAGTTCCTTGCTACATTGCATTTTGATGAACACTTGAGCTGTAGTGCCATTAATAGTGCTTGGAGTGCATTGTCCTCCTATTTAGGGCAGCTTTCAGAACAACATTCTATCGGGTCATCCGTTAGTACCCCAATTCATGAGAGGAATCTTTAACAAGAACCCTCCTAAGTCTAGATATATAGAAATCTGGGATGTCAGTATAGTTCTCACACTGCTTCAGCAATGGGCTCCAATTACGTCACTGTTTTCAGAAGTTAACACTTAAAGTGGTTATGCTCATGGCGCTAGTATCAGCGCAAAGAGTTCAAACATTGTAAAAGCTACAGCTGGATAGGATGTACTTTCTGTAGACAACATTACGTTTTATGTATTTGAGTTAATCAAACAAAGCAGGCCAGGAATGGCCATAAACAAGATAAGCTTAAAGCATACCCCGTTGACCAAATGTTATGCGTAGTCAAGCACCTGAGTCAATATATCGAGGTAACTAAGAGTCTCTGAGGGTCTGAAACAGCAATGCTCATCAGCCAGAAAAAAACTCATAAAAAGGTGTCAGTACAAACTATTTCTAGATGGTTAAAACAGGTTTTGGATTGTGCTGGAGTAGACACTCATGTGTTTAAATCTCACTCCCCCAGGGCGGCATCAACATCTGCAGCGAAGGCGCAGGACGTGCCTCTAGACCAAATCCTCGGGCCGCAGGATGGTCTAAGGAGGTGACTTTCTCCAAATTTTATGATAAACCTGTTCTGACATCGCAAGGTTTGGGCATGGTGTGTTGGGTTTGGTTTGATTTCTTCTTTTCTTTCTAAATTTCATTTGTAATTCCCCCTGGGACAGAGGGGTTATTACTGTTTTGTTATTTAAAAAATGATTATTGGATAATTCGAAGCAATGTTCAATACATTATTTATTCACTACTGTGTCAACTGAAGCAGTGTGTCGTATGGAATGGATCTACGGCATGAATTCACAGAGCTTTGAAATCTTCACATAGTCACGTGACTCCGAAGTAAAATAGTAAGATTAAACGAGAACTTACCAGTTTGAAGTTCGATCTTTATTTTATGAGGAGTTACGATGAGGGATTACGTGCCCTCAGCTCCTGGCCCCCATAAACGCAAAGATCATCTGGTGGTTCTAGTCTTCTGAGTCTTACTATATCACTTCTACTTTAGTTTCTGTGTTTTTACGCCGCTGCTTTGATGTATGAAATTTTGGAGGTAGCGGTATTGGAAATAGAGGACAGAAATTGGAGAGCAAATATTCAGAGCATCATTTATTTTATAAAGAAAATTTTTAACACTGAAGCAAAACTACATCTTCCTTTTTAACAATCTTCCTTAGGACCGAGATGAGGAAAACATTCTTTACACAGAGAGTGGTGAGTCTCTGGAATTCTCTGCCACAGAAGGTCGTTGAGGCCAGTTCATTGGCTATATTCAAGAGGGAGTTGGATGTGGCTCTTGTGGCCAAAGGGATCAGGGGGTATGGAGAAAAGCAGGTACGGGATACTGAGTTGGATGATCAGCCATGATCATATTGAATAGCGGTGCAGGCTCGAAGGGCCGAATGGCCTACTCCTGCACCTATTTTTCTATCTTTCCATTTTTCTAACAAGCTTGTAGTGTTTCTCACAAGTATTCCACGAATCGTGTTCTCCATGCCAGTTCATTTTAGAAGAAGGACAGAAATGCCTTTGCCAGAGAGTACGTTATAGAAGTGGCATGTGATACAAGAATGGAATAATTGGCAAGTTACTTTGCTTTGGCACAACATCAAAGCCATGTCTAAGCTTGTCCTCAGTTGTGCATTTCAGCACGAGGGTCACCTGATAACGTTCAGGAGCAGGAACCCTAGTTAGTTATTCCTATCCTCCGGCACAAGGCTACTGAAACCAAAATGTGCAGTTGTCACAGGCCTGACTAAAACACAGTCTGTGGATTATATACAGAGAAATCCAAACTGAAAGCTCGGTGACTGAGAATCAGCGATCACTCAATCACCTTGGTGTACTTGAAGATTTCAACAGTTGTGACTAAATTAAATACTAGAAAATGATAACAATAACAAGATAGATACAAGGCTGTAAATGTGAAAGTTAAGACCAGAGGTTTAACCGTGCTCTTGTAGTTAATTTAATAATTTAATGTTTAGAAAAGTTAAGATATTATGAAATTAAATGTGAAATCCATCTCGAAAATGCAAACAAATATGCACATAGGGTGTCAGCACAGGTAAAGCATGGAAATGTCATAAATCTTGCTAATTATTTGCAACCGGTGTAAATTGTTATCTTCCTTTTTGTAAAAAATTAGCTCGGTGTTAAGTTATGAGCATATATTTTAACTACTAAAACAACTGTGACATACATCGATAAATTCATACAGCATGGAAACAGGCCTTTCAGGCAGCTAAACTTGTCCACGCCACCCAAGATGTCCCATCTATGCTCGTCCCCTTTGCCTGTGTTTGGCCCATTTCCCTCTGAACCTTTCCTATCCATGTACCTGGCCAAGTGTCTTTTAAATGCTGTTATCGAATCTGCCTCAACTACCTCCTCTGGCAAAATGTAGAAAGAAATAACTGCAATTTAGTATAATTTATTGTCACGTGGAACAGGTGCAGTGAAAAGCTTTGTTGCGTGCTAACCAGGTTACAGAAAGGCAATACATGATTACAATCGATCCAATTATAGTGTATACATACATGATAAGGGAATAGTTTGTCAGAAATGTTGCTGTAGAAATAGAGATTTCAAGATTCAAGAGAGTTTATTGTCATGTGCCCCAGAGAGGACAATGAAATTCTTGCTTTGCTTCAACACAACAAATTTATAGAAGGCATGAATATGGAACAGATCAGTGTGGCCATATACCATTGTATAAATATATACACACATGAATAAATAAAACAGGTAAAGTGCAAATAAACAGATAATGGGCTATTAATGTTCACAGTTTTGTTTGAGTTTAATAGCCTGATAGCTGTGGGGAAGAAGCTGATTCTGAACCTGGACGTTGCAGACTTCAGGCTCCTGTACCTTCTACCTGAAGGTAGCGGGGAGATGAGTGTAGGCCAAAATGGTGTAGGTCCTTGATTATGCTGCCAGCCCCTTTGAGGCAGCGACTGCGATAGATCCCCTCGGTGATAGGGAGGTCAGAGCCTTCTTCTTCTGTCGTATGTCTTTTAGACCTGCAGCTTCGTTGAGGCGAGCCAGGCCAACGTGTCATCGTCCTGGTCAATCAGTCCTCGTTCACAATTCGGTGGCCGGTGTTTGGGTGACTATGTGCTCCACAGACTGTGTTGGGTCCCCACTCGCAGGAGGCGCTGTCCATGAGACCCCACCTCTTCATCGCTACTCCATACCGTCCGATGCCTGTCCTCAAGCGGTTGAGGGTTGTCCACTGCATTTGGGGCAGGTCCTGGCCAGGAACGTCCATTAGGTCATCGATGTAATGATGTAGCCTAGATGGTTCCGCTGACTTCCACTGGTCTCTCCATCTCGTCTTGACCCAGGCGGCCTTAGAAGCGTCAGCCGGTGTTGTGCAGTGCAGCTCTTGGGCTTGCGTGGCAAAGGGGTGCCGTGACTTGAGGCGCACTCATCATGGTGTCTCTGTGACGATCTGATGGAGGGAGTGGGATTCACTAGTCTGTGCCTTTCGAGAGAGGGCCAGCATGGCTGCTTCTTGTCTGATGTTAGCTGGGGCGATGCCAGCGAGGAGGTCAGAATTGATGATGGGCTGGGTAGTGTTTACTACTTTTTGTAGTCTTTTCCGAAGTTTAGGGGCGACATGAGGGGGAACTTCTTTACTCAGAGAGTGGTGGCTGTGTGGAATGATCTTCCTGCAGAAGTGGTGGAGGCAGGATCGATTTTAACATTTAAAAGTAAAGTGGATAGGTATATGGATGGGAAGGGAATGGAGGGGTATGGTCTGAGTGCAGGTAGATGGGACTAGAGGAAAATAAATGGTCGGCACGGACTGGAAGGGCCGAGAAGGCCTGTTTCCGTGCTGTAATTGCTATATGGTTATATTGTGAAAAGGACCTGTTTACTCCTGCACTTTGCTTCCTGTTTGCCAGCCAGTTCTCTATCCACATCAATACTGAACCCCCAATGCCATATGCTTTAAGTTTGTATACTAATCTCTTATGTGGGACCTTATCGAAAGCCTTCGGGAAGTCCAGATACACCACCTCCACTGGTTCTCCCCTATCCACGCTACTAGTTACATCCTTGAAGAATTCCACAAGATTCGTCAGACATGATTTATCTTTCGTAAATCCATGCTGACTTTGTCCAATGATTCCACCACTTTCCAAATGTGCTGCTATCCCATCTTTAATAACTGACTCTAGCAGTTTCCCCACTACCGATGTTAGACTAACTGGTCTATAATTTCCCATTTTCTCTCTCCCTCCCTTGTTAAAAAGAGGGGTCACGTTTGCTACCCGCCAATCCTCAGGAACTACTCCAGAATCTAAAGCGTTTTGAAAGATTATCACTAATGCATCCACTATTTCCGGAGCTACTTCCTTAAGTACTCTGGGATGCAGCCTATCTGGCCCTGGGGATTTATCGGCCTTTAATCCATTCAATTTACCGAACACCACTTCCCGACTATCCTGGATTTCACTCAATTCCTCCTTTGACCCGCGGTTCCCTGCTATTTCCGGCAGATTTTTTATGTCTTCCTTAGTGAAGACGGAACCAAAGTAGTTATTCAATTGGTCCGCCATATCCTTGTTCCCCATGATCAACTCACCTGTTTCTGACTGCAAGGGACCTACATTTGTTTTAACTAATCTCTTTCTCTTCACATATCTATAAAAAATTTTGCAGTCAGTTTTTATGTTCCCTGCCAGTTTTCTTTCATAATCTATTTTTCCTTTCCTAATCAAGTCCTTTGTCCTCCTCTGCTGGTCTCTGAATTTCTCCCAGTCCTCTGGTATGCTGCTTTTTTCTGGCTACTTTGTACGCGTCATCCTTTGCTTTGATACTATCCCTGATTTCCCTTGTTATCCACAGATGCACTACCTTCCCTGATTTATTCTTTTGCCAAACCGGGATGAACATTTTTTTGTAGTTCATCCATGCAGTCTTTAAATGTCGTCCATTGTGTATCCACCGTCAACCCTTTTAGAATTGATTGCCAGTCAATCTTGGCCAATTCACGTCTCATACCCTCAAAGTTACCTTTCTTTAAGTTCAGAACCATTGTTTCTGAATTAACAATGTCACTCTCCATCCTAATGAAGAACTCGACCATATTATGGTCACTCTTGCCCAGGGGGGCACGCACAACAAGACTGCTAACTAACCCTTCCTCATTACTCAATACCCAGTCTAAAATAGCCTGCTCTCTCGTTGGTTCCTCTACATGTTGATTTAGATAACTATCCTGCATACATTCCAAAAAAACCTCTTCCTCTGTGCCCTTGCCAATTTGATTCATCCAATCTATATGTAGATTGAAGTCGCCCATTATAACTGTTTTGCCTTTGTCGCACGCATTTCTAATTTCCTGTTTGATACCATCCCCAACTTCACTACTACTGTTAGGTGGCCTGTACACAACACCCACCAGAGTTTTCTGCCCCTTAGTGTTTCGCAGCTCTACCCATACCAATTCCACATCCTCCAAGCTAATGTCCTTCCTTTCCATTGCGTTAATTTTCTCTCTAACCAGCAATGCTACCCCCCCTCCTTTTACTTTCTCTCTATCCCTCCTGAATATTGAATATCCCTGGATGTTCAGCTCCCAGCCTTGGTCATCCTGGAGCCATGTCTCCGTGCTCCCAACTATATCATAATCATTAATAGCTATCTGCACGTTCAACTCATCCACCTTATTGCGAATGCTCCTTGCATTGAGACACAAAGCCTTCAGGCTTATTTTTTACAACGTTCTTACCCCTTATACAATTATGTTGAGAAGTGGCCCTTTTTGATTTTTGCCCTGGTTTTGTCTGCCTGCCACTTTTACTTTTCATCTTGCTCCTTATTGCTTCTATCCTTGTTTTTCACCCAACCTGCCTCTCTGCTCTTGGACCCATCCCCCTGCCACATTAGTTTAAATCCTCCCCGACAGCAATGGCAAACACTCCCTCAAGGCCATTGGTAGCCAGAGGGTAATGATGGATGGTTGTTTGTCGGGTTGGAGGCAGGTGACTAGTGGGGTGCCTCAGGGATCTGTGTTGGGTCCTTTGTTGTTTGTCATGTACATCAATGATCTGGATGAAGGGGTGGTAAATTGGATTAGTAAGTATGCAGATGATACCAAGATGGGGGGTGTTGTGGATAATGAAGAGGATTTCCAAAGTCTACAGAGTGATTTAGGCCAGTTGGAAAAATGGGCTGAAAGATGGCAGATGGAGTTTAATGCTGATAAATGTGAGGTGCTACACCTTGGCAGGACAAATCAAAAGAGGACGTACATGGTAAACGGTGGGGAATTGAAGAATACAGTTGAACAGAGGGATCTGGGAATAACCGTGCATAGTTCCTTGAAGGTGGAATCTCATATAGATAGGGTGGTAAAGAAAGCTTTTGATATGCTAGCCTTTATAAATCAGAGCATTGAGTATAGAAGCTGGGATGTAATGTTAAAATTGTACAAGGCATTGGTGAGACCAAATCTGGAGTATGGTGTACAATTTTGGTCGCCCAATTATAGGAAGGATCTCAACAAAATAGAGAGGGTACAGAGGAGATTTACTAGAATGGTGCCTGGGTTTCAACAGCTAAGTTACAGAGATAGGTTGAATAAGTTAGGTCTTTATTCTCTGGAGCGCAGAAGGTTAAGGGGGGACTTGATAGAGGTCTTTAAAATGATGAGAGGGATAGACAGAGTTAATGTGGACAAGCTTTTCCCTTTGAGAATAGGGAAGATTCAAACAAGAGGACATGACTTTAGAATTAAGGGACAGAGGTTTAGGGGTAACATGAGGGGGAACTTCTTTACTCAGAGAGTGGTAGCGGTGTGGAATGAGCTTCCAGTGGAATTGGTGGCGGCAGGTTCGTTGGTATCATTTAAAAATAAATTGGATAGGCATATGGATGAGAAGGGTATGGAGGGTTATGGTATGAGTGCAGGCAGGTGGGACTAAGGGAAAAAAGTTGTTCGGCACGGACTTGAAGGGCCGAGATGGCCTGTTTCCGTGCTGTAATTGTGATATGGTTATATGGTTCCATTCCAGCCCAGGTGCAGACTGTCCTGTTTGTACTGGTCCCACCTCTCCAGAAATGGTTCCAGTGCCCTAAAAAATTGAATCCCTCCCCCTTGCACCATTTTTCAAGCCACATATTCATCTGCAATATCCTCCTATTTCTACTCTGACTGGCCCGTGGTAATGGTAATAATCCAGAGATTATTACCTTTGAGATCCTACTTTTAAGTTTATCTCCTGGCTCCCTAAATTCACCTTGTAGGACCTCATCCCTTTGTTTTCCTATATTGTTGGTGCCAATATGCACCACGACAACTGGCTGTTCACCCTCCCCCTCCAGAATGTTCTGCAGCCGTTCAGTGACATCCCTGACCCTTGCACCAGGGAGGCAACATACCATCCTGGAGTCTCGTTTGCGGCCGCAGAAATGCCTATCTATTCCCCTGACAATTAAATCCCCTATTACTATTGCCCTTCCCCTCTATTTTCCCCCCCTCCTGTGCCGCAGAGCCACAATGGTGCCATTAACTTGGCTGCTGCTGCCTTCCCCTGATGAGCCATCTCCCTCAACAGTATCCAAAATGGTAAACCTGTTTAGTAGGGAGATGACCGCAGGGGACTACTGCACTACCTGCCTACTGCTTTGCTGGCTATTGGCCACCTGCTCCCTTTCTGTCCTCTTACCTTTTACCTGCGGTGTGACCTACTCACTGTACGTGCTATCCACGACTTTCCCCGCATCGTGGATGCTCCAGTATGAATCCAGCCGCAGCTCCAATCGTTCAATGCGGTCTTCCAGGAGCTGCAGCTGGACACACTTCCTGCAAATGTAATCACCAGGGGCACCGACCATATCCCTGATCTCCCACATGTTGCAGGCTGAGCAAGGCACGGGCCAATCTCTACTGACATATCTTACTCCCAAATTACTCTGTATTAATACTCTGTATTATATATATATATATATATATATATATATATATATATATATATATATATATTTTAATATTATTATACCTTGTAGCTGGTGAGAGGCCATGTAATTAATGTTGCCTGCCAGGTTTTCTTCCATGTCTTCACCAGTACCTTCCGGAATTGGAAAGTTCCTTGCTACATCCGGGACACCTGGAGCATGGCTCATGTGCTTTGGTGTGTGCCCAAAAACTTCAGGGTCAGACTCGTCCTGACCTGGCTCTCCCGAGTCTTGCTCTAGGGAGGTCTCTTCCAGCCCTAAACAAGGTGCTGAGAGATTGATTCCCACTGGTATGCATAAGCGGTGTAGTCTTCTTCGCTGTATGTGCCTCTGCGAGAGGCTGTGTGGGGAATCCTAGGGGCATTCGACCCCGATTGAAATTTTACATGGCTCATTAAGTTTGGAGCATTTCTCCATTTGGTTGAGCCATCCCCATACCTTTTATATTAAAAAGGAGGGGAGCCTTCCACATCATCAGACCCATCAGATAAGATGGACCTGAGAGACTTTCTTTTGGCCTTCCTCCCTGGTGGAGTGGCCTTAGTGCCCTGAAGCACTGGAACTGATGGAGGCAGTTGAGCTGTCTGTAGCAACAGCAGTCGGTATCGGAGCCGGCATTAGTGCAGCCGTTATCTCCCAACCCGATCTATAAGCGGTAACCGCGGAGCCGGCATTAGCGCAGCCGCTATCTCCCGACCCAATCTATAAGCGGTAACTGCGGTCCTCGCGTGTTACGCTCCTACTACGGCAGTTACATTTGCAACACCCTCCATACCACTAACTCTCGCTGGCTCCCGACACAGAGTTCAAAATACTCGCAGGGAAGGTTTAACATTGACTTACCTGCGGGTGGCTACTTACCGCTGGTGGAGCAGCGCTCTCCAGCCCGTTGGTGTGCCATGTGTCGGACGTAATGATGCGCATGCGCCTGGAGGGGCTTCTTCGCGTAGTCACTCACGTGATTCCGAAGTAAAATGTTAGCCTGCATGCTTTATTCTTATCTAAGCATCTGGATTTTGTAAATAAGTTATTAATATCGCCCTTTATGATGTTACAGGAATATTGAGACAAGATTAGGCCAGTCAGCCCCTTGATAATACTCTGCTATACAAGACAATCATGGCTAATCAATTTATACCTCGGAGCAAAGCAATGCCGGCAGAAATGTTTTACTGATTTGCCTCTATCATTTGCACTGCAATGGGAGAATTTGTGCAAATGCCAGGATTGGTTGGGGAAAACGGCTGAAATAATGATACTGTCATTTTTGTAAACCTTTCGAGTCTGCCTTGATACATCAGGGATTAGGTGACGAGGGGATACAAAGAAAAAAAATTCCAAACGATACAAAAATATATCACTTTTGAAATGTTGATGAACTTTATATTTAATGCCTCATTACTCACAAGCTGCTATTACTTTTAGTGCTGGATTTCCCAGCAGAAATAAAATAGACTCCAGATTTATAAATATTTCTCCATAATGCACCAAATTTGGAGTTGAAATTGATAATTCTATTTGCGAATGAAATATAAACAAAAGAAATAGTTAGGACTCAAGCCGAGTGTTGAGCAGCCAAGTTGTTGATAATTGAAATTGAATAACCAGTTTTTGTAATAATTTTCCCTGCACATTATTCTATTTGAGGAAATCTGTTTGTTAGTCGGTGGGCGGCGCGACTCTTGTCGCAGCGGCCTCTGCAGTCCATCTGTCTTTTTTAATTTTTGTCTCGTTTTGAGTGTAGTTATAGTGTTTTTTTTAGCTGGGTATGTGTGGTGGGGTGGGGTTGGGGAAACCTTTAAAATCTTTCCCCTGTAAGGAGGACCCAACCTTTCCTCTGTCGGGTCTCCGTTGTTGGGGCCTAGCACCGTGGAGCGGCCTCCAACCGGACCTGGGGCTCCAGTTGTGGAGCTGTGAGCTACTTACCAACGTGGAGCTGGCCGTGTTCGGAACGGGGGTAGCTGTGGTGGCGCGCTGCTGCTGCCCGACCCCGGAGATTCGGAGGCTCAAGCTGCAGGCCGGTGGACGGTAACAACGGGAGCTCGCGGGTCCCTGGTGGGAGACCGCTTTTCGGAGCTCCCGCGGCGGCAACTTCTCCCGCCCGAGATGCGGGGTTGAAAATGACCCGGAGCGGGGCCTTACATTGACCGCCGCGGCTTTAATGGCCGCGGGACTTGCTAGCGCCCGCCGGGGGCTTTAACATCAAGACCCGGAACGCGGCCTTGCATTGCCCAGCGCAGCCTGAATGGCTGCGGGACTTATTTACCATCGCCCGTCAGTAGCTTTGACTCTGACATCGGGAGAAGAATGGGGAGTGCAGGGGAGAGATAAGACTTTGCCTTCCATCACAGTGAGGAGGAGATTCACTGTGATGGATGTTTGTGTGAATTGTGTTGTGTCTTGGTTCTTTTCTTGTTTGTATGACTGCAGAAACCAAATTTCATTTGAACCTCAGTGAGGTTCAAATGACAATAAACGGTATTGTATTGTATCAACGATTCAACCCATATGTATGTTGGTGTTGGGAATAATCTAAAACAAAATCTTGTTTGAGGACGCGCTTCCTACCTGCATGAGGTAGCGTGGCAATATTTTGTGCTGTTTTCCAATTGAGATACTGTCTCTAAATTTATAGAAATGCTTTATTCTGATCTAGCAATCAAGGACTTTGCAATTCAATTTTTAAATCCAAATTTATTATATTTCATTAGAAACTGATTTCAGACATGAAAACAAGCATTTTAAAATGCTTACATAATAAATGAGCAATACTTTTTTCCCCATACTGTCTACAACTAAAATATTTGGTCTAACAATTTAATTTTTCTTTGTTTTTTAAATGTTAATGTTATTAAAGATTTTGCTTCGAGGCTAGTCCAAAACCCTGAGGTTCAAGTTGGTACCTTTGACTGTTCCTTCTGATTATGTGCAATGTGAAGAATTCACCAGGATGCACTATTGTCTCCCTCTCTGTCGCTCTCCCTCTCTGTCGCTCCCCCTCTCTGTCGCTCCCCCTCTCTGTCGCTCCCCCTCTCTGTCGCTCCCCCTCTCTGTCGCTCCCCCTCTCTGTCGCTCCCCCTCTCTGTCGCTCCCCCTCTCTGTCGCTCCCCCTCTCTGTCGCTCCCCCTCTCTGTCGCTCCCCCTCTCTGTCGCTCCCCCTCTCTGTCGCTCCCCCTCTCTGTCGCTCCCCCTCTCTGTCGCTCCCCCTCTCTGTCGCTCCCCCTCTCTGTCGCTCCCCCTCTCTGTCGCTCCCCCTCTCTGTCGCTCCCCCTCTCTGTCGCTCCCCCTCTCTGTCGCTCCCCCTCTCTGTCGCTCCCCCTCTCTGTCGCTCCCCCTCTCTGTCGCTCCCCCTCTCTGTCGCTCCCCCTCTCTGTCGCTCCCCCTCTCTGTCGCTCCCCCTCTCTGTCGCTCCCCCTCTCTGTCGCTCCCCCTCTCTGTCGCTCCCCCTCTCTGTCGCTCCCCCTCTCTGTCGCTCCCCCTCTCTGTCGCTCCCCCTCTCTGTCGCTCCCCCTCTCTGTCGCTCCCCCTCTCTGTCGCTCCCCCTCTCTGTCGCTCCCCCTCTCTGTCGCTCCCCCTCTCTGTCGCTCCCCCTCTCTGTCGCTCCCCCTCTCTGTCGCTCCCCCTCTCTGTCGCTCCCCCTCTCTGTCGCTCCCCCTCTCTGTCGCTCCCCCTCTCTGTCGCTCCCCCTCTCTGTCGCTCCCCCTCTCTGTCGCTCCCCCTCTCTGTCGCTCCCCCTCTCTGTCGCTCCCCCTCTCTGTCGCTCCCCCTCTCTGTCGCTCCCCCTCTCTGTCGCTCCCCCTCTCTGTCGCTCCCCCTCTCTGTCGCTCCCCCTCTCTGTCGCTCCCCCTCTCTGTCGCTCCCCCTCTCTGTCGCTCCCCCTCTCTGTCGCTCCCCCTCTCTGTCGCTCCCCCTCTCTGTCGCTCCCCCTCTCTGTCGCTCCCCCTCTCTGTCGCTCCCCCTCTCTGTCGCTCCCCCTCTCTGTCGCTCCCCCTCTCTGTCGCTCCCCCTCTCTGTCGCTCCCCCTCTCTGTCGCTCCCCCTCTCTGTCGCTCCCCCTCTCTGTCGCTCCCCCTCTCTGTCGCTCCCCCTCTCTGTCGCTCCCCCTCTCTGTCGCTCCCCCTCTCTGTCGCTCCCCCTCTCTGTCGCTCCCCCTCTCTGTCGCTCCCCCTCTCTGTCGCTCCCCCTCTCTGTCGCTCCCCCTCTCTGTCGCTCCCCCTCTCTGTCGCTCCCCCTCTCTGTCGCTCCCCCTCTCTGTCGCTCCCCCTCTCTGTCGCTCCCCCTCTCTGTCGCTCCCCCTCTCTGTCGCTCCCCCTCTCTGTCGCTCCCCCTCTCTGTCGCTCCCCCTCTCTGTCGCTCCCCCTCTCTGTCGCTCCCCCTCTCTGTCGCTCCCCCTCTCTGTCGCTCCCCCTCTCTGTCGCTCCCCCTCTCTGTCGCTCCCCCTCTCTGTCGCTCCCCCTCTCTGTCGCTCCCCCTCTCTGTCGCTCCCCCTCTCTGTCGCTCCCCCTCTCTGTCGCTCCCCCTCTCTGTCGCTCCCCCTCTCTGTCGCTCCCCCTCTCTGTCGCTCCCCCTCTCTGTCGCTCCCCCTCTCTGTCGCTCCCCCTCTCTGTCGCTCCCCCTCTCTGTCGCTCCCCCTCTCTGTCGCTCCCCCTCTCTGTCGCTCCCCCTCTCTGTCGCTCCCCCTCTCTGTCGCTCCCCCTCTCTGTCGCTCCCCCTCTCTGTCGCTCCCCCTCTCTGTCGCTCCCCCTCTCTGTCGCTCCCCCTCTCTGTCGCTCCCCCTCTCTGTCGCTCCCCCTCTCTGTCGCTCCCCCTCTCTGTCGCTCCCCCTCTCTGTCGCTCCCCCTCTCTGTCGCTCCCCCTCTCTGTCGCTCCCCCTCTCTGTCGCTCCCCCTCTCTGTCGCTCCCCCTCTCTGTCGCTCCCCCTCTCTGTCGCTCCCCCTCTCTGTCGCTCCCCCTCTCTGTCGCTCCCCCTCTCTGTCGCTCCCCCTCTCTGTCGCTCCCCCTCTCTGTCGCTCCCCCTCTCTGTCGCTCCCCCTCTCTGTCGCTCCCCCTCTCTGTCGCTCCCCCTCTCTGTCGCTCCCCCTCTCTGTCGCTCCCCCTCTCTGTCGCTCCCCCTCTCTGTCGCTCCCCCTCTCTGTCGCTCCCCCTCTCTGTCGCTCCCCCTCTCTGTCGCTCCCCCTCTCTGTCGCTCCCCCTCTCTGTCGCTCCCCCTCTCTGTCGCTCCCCCTCTCTGTCGCTCCCCCTCTCTGTCGCTCCCCCTCTCTGTCGCTCCCCCTCTCTGTCGCTCCCCCTCTCTGTCGCTCCCCCTCTCTGTCGCTCCCCCTCTCTGTCGCTCCCCCTCTCTGTCGCTCCCCCTCTCTGTCGCTCCCCCTCTCTGTCGCTCCCCCTCTCTGTCGCTCCCCCTCTCTGTCGCTCCCCCTCTCTGTCGCTCCCCCTCTCTGTCGCTCCCCCTCTCTGTCGCTCCCCCTCTCTGTCGCTCCCCCTCTCTGTCGCTCCCCCTCTCTGTCGCTCCCCCTCTCTGTCGCTCCCCCTCTCTGTCGCTCCCCCTCTCTGTCGCTCCCCCTCTCTGTCGCTCCCCCTCTCTGTCGCTCCCCCTCTCTGTCGCTCCCCCTCTCTGTCGCTCCCCCTCTCTGTCGCTCCCCCTCTCTGTCGCTCCCCCTCTCTGTCGCTCCCCCTCTCTGTCGCTCCCCCTCTCTGTCGCTCCCCCTCTCTGTCGCTCCCCCTCTCTGTCGCTCCCCCTCTCTGTCGCTCCCCCTCTCTGTCGCTCCCCCTCTCTGTCGCTCCCCCTCTCTGTCGCTCCCCCTCTCTGTCGCTCCCCCTCTCTGTCGCTCCCCCTCTCTGTCGCTCCCCCTCTCTGTCGCTCCCCCTCTCTGTCGCTCCCCCTCTCTGTCGCTCCCCCTCTCTGTCGCTCCCCCTCTCTGTCGCTCCCCCTCTCTGTCGCTCCCCCTCTCTGTCGCTCCCCCTCTCTGTCGCTCCCCCTCTCTGTCGCTCCCCCTCTCTGTCGCTCCCCCTCTCTGTCGCTCCCCCTCTCTGTCGCTCCCCCTCTCTGTCGCTCCCCCTCTCTGTCGCTCCCCCTCTCTGTCGCTCCCCCTCTCTGTCGCTCCCCCTCTCTGTCGCTCCCCCTCTCTGTCGCTCCCCCTCTCTGTCGCTCCCCCTCTCTGTCGCTCCCCCTCTCTGTCGCTCCCCCTCTCTGTCGCTCCCCCTCTCTGTCGCTCCCCCTCTCTGTCGCTCCCCCTCTCTGTCGCTCCCCCTCTCTGTCGCTCCCCCTCTCTGTCGCTCCCCCTCTCTGTCGCTCCCCCTCTCTGTCGCTCCCCCTCTCTGTCGCTCCCCCTCTCTGTCGCTCCCCCTCTCTGTCGCTCCCCCTCTCTGTCGCTCCCCCTCTCTGTCGCTCCCCCTCTCTGTCGCTCCCCCTCTCTGTCGCTCCCCCTCGCTCCCCCTCTCTGTCGCTCCCCCTCGCTCCCCCTCTCTGTCGCTCCCCCTCGCTCCCCCTCTCTGTCGCTCCCCCTCGCTCCCCCTCTCTGTCGCTCCCCCTCGCTCCCCCTCTCTGTCGCTCCCCCTCTCCATGTCTCTCCCTCTCCATGTCTCTCCCTGTGTGTCTCTGTCTCGTTGGGGGACCAGGCCTCCGGTGTGACAGAGACCCAGCAGTGGTCTAGTATTTTCTATTTTTTGAAGAAAAGCTAAACAACAATATAAAAAATCTGTTCACTTACAATGTTTAATGGATATTCTTTTAAACAATAATCGTGTTCTTTTGTGAACAAAAGATGGTTTCAGAACAATGGTAGCTTTTGTGTACTTCTTGAAAGTTTAGGAAGTGCAGCAAGCTGAGAGACAGATTACATTTTCATTATTGTAATTAATTTTTTTAATTGGAATTTAAATACCAGCCTCTAATTATCATACCTGGTAATCAATCTCTTACTTTGACAGTAGAAAATATAAATATTCTAATTAATAAAATAAGTTGCATAAATATACACAATTGATACCTTTCATCCAAAAGTAAATGAGCTCTAATTATAACCTCGCTGTTGATAGTAATGATAAAGATTTCATTTCTACACTTCCTGTAGATACTTTGCTTATAGTAATAATAACAATTGTGTGAGTATGAGAGTGATAGAAGGAAAGGGTGACTGACAGACATAAAATATAAATCAAGAAACCATTCATGTAACTCTCAGCTCAATATTTAGAGGAACGAATGTCACGCACTATATTGAAATGGAACTTGCAGGGGTGACAATGGGTGGGATGGAGTGGTTATTTCCAATTTTGTCAAACAGCCATATTGTGTAATCATAGGATCTTCTTCAGCAGTCCTTCAGGACCAATATGACTTGCTTGCACTCCAGTTTTGTGGTTTGCAATGTGGGCAATGAAACCAAAATCTGAACCGTACATTTTTCCACAAATGCAGGTGCAAGTTGAGCCTGACATGGTAGGTAACCTGTGAGGTATTCTGCGCCTTTGACCACTTATACAGGACCTCCGTGTCATTCCTACTGCACTGCCTTGAGGTTCTCAATGCCACCCTGAATGGTACTTTTGTTTTTGCACCCCATAACCATTAAGAATATTGTAGTTCTTTAGGAAGGCTTTGAACACATTATTTTCTTCTGTCCACCTCGTAATTTAATTTTGAAAGGTGCTTGGTTCTGCCGTTTGATGTTGGGCTATGTGAATGATGTGGCCTGCTCAACATGTCCAACTCAATGTAACTAGGGTTACACAAAAAGCTGGAGAAACTCAGCGGGTGCAGCAGCACCTAAGGAGCGAAGGAGATGGGCGACGTTTCGGGTCGAGACCCTTCTTCAGACTCAATATAACTAGGGCCTTGGTATTGGGAATGTCATGCTGAGAGAGGCCACAAAGAGATTATTCTGTGGGATAGGTTATACAGGCATTTGGATGGGCAAGGGCTGATTAAGGACAGTCAGCATTGTTTTGTACGTGGGAGGTTGTGTCTCACAAATCCGATTGATTTTTTTGAAGACATGACCAAAAAAGTCGATGAGGGCAGAGCTGTAGATGTTGTGTACATGAATTTCAGTAAGGCATTCGACAAGGTTCCGCATGCCAGGCTGCACTGGAAGGTTAGATCGCATGGGATCCAAGGAGAGATAGCTGAATGGATAGCAAATTGGCTCCATGGAAGGAAGCAGAGGGTGATGGTGGAAGGTTGCTTCTCGGACTGGAGACCTGTGAATAGTGGTGTGCCTCATGGTTCGGTGCTGGGCCCGTTACTGTTTGTCATCTTCATCAATGATTTGGATGAGAACATACATGGCAAGATTAACAAGTTTGCTGATGATACAAAAGTGAGTGGTTTTACAGATAGTGAACATGGTTGTGAAAGATTGCAGCAGGATCTGGAACGATTGGCCAAGTGGGCGGAGGAATGGTTGATGGAATTTAATATGGAGAAGTGTGAGGTGTTGCAATTTTGGATGTCGAACAAGGACAAGACCTGCACAGTAAATTGCAGGCCTCTGGGTAGTATAGAGTTGAGGGATCAAGGAGTACAGGTGCATGGTTCCTTGAAAGTCGAGTCTCAGGTAGCTAAGGTGGTCAAAAAGGCTTTTAGCACTTTGGCCTTCATTAGTCAGAGTATTGAGTATAGAAAGTGTTAAAGAAGGAACTGCAGATGCTGGAGAATCGAGGGTACACAAAAGGCTGGAGAAACTCAGTGGGTGCAGCAGCATCTAAGGAGCGAAGGAGATAGGAGATGTTTCGGGTCGAGACCCTTCTTCAGACTGGTTAGGGATCAGGGAAACGAGAGATATAGACGGTGATGTGGAGAGATAAAGAACAATACGAGCAACCCATACCCGTCCACTGACACCTTCCTCCGCCTAGCGGAGTTGGCCCTTACCCTCAATAACTTCTCTTTTGACACCTCCCATTTCCTCCAAACACAAGGCATAGCTATGGGCACATGCATGGGCCCTAGCTACGCCTGCCTCTTTATCGGGTACGTCGAACAATCCTTGTTCTCGGCGTACCATGGCCCCATCCCCGACCTCTACCTCCGTTACATCGACGACTGCTTTGGTGTCACCTCCTGCACCCACACACAACTGACTGACTTCATCCATTTCACCACCAACTTCCATCCGGCACTCAAATACACTTGGACCATTTCCGACATTTCCCTACCATTTCTTGACCTCACCATCTCTATTGTAGGTGATATACTCCAGACCGACATCCACTACAAACCAACTGACTCTCACAGCTACCTGGACTACACTTCCTCCCACTGCTTCCTGTAAGGAGTCCATCCCCTATTCCCAATTCCTCCGTCTACGCCGCATCTGCTCCCAGGATGAGATGTTCCACACCAGGTCATCACAAATGTCCTCATTCTTCAGAGAACGGGGATTCCACTCCCCCACTATAGATGAGGCTCGCTCTTCCATACCCTGCAACACTGCCCTCTCTTCCCATTCCCCCACTCGCAACGAGGGCAGAGTCCCCCTGGTCCTCACCTTTCACCCCACCAGCCGGCACATACAACACATAGTCCTCCGCCAGTTTTGCCACCTCCAACGTGACCCCTCCACTCGTCACATTTTCCTATCTCCCACCCCTGTCTGCCTTCCGCAAAGACCGCTCCCTCCGCAACTCCCTTGTCCATTCTTCCCTTCCCTCCCGCTCCACCTCTTCCCCGGGCACTTTCCCTTGCAACCGCAAGAGATGCTACACTTGTCCCTTCACCTCCCCCCTCCACTCCTTTCAGGGACCCAAGCAGTCCTTCCAGGTCCGACAGAGGTTCACCTGCACCACCTCCAACCTCATCTACTGAATCCGCTGCTCCAACTGATGTATATTGCTGATCTATATCGGCGGAGGCTTGGCGATCGTTTCGCCGAACACCTCCGCTCGGTCCACAATAACCAACCTGACCTCCCGGTGGCTCAGCACTTCAACTCCCCCTCCCATTCTGTATCCGACTTCTCGGTCCTGGGCCTCCTCCACGGCCAGAGTGAGCAACACTGCAAGTTGGAGGAACAGCACCTCATATTCCGCTTGGGGAGTCTGCATCCTCTGGGTTTGAACATTGAATTTTCTCAATTCTGTTAACCCTTGCTGTGTCCTCCCCTTCCCACCTCTCCCTCAGCCCTCGGGCCCTGGCATTCCCTCTCTCTCTATCTCTCCCCCACCCAAGTTGCACTAGCTTCCCATTTTCACACTGCAAACAGCTTACAATGGCCTGTTTCCTTTATCATCGATACTTTTTTGCATATCTTTCATTCATTGTTCTTTATCTCCCCACATCACTGTCTATATCTCTCGTTTCCCTGATCCCTAACCAGTCTGAAGAAGGGTCTCGACCTGAAACGTCGCCTATCCCCTTCGCTCCTTAGATGCTGCTGCACCCGCTGAGTTTCTCCAGCCTTTTGTGTACCCCCTATTGAGTATAGAAGTTGGGAGGACACGTTGCAGTTGTATAAGACGTTGGTGAGACCGCATTTAGAATATTGTGTTCAGTTCTGGGCACCTTGTTATAGGAAAGATATCTTCAAAGGGTTTGGAAAAGATTTATGAGGATATTGCCAGGACTAGAGGGTGTGAGCTATAGGGAGAGGTTCTGACGGCTGGGTCTCTCTTCCACTGAGCACAGGAGGATGAGGAGTGATCTTATAGAGGTGTGTAATTTCATGAGAGGAATAGATCGGGTAGATGCACAGTGTCTCTTGCCCAGAATAGGAGAATCGAGGACATAAGTTCAAGGTGAAGGTGAAAAGTATAAGTATACTAAGTATAAGAAATAAAGTGGATGAGCTTGAGGCTCAGTTAGAAATTGGCAAGTATAATGTTGTTGGAATTACATAAACATGCCTGCTAGAGGGCCAGGGCTGGGAATTGAATATCGAAGGGTATACCTCCTATCGAAAAGACAGACAGGTGGGCAGAGAGGGTGGGGTAACTCTGTTGGTGAGGAATTAAATTCAGTCCCTTGCAAGGGGTGACATTGAAACAGGAGATGTGGAGTCAGTATGGATAGAACTAAGGAATTGTAAGGGTAAAAACAACTCTAATGGGACTTATCTACAGGCCTTCAAACAATAGCCTGGACATAGGGTGCAAGTTGAATCAGGAGTTAAAATTGGCATGTAGCAAAGGTAATGCTGTGTTTGTTATGGGAGATTTCAACATGCAGGTGGACTGGGAAAATCAGGACCACAAGAAAGGGACTTTGTAGAGTGCATTTATGATGGATTCTTGGAGCAGCTTGTATTGGAGCCTACCAGGGAGAAGGCAATTCTGGATTTAGTGTTATGTAATAAACCGGATTTGATAAGGGAACTTGAGGTTAATGTGCCATTAGGAGGTAGTGACCATGATATGGTCAGGTTTAATCTACAATTGGAGAGGGAGAAGGGTAGATTGGAGGTGTCAATGTTACAGTTGAATAAAGGGGACTATGGGGCCATGAAGGAAGAGCTGGCCAAAGTTGATTGGAAAGATACCCGAGCAGGGATGACAGTGGAACAACAATTGCAGGTATTTCTAGGAATCATACAGAAGGTGCAGGATCAGTTAATTTCATTTCGGAGTCGCGTGAGTGACTTCGTGAAGAGCCCGCCGGCGCGCATGCTCGACATATCGTCGTATCACGTTGCTGTGACGGCTGGCGGTGGAGCGCGCTCCTCGCCAGCCCTTCATAAGGGGCCACGGAGGTAAGTATCCTACCTTTAGTTGGTGGTCTTTGTTGTTGGTTATGTCTTGCAGCAAGGACATGGATGGGAGTTCCAAAGGCCGGAGGACGTCAGGACGAGTTCGCCGGTCAACAGTTCCGGGGCCTTTACCATCGGCAGTACCTGCAACGCAGGCCGGGACTCAGGCGGAGATGTGGGTAAGCCCTGTGATTACAGGTCCAGATCCGCCAGCACACCACAGCTTGGAGGAGTTCGACGAGGAGGAGTGTGGTTTGCCGCCAGACCAGGGGGACCCTGCCATGGCAGTCAGGTCATCAGCGGGCTCGCTGGCGACCTCGAGCTGGGTGCGTGCGGCTGCACGGCCCGTTCCACTCAGCACTCTGAGTAGGGGAAGGGCAGGAGCCCAGAAGCCTAACCCTGCCAGGGCTAAGGCATTGCCTGACACGGAGGAGCGGTCAGGTTCCCGGGCGAGACCCGGGGCTGCTGTGAGGTCCAGCCGGCACACCCCGACTCTCGACGCCGGGACGGGTCGGTTGAGTCGGGTCTCGTCACGGTCGCCGAGTCCCCCATGGATGGGTGGGCGAGACCATGCGTCGGCAAAGTCCACGATGTGGGCAGCCGGCAAGCCTGCGCGGGCTTCAGGCAGCCATGCTTTGGCTGGTGCCGACACCACGCCGCAAGTGCCCTTAGTGGCAGCGGCTTCAGCTCCCGCTAAACGGAGGCGGTTGAACACGCCCGCGCGGGAATCGCGCAGTTTCGCCTCGGCGGCTGTTAGCGACAACTACCGGCACCGGCTGGGCCTCGATGAGGTGCGGGCCGATGATAGGAGCCCGGTTTTCTTTTCAGAGCCGGAGGACTCCGACCACCTGAGTGTTCAGGGTGAAGGGCGTATTGACCGTATGGAGCGGCTGCTGGAGCTCCTGCTTCAACGTCAACTACAGCAGGGCAGCAACAGGCACAGGGCGTCGTCACCAGCCTCTACCATCAGCCTGGAGCAGCAGGAGGAGGAGGTTTTGGTGGATTCCATACCACCTCCGTTGGAGGTGCCAGCGGAGGATCTTCTGGATGTGGTGACCAAATTTGCGGCCCCGCATTCATCTGGACTTCCTTTAAACGCAAAGCTGGCAGCCACTGTGGACTTTCTTAACAACCAGCAACTACAGGAAGAAGTCCTCATTCAGGCAATGAGCCGTCACAAGGCTCCATCCAATTGCAACTCCCTCAACGTGCCTGTGGTCAATACGCCGATATGGGGCAACATCAGTGCGGCTATCCGTCAACAAGAGGTACAATTGCAGCGGATCCTGAAGCTCCTCACGGCCGGTATTACCGCCTTTGCGCGGTCGGTGGACGGGGACGAACTGAATTTGGACCAGGAAGATGCTCTGGCCCTCCTGTGCGCGACCCAGCACAAAATCAACGGGTTTCGCAAAAACAGCATCCGCCCAGCGCTCAACCCGAAGTTTGCAGGATTGTGCAAACCACCGCCGCCGCCGCCGCCCCGTCAACTCTTTGGGGAGGACCTCTCGAAGAGAGTCAAAGAGCTTGACGAACAAGCCAAAACGGTGGGGATCATGCGCTCTCAGAGTGCCCCCACACCGTCAGGCTCAAAAGCTCCATACATTCGCTCACGAGGGTCTGCTAGTACCTCGACGAGGACCCACCCTCAAGCTCCACAACGACAGCAACATCAGACCCAGCACCAGGGGTCTTTTTTAGGACAGGGTCGGCAGAGAGCCTGGTGGAAAACGAAGACGCCGCGCCCTCAAGCCAACCCAGCATCTCCACGTCCACCCACACGTGTCAAGGACCGCCGGTAACCACGGAGGTGAGGGGGTCTGGTTCTCTCTTTTCTCTTTGTTTAACTTCACATGTTGGTGGACGGCTTCGGTTGTTTTTGGGTGCATGGAGTAATTTTACTGGTGACGAGTATGTGTTGCAGAATATTCAGGGGCATAAAATTGAGTTTATTAATGGCGACATTCCTCCATCCCAGCACATGCCCGGTCGAACGTTTAAATTATCTGCTGCAGAACAGGCAGCAGGCTACAAGGAAATTTTAAGGCTTGAACAGAAGGGAGTGATTGAGAAAGCGGTGCATGAGCCAGTTGAATTTGTTTCGAATATATTCACCAGACCTAAGAAGGATGGAGGTTGTCGTGTCATTATTGATCTAACCCGTTTGAATAGTTTTGTAACATATACTCATTTTAAAATGGATATGTTTGAAACAGCCAAATCATTGATTTCTCATGGTTGCTTTATGGCATGCATCGATTTGAAACACGCATACTATTCAGTATCCATCCAGAAATACGACAGGAGGTTTTTGAAATTCATCTGGATGGGGCAACTCTGGCAGTACAAGGCTTTGCCTAATGGGCTCACCACAGCCCCTAGATTGTTCACTAAATTAGTGAAACCAATTATGGCTTATTTGAGACAGCGACATCATATAGTTATGGCCTATTTAGATGATATCTTAATTGTGGGCCACACCCTGGAATTGGCTGAACAGGGAGTTGCAGCTGCTGTCAATATATTTCAACAATTAGGGTTTATTGTCCATCCAGAGAAATCAAAGTTCTGCCCTGCCCAGGTGATTAATTACCTGGGGTTCACGGTGAACTCTATGAGCATGAGGGTTACCATACCAATTAACAAGATTGAGGAGGTTACCCAGGTGTTTCAAGGTTTAATCCGCACCAATATACCATCGATTCGGCATACAGCTACAGTAATTGGTAAGCTTGTAGCTTTGTTTCCGGCAGCGCGATATGGACCTTTGCATTATCAGAGTTTGCAAAGAGCTAAAATTGCTGCGTTAAAACAGGACGCTGGTCATTATGATCGATCAATGCAGCTGCCGTCCGAAGCGATAAATGAGTTGCAATGGTGGGTGTGCCACATTAGCAGCTCATTCAAGCCTATCAGGGAGGCTAATCCGGTGGTATATTTGCAGACTGATGCAAGCTCCAATGGCTGGGGAGCTACGGATAATTGCTCTAGTTGTGGGGGCAGATGGGACACCCTTGAGTCAACGATGTTGTTGACTCAAGGGATTAACTATTTGGAGTTGCTGGCAGCATTCCACGGACTTCGTGCGTATTGTTCCAAGCTTGTTGGAGCACATGTCCGTCTCCAAATAGACAACACCACAGCAGTGGCATACTTAAACCATATGGGTGGTACCAGGTCAGTTTCGTGTGACAAATTGGCTAACTCAATTTGGCTCTGGTGTGTACAAAGAGACATTTGGATTTCAGCTACCTATTTGCCAGGTGAGCTTAATACTGTGGCGGACACCAGGTCACGCAAATTTAATGACAATATTGAATGGATGTTGCATCCTGAGATTTTTGCTAAAGTCACAGCCAAATTTGGTAAACTGGACATTGACCTTTTTGCGTCACGGTTGAACCATCAGGTACCAACCTACGTTTCATGGGAACCAGATCCTGGGGCAATAGCGCTAGATGCATTCTCGCTGGACTGGGGGAATTGTTTTTTCTATGCCTTCCCCCCGCTTTGCCTCATCAGTCGAGTATTGCGTAAGATTCAGGCAGATGCTGCCAAGGGCATCCTTATTATACCTGACTGGCGCACACAGCCTTGGTATCCGGTGGTCTTTGACATGCTCAACGAACCTTGGGTCCTTTTGAAGGGTTGCCCACAATTGGTTACTCACCCTGTCTCAGGGGAGCCACATCCCTGCCATGGCTATTTAAATTTGTTGGCTTGCAGGTTCTGAACAGGCCGTTAGTCCAATACGGCCTCTCAGCTCGGACCATGGATACCATCGGGGCGTCGTGTCGAGAGTCAACAAGGCGAAGATACCGCTCGCATATTAAGAAGTGGGAAGCCTACTGCAGCCGCTCTCGCATCACGTACGATGACGTGACAATAACCGACGTCCTGGAATTCCTCGCGGGGTTGCACCATGATGAACACTTAAGTTACAGTGCCATCAACAGCGCCAGAAGTGCGCTCTCATTCTACCTCAATATTGAGGTAGGATCCAACAGGCTAGTGTCCAGACTCATGCGGGGTATATTCAATATGAATCCGCCTACACCACGCTATAATATCACCTGGGATGTCAGGGACGTATTAAACCTGCTCAGGACGTGGTCTCCCATGGAAGGGCTCCAACTGGACAAACTCACCATGAAGCTGGTGATGTTACTAGCGCTGACTTCAGCTCAGAGGGTACAGACACTACACAAACTTCGTGTCGACAGAATGACTTCTACCCCTACAGAAGTAGTCTTTTTCATTGACGAGCTACTAAAGCAGCATAGATCTGGGTGCACAGGGCTGCAGCTGAAGTTCCCGGCATACCCCGCAGATGCTAGGCTATGTTTAGCCTCACATATCCGCCACTATGTCAAGGTGACGGCACGCATCAGAGGAATGGAGAGATACCTGCTGGTCACTCATAAGAGACCTCATCATCGAGTGACAGTCCAGACGATATCCAGGTGGCTTCGAGTCGTCTTGGGTAAGTCAGGTATCGACACTAATGTGTTCAAGTCTCATTCCACCAGGGCTGCATCGACGTCAGTGGCGAGGATTATGGAGGTGCCTATGGGCCAAATTCTCGCCACAGCAGGATGGGCTAATGAAGCTGTGTTCCAGCGTTTTTATAACAAGCCTGTTGCTGCTCCTCTACAGTTCGCAGAAGCCGTGCTGAATGCAGGTCAAGAACGTGGAGATGTCCCCGCATGAGGGGTTTTTGATTTGTTATTAATAAATATGCTCTTGTTTTGCAGTATGAACTATTGAGCAAGTTTGTTCCTCCCATCCATCCCTGGTAGTGGTGTGTCAGCATGGACGTGGTCCAGGGCGTGTAATCACAGAAGCTTTGAAGTCTTCACGAAGTCACTCACGTGACTCCGAAATGAAATAGTAAGATTGAACGAGAACTTACCAGTTCGAAGGTTGATCTTTATTTTATGAGGAGTCGAAGTGAGGGATTTCGTGTCCTCCTCGCCCAACCCTCAATCACCTTCATCTGGTAATCTTAGTCACTTCAATCTTACTATGCGAAGTCATTTCTTTTGTTGGTTTCTGTGATTCCACGCCGCTACTTTGAAGTATGTCGAGCATGCGCGCCGGCGGGCTCTTCACGAAATCCCTCACTTCGACTCCTCATAAAATAAAGATCAACCTTCGAACTGGTAAGTTCTCGTTCAATCTTACTATTCCTAGGGGGAAAAAAGATTCTAAGGGAGTAAGGGGCGACCGTAGCTGTCAAGGGACGTCAGGAACAGTATAAAAATAAAAGAAAATAAGTACAACGTAGCAAAGATGAGTGGGAAGCAAGAGAATTGGGTAATGTTTGAAGAGCCACAGAAGACAATGAAAAAGACAATACGGGGAGAAAAGATGAGGTACGACGGTAAGCTAGCCACGATTATAAAGGAGGATAGTAAAAGCATCTTTAGGCATGTGAAGAGGAAAAAATTAGTTAAGACCAAAGTTGGACCTTGAAGACCGAAAAAGGTGAATTGATTATGGGGAACAAGGAAATGGCAGATGAGTTGAACAGGTACTTTGGATCCGTTTTCACTAAGGAGGACACAAACAATCTTCCTGATATAGTAGTGGCCAGAGGATCTGCGGTGACAGAGGAACTGAAGGAAATCCACATTAGGCAGGAAATGGTGTTGAGTAGACTGATGGGATTGAAGGCTGATAAATCCCCAGGGCCTGATGGTCTGCATCCCAGGGTACTTAAGGAACTGGCTCTAGAAATTGTGGATGCATTGGTGATAATTTTACAATGTTCTATAGACTCAGGATCAGTTCCTGTGGATAGGAGAGTAGCTAATGTTATCCCACTTTTTAAGAAAGCCGGGAGAGAGAAAGCAAGGAATTATAGACCGGTTATCCTGACATCGGTGGTGGGGAATATGCTGGAGTCAATTATAAAAGTTGAAATAGCGGCACATTTGGATAGCAGTAACAGGATCGGTGTCAGCATGGATTTACGAAAGGGAAATTATGCTTGACTAATCTTCTGGAATTTTTGAGGATGTAACTAGGGAAATGGACAAGGTAGAACCAGTGGATGTAGTGTACATAGACTTTCAGAAAGCATTTGATAAGGTCCCACATAGGAGACTAGTGGGGTAGAGTGCTGACATGAGTGGCTGGGCTTGTACACTCTGGAGTTTAGAAGGATGAGAGGGGATGTTATTGAAACATATAAGATTTTTAAGGGTTTGGACATGCTAGAGGTAGGAAACCTCTTCCCGATGTTGGGGGAGTCCAGAACCAGGGGCCACAGTTTAAGAATAAGGGGTAAGCCATTTAGAATGGGGACGAGGAAACACTTTTTCTCACAGAGAGTTGTGAGTCTGTGGAATTCTCTTCCTCAGTTCTATGGATACCTTCAAGAGAGAGCTAGATAGGCATCTTAAAGATAGCAAAGTCAGGGGATGTGGGGAGAAGGCAGGAACGGGGTACTGATTGTGGATTATCATCCATGATCAGATTGAATGGCGGTGCTGGCTCGAAGGGCCGAATGGCCTACTCCTGCACCTATTGTCTAAAAGATTCAATAGGAATCCGATTGTTAAATTTTTCCACACAAAGGGTGGTGTGTGTATGGAACAAGTGGCAAGAGGAGGTAGTTGAGGCTTTGACTATCCCATCGTTTAAGAAAGAGTTAGACAGGTACATGGATAGGACAGGTTTGGAAGGATATTTCAATCGCAGTCAAGTGGGACCAGTGTAACTGGGACATTGTTGGCTGGTGTGGGCAAGTTGGACTGAAGGGTCTGTTTCCACACTGCATCCATGACTCTATGACAAATATTGGTTCACTTATCCTTCCAATGAATTTAGAGGACTTTGCAGTGACCATATTTTAGTGTACTATATATGCCTGTATTATAAGGCGCTGGTCAGGCCGCATTTCGAGTACTATGAGCAAATTTGGGCCCCATATCTTAGTATGCAGGCGCTGGCTATGGAGAGGGCCCAAAGAAGTTTTACAAGAATGATTCCAGGAATGAATGGGTTGGCATATGATGAGCGTTTGACAGCACTGGGCCACTATTCGCTGGAGTTTAGGAGGCTGAGAGGGCACCTCATTGAAACTTACACAATAATGAAAGGCATAGATAGAGTGGATGTGGAAAGGATGTTTTCACTGGTTAGGACCACAGGTCATAGCCTCAGAATTAAAGGCTGCTCTTTTAGAAAGGAGTTGCAGAGGAACTTCTTTAGTCTGAGGGATGTTAATCCGAGGAAATCATTGCCACAGAGGGCTGAGGAGGCCAAATCAGTGGATTTTTAAAGACAGAGATGGACAAATTCTTGATTAAAATGGGTGTCAAGGTTTACGGGGAGAAGGCCGGAAAATGGTAATCGTAGGCAGTGATCAGCCATGATTGAATGGCGGAGTAGACTCGATGGACCAAATTGCCTAATTCTTGTGAACTTGTGATATGTAATCCAGGTTTCAAAGACATATAGGAGGGTAGGGATCGCTACTACCTAGATAGACCATGGGTTTTGAGCCAGGTGTGAGGTATTGATCTTCAAATGCCCTTCTAATCAGATGATTCATTATATCAAGTTCATTTGTGAAGCTGTGTTATGGAGACTGCTTTGATATGCCCATGCTCAGAAGCTGAGCAAGCCATTACGCATTCACTGAAGACTTTGAGAGGGTGGACTTTGTATTAAACATCTACAAGCCAAAGGTTCTACATCAGCCTTCCTCTGTGCCACACTGCCTCTGTCAATGAAGGTTCATGGCAACATCTTGGAAAATATGAACCACATAGGAGTGGTTCATATCTCAGAAACTACCTCCCAGGAACGGCAGACAATGATGATGATTTTCACCTCTGCCTTTGCTAGTAAATTTACCTGTAACATAGCATTTGTAGATACATGGAACTGCAGATACTGATTTACACATAAGGGCACAAAGTGCTGGAGTAACTCAGTGGATCCGGCAGCATCTCTGGAGAACATGGATAGGTGACATTTTGGGTCAGGTCCCGACCCAAAAAGTCATTTATCCATGTTTTCCAGAGATGCTGCCAGGCCCACTGAATTACTCTGGCACTTTGTGTCCATACAGCATCTCTATACAGATATATAAGTATATCTGTATGCAGATGCTTGGAAGGATTTTATTAAATGGCAGGCACAATATGAAAGGTTTGTATATATTTAATGCACTTCTCAATTGATGAAGCTCAAATATAAACCAATAATTTCCAATGTAAATCTAGCAGTGTCTGTAAATTCTCAAAGGGACCATTAATAATGGAATCAGGATTTAAAAAAAAAACTTGATACTGTTAGTTAACAGGAACAGCAGCCAGATTAGAGTCTGGCATAAGGCCAGCTTCTTAACCTTTGAGCATTGAATTTCGACTGAAGCTCTCCCAGAATTGCACGTCCACTGTATCCTGCACCATTTGTGAAATGTTTTTATTTATTTTTATTTGTTTCACTGATTTATGAAGCTGTCACAAAATGGCATGCCTGACAAAAGCTTTATGTGTTTGCTGTACATATGGACAGTATATTGAGACCAAAGACGGAGTGTAGCTTCTGCTTCTGCTCTTCTAAGCTACTCTAATTGAATTTTGGTTTCACGCACTTATAATCTGTCGCTGTCTCTATTTTCTCTCTCACTTCCATTCTTTGTTTTCCATATTTCCTTTCTTTCTCCCTCTCTTCTGTTTTCATACTCAAAGGAATGATGCTATGAATAAGTGTAAACGAGTTGTCCTATAGAATAAATACTTCTAAGCAAAAGATTCACTGAGGTGAAGGGTTCAAAAACATTTCATGCTCAACATTCTGTTTAAAGAAATTTACAAATGTTGCAAATTTGGACTAGAAATGTATTGTACAGACTGATATCATTCTAAGAAATGGCTTACTACCACCTTTTAGAAGGTCTTGTAGAGAGATGGCCATAACATGCTGGCCATGCCAGCAATGCCGTAATCTCATTAATGATTCTATGCATGCACACGCATACTTTCTATTTTCCTTGGAAGGGGGAGGTTTCAGGATTATTGATGGTGGGCAGCTCTGAAATAGGAAGATGTTTCCTGGACCATTTGCAAATTTTTGTTATTATTTCTATTAACTATTAGTTTATATTTCTGTTAATTATCAGGACATTAAGCCCAGAAGCAAGGTTCTGCCTAACACTCTGCAAGGCTACTCTTTTATATACTAAGATTTTGAGTGATACTGTATCAATTCCACTGACACTCATTCCATGAATAAAACACGGTGCTGAGGTAACCCAGCGGGTCGGACAGCAGTCTCGACCCAAAACAACATTGACTATCCATTTCCTTTACAGATATTGCCTGACTCGCTGGCTACTCCAGCACTTTGTGCTTTTACTCAAGATTCCAGCATCTGCAGTTCCTTGTGTCTCCTCTGATTCCCTGCTATGTTTGAACACATGCACAGAGAAGTGTCTGTTTCACGTCACTGTACAAGATCAGAAACATGTGGGGGAGGGGGTGTGTGGCAGAGGGGGGGTGTAGGGGGGTGTGGGGGATCAGGGTGTGTGCGGGGGAGGGGGGGGGTTGTGTGGTTGGGGGGAGGGTGTGGGGGAGAAGGGGGTGGGGGAGGGGATGTGGGTGCAGAATAGGGGTGTGGGGGAGGGAGAACCTTCAAAACCTTCATAACTTTCATACTATTTCACCGATCGGAACAAAACCTATTTGACTTGCAGGAGAGGAGAATGGCGAGTAAGGTGGCAAAAAATTGTAGCGCTATGCGGGATTGTTTTTGCGCAAATTTAATTACACCGCAGGCAGGAAGTGGTCAAGATGAGAGTTTTAGTAATATAGAGATAGATAAATGTTGTGAGTGTGTGTGTGTGTGTATATATATGCACACACTGAACTTTTCTCTCTCTCGTTTATCATATACTATGTTTACATATTCTGTTGTGCTGCAGCAAGGAAGAATGTCATTGTTTTATCTGGGACAAATGACAATCAAACATTCCTGACTCTTGAATACCCATCATATTCTGTGAAGAATTCCCTGTTTGGCCTCTTTAAAATGTTTCTTTTCTCACCATATAAGGTGGCGTGGGGGCTGCAGGTAAGGTGGTGGGTAAAGCCCCTGTCCCACTTACGTGTCTTTGGCACGTTAATTACGCAACCTCGTGGTCACGTTGAGCCACCAATGGTCCAGCGAAGGTCGTGTGCAATTTCATGTGCCCGCACAGCCGTCTGGAGCGCGTGACGTCATTTGAAGATGGACACAAAATGCTGGAGTAACTCAGCGGGACCGGTGGCATCTCTTGAGAGAAAGAGTGGATGATGTTTCAGTCTGAAAGAAGGGTCTTGACCCAAAACATCATCCATTCCTTCTCTCCAGAGATGCTGAGTTATTCCAGCATTTTGTGTCTATCTTCAATATTCTTGGCCCTGCTCTTGGAGTAGAAGTGGGTGCGGATCCGGACCGCAAAGGCCGAGAGCCCCAGGACGAGCTTGGCGATCGCTTGTTTGCTTCTGCTGCTATTGGAGGTGAGACGTTGCGTCGCACCAGGGTCTTGGGTCCGTCCCACTTTGGCCGTCAGTTCCACGACAGGCCGTTGGCGCGGAAAAATTTTGTTCGCTACAAAAATTTCGGAGCCCTGCACGATGTCACGCATAACTACATACCCTTCTGCGCTACCCAGTGGGATCGGCCCCGCACTGCCCGTGCGCCTCAACGCAACAACAAGGTCGCGTAATTTGCGTGCCAAGGACAAGTAAGTGGGACAGGTCCTTTAGCGATCATATTGTGGGGATTGTAACTGTGAACTGGGATCGCAACTTGTATAGCTATCTTAAGCAATAGTTATTCAGAAGGTGTCTGATGACAGGTCCACCTTACTACAACTGGTAAAGTGGATGGTTTTCTCTTAGACTTGTCATTCCTGTTGGCCGTGAACCAATCCGGAATGGAGTTAAATCATCCAAACCTGACAAAGCTTCAAAACCCAGAACTATAAAACAAAATGGGAAGACTAAGTAAACAGTGAAATAAAATAATATAAATTTGAAAGCTGCACGAAATAATGAAATTACTAAAGATTATCCTGTGCATGATAAAGCATAAGGGTTAATGCAAAGCTAAACTACAGCTATTGTAATGCCAGGAATCCAACCATTAAGACAAATTAACATATGAACAAATGAAGCATCGTGTAGGAAAGAACTGCAGATGCTGGTTTAAACCAAAGATAGACTGGAGTCTGAAGAAGGGTCTCGACCCGAAACGTCACCTGTTCCTTTTCTCCAGCATTTTGTGACACATCTAAGCATTGAACAGCACATGGAAAATCGATGTGGTTCCTAAAGGGCTTGTCCCACCAGCATGCGATTGCATGCGTCTAGCGCGATGAAACGTGGTCGCTTGGGGCATACGGCCGCGCTGGGCCGATCCCAATTTGAACCGCGGAGGTGTATGGAGTTGTGCGGGGCTCGTCCCGACATCATACTCACCAATATGCTGGGCAGGAGGCGGGCCGACTGAATTTGGACGTCGCACGGCGTCGTGACGTCATCACGCAACTCATGCGCTAGGCGTACGCTGTCAAGACGCTGCGTACGACGTCAAGACTCTGCGTACACTCGGCGAGACGCTGCGTATGCCCTCAGTGCCTGCGGGCCAACAGGCCATTGGCGCGCGGGATTTTTGGACAGTGTCAGTTTTTCGGGGCCCCGCGCGATGTCGGGACCAGCCCCGCCCAACTCCATACGCCTCCACCGATCGAAGTGGGACCGGCCCCGCGAGGCTGTAAGCCTCAAGCGACCACGTTTGGTCACGCTAGACGCATGCAATTGCATGCTGGTGGGACAGGCCCTTAACACAGAGTTATGGCTGAAACATCAATATCCCAGGATGTAGAATTTTCAGTTGTGACATAAATAGATGCAACAGAGAAGGTGGCAATACAGTATTAATTAAAGGATTATGAAGGATATCCTAAAAGATTCTTAAATAAGGCCTTGAGGGTAGAGCAAAAAGTAAACTGCTGAAAGACTGCAGCCGGTCAAGCAGCATCTATGAAAGAAAAAGGGATAGGTTGAGACTTTGCACTGGGTTTGAGCGGGGAGTGAGAGGCGACGAGGAAAGATGGCCAGTATTTTTTTTTTAAATGTTGAAGCAAGGTGGGACAGGAATTGGTTGCGTGAAAGAGGGAATTGTGGGCAGATGGGTCCAGGTGGAGGAGGGGGGTATGGCAATCAAAGCAAGTGTAAATAGACAATAGGTGCAGGAATAGGCCATTTGGTCCTTCGAGCCAGCACCTGCCATTCAATTTGATCATGGCTGATCATCCCCAATCAGTACCCCGTTCCTGCCTTCTCCCCATATCCCCTGACTCCCCTGTTATTTTTAAGAGCCCTATCTAGCACTCTCTTGAAAGCATCCACAGTACCTGCCTCCACCGCCCTTTGAGGCAGCGAATTCCACAGACTCACCACAACACAGTGAGAAAAGGTGTTTCCTCGTCTCCGTTCTAAATGGCTTACTCCTTATTCTTAAACTATGGCCCCTGGTTCTGGACATCGGGAACATGTTTCCTGCCTCTAGTGTGTCCAAACCCTTAACAATCTTGTATGTTTCAATGAGATTTCCTCTCATCCTTCTAAACTCCAGAGTGTACAAGCCCAGCTGCTCCATTTTCTCAGCATATGACAGTCGCCATCCCGGGAATTAACCTTGTAAACCTCCACTGCACTCCCTCAATAGCAAGAATTTCCTTCCTCAAATTAGGGGACCAAAACTGCACACAATACTCCAGGTGTGGTCTCACTAGGGCTCTATACAACTGCAGAAGGACCTCTTTGCTCCTATATCCGATTCCTCACGTTATAAAGGCCAACATGCCATTTGCTTTCTTCATGCCTGCTGTACCTGCATACTTACTTTCATAGGCTGATGTACAAGGACCCTCAGATCCCGTTGTACTTCCCCTTTTCCCAAAATGACGCCATTTAGATAATAATCTGCCTTCCTGTTTTTGCTACCAAAGTGGATACCCTCACATTTATCCGCATTAAACTTCATGTGCCATGCATCTGCCCACTCCCCCAACCTGTCCAAGTCACTCTGCATTCTCATAGCATCCTCCTCACAGTTCACACTGCCACCCAGCTTTGTGTCATCTGCAAATTTGCTAATGTTACTTTGAATCCCTTCATCCAAATCATTGATATATATTGTAAGTAGCTGCGGTCCCAGCACTGAGCCTTGCGGTACCCTACTTGTCACTGCCTGCCATTCTGAAAGGGACCTGTTAATCCCTACTCGTTGTTTCCTGTCTGCCAACCACTTCTCTATCCATGTCAGCACTCTACCCCCAATACCATGTGCCCTATCTGGAGGGACTTTTAGGAAGGGGATGGACACCCACTCGAACCGCCTTGCTCTTCCTTCCTGGTCTGGCCCTGATACTCCATGTGGACGTACTCAATCTCTCCCTTCCCCCTCACCTCCTCATCTCTCCCACCTCCTTGTGTTCCTTGATGTTCCTCTGATTGTGTATCCCCCTTCAGCCCTTCTGACCTACTCTGAATTAATTTGCACCCTCTGCCCTCTCCATTCATCCTCTCTTGACCTCTCACCACCCTAGCTCCAATCACCCCAGCCACAATCACGTATTTGTTGGTTACATGGAACAGTCCTTGTTCCAAATAATCTCCTCACAAAAGTCGCAATCTTTTTCTCGGCCATGTTAATGTTCACATTGATGCTGATTCCTGCAACCAACCTGGCTCTATCAACTCATGATTCTCTCCTCCCCCCCCCCCCACCCCCGCCACCCCCTCAGCATCTGGTACCATCTCTCCTCTTCCTGGCCATTCCCTCCCCCTCCCCTCAATCCTTATTTAAGGTCTCTGCACAAAATGTAGACACTGAGCTGCCTTGCCAACAGTCTGTCCTTTCTTTTGTTATTTTAAGTATATAATAAAGAGTATGTTTTAGTATTCTCTGGTTTGTTTTATTTGGGTGGGGGACTTTTTTTCAATCTCTTACATGGCCAGAGATGTGTTTATTTATTTTTTCTGGATCATATCTCCAGTCGTTCTGCAGCCTAACATCAAGGGGCAGGCGGCCTTGCTCGAGACTGACTTTGAGCCCTACCACGGGGCCATGGACTTAACATTGGAGCCTGCGTTCGTTTGCCTGGGATCGACGCTCCAACCGCGGCCTGCAGATTTCAACATTGAGGAGCTCGCAGACTTGAATAGAGACTGATGTCGGGAAGCTCCAAGCCGCAGGAGGTCGACCAGCCCCGACTCGGGAGTCCGATCGCCCGGTGCGGGCAGCTGTGATTCCCCTCGATGCGGGAGCTTGAATGCCCCGATGCGGGAGGTCTTGACCAACAGTTGCGGGAGCCAAGATCGCCCTGACAACGGAAAATTCAGTGTCCAGACTGTGGGAGAACAAAGAATGGAAGAAGAGTTAACTTTTTTTGCCTTCCATCACAGTGAGGAATGTGGGGGAGTCGCTGTGGTGGATGTTTATGTTAAAAAATTATTTTGGTGTCTTGTCGCTCTTTATTGGTATGACTGTGTGGCAATCTGAATTTCACTCTTCCTTAATTGGTACATGCGACAATAAACAAACCCAGAACCTTGAACATCCATTTTGCTTCTATAGGTGCTGCTCTACCCACTGAGCTCTTCAAGCTGCTTATTTTTACTCTGGATTCCAGCACCTGCAGTCTATTATTTCTCCATTTGAGTAGAATTTTAGGACAAAAAGGAGATTTCACTTCAGATGCTGATGCAGATTAGTTTAATTTAGATTTGCCATAGTCCAGGGAATTTGCTAGTTCTGACGAGGTTTGTAGAGTAAACAATAAATAAATAAATGCAATGACAAAATGCCGCAAAGATTACAGTGCAATCTGAAATGTCACGAAGGAATCTAAATAGAATAATGGTATAACCAAATCGGATAGAATTAAGAGTACATGGCAATACCGCTGCCAAGGAAGTGGTGAAGGGATGATTATTTCAAGATCGGTGACAAAGAAGATGTTCTTAAGTCTGCTCCTAAACCCTCTCCTGGAAGGTTAGAGCAGATTAAATGAATGCCAAGGGTGGTAGGCATTATTGATGATACTTGCAGGTTTCCGAGTGCAACGCAATATGTGAGAATGGACTGGATGGAAGGAAGTGACAAGACTCTGATGGACTGTGTTGTGTTCACCATTCTCTGTAGGTTCAGGTGGCCAAGAGCAGAGCAGTTGCCACACCTGGGCACAGATGCATATCCGTGTCTTCTCCCAGAAGGTAGAGGATAGGAGAGGGGATGCCATGGTGCAGGCTTCCTTAAAATACTTTGTCCACTTTAGTAGGAGTATCAGAAGGGCCTCCTAACTGTCAAAACAAGATTGAAAAGCAGTTGTGTTGATAAATCACAAAGCAATTCCCTACAACCATCAGTTCATTAAACACTACATCCACCGAATAGGTTGTGAACTGTATAGACTTGGGGGCATTATTTATGCACTATCTATCTATTTTTAAAATATATACTGGACTAAGTGGGAGGGTTGGACCCCCAATGTTCACACGGGAGGGCTGATCCCCCAATGCAATATTCCACCTCTCCAGTAGGGGGATGGGGGGGGGGGCTTTCTGGAGTGCTAGTATGGGTGTAGTGGGCTGAATGAACTGGTTTTTCAGAGGGCTCGAATGGACATTGTGGGCCGAATGCATTATTGGGCTGGCAGCTCAGTCACTCAAGCCTGGTGTGCTCGCAGCTCACTCACAGCTGGTGGGCTGGCAGTTGACTCACAGCTATTCCTTCAAAATTCCATTACAAGCAGGGTGCAAGGCCACCAAATTCAAATGCAGTTTCCTACCACTTCAAGCAGGGTGCAAGGACACCAAATTCAAGTGCAGTTTTCTACCACTTCAATCAGGGTCCAAGGCCACCAAATTCAAGTGCAGTTTCCTACCACTTCAAGCAGGGTGCAAGGCCACCGGGTGCAAGGCCACTGAATTCAAGAGCAGTTTCACGCCATTTCAAGCAGGGTGCAAGGCCACCAAATTCAAGTGCAGTTTCATGCCACTTCAAGCAGGGTGCAAGGCCACCAAATTCAAGTGCAGTTTCCTGCCACTTCAAGCAGGGTGCAAGGCCACCAAATTAAAATGTTATTTTATGCAGGGTGCAAGGCTACCAAACTCAAGTGCAGTTTCATACCATTTCAAGCAGGGTGCAAGGCCACCAAATTAAAATGCCGTTTCCTACCGTTTCATGCAGGGTGCAAGGCCACTGAATTCAAATACCGTTTCATACCGTTTCACGCAGGGTGCAAGGCCACCGAATTCAAATGCTGTTTCATACCATTTCAAGCAGGGTGCAAGGCCACCGAATTCAAATGCCGTTTCATACCATTTCAAGCAGGGTGCAAAGCCACCAAATTCAAGTACAGTTTCCTGCCACTTTTAGCATAGTGCTCGGCCACCGAATTCAAGTGCAGTTTCATGCCACTTCAAGCATGGTGCTAGGCCACCAAATTCAAATGCTGTTTCATATCGCTTCAAGCAGGGTGCAAGGCCACCAAATTCAAGTGCAGTTTCCTACCGCTTCAAGCAGGGTGCGAGGCCACCAAATTCAAGTGCAGTTTCATGCCACTGCAAGCATGGTTCTAGGCCACCGAATTCAAGTGCAGTTTCATGCCATTTCAAGCAGGGTGCAAGGCCACCAAATTAAAATGACATTTCATACCATTTCAAGCAGGGTGCAAGGCCATCAAATTCAAATGCCGTTTCATACCGTTTGAAACAGGCTGCAAGGCCACCGAATTCAAATGCTGTTTTATACCATTTCAAGCAGGGTGCAAGGCCACCAAGTTCAAACGTTGTTTCATACCATTTCAAGCATGGTGCTAGGCCACTGAATTCAAGTGCAGTTTCATGCCATTTCAAGCAGGGTGCAAGGCCACCAAATTCAAGTGCAGTTTCATACCGTTTCAAGCAGGGCGCAAGGCCACCAAATTCAAGTGCAGTTTCCTGCCACTTCAAACAGGGTGCTAGGCCACTGAATTCAAGTGCAGTTTCATGCCATTTCAAGCAGGGTGCTCGGCTACCGAATTCAAGTGCTGTTTCATGCGGCTTCAAGCATGGTGCTAGGCCACCAAATTCAAATGCCGTTTCATACCGCTTCAAGCAGGGTGCAAGGCCACCGAATTCAAATGCCGTTTAATACCGTTTGAAGCAAGAGACCCGTCTTAAACTTCAAGACCAAGCTAGATTGAGGGCGAACTGGATAAGTCAAACCTTTCACTCATCATACACGTCGAAATCTAGAGGAACGTCTATTATTATCCGCAAAGGCATTCCATTTAAACCCAAGAATACCTTAACAGATAAGGATGGGAGATATTTGATAGTTACTGGGGAGATCCATGCTGCCCCAATTACCTTGGTAAACATATACGCGGCCAACTTTGACAACCTGCACTTTTTCAATAAAATCTTGAATATATTTGCAGAATATAACTACCAAAATGTCATAATCGTTAATTATTATTGGATTGAAATTTTTAAAGTTATTTCGGAAGTTCTTAAGGTTGAACTCGACCCAGACCCAAAATTAATAATATTCGGAATCCCGGAGCCAAATTTGGTACTCACGGTTAATCAAAGACATTTTTTTGATTACTGTTTAATAATAGGGAAAAAAATGATACTTAAATTTTGGAAGGGAACATTATCCCCAACAATTAAAATGTGGAAAGCAGAGATGTTGGAGACGTTGAATTTGGAAAGAATTAGATTTGTCCTTTTGGACAGGTATAATTCTTTTGAATCGATATGGTCTCCATATATACAGTATTTAGAAAAGTAGCTATTCTTGGAATCACGGCTCGACGGACACCCTACGGATCCGATGCGAATAACTTACTTATATTTGATATTATTGTGCATTTATTAGAGATATTTCTGAATGAAATAGTATTTCGTATAATGACTTTAGTTTTTGTTTATATATATGTAATATTTTTGTTTTTCAAATTTTCCCTTTTTATTTTCTTTTTATTTACGATTGAAGTATGTGGGAAGAATTTTTTATTCCTTTTTATTTACTCTTTTTTCTTTTCTCTTTTATATATCTTTTTCTTTATTTCCAAAAAATAGAAGATATTAAGTATTGATATGTTATTTGTAGTAATATTGAATTAAGGTGTTAGTTTATAAAGTAAGCTTTACATTGTAAACGGTTTACTTCAAATAAAAAAATATTACAAAAAAAAAAAAAAAAAAAAAAAATGTCATAATCGGCGGATATTTTAACTGTGTCTTGGACACTTAGATAAATCCAATCAAAAACAACGAGGTATTACGAAATCCAAAACTAGTGAACTCCTAAACAGATACATAAAAAATACAAACATAACAGATGTCTGGAGGATTGCAAATCCGACTGTCAGGGATTACTCGTTTTATTCTATGACACACAAGACATATTCACGAATAGATTATTTTTTGGTGGATACAAAACTAATACCCCACATTTCTAAACCAAAATACCACACAAATATGATCTCAGATCACTCCATTAACTTTTTTTCTAAAAATGGAAGGAATGACTAAGAACAAACCATTTTGGAGGTACAATCCACAAATTTTAAAAGACCCGCAAGGGAGTACATATTTAAACGAGCAAATGGACCTTTTCTTAGAAATAAACGACACGACAGACATATCACCTACATTATTATGGGAATCTTTTAAAGCATTTATTCTAGGCGTGACAATTTCATATCAAGCTTTTCAAAATAGGAAAAATAAGAATGAAGAAGACAATTAGAAGAACAAATTAGACCACTTGACATAGAAAATGCTAAAGACCCCACTACAGATAAACATAAAATAATAATAATACTGAAATTCAAATTAAATAAATTATTATCAGAGAAAGTCATAAGATTATTACTAATTACAGGACAGGAACACTTTGAATTTGGGGATAAGCCCCACAAACTTCTGGCACGTCAGTTAAAGGAGCACACAATTTTAAAGATTAAATCAGACAAATGGGAAATATTGACCTTGCCGAGTGATATTAGCCACTGAATTCAAGTGTAGTTTCATGCCATTTCAAGCAGGGTGCAAGGCCACCAAAATCAAGTGCAGTTTCATACCATTTCAAGCAGGGTGCAAGGCCACCAAATAAAAAAGCCGTTTCATACCGTTTCATGCAGGGTACAAGGCCACCAAATTCAAATGGAGTTTCATACTGTTTCAAGCAGGGTGCTAGGCCACCGAATTCAAGAGCAGTTTCATGCCACTTCAAGCAGGGTGCTCGGCCACCGAATTCAAGTGCAGTTTCATGCCACTTCAATCATGGTGCTGGGCCACCGAATTCAAGTGCAGTTTAATACCGTTTCAAGCAGGGTGCAAGGCCACCAAAATCAAGTGCAGTTTCATATCGTTTCAAGCAGGGTGCAAGGCCACCAAATTCAAATGCAGTTTCATACTATTTCCACAGGGTGCAAGGCCACCAAATTCAAGTGCAGTTTCATACCATTACAAGCAGGGTGCAATGCCACCAAATTAGTTTTTTTTCTAAACTCAATATGCAACGCAAACAGGAAGTGGCCAAACTTAGACTTTTATTTATGTAGATTTTCAAACCACATTTTCAAACCAACCACATTTTCAAACCAACCACAGTTTCAAATCAACCTCATTTTCAAACCAACCTCATTTTCAAACCAACCACATTTTCATATTGAAACCAACCACATTTTCAAACCAACCACATTTTCAAACCATATTTTAATTTTCAAACTTCATTTTCCAACCACATTAAGGGCACTCACAGGTCAGTAAAACCACACTCACAGTTTAGTGGACATGTGTTCAGTGTTATTCACAGCTCTGACTGAGTCATGACCTCTCACTCCCCCATCATGCAAAGACTGAGGCACGTCCACACTTCTGGGTTTTATAGTCCCTCCCCTCTCCCACCTTAAGGTGCATGGCCTTCATGGCGTGATTGACAGGAGAGAGATTCTCAACATTTTTTAAACATTAATAAGTCTTTTATTTTTCATCGATGGGAAAAATCATCTGGCCCTGACAGCTGGAGGGGGACTCTGAGTAAGATGGCCAAAAATCACAGCCGTAAGGCATAGCGTTTTTTCTAAAATCAATATATAGTGCATCCAGGAAGTGGTCAAGTTTAGACTTTTAATTATATAGATAATGAACTTTTTTTGTTATTAATTATGAGTTTTATAAAGTACTATGTTTACATATTTGTTGTACTGCTACAAGTAAGAATCTCCATGTTCCGTTGTGGAACATATGACAAAATACTCTTGACTTAATATTAGAGAAATAGGGGTACTGTTGTGGGGGGAAAGTCCAGGATTAAAGGCATTCTGAAAAGCTGGTGAATGACTTTTACTGCTGGTGATATATCTGGTATTTACTACTTTCATCAACTGTTGGGAACACTACCAGTCATCCTTGAACCATCCTTGTTATTTATGTGTACATTTGTAAATCTGTAGAGACAGCTCATACGTGGGCGCTAGAGATGTTGTTTTTGTTTGAGCAAGTTCTTCAGGTTTCTTCAGGTCTCGGCTTATAGCTCGTTTGACAGTTTGGCATCGACCCCCTAGGTTTCTCATAAAATCTTTGGTCAAATTTTAATTTACGTTAGCTTAATGTCCCAGTTTTCAGGCATGCCGTCAAAGAGAAATGTACAGGGAAAGACTTTCCTGCATGTGCATTTGACATGGAAATTCAGACTTTCGTGATCCAGCATGAAAACAGACCCTTTGGCCAATCGAGTCTGCGCCGACCAGCGATCCCCATACACCAGCACTATCCTTAACGTTAAGGACAATTTACAATTTTACTGAAGTCAAATAACCTGCAAACCTGTATGTCTTTGGGGTGTGGGAGGTCCTGGAGCACCTAGAGGAAATTGCTTTGTCACTTTAAGCAATTTGAACTGGAAATCATCGACATTGCATTGCATTTTGGAAAGAACTGATCTTCATGCATGTGACACTAAAACATAAAAACTTTGAAATTAATATCTAGGCACCTCTGCATTATTGATACTTGAGATAGGGGGGAAGAAAACATGGCCAGGACACAAAGGAACACTCCCTTGTTCTTACCCATATGTTTAGGCTGTGTGTGTGCGTGCGTGTTTTATAAAGGTGGGCAAGATGGAGGAGATGTCTACCATGATAAAATTACTTAGCAGGTCAGACAATGTCCTTGGAGAGATAAACCTAATTTTAAGCTTCTGGTTGATGACCTTTCATCAAAATGCCAACTTTTTTTTCTTGTGAGCATTTTCTTGAATTTTGCTCTGTGGGTGTCATTGTTTTGCATCATTCATATTAGTGTTTGTTAGTGGACAAATTGTTTATGTCTATATTGCTTCATAGTCCAGTGATATATATTATATAACTATATTGATTGATTGATAGTTACAGCGCAGAAACGGGTCGTTAGGCCCACTGAGTCCACATTAACTATTGAACACCTGTTCACATTAGTTCTATATTATCCCAGTTTTGCATCCACTCCCTAAACACTTGGGGCACTTTACCAAGGCCAATCAAACAATAAACCTTAGTTTATTGTCACATGTACTGAAGCACAATGAAAAGCTTTTGTTACACAGAAACATAGAAACATAGAAAATAGGTGCAGGAGGAGGCCATTCGCCCCTTCGAGCCAGCACCGCCATTCAATATGATCATGGCTGATCGTCCGTAATCAATAACCCGTGCCTGCCTTCTCCCCATATCCCTTGACTCCACTAGCCCCTAGAGCTATATCCAACTCTCTCTTAAATCCATCCAGTGATTTGGCCTCCACTGCCCTCTGTGGCAGGGAATTCCATAAATTCACAACTCTCTGGGTAAAAAAGTTTTTTCTCAGCTCAGTATTAAATGAGCAAATAACAATCATTTGGTTAGCAAATTATTGTTATTTGCTAACCAATCAGCGGAACTACGATGCATGATTACAATCAAGCCATTCGCAGTGTACAGATACATGATAAAGGCAATAATGTTTAGTGAAAGGTAAAGTCCGATTAAAGTTAGTCTGAGGGTCTCCATTGAGATAGATAGTAGCTCAGGACTGCTCTTCACTTGCATGTCTTTTGTAAGTGTGAGGAAATTAGTGCACCTGGAGGAAACTCACATGGTCACAGGGAGAAAGTGCAAACTCAACACAGATAGCACCCGAGGTCAGAATCAAACCTGGGTCTCTGGTGCTATGAGGCAGCAGCTCTATCTACTGCACCGCAGTCCTGATAGTGATAATTGTCTGAAGGAAGGTTATTCACTGACAATTTTAAATTGGTTTCTCTCTCTACACATCTGCTGACCTGCTGAGCATTTCCATTCTTTATTTATAATTACAGTGATAATTTATCCTTGACATCTAAGATCAGAGCTTCTATTGAAGTGTTTTTTTCAGTTAGGTACCTTTCCTTCAGCTATCAATTCAGAAAATTCTTGTGATACAAATTGTTGGAAATGCAAATTGTTAATTTTACAGCTGGCCTTTTTAGATCTTCGAGATCAATGAAAAACAACTGTTTCCTTTCATGGGGAAAAAAATAAGCAGAGGACAAATAAAAAATACAACACTGAGAAGGTGTTGGCAAAATTAGATACACAAAGAGAAATTGAGAGGAAGAATATTAGACTGAGAGGGGAAGGAACAGGATAGAGAGAAAATATCAGTAAAATAAATTGGGGAAAAAAAAAGGAGGTTCAGTTTGTTCCCCGTTAGATTGAAATATCTAGGTTTAGATTTATTATTGCCATGTGTACCGAGGTACAGTGGAGAGCTTTTTTGCATTCTATCCGATCAGATCATAGTACACATAAATACAATCAAGTTAAACTCAAGTACAATATTGTCACAAGTGCAAAAAGCAGTGACATTCTTTTTCGAGTTGCCAGATTTGATGTCAAATAGATAGAGCAAAGGGGATGATACAGAGTGCATAATATAGTTCCCAGCATGGCAGCATAAAACCCCTGTCTCACGGTGCGAGTTGGCCCACGAGTGACCCCAAGTTTTCACTCGTGGTGATCACGTACAGCCAACGTAGTGGGAACGTCGGAACTCGCGCGATCAACTTGTCCACCCGTGGCGCTAACGGCAGGTACCTGTGAAACTTGTGAACTCGTGAAAAAAGTCAAACATGTTTGACTTTTTCCACGAGTCAAATTTCGTGGTCAAGTTTAAAATTGAAACATTTAAACTCAAGAGTTATATCGTAGTGGCCCGTGCGTTAAGTTTAGTGATTCGTGCGTCTACCGTGGGAACTCTTTAATAGACACAAAATGCTGGAGTAACTCAGCGGACCAGGCAGCATCTCTGGAGAGAAGGAATGGAGTCGAGACCCTTCTTCAGACTTACCCAAAACGCCACCCATTCCTTCTCTCCAGATATGCAGCCTGTCCCGCCGAGTTACTCAAGCATTTTGTGTCTATCTATACTTTAGTTTCGGATATGATCAAGTGTAAGAAACGCAAACCAGACTACCTTCACATCAGAGAATCCTAATGTTCCTAATTTGGCCGAGGCACTTCACTGTCCGTGTGTAGGAAGGAACTGCAGATGCTGGTTTACACCGACGATAGACACAAACATGCTGGAGTAACTCAGCGGGACAGGCATCGCCTCTGGAGAGAAGGAATGGGTGATGTTTCGGTTCGGGACCCTTCTTCAGACTCCCCGATGTGAACTTGTGGGGGTGCGAGGAATCGGGCGTCGCTGGGTAAGGGGAAGAGAGGTTTTACTGCTGAATTATGCGCAACAGAAGCATGAAGTGGGGGTAAGGTCCGTTTAAACTATCTTGTCGTCGTCCCCCCCCCCCCCCCCCCCCCCCCCAATGTTGGGAGAGAGAGGGAAGAGAGTTGTGCAAACAAACCACGGGAGACTGCATCTTTGGATGTTTCGGGCCGGGACCCTAAAGGTTGACTACCCGTTTCGCAGATGCCGTTCCTAGCCCCCCCTCTCACTCCTCCCCACCCATAGTCTTTGCCTTCTCCCAATTCCACCATCCCTCGCCCCCCCCCCCCCCCCCCCAAACCTGTCCTCGCCTGAGTGCTGTAAATGCGAATCCCGGACTGCAGCAACAACACACGCCCTGAGCGGGAGAGGAACTTGGTAACTCAAGAGCAAACAGGAGGGGAACTTGGTAACTCTGGAGACGATCTCGGAACATCGCAGATTACCATACCCGTGGGAACTCGCCACAAACACTTGCATATCAACTTGGAATATCGTACACAACCACGAGTCTGTCACTCTGGGTCACTCGTGTGTCAACTCGCACCGTGAGACAGGGCCTTAACATTTCCATAGACAAAGTCCAATCTCTACAGTTGGGCAGAGGTGAATAGAATAGTTTCCCAGTTTATGGAAGGACAGCTCAGAAGCCTGTTGACAAAGGGAAAGCAGCTGTTTCTGAGTCTGGTGGTGCACGCTTTTGAGCTTCTGTACCTTTTGGCCAATGGGAGCAGGGAGGAAGGAATGACCGAAGTGGGACAAGCCTTTAATTGTGTTGGCTGCTTTTCCAAGGCAGTGGCAGTGTAGATGGAGTAAATGGCGGAAAGACTGGATCACCATTATGCTATTTTCCTTCTGGCCTGTAACGAGTAATTGAGGAAAACAATCATATCATTACAAAGATCTTTATGACTTTAAATACCATCTCTAAATTTCTGTTCCAAAAATGGTTTGTTTTAACAATGCAATGTCACCAATTTCGTAGCATTTATGGGAAGTTTTTTTCTTGAGGCTTATGGAAGAATAATGCATTTTGTTAAGGTTAGCAAACCATTTTGTTTCTCTACATCAGCTAAAATTGCGAGATTTTTTTTACACAATAATGAAGACATTTTGTATTTACACATGAATGAATTTGCAAAAAATGTCCTGTAACAAAATAAAATATCAAATTCTCATGGTTTTGTGCCACTTTATAATTGCACGACTCAATATTCACTTATGAACTATTATTAGTACTGAATTCTCCATTCTGCACTGAATAAGCTATTATTTCATTGTAACAGAAACAATTAAGTGAACATCTCCCAAAGCTAATTATCAAACTAATATAATAGAAATAAAACCTTGAAATGCATCTCTGATTAATAATGAGTTCATATCATAACTTCAATTTCTAATTGTTCATGCAAGTTTACAAACTGATACACTCTCAAAATTCACCTAGATGAGCCATCCAGTTCAACAGATTTCCAAATGTAAACATGTTCTGTGGTTGTTTTGGCCAGGGGAATCAGTTATATTCCCAAAGTAGACGTATATTTCTCCTCAAGGGATGGGTACCTTCACTATCCAATGACTCTAACATAGGGAATAGGTCCTGTAGGGATGATCAACATCCTCAGGTTCGCAGGCATCCATATCACCAATAACCTGGACCCCACGCATACCGAGACAAGTATTGTTTTTGTCCTCTCTTGCCAATAAAACTGATTTGCAACTAAACAGATGAGTGAGTCTTTGTTCTTTATCTCTCTACATCACCGTCTATATCTCTCGTTTCCCTGATCCCTAACCAGTCTGAAGAAGGATCTCGACCCGAAACGTCGCCTACCTCCTTTGCTCCTTAGATGCTGCTGCACACGCTGAGTTTCTCCAGCCTTTTGTGTACCCTCGATTCTCCAGCATCTGCAGTTCCTTCTTTAACACTGATGAGTGAGCCTTTTTCAGTTCTACTGATAAGATCCTTGAATCTGTTCCATTGTAACAAACAGTACAATCAGTTTGAAGTAAGTCTGTCATTTTTTGCTCCAAAATAAAAATTAATTTCAGACAAACCACTTGGTTATTAATTGTCATTCGGGTGAAGCTTAATGGGCATTGCTTCTTCTAAGAAGTAGGAATACTAAAATTGGAACATAACAAACAAGAGCTGGAAACAGAAAATGCTGAAAATCCTCAGCAAGTCAGCCAACATCCATGGAAAGATGGCAGGTTAGCAATTCAGCTCAATTACCTTTTTATTAGGTAGTGGAATAGAAAGAACTATGTAGCAATGAGGAAATGATAAGGCAGTGATCGCAATGCAATTCCATACTTTAATGTGTGAATACAAGTTTATCTGTGACAATTTTGACAGTAATCATTCTTTCTCTCATCAGAAAGATAATTGACTTGGCTCTGTGTGTCTCTCTGTCTCTGTGTATGTGTCCCTTTGTGTTTGTCTCTTGCCTAATTTACTGAAGCTTTTCTATTTTAGTTCATACTTCCAGCATTTGCTTTCACTTATTTCACATTTCTATTGACAATTGGGAACTTGAAGATACATTCAGACCATGAGACCTTACCTTTTATTGTAATAATATGCATCCTAGTGCTGGGGCATTTATTTTTTGGTATCATTGTAGTGAAATGCAATGAGTCTAACAAATCTGTATTTGTATATTTAAAAAAACTGACATTGACCTTCAGATAAGTGCTCAATGGAAGGAATGTAACCATATAAGTTATATGGAAATATTTCATTTGTGGTAATCTGGTTGTTAATTGTTTGAAATTGTTACTAAAAAGCAAACTTTTAGATACACCTGATGGTGCAATTGCCTTTGTTGACCTGAGGCATATAGACAAAAAAGGAGGTTACGCTGAATTAGCTGTTCGTGTTCAAGTTGGCAATATCTTGGTCAGAGACATTTTTGAATGTCATTTCCAATCCTGAAAGCCCTGCAAGAATGAGTCCTGGTAATTGTGCTATAACATAATTATTGCATAGGTAAGAAACCCTCTGGTATTGGAAATTGTGTTATAAAGATGATTGCGTCAATGGGCAAAAGGGGATAAGGAGTTAGACAATTTCAGGCTTGCAGCTGTTATTTTTCCTGCAGTATTTTCAAAGTTGGAGGTCTTTCCAAGAGCAGTAAGTTTATTTTTGTTACTGCAAGCTAAAAATACTAAAAGCTCTATATATTAAATTGTTTAATAGGGTGTCCTTGCACAAATGTCAAATAAGTGATTGCTTGTAGACACAAGAGACTGCAGATGCTGAAATCTTGAGCAAAGTACAAAGTACTGGAAGAACTCAGCATCTGGGGAGCGAATGGACTGGTGATGTTTTGGTTCAGGATGACAACTACTAATGCAGCAGCTGTGTTCTAATGAGGCAATGATGTCTGATCAATGTGTGAAGGTTACATAGAAACAGTTTTTGTCCTTTACACTGTTTAAATACGACAACTTTTTTCTGCTTGTCAATTTCAAAGTCACTTTTTCCAGGTTTTTCCTGAGCAAAATCTCATTATAATCCATTCGACTCCTGTAACTTGAATAAGGATAGGACTGTGTTGATTCCAATGTTTTGTTCCCACATTCTCATGTTGAATATTGGTGTATAATTTACTATTTACTTTTGAGTGCATATATAACGTTGTTTCAAACTCCTGCCATAGTGGCGCTCCAGATCTGCCCACTGCCTGTGCACGCGACTCGCGGGGGGGGGGATGTTGATTAAAATGCAGGGTTTTTTTAGTTGTCGGTGAGGGATTTGCTCATACGACAAGCTCTTGAAAAAATTTTGTGCTGTGATTCCGTTCGCGTTTTTTAAAAAGTTGCTGGTCTATTGAATCGCTGGATTAAAGTTAGACCCAACTTGTTACTGGCAAAAATCCTGAAGCCATCTTGTCATCCAGAGCTCAGAATACTGGCAATTCACCAAAGCATAAAAAGGAGTATGTTCCTGCCCTTCTAGATCTCTGTAAAAGTATTTAAGATTGCATGCTTTTCAAGGATCCAGTATCACTGACGGGTGGAGGGCTGATGAGTCTGTGCTCTGAAATAATATTTGTAGCTGCTAGAAATGATTCAATAAGGGCATTAAATGTTTAAAGCTGTTTTAAACATGAGCATCTATGGGTAGAATTGTTTAAAGCATTGATGGCTGGATGAATAAAATCCAAAGTGCTTCATCTGAAGAAGTTGGCAATAATTTCCACAAAATAAAATCTGCCTGAGCAATTTCGTGAGCAAATCTGACACCTTCTAAACTGATTTATGGCTCCTTAAGATCTAATTGCTTTCAAAGAACGTTTCTATACATGGGTTATAATTCCAAGTTGGAAATTCAGTTGTAACAATATCTTCATCCTGATAAAGATAAAGATTGAAGGAAGAAATGAGGGAATGAATATATAATACCACAGAATTGCAGTGCAAATGTGAACTGACTTTATTCTGGTACCACGATGTGAAAGGGACAATCGAATGCTTTAGACTGCGGTCTGGCAATAACATCCATTTACTAACACTGTCAATACTTAATTTGTTCCAATTTACCTGTGGAAATGTTCATTATTAGCAATTTTGCAAATGTCTTCAAGAACATTTTCAAAGCAATTGGGTCTGGTGCTAATTTAATGATAATTTATTTAACTTGCTGAACATACAGGTAATGATGCAGTAGGGGAATTGAGATTCTGAGTAATTAACTCACTGTTGCATCATAACACATGTGGGTAACTAAATATATAACTCCATCTAGTGTACTATGTCAAGCAAATGCCTTCATATACTTTTGGAAGATTCTGTTCAGAAAATCGTTAAACATGTCTATGAATATTTAATTCATATAGTAGAGGGATTAAATCCATTGTCTTTTGCTACCACAATTGGTTGCAAGTTATGAACACGAACTTCAGCCGCTCTCGTCGAACTACCGCACGTTTGGTGATTATACTTGAGCCTCAGATTATTCTTGGGCTACAAGCCATCTTCAAATTCATCAATTTCTACCTCAATAACATCACCTGCCAGAGCAAAGCTCACAAGGAGCTTTCTTTCAAGTCTTGTTTATCTCCAAAAAGCTAATCTAATACCCTGCTTGTTGGTGTCCCTCATTTCCTATTTTCTGCAAACTCAAACTATCATGGGCTGATTTGCACCAAACTTTATCTTCTCATTGTATGTTGACTTGCAGTGATTCCTGATGCAATAAAACTTCCATTTTATAATTATAATTCTTCTGGGCAAATCCATTCATGTTCTTCCCCTTCCGTCTCTGGATTCTCCAGTCCTTTGAAATATTTCTTCTTGCTCAGAAACAGAGATAAAGTTGCGGGTCCAAAACTCTTTGTCGGAGCTGGGAAAATGAGAACATTAGTTTTTAATTGCAGAAAATGTGAAGGTGGGAATGGTGTGATAAAGGGAATATCTGAGAACATAAAGCCAGTGTTGCTGTGGCTTGTCTTCTTGTTTTTCATATTCTTACGAAGGGTCTTTGACCTGAATAGTTAACTGTGTTTTACTTTCCACAGATGCTGCCTGCCCCGCATACTTTGGTGACATACTTTCCCACATACTTTGATGACGGTCCGCTGCAAAAAATGTTCTCCCATTATGTCAGAAATTATTTCTTATAGAAATGTTCTCCCATCATCTGTACCAGTACTGATTCCTCATCCAGTGCCATTCATCTGCTTCCTATTTCATGATTCTGCAATTGCCGAATAAAATACGAGCTTTGTTTACAAAAATGAGAGTCACTGCACTCCAAAACTAAGTGCAGAGGGTGGAATGTGTTTGTCATTTGCTATCTAAATTCAAACTCATAATCCTTCCATTATTCGATGGCACCAAGGAATCTTGAGGCCAGTACAATGCTCCTTTTCTAATCATGTGTTGTTTACATCCTCTGAATGATCACAAGGTTGACGAAATTGTTCCTGAAATTCATTTTTTCTCACTTTTGGCCTATGAAATATTTTGCCAAATACTAAATGCAATTTATTATTTTTCTGTTTTTATAACCATTATATGTATTTGTCTGATCTGCTGTTTCATTCCATGAAAAAAAATTAAGTTGGAATTTAACCAATTTCTACTGAGACTATTGGAGAACTACAAATGAGTGATTATCATGGCATCTTGTGCATATAATACCTTGAATACTGAATGAATGGGTAGACATGGACACATTTCCCATTGTTAAGTATTACAAGACTAAGTGGGACCCGTTGGGTCACAAGTTCACACGGGAGGGCTGGTCCCCCAACACAATATTCCACCTCTCCACCAATTACAATATTGGTGGCCAGTGGGAGTGGGGGGGGGGGGGGGGGGGGGGGCTTTTTGGAGCGCTAGTATGGGTGTTGTGGGCTGAAGGAACTGGCTTCTGGAGGAATAATATGGACATTGTGGCCGAATGGATTCTTGAGCAGGCAGCTCAATCACTCACGGCTGGTGGGCTGTCAGTTGACTCACGGCTATTCCTTGACATTCAATTTCAAGCAGGGTGCAAGGCCACCAAATTCAAGTGCAGTTTCATACAATTTCAAGCAGGGTGCAAGGCCACCAAATTCAAGTGCAGTTTCGCACCATTTCAAGCAGGGTGCAAGGCCACCAAATTAAATTGCAGTTTCATACCATTTCAAACAGGGTGCACGGCCACCAAATTCAAGTGCAGTATCATACCATTTCAAGCAGGGTGCAAGGCCACCAAATTCAAGTGCAGTTTCATACCATTTCAAGCAGGGTGCAAGGCCACCAAATTCAATTGCAGTTTCATACCATTTCAAGCAGGGTGCAAGGCAACCGAATTCAAGGGCAATTTCCCACCACTTCAAGCAGGGTGCAAGGCCACCAAATTCAAATGCAGTTTCATACTATTACAAGCAGGGTGAAACCACCACAAAACCACATAAAATGCCACAAAACCACATAAATACCACACACACAGTTCAGTAGACATTCAGTCTATTCATCCAGTGAAGAAGGGTTTCGGCCCAAAACATTGCCTATTTCCTTCGCTCCATAGAAGCACCCACTGAGTTTCACCAGCACTTTTTTTTCTTTCGATTTTCCAGCATCTGCAGTTCCTTCTTGAACATTCAGTGTGTTCAGGTGGTTCACAGCTCAGACAGAAAGTCGTGACCTCTTTCTCAGGGTCACAGTTTAAGGATAAGGGGGAAGTCTTTTAGGATCGAGATGAGAAAAACATTTTTCACACGGAGAGTGGTGAATCTGTGGAATTCTCTGCCACAGAAGGTCGTTGCAGCCAGTTCATTGGCTATATTTAAGAGGGATTTAGATGTGGCCCTTGTGGCTAAACGGATCAGGGGGTATGGAGAGAAGGCAGGTACAGGATACTGAGTTGGATGATAAGCCATGATCATATTGAATGGCGGTACAGGCTCGAAGGCCAAATGGCCTACCGCTGCACCTATTTTCTATGTTTCTATGTCTGATCATCCAAAATCAGTACCCCATTCTGGCTTGTTAACCATATCCGTTGATTCCGTTAGCCCTAAGAGCTAAATTTCTCTCTTGAAAACTTGAAACGTAGTGCCAACTTTTTCACACAGAGGGTTGTATGTATCGAACAAACTGTTAGATGAAATGGTTAAGGCAGGTAGATTAACAACATTTAAAGGACATTTGCACAGATTTATAGACAGGAAAGGTTTATATGGGTGTTGGTTAAATACAGGTAAATGGGACTATCTTAGATTGTTGGCTGGGCGAGTTGTGACAAAGGGCCCTTTTCCATGCTGTGGGACTCTCGGGGGACTTTTTTTGGGGGTGAAACTAAAATCCACAAAGATTGTCTTTAGTCTTCCTTTATTATCCTTTTTAAACAGAAATCACAAAGTGACACAGATGTTGGAAACACCTGTCACACAAAGTGCCTTGGCTTTGCACAAGATGTTCTTAATTCGCTGGTCAATTTTGTTCACTAACTGCAATAAAAAGTAAGGAAAAACTCACCCAAATGTATTTTGGAGAGAACTTCAAGAAATTGATTGTCAATTAAACTATGTTTGCAAAATGATCAGAACCCTTTATGAATCTTGTTTCTTTGAATTTTGGGTCAATTGTAGTGAGAGAACATTGACCTTGGATTTGGGGAACAGGGTAAGGAGGAGACACAAGATGCTAGCATAAGTCAAATCAAGTAAAGGCTGAATGTGTGGTAAATTAGTGAAGACTGTCGACATTTATAGCACTCATTTACTCTTTACCTTGGTTGAATGACCACAAAATAACCTTGTGCATGGATTTGCTTTTAGGCCAGCTAAAGTAATTACTTGATTAATAAATCATCTGCAGAGGATCAAAAATGTTTTTCTCCCTCAATTTCAAACTCTTTTCTCAGTTTAAGTATTGGGCAATTAGGTATTTACTTGCAAACTGGTTATATTAAGAAGTTGTTCGGAAGTCATTTTAATAAAATCATTATTCTATTGATGTAAGGCAGAAAACCATGAAAAATATACCAAAGAAATATTCAGAAAGGCTATGGACAAATTACTGAAGCTCCATCATTTCCTCCTAAATAAAACCGTTTTGTTTCTGTCCTGGGGCATGTTGTGTGCTGTTGCATGGATCATTATTTAGAGCTGCCATTTCATGCTGTTATACAGATAGATTTTAATTGTTTTCTTTCCACATTTTGACGGGTTGCACCGCTGTGGATCTCAATGCTGTCACCAGATTTATGAGCTAAAATACACTTCCATATCCTAACACAGAGATGCTTAAGAAAGCTCAACAATGTGTACAAAATTCTGTGAGGAATAGATCAGGTAGACACACCAAGTCTCTTGCCCAGAGTAGGGGAATCAACAACCAGAGGACATAGGTTTAAGGAGAGAAGGGAAAGATTTAATAGGAACCTGAGGGACTTGATGCAACATGTTGGCCAGTGTGGGAAAGTTGGGCAGAAGGGCCTGTTTCCATGCTGTAAGACTGTATGACTCTAATGCATTTAACTATGACTTTCCAAAGTTGGACTTGATATTGTTCAGAAGTAATATTGTGCTAGTGCTTTTTTTTTGTATATTAGTGTTATGTGCATTAAGGATTAGGGGGAAGTCTTTTAGGACCGAGATGAGAAAAATAATGTTCACACAGAGAGTGGTAAATCTGTGGAATTCTCTGCCACAGAAAGTAGTTGAAGCCAGTTCATTGGCTATATTTAAGAGTGAGTTAGATGTGGCCCTTGTAGCTAGAGGAATCAGGGGGCATGGAGAGAAGGCAGGTACGGGATACTGCAGGCTCAAATGGCTGAATGGCCTATTCCTGCACCTATTTTCTATGTTTCTATGTTTCTATTAGTTGAGAGCTGATGCTATATTTCCTCCTGAACCATGCAACATTTTGTATAACTTTTCTCTCGGGTACCTTGCTCCTGATGACAGAATTTTATCCTCTCATTTACTCTTCTCTGGTGCCAGCTAATTTTTTTTTCATGTATTAGTCAATTGTATTAATCAAAACAATTGCATTTCCATATCATTTCTAGGCTTGCATACATGAGACATAATTTAACATTGGTAAAATAATGTTTAAAATGTCAAGTTCATGGCTTGGGCCAATGGTAAAGCTAAACTGACGCTTTTCATGATAAAATTAGAATTCATACCTCTTTATTTCCTGGAATTCTGCTAAGAGATACAAATTGACCCACAAATTCTGGAATCTTGAGCAAAATGCAAAGATGCTGGAGTAACTCGGGCAGCATCTATGGGTGGAATGAAGAGGTGATGTTTTGGGTTAGGATCCTACATATTTTGTGTTTTGGATTTACTGTTTTGCTCATTAATTTTATTAACTTTGTTGCTGTATTCAGCTAATTGACAATTAGGTTTGCTCCTGCAAATTTTCTGGTGATGTAACTTAATTCAAAGTTAAATATTCCAGCACATTTGCTGACTTATGAGCTGTTGGATTTTTTAAATTTAATTGACAGTTATGGAATATCTCAGTGTGTTTGTTTACTATTTCAGAGGGATTTAATAGCTGGTTTCTTTCAAATCAAATTGTTTGACCTAGGCCTTTAGTGAGTGGTCAATTAACTGGAGCACGTGATGAGAATTTGTAAATGCCATGGAACCTTTCTGAGTTATGAGAAATCATTTAAAATCAATAATTATATTCATAGTTTGGAATTTGCAATTAGTTATTACAAAGATGAATTGCCAGCAAAGCAGGAAGTAAGACGGAAAACAACACTTGTGCATCTGGGTCGTACATTTGAGGGTTTATGTCTTAATCCAGAGATTTGAGCAGAATCTCTTGATACTCCACTGTTGTGCTTAAGAAATGAAGCATGATTGGATGTGCATCTTTCAACCAAAGGATAGCATCAGTTCCTTTGGGTTGACATAAGTTCCTTGCACCATTTCATTGCTCAATGTGAAAATATCCCTAGAGTACTGATCAGCACTTATTCCCCTCTATTTTCAGACCTTCGAAAGGTCTTCCGTAAGCTAGGGTGTAGTTCTCCAACCTACCACATTGCAATCCTCCAACCTACCTCACTGCAGACGTTGGACATTTTTATCTGGAATTGTAATGCTACAATACCTAAAACTATATTCTGCACCCTAGTATATTTCTCTTTGTTCTTCTTGTTGTACGTGTTTGTGATCGTGTTCATGTGTGGTTTTATCTGATTTTGATCGGATAGCACACAAACAAAAGCTTTTCAATGTTTCGCTACACGTAACAATAATAGCCCAATACCAATATTTATATCTCAATTGATGTTACCAGTAGGGATACTGTTGTACATAATTTGGATGCAATGTTCCTATATTATGCAGAAGTACTTAACTGACTGTAAAGTAATTTGCGATATCTTGAAGTCAATGATGGTGCTCTTGGGTTTTTGTTGTGCATGTAGGAATTATGCAGAAGTCTGGAAATCAGGTTTTGGTGCATGTTTGCACATTTTATGCCCCATTTTGTCAATGAGGGAATGAAAATATATCATAACATTGGGACATTTTCCTCTCAGAAATCCTAACTCTGGCTAATTTCCTTGAGGAAATACTAAATCCTGATATACGATGTGGCAGGCAGCCACTGTCTCATTCATCCTTCCTTCATCAATCTCCTATGTTGCCTCCTCTAAAAAGAAGTCAAACAAATTAATGGCACAGGATTTCCCCTGCACAAAGCCATGCAGACGATCCCTGACTGTGTTTCCAAATTAACATCAATCCTGTGCCTTAGGATTTTCTCTAAAACTTTCCCTGACTCTGTCCTAAGGCACAATGTCTTGTAGTTACCTGGCTTATCCTTCCTTCTCATTCTTCATCATCGGGACAACATTACCTATTCTCCAGTCTCCTGGTACTTTGAGTGTGGCTGACAAAGATTCTAAATTTTGCAGCAATTTCCTCATTTGTTTCCCATTGCATTCTAGGAATGATCTTATCTGACCCTGGAGATTTATCCAAACTTATGCTTTCCAAAATATCTAAAACGTCCACCTTCTTAATACCTACATTGCCCAAAGAATCGGTGCATTCCCCTCTCTCAATTCACCTTGCTCAATACAGATGTGTATTCATTTAGGACCTTGATTGACCCTGTGAAGTGGCTGGCCCCAAAGCACTGTAGAAGTGGGTACATTGGCACCACTGATTGGGCAGCGGTGGGCTGAAGTTATCACTGATGCTTCAATAAGTGCTCAGACTGCTGACCAAGAGATTTTGGACTCATTCATTTTACAAAATATAGAACAATCCTGCAGCAGCGACACTTTAATTCACCGGTTTCAGCACGTTCAACACAAAATACTCCTTGTTTTATTAAGAGTGTAAAACAAAGGCTGTTGTCCATGCCTTATAATCTAACATCAGTCATTACGTAATTAATGAGCACTGCACACATATTGATGACATCACATATGCTCTGTGCAACAGAACAAAAGTTGAATGAATTGCAACAACTAGTCCAATTTCTTGACAGATGGTAATTCAACGGAAAACACAAGCAAGCACATTAAAACTGAAAGAGTTGTGAGTCTGTGGAATTCCATGCCTCAGAGGGCAGTGGAGGCCGATTCTCCCGATACTTTCAAGAGAGAGCTAGATAGGGCTCTTAAAGATAGCGGAGTTGTGGATATGGGGAGAAGGCAGGAACGGGGTACTGATTGGGGATGATCAGCTATGATCGCATTGAATGGCGGTGCTGGTTTGAAGGGCCGAATGGACTACTCCTGCACCTATTGTCTACTGTTTATTGAACTATGCATAAACTATTTTTTATTTGTGATTTTAAACATGAAAAAATGGGTACTAATGATCTTTTTCTAACCCAGATTCTTGCATATATTTCCCCTTGTAGTTTAATAAATTTTATTTCCAGTGAGGAATGCTACGCTGCGTTCTTTCAAAGATAAGAAAGGTCTACTGGTATAGTATATTTGTATTTGATGACGGCGGTTGTAAATGACTGGTTTAATACATTGCAGGAAAGCTCGGAGATTTAGTAACATTTCTTGAACATGATCTGAAACAACCTTGTTCTTTTCAGTTTACAAAGACTTGTTTCACCTTCTTCGAGTACGTGTTCTTATCTTCAGGACCTTGGTGCAATGACATTCATGTTAATTTGGACTTCTGCCAAAATTTGAGTTATTTTTCACTTTGACCTGAAATCAAGGTTGCAAGATAAATCAGATGAGGATTAAATTTAGCTACAGAAATCCTTCAGCTTTGTCTGGTCTTAAATAAGGCCACAATACATTTATTGTTGTATGTTGCATTTATTGTTATATGTCTTATTTATTGTTGTATCTATCATTGTGTATTTTGTGAATTCTATGACCTTTATGCGAACTGGAAGCTCAATGCACCCGGGTGTTTACGACCATAAATTAATCTGAATCTAAACTACATTATTTTAATGCTAGAGGCTGAGCAGATAATGTGACAATCTTGGGATGTAGATTGGTTTGGAGTACTGGGATATTATAGTCATAACAGATGCATGGCTGATGGAAGGGCAGGAATAGTAGCCTAATGTTCCAGGTTACAGATGCTAGTCAGGGAGGTCATAACTGCAGTGCTGAGGGAGGATATTCATGGGCATTACCCAATCAGGCAATGTAGGTTGAATTTATAAACAGCAAAGGTATGATATGATTGTTTCATAGTCACCCCAATAGTCTGCAGAGATTAGAGGAGTTAAAGTTTCAGGAGGTTGCAGATAGCTGTATAAATAATAGTGGTATTAGTGGGTGATTTCAACTCCCCTAATCTTGACTGGGTCTCCCATTGTGTGAAGGGCTTAGACTGGGTGCAACCTGTTAAATATGCTCATGAGGACTTCCTTTACCAATATATATAAGACCCTACTGGAGAGAACACAACACTGCATCTCCAGTCAGGGAATGAGGGAGACCATGTTAGAGGGGGTGCACTTTGGTACCAGTGGGCATAATTCTATTAGTTTCAAAGTGATGACGGAGAAGGATAAGACTGGCTCACAAGTTAAGGTTCTAAATTGGGTTAATGTTGGTGTCATCAGGCAGGAAATTGTAATAGTGATAATAATAATATATTTTATTGTATTGTAATTGCTCCAGCGGCTTTCGGAGTGGCGGCGCTGCTTGTCAGCTGCGGCTCACCTGCAGTCCGTCTGTCTTTTATTTTATTTCAATTCAATTCAATTCAAGTTTAATGTCATTGCACAAATACAAGTATAGGTACAACGAAATGCAGTTTAGCGTCATTCTTAGTGATAGCGATATGAAAAAAATAAATACAGAGTGCAGTGGTAGCAGTACGGAAATAAATAAATACAGGGTACAGACAAGTTTATCAGCTGGGCTCCGAGTTCAGCAGTCTGATGGTGTAGTTGAAGAAGCTGTTCTTCGTCCTACTGGTGCGGGACCTGAGGCTCCTGTACCGCCTCCCTGATGGGAGGAGGGCAAACAGTCCATGGTTAGGGTGTGAGGGGTCCTTGATGATCTTCCCGGCCCGCTTCAGGCACCGTTTTCGGTGGAGGGCATCCATGGCAGGGAGCGGGGCACCGATGATGTACTGGGCGGTTTTCACCACCCGTTGTAGTGCCTTCCTGTCTGCCACGGTGCAACTGCTGTACCATACCGTAAAGCAGGTGGTCAGGATGCTTTCAATGGTGCAGCGGTAGAAGTTCGTCAGGATCCGGGGGGACAGGTGGGCTTTTTTGAGCCTCCTCAGAAAGTAAAGGCGCTGCTGTGCCTTTTTGATCAGCTTTGAGGTGTTGAGGGACCAGGACAGATCCTCCGAGATGTGTACCCCGAGGAATTTGTAGTTGGAGACCCTCTCCACCTCAGTCCCGTTTATATGGATGGGGGTTTTTGTCCTCGTCCCTGTTTTTGGTGTTTATTTTTGGTTTGTTGGGTTGTGTATGTGTGTTGGGGGGGGGGGGGGGGGGGGAGGGTGGGAGAAACGGGGTTTTAGTCTCTCCCTTCGGGGGGATGCGACTTTTCCTGTCGTGTCCCCCGACACCGTCTCCGTCTGTGCTGAGGCCCTGGTGTCGGCCTTCCAGCTTCCAGCGGCGGCGGCATGGCCTTCAGAGCTTCAGCGGCGACCTGGCTTCCGGCGGCGACCTGGTTTTCGGGAGCTGCGGTGCTCCAGCGGCGGCCTGGCTCCCTCTGAGCTGCGGTGCTCCAGCGGCGGCCTGGGTTTCGGGAGCTGCGGTGCTCCAGCGGCGGCCTGGCTCCCTCTGAGCTGCGGTGCTCCAGCGGCAGCCTGGGTTTCGGGAGCTGCGGTGCTCCAGCGGCGGCCTGGCTCCCTCTGAGCTGCGGTGCTCCAGCAGTGGCCTGGCTCCCTCTGAGCTGCGGTGCTCCAGCGGCGGCCTGGCTCCCTCTGAGCTGCGGTGCTCCAGCGGCGGCCTGGGATTCGGGAGCTGCGGTGCTCCAGCGGCGGCCTGGGTTTTGGGAGCTGCGGTGCTCCAGCGGCGGCTTGGGTTTCGGGAGCTGCGGTGCTCCAGCGGCGGCTTGGGTTTCGGGAGCTGCGGTGCTCCAGCGGCGGCCTGGGTTTCGGGAGCTGCGGTGCTCCAGCGGCGGCCTGGCTTTCGGGAGCTGCGGTGCTCCAGCGACGTTCCGGCGGCGGGCCCTGTGGCGGTGTTCCGGCGTTCCGGCGTCAGCGGTGGCGGCGGCCTGGATCCCCTCAGCGCAGAGGGAGAATAAGGAGGGAAGAAAGACAGAGACCCTAAGACTTTTGCCTTCCACCACAGTGAGGAGGTGTTTGGTGAACTCACTGTGGTGGATGTTAATTTTGTGTTTATTGTATGGTATTGTTATTTTTATATATGTATGACTGCAGGCACGAAATTTCGTTCAGACCGAAAGGTCTGAATGACAATAAAGGCATTCAATTCAATCAAAAAAAAAATACATACAACAACATTTCAGGACATTAAATAATTGTTTCTAATCTGTTTTTGCTGATGAGAAGTTCAGGGAAGTTAAGTAATTGAGGCATAGGGGTTGTGATGCCTTAGATCATGCACAAATTAACTAAAGAATAAAGGTAAATTAGGAGAGTTTGTAGGTAAGGGGATAGCTGGAAAGTTGAAAGCTTCCTAAAAAGAGAGATAGCAAGAATACAGGGCAGCATATTCCTGGTGAAGGGTAACATTTGAGAACCCGGGCTGATGAGAGATGCTGATCTCTTGTCAGAAAAAATAAGGAATTAAGCAAATCTCTCCCTGAATATAAGAAGTGTTGGAGTACACTTACAAAGGCAATCAGGAGGGCAAAAAGAGGACATGAAATAAAGCTGGCAGGCAAGGTAAAGGCAAACCTTCAAAGACATAACCTACAGACACATTAAGACTAAAAGGGTATCTCGGAAAAATGGTTAGGTCCCCTTAAAGATCAGCATAGCCATCTTTTGTGTCTGTCACAAGAGTTGGGGAGGGTGGGCATTAAATAATTGTTTCTAATCTGTTCTTGCTGAGGAGAAGATCAGGGAAGCTAAGGAATTGAGGCATAGGGGTGTGATGTTTTTAATCATGTACAAATTACCTAAGGAATTGAGGCATAGGGGTTGTGATGCTTTAGATCATGTACAAATTACCATCGCGGTGGTTTTAAAGTACATGAAGGTGGGTAAATTCCCAGAACCAGACCAAGTACATCTTTGGACTTTCTGGGAAGCTAGGGAAACAATCACGACGGCCCTTGCAAAAATATCTGCGTCATCTTAGCCACAGGTGAAGTTCTGGAAGACTAGAGGGTGGCTAATGTACTTCGGAGGCAACATTTCCACGAAGAATATAAGGAATGAGTTGCCAGAGGAAGCAGACACAATTGCAATTTTGTTAAATGTATTTGAACAGGTATATGGATAATAAGGGTTTAGGGAGATAAAGGTCAAATGCGGTTAAATGGGACTAGCCCAGAATGCCATCTTAGTTAGCATGGACAAGGGCCTAAATTAAGTGAATCTGAAGTAGTGTAAGATTAGGCACCAGAGTGCTGGCGTGATTCAATAAGTCAGGCAGCATCCCTGGAGAACATGGATAGGTGACATTTTAGGTTGGGATTCCCTTTTCAGAATAATCGCGGAGGGGGGAGGGGAGATCTAGAAAGAATCCTTCCTCTGATTTCACAATTCAAAACTCTTCAATCCTTTTGTATCACACCTTCTGTTTTAATCTCTGGCATTCGTTCCAACCATCTGCCATTGCATAAGCCTCCCTGACCAAGGTCTATCACCTGCCACACTTTGGCCTTCCTCCCCTTTTTCCCAGCTTTATTTTCCCCCTCCCTCCCCTCCCTTACAATCAGTCTGAAGAAAGGTCCCAACCCAAAACATCACCTTTAGACTTAGTTTTATTTTTAGCGGTGCAGTGCGGAAACAGGCCCTTCGGCCCACCTAGTCCACGCCAACCAGCGATCATCCCGTACACTAGCAATATCTGACACACTAGTGACAATTTATAATTTTTACCTAAGCAAATTAACCTACCAAGCTGTACATCTTTGGAGTGTGGGAGAAATCCGTAACCTGGGGAAAACCCACTTGGTCACAAGGAGAACGTACAAGCTCCATAGAAACTAATAGTTAGGATCAAACCTGGGTCTCTGATGCTGTAAGGCAGCAACTCTAGCAGTGTGCCACCATGCTGCCCCATCGCCTACCCACGTTTTCCAAAGAAACTGCCTGATCTGCTGACTATTCCGGTACTTTTTTTCTACACATGATTCCAGCATCAGCAGTTACATGTGTCTGTATGAAATGCGGTAACTGGATTACATGTGGCAAACTCCCCACAAAAATAATTTCAATAACAACCAGTTAATCTGTTTGAGCGATGTCAGGTGAGGGATAAACATTGACCAGAACTCTTTCATGGAAAGTAAACCAAATTCTTTATGCTCAGTTTAGTTTAGTTTAGAGATTAGGGCCTGTCCCACTTTCCCGAGTTATTCACGAATTCTCCCGGGTTTTCCACTTGATTCAAACTTGGAGAATGTCCATAGCGAGTTCGTAGATCTATCGTAGAGGCTCGTTATGCCAGCCATAGGTACTCGGGGCATCAGGTAAGTCGGGACATTTTTTTCCAGCATGACAAAAAAGCCCACGAGTAAAAAGATAATCGAGAGGAGGAGCTCGTAGATCACAAAAATCTTGATTTTTTTTTTAAGGTCCTTTCAACTCGGCAGAGGACCCGGGAAAGAGGGACAGGCCCTATACAGTGTGGAAACAGACCCTTTGGCCCATCGAGTCCGCTACGATCAGCAATCCCCATACACTACACTATCCTACACATTAGGGACAACTTACAATCTTTACTGAAGCCAATTAACCTATAAATCCATGTTTTTGGAGTGTGGGACAAAACTAGAGCCCCCGGGGAAAACCCACAGGGCCACAGGGTAAACATACAAACTCCTTACAGACAGCACCCATAGTTAGGATCAAATCCAAGTCTCTGACGCTGCAA